>FR989928.1:16369045-17569045 GCA_905404155.3 Plebejus argus | reverse complement strand
GGTGCAATTATACCTTCCTGCCAAATTTATATTTAAATTATTTGATCCTTGTTAAAAATAAAAATACACGTCGTATTTTTTCTTTTATAATCACTCAGTACTAAAATGTTGAGAAATAGCTTCCGAAAGTTATCCTAAAAAACACTACAATTAATGGGCACGACGCGTCGCCCGCGCGTGATGTGTCCCCGCGCGCGCGCCTCCCCCCCGCGTTACCCCCAGTCATTCCCCCGCGCCGCGAGTGACCATTCTGCAACGATTTTAAATGGGATAAAATATGTTAGTAAAAGAAATATAACACCCAATTTTTTTTGGTTAAATGGACTCTCCTAATGATACTTAAGCCCTGGAAAAAATTTGGCAGGAAGGTTTAATTGCACCCTGTATTTTCCAACATTGACGGCAGCAAAATACAGTGTGAAATTTTAATGGTTGTTTTCCCGCAGTAAAATGATTCTATCTTAGTAGTACAATAGATTTGTAAAGTTTTTTTTGTTCATATCAAAAAAAAAATCGGTCGGGTCCATAGTAACTCGCGCCCATCGGCATAAAGTTTCCATAGTACGTCATACAAAATATTTTTTATTTTCAAAAAATAACATGCATGGTTCGATAGTTCTGCTGCGGGAAAACAACCACTAAAATTTCACGTTGTATAATATTATCAATGTTGTTCAAATCAAATTGGATAATATTATTGCAATGTTTTCACAATAGAGGTAGCGCCAGCATGACAGCAAAAATAAAGTTTTGTTCGACGTTTGACAATGTTTCTGTCAATATTCTGACATGACATCTGCAACATGTCGGATTTCTTCTGATTGTGCAGTGCCGTCTGCTCCGAGTTCCGACTTTTGCATAACATTGATCCCTATTTGTTGGCGTGGCATAAACCTAAGCCTGTGTCACCCGAGAGACAGAATAATATGTTTCATACTTACGTAACTCCTATAATTTTCAACTAATAGTTAATTTAAAAATCGAACACAATAAAAATGAAAATTCGACATTTTTATCTTCGTACAGTTTATCTAGTCTTCTATCCTAATATAAGCGTAGACTTTTATTTACAACTGTACCCGGCCGGAGAGATTACGGATGCTGGCTTCCTTTCATCAAACTATTTACTACTTAATCGGAATGGCTTTAAAAACAGTTTTCAAACTTTTTCCCGGGAAAAAATTAATTACACTTGGATTACGCCGGATAGAACTTTCTGGAATTAATCGCGGTGTCCACGAGATAAGTTAAAACATCCACAAGAGATTTTAATTAACCACTTAAGCTGAAACTATTACTTGTGTTAACCTATTTGCTGTGTTAAAATACAGGCCAAGTGTAAGTTGAATCCATGAGCGAAGAATATTTTTGTTATACGTCCGAAAAAATATAGAGATCATCAAAGAAATTTCCAACAATCGTTCATATACTACATACTCATAGTACGTTTTGTGCAAAATTTAAATCGGACTTTAATTATTATACAGGCCTAAAATCTAAATAACATAAACTTTAGTAAAGGCCAAGGAATCAGAGATAGTAATATGACTTGAATTATTTATATGCCAGCTATTTATCATAGCAATTTGGAAGCCAAAATATTCTGTTTATAGCCACTAACTAATGAATTTTGAGCAACGGATTATAGTGTATACGCTTGTTCATATTAAAATATTGGGTAGGTTTTAACCTATTTTAAACTATATAAATACTTACTAACTAGTTTGTAGTCTGCATTCGGTATTTCAATACCTATATAATAAGTAAACAGGACGAGTTTTGGCAACTCTGAATAATTTTAGATTCAATTAAAACACTTTATAAAAAAAAGTCAACTTTATTCGATCGTTTTATTAGCAGAGTCAAGTCACACGGTGATGCGTTGCCAAATGTATACTTTTTCTTTTGTTCACAACTTCAGTTTAAACATATACCTAATATTATAATGTAACTGATAAAGTTCACAAGTAAAAAAGCAAAAATAAGTTGAACAAATAAATCACTTGTATTAGTCTCAGTTAAAATAAATTGGGGGCTTAATACTATAGTATTATCTCTCTCAAAATGATTTTATGACTTACCATTAGTGTATCTTATCGATAGATTAGAGATTATGGTGCGTTATGAACAAAATAACCCTAAAATTCCTTTAATGGGTGACCAAAGGTTATAAATGAGTTTGTTATAAAGTGATTTAGCGATTTCGTGGAAGATTTATCTAGAAATAAATACACTTTTAGCATCGAAATACGATATTATAGAAATGTAACTCTCATACATCTATGTACCCTTTTTAATTTTGGTGTCTTTTGCAAACAAAAAATATTTTAACCGAGACAACAAAACACTTCACAAGTGTCAACACACTCTCTCAGTGCATTTTCAATACGATTGGTATCACCAAGTTCCTTTACCGGGACTAATAGGGAAATATAACGCAAAGGTCGGAGCAAAGGGCATTACTAGCACAATAATATGCAGTAATTAATAATCCTAACAAAATCTGACGTGTTGTAGACGTCAAACGTCGAAGAAGACTGTTTTTAATATCTTTGCTGGTGCTGCCTCTAGCGCGAAAACATTGCAGTAAAATATCCTATTTTTGTCAATTTAAATACTCTGCACGCCAAATAAAGGCCTGTGTAGCTTAAGTCATATTCAAAATTGAACTTAATCAGATGTCAACAGTTAGTGAGGGCTACCGTAGCGACAGCCTTTTCCTGGCACTATTTTACGTTACCGTACGTTTCTGTAGTATCGTATTTCAATGGCCTTTACATAATAGTTGAAATAAATCGAGTCGGAATCTAGATAAGCAGTATATTAGATGGCTCTGAGATAAAGCTGTTTAAGATAAAGATATTGTATAGTTTCAAGTTACTCCCAAATTATTCTAATCTTAAATCGTATACCGTATTATCAAAAGGTCCCTTGGTAAACCCAGAAACCTATGTTAAAGACTTTATTTATTGTGCTAGTATTTTTAGTGGCAAAAATTTTAGTTATATTAAATAAATACATGCATTATGGTATTTTTATAAGATGATATTAAACTAAAAAAAACATGTGAAACTCATTTGTGGTAAAATAAAATAACAGAGTTAAGAATTGTAATTATGTAATTTACATGCTAAAGCTGACGTCACCAATTGCGTAAAAAGTGTGACAGTAGATCTATCGGCTTCATTTTTACAGTTCACGATGCGGCGTAGCCTAAAAAATGCCGTTAAGCTAGCAGCTGGCTTAAGAAGTTGTAGACGAAATGCTAAAGTGAATATTAGGACTTTCATCATAATATTATGCTATGATATAGTTGTCTAATCACCATAAGCTATGTCCACACTGTGCACTTTCATCTTCAATTTTCATCATCTTTTGACATTCAACTTTCATATTGGCGCATTCAATAATTGAAAGCGTCAACGAACGCAACATTGTCAGGAACAAAGCAAAAGTTTTATGGTCAAAGGGCACGCGTCGTGGGCATGCCTCATGTGCTCTGTTGACTGCGCTATGATGCCATGCCCCTGATGAACAAAAAAAGGCACAGTGTGGACATAGCTATAGGTCAATCGTAGCACTACACTCGATATTTCGTAGCACGTAGCTCAGCTACGAATTATCGTAGCAGAGCTACGAGCTACGGCACGGCGTGGGTGTCCTAAAATGTATAAAACGTTTTTTTCTTTAAGCTATTTTATTCTGAACTCTGTTCTTTTCTTCTAGACCAAAATGCTGAACAAGAAGATCGCCGTAGCTGTCGCCGTGGTGCTCGCCGTGGTCTGCCTGGCGGAGGCGCGAGAGGAGAATCCTCACGATATGGCGGACGCGCTGCGCCTGCTGCAGGAGCTGGACCACTTTTATACTCAGGCGGCCAGACCGAGGTATGACGTCATATTATGTATTTATGTGTGTATGGGGGGGAGGGAGAGGGAGATTGAGGGGAGTAATACAGAGGATGTGCTGGACCTCCTGTACTCCCAGGCGGCCAGACCGAGGTATAACGTCATAACATGTTCTTATGTGCGTGAGGGAGGGGGGCGTGTGAGCAGTGATATAGAGGATGCGCTGCACCTGCTGCAGGAGCTAGACTACCTCTACATCCAGGTGGCCAGACCGAGGTGTTACGTCATGTTTGTGTGTGTGTGTGAGGAGTAAGATAGAGGATGCGCTGCGCCTGCTGCAAGAGCACGACCACCTATACACCCAGGCGGCCCGTCCAAGGTATGTCGTCATGACGTATACCACTTGGGACCTGAACCTCAATGTGAAATTCAACTCGAATGTTTTCTGCTTCTAGCTTAGACCAATAGCAATGCACTAAATTTTCGAATTTTAATCGAACGGGAATTGTGAATCACACCGCTGTACATCCACCATACGTCCAGGTGTCCAGAGGAATGACGTCACGTGCGTGTGTGCGTGCGTCATTACAAATTCTACAATAGTGTGGGTACTTTAACTACATTAAACCTTAGGCTTACCGAAGTAATTAAATTACCTGTAACAATATTGAAATAATAACAGATCCTGTTTGAGCCACTCGCCTTTAGGCAGTGTAATCATAATCATAATCATTTATTTATTGCGAATTTAAGTTTTTTAGAAACACTGAATCACTAACTTTACTAAGTTTGCCATAGTTAAAGGAGAGGTTTGGACTATATTATAATATATAGCCACCTATTAAATTTTTTACACACATCCATCATCCATGTGCTTGGTGGTCGCTGTTTTTCTTGCATTTCAATAAAAAGGAATGACGAAAAATAATATATACGGATTATTTCTAAACTAGTGATGTGACGTAATATTCAGCATATAAAGCGAAATAAGTTTTCTATCGTACAGGGAAAAGTTTCTATTCCCTTAAGATTACGTCTATTCTGAAACTGTCTTTTAAATGTGACAGACACTAGACAATAACAGTGGCGTAAATAATTGTAAGGACTTTGTAAAAATGTAGTAGAATTCAGCGATAAAAGTATAATAATATCATTATCAACCTATAGCATGTAATAAAACAACAAGAAGCTTAAATTATCGAAAGTGGTATGGTTGCGTCGTCAAAGAAAATCTATGGTAGTAAAGTCAATTTTTTTTTAATTTTTTTACTACCTTCATAGGAACCTTCTTCTAACAGTAACGAACACATCAAAAAATTTGCGGCTCGTTATTAACTGTTATAATAAACATAATATTATTATATTTTATAGTTATTATTAACGCCTCCGAGGTCCAGTGGTCTAGAGCAGTGTTTCTCAAAGTGGGGTACGCGAAACCCTAGGGGTTCGCCATTCGACGACAGGGGGTTCGCGACAAGATTTACGTAAGCTTGATAACTGGCAGGCACACGCGGTACTCTGTTGGCACTTTATGTGTTTTCATTAGTTAGTATAAGGGGTTCGCTGACACCTGGAAAGTCTAACAGGGGTTCGTAGAGCCGAAAGTTTGAGAAACCCTGGTCTAGAGCGTGGCTCTTGACTCGGAGGTCGTGAGTTCGATTCCCGCGTTGGAAACATGTTTTTTCCAAGTTTGGTTAGGATAATGCAGGCTGATCACCTGATTGTCTGACAAGTGAGATGATCCATGCGTCGGATGGACATGTAAAAAGTCGGTCTTGCGCCTGATCTCTCGCCAGTCATGTCGGTCTTCCGTCCCACTGGGTTATGAGAGTAAAGAAATAGAGAGTGCTCTTGTGTACTGCGCACACATTAATTGGGCACTATAAAATTATTTATTTATTTATTTTACACTTCTTGCACAAAGTGCAATGGCGGACTTAATGCCATATGGCATTTTCTACCAGTCAACCATTGGGTGGTAACTTAAACAAAACTAATATCACAGGTGTTTTCTGTGTAGAAAAAACAAAAACACATTCAGATAAAACGTAATAAAATACTCATTCGTACCTGGCCTGGTTTCAATGAAACCGGCCACCGTCACCGAAACCGGTGTGGGGGAGTATTATTATTTATAGTTATTATAAATAATTATTAATAATAAATAATATATTTTTATATACTCAACTTACAAGTGACGGGAAACATATTTAGAAATATGACACAAAACGACGGCAACGATATTGAAATTGATATCCAAACGTTTGCCCATGTCAAATAATATCACACATTATAAATATTTTATTATAGAACCTGATAAACAACACAGGAAATGGTCGGAAAATGTATGGAAACGTTAACGTACATCTACGAATAAATACTATGGAAAAGTAGTTCTAAAATTAAGTTCAAATCAAATCAATCAAATCAAAAATCTTTATTAGCTTCTCCCACAATACAAAGAAGTAGTACAAATATCAGATGTTTACAAATTATCGTAGGAGACTGGTGCCCTAACTAGGTTGCCCTGTGTAAAGGGGTCACCAGGCTCCCTCAAAAAAAAAAACATTACAAGTGTTTAACATCATTTAGAGGTAAGTCAATATTTGTGAAAGTATTTTATAGTTCAAAATTCTTGGAATTAAACTTCTACGGTTGTAAAATTACGTAGTACGTTCCATAGTTTTAGTTGATTTTCAAACTCGGGTCAGTTACAATTTTCTGGGTACATATTTATATCATTAACTGGATCCATATATTATGAGGGTTACCGTTCTATACTATATTCTGTTCCGATGACGTATATATAACATAACTGTATTTTAAAAAGATAAAACCGACTTCAATGTAATTGTACGTAATTGAGAATTAAAACTCCATATCTCCAAAACCGCTGAACCGATTTTGATAAAACTTGCACTATTCCCTAAGTTGAACATTACTTACTTAGTACAACAAAAAAAGAATTACTGAAATCGGTATAGTAGTTCCAGAGATATACGAATACAAACATAAAAACATACATACATACATACATACACTTATGAAAGGCACATTTGTTCAGACACTGATGTAGACTAACATATGCAAAAATTAGGCAGATCTGGAAATATTACATACATATGCGTCAAATTGATAACATCTTTTTTTTGAAGTCGGTTAAAAATAGTATGATTGGATATCGAAAACCTCTTTAAAGTGTATGAAATTCAAAGTGCGAACATCGTGTCCTATCTACGATTATCAAATCCTTAACAAGCTAATTGCAACATCGATATAAGATAAAAACTAAAAAGCCTAGACACAGAACATACACTAGACATATAATATTGTGAAAAATAAAAACTCCTATGTATTTGTAACTTTTATCAAGAGTAGGCAAAAAATTGTAACGCTGAAAAAACGAGCTTACAATATAGAAAGGAACCCGTCAAGTTAACTTAAGAAAATTATTTTCCTGTCTAAATGTATTTATGAGAACAGTGGATAATATTATACACAAAGAACATATTAATATTATAATTTAATTAATTTCACCTTATAGACACGCTTAAATGTCAATTTTTTTGTCTTTAGTTCTTTACTCTATATTTTTGCTTAATATTATGTGAATCTAGATGTCGATATCAATGTAACACCCATATTATCACGTTTTCACATCGAAAGGGGAGATTGGAAAAGTTGATAGTGGTCTTGGATGAGTGCCAACGATAGTTCATTGACTTATCTAGACTTAGCGCCTTTAATCCTGGATAGGAATCTCAGTACTTAATACGGTGTTAGTAGTTACAAGCTTAGCTAATTATGGGCGGTAAGTTATACTACTTTATTAATAAAGGGATAGGATCATCTTGTGTAATATACTATACAGTGTGTAACAAAAATAAGTGATAATACTTTAGAGTGTGTACGTGTTCCTTGTAGAGAGTTCACTGTGAAAGTAGCAGCGCTGAAAGACGATTTTTTTTCACTTTTATATGGGCAAGGGCCCGAGCGTCACGAGTTTCCCCATACAAAAGTAAAAAACATTTTGGTCTTTCAGCGCTGCTACTTTCACAGTGAACTTTCTACAAGTAACACGTACACACCCTAAATTATTATCACTTATTTTTGTTACACCCTGTATATTTTCTGCCTGCGTGAATAAAAACTTCCCGGGGACCGTACATTTTTCTGCTAAAAATTAGCTTATGTCCTTCCCCGTCTACTCTATATTTCGTTTAATTATTCCAGTGGTAGTTCGTGAGAATATCGCGTTCAAACTTAAGAACACTTCAGCTTTAATGTAAAGTATTGATGATAGTCAAGGTGCACCTAAACGCTGCCGCTGTTGCAACACACAATTTGATGTGTTGCTCGATTAATTTCTTGTGGGCTAGTCTCCCCAACATGGAGTCGAAGAAAAACTCGCGTCATTTTCCCTAAAAATCGTCAAAAACGTTTCACTCAATTTATGGAACAACTGCGACGTCACATTTCTCCAATGACGTCAGCGTACTCAAGACAATACAAAACACCAGCGGTAGTAATAATTATCTTGTATCCAAATTGTAACGTGATAATAGCAATTTCAGTGTTGTGCGTTATAATAATATCGAGTACGGAGCTCGGGGATTCGTCATATTTAGTTTCATAGTTGATGAGTATTGTTTTCGATGAATAGGCTACATACTGAAGGTATTTACGGTAAAATAATACGAACTGTTTACGCCTACACTATTTCGTAAGGTAAGAAAATATTGCCTTGAAATTGTTCCCAAAAGACGGTCGTGGTAATTTTCTACATGGAAAATCGTGACTTAGTAACGCTATATCTGTGAAGAAATTAGGCAAAGTTCGTAGTAGAAAGAACTATTCTTCGGCATATTTATACCTCAAAGAACTTTTCTCAGTACCTGCAAAATTTTCATAAGTAAATGTAATTAACTCATAATAAGGGAGAGTTTTAGATATTAACACAAAAGAAAAGTCCGAATAAACTCTGAAGGCTTCAAAATTACCTATTCCCTTTTCTTTGACTCTTAAAAAAATCAAAGGAATCTTAGAACAAAGTAAACCTTTAGAAGTATTTTTAGGAATTGACCCATAATTATTATTTATCCACTCATTTTGACCGCGTCGTTTTAAGTTAAGGTGACGCCTTGATAATTTGGCTGTAGCGATGTCCATTTTTCTCAGCAATGACTAAAGCTAAGAAATTAAAGTTCACTGTCAGTATTCATCATGTCTTTGTCTTTGAATTACCCATAGCATAACACGATTGGTCAACTTTTATAACACAGAATAATCAATCAAAAAGACCTCTGTAAAAAAAGGGATTCCTATTTTGCCAACAGAGGAGAGTGATATAAGCTTCTAAAATTTGTACATAAATTGGTTCTAGTATACACTTTAATTTGTCCATAGCATATATGAAATGTATTTATGGTTTTTAAATTACGCGACAAAAACCATTTTGTCGCTACGCCCTTTCAATTTTTTGCTGTTCCATTGCTTGTTTTCTATGAGAGGCCGGGCCAGCCTCGCATAAAAAACAAGCAATCTCAAACACATCCAACACGGTTTTTTACTTTAACATGGCGTCACCTTAAACTAACTTGAGCAATATTATAAATTAGGCTAAAAATATGAAAACGTATTATTGTAGAAATATATTGTTTCGACTCTCTGACAAATAATTTTTTCCTGCTCCCCGGGCGGAAAGCGGCAACTTTCGGCCCACTGCCGAAACGAAGTTGCAGCTTTCCGCCTCCTTCGAACAGAAAAAATATTCTCACCTTGGGCAGTAAATAGGAAAGCCTCACAAGCTAACAAGCAAAAAATCTAAATACTTTTCATGCTTTATTTATTTACTTTACTTTTTGTAAATAAAGTCTTATTTACAAAAAGTAAACTGAGAATACATAAATAAATTTAATTTACTCATTCACTGTTATTCAAAGTCTACCAAATCTTCACAAGAGATTATAATGAACATCTTTTGAAAATACTTCAACACTTCGAGATATAATTTTAGCTCATTTTGATATGGTTTTACAATTATGTGTTTGGTACTCAAACTATGAATCTCTCGTAAAAATATATTTGTGCTAGCTAATTCGCAAACGTTGTTTTGCCATGAATGGTGTTTACTTTTATTATTTCAGATGTTGTCAAAACTTCGATAGCGCGATTTAGAACTGTGCGCCGTTTGGTGAGCTGAAACGTTATTTTATGGATGAACAAATAAAATATAATATTTTTGTACGTCATAAGCTTTGGAAATATAATTATTTATAGTTATAACATTATGAAACCGGTATTATATTGAATGTTAAAACAATAATTCTCTCCAACTCCACGCGGGGGCCCCGTGAGGACGTCCCCAGAATAGTTATTATAACTTTTATAATTTCGCTTTGATAGTTATGTGGGTCTGAAATTTTTACCCTACTCCAACCGAAATACAATGAAATAAACTAGTTCGTTAAAAATTAAACTTGTATTGCACGTGTATTTTAAACCATGAAAATTCAATATAACAATGCCCGAAAATATTATTCAACATTTCGTCAAAATGAAATAAAATGAATGCTCCGGTCTGTAAAAATCTATGAAATATTCATTTTATGAACCTAACAAAATCGATGTACCATCGAAGAAATTGATTCATAGGCAGTTGACGTAGACTTACGTCATTTGGTTGGACTACGTTAATTCCATATTTGTAATTAGTGATTTCTCAGCTGGCTTCGACAAAACGCGAATAAATTACGTAGGTCCGCCATCTGCCAATGAATCATTTTCTCTGCTTACCATTGAGGAAATTGATTCCTAGGCAGTTGACAGGTCAACGTCATTTGGTCGGATCATGTCAATTTAACGTTAATTATTGTCATTAATTATCGCCCGAGTTTGACGTAATGCGACCAAACTACGTAGTTCCCCCATCTGCCTAGGAATCAACTTCTCTAATAGTACATTTGCCGTTTATCATTATTACGTATTCTTTCTACACTTTAATGCAGGATAGTCCTAAATCTCGTAAATGCATTTGAAACATTTAGCATAAACGGTGACATGTATGGCTTTCTAATTTTCTTCGTACGTTTCTAATTTGGAATTCCAGTCGGGTTATTACATAATCATTTTGCCGGACGGCGCGTGACACACAAGATAGAACCCTGTCTAAAGGAAAATTACAGTGGGGGTCTGAATAAGCAGCTGCGGGCGCGGTCCTTTGAGAGTTGTGAGCGGTGCGTTTAGTGGCCAGCGTAATGAGACCCCCGCGCTAGGGCTGACACATTCTAAATTACGTTATATTATCACCTTAAGGGCCCGGGTTACCCTCGAAATTTTCATACATTCTTAATACCAAAATCATTTTCTCATACTAAAATATTTAACATGTTTGAGTTATTTTTCAGCTTAAGATAGTAATTACCGAGGGTCCTGAACAAATTTTTTTTACAAAATATTTAAATACTAAAAAAAAAAATTTTGTGTTTAAATATTTTTTAGTAAATTTATTACTAAATATTTAAACACCAAAAAATAGACAAAAATACTAAAAAATATATAAATAAATAGTAAATTTACTACAAAATATTTAAACTTTAAAAAATATTTTTTATTATTTAAATATTTTGTAGTAAATTTACTATTTATTTATATATTTTTTAGTGTTTTTGTCTATTTTTTGGTGTTTAAATATTTAGTAATAAATTTACTAAAAAATATTTAAACACAAAAATTTTTTTTTAGTATTTAAATATTTTGTAAAAAAAATTTGTTCAGGACCCTCGGTAATTACTATCTTAAGCTGAAAAATAACTCAAACATGTTAAATATTTTAGTATGAGAAAATGATTTTGGTATTAAGAATGTATGAAAATTTCGAGGGTAACCCGGGCTCTTAACGGAAGGGATTGTATAATGTTTTTGAGCTTATTAGATTTGAGTAGGCGTGCGCAAATATCTTATTTCGAAGTTAATACTGTGTACGGACTTGTCAATTTTAAGCATTTATTTTTACTAAAATTAAATTTTGAATACAAACAATATTCTGTTTATTATTCGTAGATTCTGTCTATAATTTTTTTTCATTGACTGCAATATAATGTTGGAAAACAACAATTTTGTTGCTTAAATAGTTACACTTGTCAACCCTAAGCGGGATGCAGATTTTAAATGGTTGAGTGTCTTTTTAAATTATACACCAGCTTTGTATGAAAGCTCTGTAATCGAAAGAGGCGGATAGGAATTCTAAATTCAAATAGATTTCCGAAAATAATTCATAATTCAATTTGTATTTTTGGATATGGATGGGTAAAAAGTAAATGCTGCATTAAAATATGGTCAATATTATAATATTAACCAGCTTATTATAAAATCCATACTGATACTAAAAATGAAAAAATGTGTCTGATTGTGTGTCTGTCTGTTACCTCTTCACGCCGTAACCGCTGAACCTTGCTGAAATTTGATATAAAAATACTTTGAGTCCCGGGAAAGGACAAAGGATACTTTTTCAAGGGATAAACTAATTTTAGCGAAACGGAGTTGCGGCCTCATCTAGTATACACTCTGTGTGTTACTGATAATTTACGTATCAAGAACTATCATTAAACATACCTGAACATTTGTATCCAATATTTTAAAAACTTAAACTCATTTTGTAAAACAAAATTAAAGTTTCTCGCGTTAATTTGAAAAAGTTCTAAATGAACATTGTTGTTACTTTGTTTTGTTTGTTCTTGTTCTTGTTATTGGTATTTGGGTAGCTGTAGCTTGTAACATCGGATGTCAACTTAGAGACACTAATTTAGAACGACGAATATAACTTTTCGTTTAAAAACAATGAAATGTTAAAAATCTTTTACCTAATTTATAATAGCCTCTACACTTGTAATATTAAAAAACATATTTTAAGATAGCTATAAAAATGAACGTTCAATTTATCAATTCATTTTACTAATTCTTGTACATTATTTTGGAGGCATAAAACAAAGATTCGATGATATATATCATGTTTTGATGGAGTGTGTCTGTACTGGGAGCTCAAGGTCTTGCAGGTCGACAGATGTAGGTTTTTGTAACAGTGCTCTGGCCGATCCTTTCTCGGATACGGCCAGAGAACTGTACAAATTATTGCTAATTAAGCGCTGGTAAATTTGTTGTTTTGTTTTTGGTGTAACTTCCTGTTTGTTTATTTGTTGATTTTTATTGTATGTATGTGAATTCGGGTGTCATAATCGCTTTACCCTTAATAAAGATTAAAAAAAAATAAAAAATAAAACAAAGATTGAAAAAAAAAAAACTACAAGGCATATTCTTTGTTTCGCTCCAGCGCTATTTAAAGTAAAACAGCATTACTCAAAACGTACAAACGTATGTATAACATAGAACCAAAGTATTCCAATATTACAACTAGTTTAGCTAATTCATTGAGTTCAAGAGACGTGATTTCACACTCAAATTCAGTCACTTTGACAAAGTTCCCTAGACCAGCTTATACTTTAAGGGTCAGTAGTTGGTACACATTTCTATTAATCCAAGGGACAGACACGTTCGACTAACTATAGTCATAGGAATTAAGTTTAGTGCTGCCATCTATTGAAATTTTTCCATAAATTATAGTGATAATTTTCAAATAAATTATACTTAGGGCCTGTTTCACCACTTCCTGATGCCGTATAGGCTATTCATAATTTATCTGACAGAATATAGAGTATGAACTATCTGTCAGATAGTTATGGTCTATGGATAACCTTTCCAGCACTGATCAGGAAGTGGTGAAACCGAGGCCCTTAGTCTTTAGTGTGACATTGTGACATTTCATGAAAAAATATTAAAAGTGCCTTGCATCACACAAATATGTTTGACTCTCAAAGAGAAATCAGGTACTTTATATATTATTTTTTATGAAATAAGGGGGCAAACGAGCAAACGGGTCACCTGATGGAAAGCAACTTCCGTCGCCCATGGACACTCGCAGCATCAGAAGAGCAGTAGGTGCGTTGCCGGCCTTTTAAGAGGGAATAGGGTAATAGGGGAGGGTAGGAATGGGAAGGAAAGGATTAGGGGAGGGTAGGGAAGGAAATAGGGTAGGGGATAGGGCCTCCGGTAAACTCACTCACTCGGCAAAGCACAGTGATGTTTCACGCCGGTTTTCTGCGAGAACGTCTTATTTCTCAGGTCGAGCCGGCCCATTCGTGCTGAAACATGGCACTCCCACGTATATTTAAACTTTTACATTAATAAATATCAAGATCAGTTTTTTTCAGAAGTCAAGAAAGTTAAATTTTACCAAATCTTATTTCAATTACATTGAAATTCTTTTTATTTAGGCGATACTTTATTATTTTGCGTATTGAGTATTAATTTGTCTATCGGGCCCGAAATAAATATAGAAATATAAAAAACTAACGATTTTTGAACTATAGTCTTTTTTATAATATAAAATATACTAAGATTGGTTGCTAACTGAAGTTTACATTATTATAGTCTATTTTTAATCGGACCAAAGCTAAAAATAATTGAAGCTATTCTTAGTAAAGCAATGATTTATTATTTTGCGCTCGACCGCTGAGATTTTGCATAATTATTCTAAGTTACCTCACTACGTCTTGTACGTGACACAATGGAGTATAAAATTGCCTGGTCCAATTGTATAACGATAATAATTAACCGATAAAAAAAAGTTTACATGTCAGGTACAATACAACAATTACGATTACAACAAAAAATCCACAAGTTGTTCCTGTCACAATCACTCAATCACTTCATTACTTTTAGCCATAATATCATATAATTAACTCATTTCGTATATCCCGAACTATATTTCGAGCTATATTTCGCTCAACGAGCGTTGAATTAGATAAACCATATTAAATATTTATATATCAAATGGACTCTACAACTTCATTATAATCGGTTTTCGTTCTTACATAATATTTTAATCCTTTTCTGTATCCCCATCACAGAATAGATCCCCATCAAATTATTTTATACAAGCGAAGGCTTGAAGAAAAATCGCCTCTGCTAGATAGTCTATAATATTATAGCTATGAATACTCAAAACGCCAACGTTTTCAACTTGAACCAAACGCCAAATGTACGTGAACACAACCGTAGCTTTTCCAACTTGTTAAAGTGGCTTAAAAACTGTAACGCATCTTCGAGTTCTGATACCCGCTTAGAATAATTTCATGGCGAATTAAACACAAATTGATTTTTAATTTTCAGTTTCTGAAACACGCTTCGAAAATTAAGTGGAAATTCATAAGGAAAATCGTTTAAGACTTTGTGGAAATGATTTAATAAATTTGGCATAGTGAAATTTAGATAGTGATTAAGCTCATTTTGTGAGTAAATAAAATCTTAATGTAGAACATTATATATTTTTTTACTGCAATTATGTGCTTAAAAGAGCTCGTGCTCATTTTACTCACGACTGATTAAATTATTATTGCTATATTATAGCGCACGTCATGAACATTCACAAACAAATAATATTTTTATTGCAATAGCCTGCTGTCTGTGTTAAGGCTGTAGTGTGCTAATTACCCTAATTTAGACACATCTAAGAAGTGTCTATGTTTCATTTCTTGATTTCATAACCAAAATTTAATTAACCGACGAGCATAAAACCAAAGTAATCGTAATAAGAAGAATTAAAGGTATTATTGCATCAGAGAATACAGTGTTTGAAGTTGGCAGAGTAAATAAATTGTTTGACGTTGGGGATTGTGTTTGTATTGTTTGGCCGAGTTCAGGCGTCGTTTTACTTTGTATAATACATTTATTATTAAATCGTACCTGTTGCTCGTGAAAATACTTTGACCATAGATTATTATGAATACTTTTACCCAGAAAAAGTCATAGGATTGTTTTAAGTCTAGGAAAATGTATGGTTTCGGCGTGATTAACGAATTTAAACAAAACATCGTTGCGTTCTTATACTCAAAAAAGGAAACGGTGGCTATTTTTAGAAATAAATTTTTTGGGTTAGATTTTCTTCAATGCTATTATAATATCTTAAATGTATTTCTACTATTATTAACCTTAAAGGTTTGCGTTTGGTAACCTAAATAGGTTTCTAAAGTAAACTCTTATGTACAAAATTGCCTGAATATGGTATTTTATTTTCAGACTTTTATTAAATATTCGTTGGGTTAAGAGTTGATCTTGGGGTTAATTAATTTTATTGGAGTTTTGGTATGTAAAGTACCTGTAACTGTACTCATTAATTTTGGTATGAAGAGGCTATTAATATAATAACGAAAGATTTTTGGAATACATTACACTCTATGTTTAGTTACAACTGGTATACATAATTATCGTGTGTTTAAGCGTAACCGTATACGTAAGTAACCGTATATTGTTAAATGCAATTTTACGTAAATGTAAACCAAGTTTGAAATATCTTACCAATAAAAAATATATTATGCAATGAATAGGCTACACAGCGCTTTAGTTATCTCTCAAGTGTCTTTCTAATATATTTGTCAGGCAATGACGAAAATATTGACAAAGTATAATTGTACTCCAAGACAAATCAATTCATAGGCAGATAGGGGACCATCATTATTTGATCGGGTTTATGTCATGTTATTATTATTCTTGATCTGTCAGCTGGCTTTGACTTCATAACCCAACCAAATGTGTCAAAATTAATTTATCGAGCGGAAAAAAAATCCGGGATAACAGTAACAGACAAACAGATATATTTTTATAATATTAGTATGGATTATACAGGAGCTAGAGTATAGACCAGACCATAGACTATTGTGTACGAAATATGTATACCCACGTGATTTCTATTATAAGAACAACCAAAAATTTCTATGAATGGGAAGGATGGCGTCACCGTTTCATGTAGTTGTTTAACGCTTGCCTGACTCTAGTAATGAGTGTACTCACTAATTGGCGTTATAGGATTACGATATCGTATCGCTTGATAAGATAAGTTTTAAGCTCTAGGCAAAGAATACTAATGTGCTAAATTGTATTAGACTAGTACGAGTATGGGTTGATTCAGACCGCAACGCGACGCGTAGAGTGTAGATATGCATTTCTAAATTAGTATGGATTTGACAGATTCGCAAGACGTCTCACGCTGACAACATCTGTCAAATCCATACAAATTTAGGTCGCGTCGCGCCTCGCCTCGTCGCGTTGCGGTCTGAATTGAGCCTATGAGTAATCATAAAAATATTATGTTCGAAAGTAACACCTATAGACTAGAAATTTGGCAACTCCTGTATGTAGGCATCCTTTGGATATAAACTGTGGGCTTGGAATTAATTTAACGTATACTATTTCTGTGCAAACAGAGCCCATAGTCCAAACATATTCTTTATTTATTACGGTGCCATAAGGAACGCTTGTTTAGTTGAAAGTTAAGTACTTATAAGTTTTAGTACGTACTACATAGTGTTTCGATTTATAGACCGAAATATTCGTTCCTCTTAGGAAATACACCGAAAGTAATTCTATGGATATAAAATTACCACTTTTAGGGCCTGTTTCACCACTTCCTGATAAGGGCTGAATAGACTTGACAGATGAAGTATGGAGAGTCAAAAAAGTTGTGAATAGCCTATTCGGAACTTTATCAGGAAGTGGTGAAACAGGCCCTAAGTGTTTCTTACTATGTTTCAAGTACCAGATAAAATGTCAAACATCAATGTCTTCTCTATAATGATCGGTTAATATAATTCCAACCCTGTAATGGAATAATGTAAACGGGCACTGCAATGCACTAAATTGTAATTTTACAAAAAAAGTTGGATAGCTGTACTGTCCAATAATGCAAGAAGACCATAAAATCACATGCTGCTCATGGCGTGATACCTACTTGATATTGCTGTAAGGATCAATTCAGACCGCAATGCAACGCGTAGATGCATTTCTAATGAATCATTAAATCATTTGTATTGAATTGACTGCAGACGACATCTCACGCAATTAAAGTCTGTCAAATCCATATTTTAGAAATGCATATCTATGCGTCGCGTTGCGGTCTGAATTGATCCTAAGGGCGCTTGCTAATGATTCACTGGAAGTGGCCGTTTTAGACCCGCTCCAAGATAAAATAGTGTCAAAGAAGTATGTCTGGGTTCGCGTATCGTACCTTGGTCTGACAGTGTTGTCCGGTTGGCAGGATCGACCGCCGCGACGTGGGGAGCGTGGACCCCGACCTGTTAGACCGCGCGGTGCGGCTCCTTCAGCTGCAGAAACTTGACCGCATTTACTCCTACCACACCCGGCCAAGGTACGATCGATGTTGTTAGGCTAGGTTAGGCTTTCCCAAAGTGGTAACGCCCCCTAGTGGGCGCTGCAGAACTAAAGGGGGGCAGTAAGATACCCAGAAAAAAATGGGGGCGTTCTAAAGAGCCTTCGGGGTGATTTGTAATTTCATATAAAGGAGGCCTCTTAAATGGTGCAAAAAAATTATTCTCAAAGCGGGCAGTAGACAAAATTAGTTTGGGAACTTCTGAGCTAAGCAATTGATGATATATTATGATTGCTTAGCCTTACTAGAATACTGTTCACAGTGAGCGCTTACGGCGCGCTCAGACGTGAGCCTTTTTAATGAGTTTCCTGTTGAAGCGTTTGGGAAAACACGCGAATTCGCGCGCGCAGACAACGCGCATCGTCTGAATGCGCCCTTACGGAGTTTTGACTCTTTCATAATAATATGAATAGGAAATATTACGAAAAGGTCAAAGCAGAAGGCGCTACCACATACAGTAAAAATATGACCAAACCAACATCCGATATTGTACACGTCATATTATAATATAGAAAACTTAGCTTCAATGTTAAACGTCGAACAAAACTTTTTTTATCCCGGAGAAATGTACGATTTTTTATTGTCAAATAAAAAAAGTGTGGTAATTTGATAAAGTATTGTAAAATTTCCATAATAACACTCAAATAAAAAAGTTAAACCAAATGCAAGATAACAATGACCTAAATTTTAACATTTTGGCGATAACTTGAAGCATACTTGAGATCAGGCATTATGTATAACGATACGGATTTTCACACCTTCAAAATGCTTACCTCATTGAGTTTTAAAGTTCAATAACCATCGATTAAAAATGAACTTAAAATGGCAAAATAAAGATTGGTTTTTGCTTGCTTTAATTATTGTTGTTAATATTTTTCTTTATAACGACTTCAAAATACGTGTTTTATTTCTTTAAAGTCTGAAATCACGAACTCTAAATCCAAAGTCAAACAAGTAATGTTTTTGCTTACTGTGCTCTTGTAATTTATATTTATAACCCTTTTTATTGCCAGAGGGTAATGTGTAACAGAGATGTGTAACAACACGTACTTTGAGATGTCAAACAAAAGGCTCTAAATCCTGGTAGGTTTTTATGTAAACTACTCGAACTGTATGTTTTTGTAATGTAACAAGGTATTTTCCAACTTCGTTGCCTCTTTTGTGTATTTTTGTCCTATTCCAAAACTGAAACTATATCTTTTAAATATGATTGGCTTGCACCAAGACAACTGATGTCTTGGTGCAAGTCAGTCATATTTAGAAGATATAGTGTTGTTAAATAACTCCTGATAATTATAGGGTTCCGCTACATAATAGTAATCTGTGACTGTATTTCAATTTATTGAAACCTCGTGGTTTGGAATCATAGTAATTTTCATATTATGTATACTTGTTACAGGTTTGGCAAGCGGTCTGACTCCTTTACAAACTGGGCCAAAGATCTGGAGGTAAATCATTACAATATTAATTTATTTTTATTTTGAGGAAGCTTTTAATGCTAATTATTCAGATAAAAATATAATTGGGTAATTTACAACAATATTTACAATTGTATTTATTGCTTTAAATATAATGGTTTTCTCTGATGAATCAATAGCAATGTCCACATTGTGCATTTTCATCTTCAATTTTCATCATCTTTTGACATCCAACTTTCATATTGGCGCATTCAATAATTGGATGCGTCAACGAACGTAACGCCAACATTGTCATTACTCATTAAAGAACCAAGCGAAAGTTTTGGATACGGTCAGAGGGCATGCGTTGCGGGCATGCCCCACGTGCTCTGTTGACTGCGCTATGATGCATGCCCTTAATGAACAAAAAAGGCACAGTGTGGACATAGCTATTTGGCTAGAGTACTACAACCGACCGACGTAGCAGTGCTACGCCCTCGTAGCACTTTCCTGTAGCACTGCTACGTGGTACAAATTCGTAGTGACAATAATAATAATATTATTATGGAATTTCTAGGAAACACAAAAAATATCTTTCTAATAATAATAATATAACATAACCCACGTACCACAAAAAATAACTTTTGAACTAAAGAATATGAGTACGAGTATTTCTAACCTAAATATTATTTTACAACGTAAGAGCGATTAATTTTTTTTTTCGTTTATAATTTTAAGAAAATATCTTGATACTTACTTCATCCTCTAATTAATATACCTACATAGCTACATAGCTATATTTTTTTTTATTTCAAATCATTTTCCCGGTCTGCAAAAAAGCGATAGTTTTGTAAGTCGTTACTCACCTAGTTCATCAGATAATGTCTTCAACAGCTATGAAAAAAAAAACTATTTATTTATAACTTATGACTAATTATTGTAGGCTAAAAGTCAACTTGACCAATTTTTATAAAATTTCTTAAATATATTATAGTATAACAGACAGTTTGTATTTTTAACACAGCCATAATATAATTATTATGCCCTTTTTACAGCTTCGTTCTTCTTGGAACCAATAATATTTAAATCCATCCTACCGTCCTACGTCATAACTCATAAGTGTGTGGGGTAAATCCATCATATTGCCAGTAAACTCAATTCCATGCAATATCGTTTATATCGAATGGCGCAAATGGAATAGTTGAGAATATGACGAGAATGATTCGATTTTAGATTGATAAATAGGCATATTGAGCAATAAGACAATTATTGATAATAATAAATAAATAACAAAATACTGCAGTTTCCTAATCTATGGTCGAATAAAGATTGGAGTAAGTGGTCCTAAGAAAAAAGTTAAAGGTTAGGTTTAAACGGTTAAAAAAAGTATTCTGTATAATATTATATTAGATTTTCCTGGAACGAAAAGTATCCTATGTCCTTTCGCGGGACTCAAAGTATCTCCATACCTAATTTCAGCCAAATTGGTTCAGTGGTTTGGGCGTGAAGAGGCAACAGACAGACATACAGACAGACAGACAAACACACTTTCGCATTTATAATATTAGTATGGATGGAATAATCGAGAATATTACGATTACATAATATAACAATAGAACGATAAACGTGAACGTAACGTTCGTTTACGATAAAAAAATCGAGTCTCCTACTTTACATAATTATTGACATTGCAAACTAGCTTAGGTCTCCACGGTCTCGACCAAGGCAATCATAGACGAATATGCATCTCTATAGGTGCGCAATCGTTTGTATTGGTTCATCAACGCTCAACATAGCTTTTGAAGTGATATCAGTTATTGTAAAACTTCACTCACGTTTTCAACCTCTTCTTTCTGCCAACCAGTGTCTTCTTGCTGGGCTTTTTGTAATAATAATATGCTTTTATTATGTGCTGTTATTGGTTTTATTGTCTAGAAGACATTTGTAAATTTTATTACTATATTGTAAGCTGTTGGTTTTAACAATTTTTTTTTTCAGAAGCCGGACATACCTGCCTGGTTAGCCTACGCCAGAAGGAGATGAGGGGCGAAACCATCGGGCGCATATTAACTACGACACATACCGACATATCTTATTCCTCCCTCTCATTTATATCCCTGACATAATATTATAATTATCCTCTAACGTACGTATCCCTGACAGTCGAAATTTAATTTTTACCTTTCTCAAAAACCCCTGTCCCTGTGTTAACTAGTCAATTAGTAAATAAGGTAGTCCTCTTCATGTTCAATATAACTTCATTGTAATGTTATACCAATAAAGCAATTTAAAAGGTAATATACATAGTTGTTTTTTTTGTACCTGTCATAACTACACTGAACAAGACATTCAATCGAATGACGTGTTAATGTGAAGTCATAAAGAACGTAAGTACGAAATGGAAGGAACATTCCACCTAGGTTATAATAAAAAGGTATTTAATTTCTTTCATGAAACAAACTATTTTTATACAATTTTGGTGGGGAGGAAATAAAAACACAACAAAATTTATGTACTTTATTATTAACCTATGTAATTTGTCAGTACATCAATGTTCTCATACATTAACTTATCATAAGCACATTTATTATTACAATATTGCAATATTATTCAAATTGACAAGATTTTCAAGCGCCATACAACCATTTACAAGTCAACATTCCTTACGTAGCCTATCTAGGTATAACCCGGCCAGAAGAATACCTGCCTTGGTAAATAGCCAACGGAGCCAAAGATTTTAAGGCATTCATTCTTCTGAGCAGATTCTTAGGGACATTAAAATACAAGCAATCTCAAAAATTAATTTCAAAAGGGACGATTTCATTTAAATTCAAATTCATAGACTGGTGATCGTACGGTATCTTCTAGATCACTAGCCTACGAAATACTCTGTAAGTCTTATTGATTATTTTATATTTATCAAGACAAGTGACTTAGATTTTTACCACTTTTCACCACTAACATCACCTGTTGCCGGTGTTAAGATCAAAGGTACAAATGACTCGCAGCTTAATGCTATAATTTATGTTAAAAGGGCCAAAGGAAAGGGAGAATCTAAATTGACAGACATTAAACTAGTACTAGTACTAAAGTAAACTAACAACGACTAGAGTAAGACTACGTTACTTATAATAGATACAGAAGAGTAGATTAGACGGATGGAAATTCTGGGGCAATCGCATTATTCTAAAGGTCTACTTTACTACTAGAGGAATAAATACGAATACTAAGAAGTGGGTTACAGAAAGATCTAGAATAGATTTGGCAACAAGAGTTATTTACATTAACGCTAATCATTTACAACCATCTCGTTCTTTTCTTAATATGTTACTCTTATATTCGATAAAATTTATTTTAATTGGCATTTCTAGCTCTCACTAAGTTCTACGCAATCAGGCGATCGGTAACTTTGAATATTTCTTAGATTCTTTTGCTTTCATTAATCGTGAGCATCTTATGAACCATAAAATTCTACATCAGGCTTTTAGCGTTCGCACATCAAACAAGTCACAGCACATATTCTTAGTAGTCATTACTAATATTATTATACTTAATATTATAGCAACATATATATTTTATGTACATTAATATAATACTTTTAAAAGTAAAGTGCATTTATATCAATCTATCAATCGAGTGCTATTAATGTATCAATTAGAAATGGAGGATTTCGGACATTGAACCATTGAACATTGAGCAAAACCATCAATTCTAGGTGGTATCTACTCTATAAATGAAACTTTGTTGTTGCAAAAAGATAAAAATATAGTAATAAATCAATGTCCGAATTTCGGTAAAAGTATAGGAATCGATAAACTAAGGCATGTAATATTATTAAAAAGTTTTTGGGGTAATTACAAAAATATGCTTACATTTGTATCTTAAATATTATGTAACAAAGTTTATAAAGGATGCTCTTTATTGTGAGTAGCATTATTAGTAACATCGTTTAAAATTCCTGCATAGACATGACTATCAAGTTTATCTTTACTTATACCGGGATCTTCTTTGAGGAGTTCCCAAATGTGGTTTTTGTCTAGTATTTCAAAACCATCTTTATTCTCAGGGGCTATATCAGGTTTCACTTGATCCGCTAATGATTTTGATGTCTCCGATATTGGTGTTGATGGAATCTTATGTATTTCCTTGTTTATGGATTTCAAAACTTTAGCATTGTGTTTGTTGGTGTCGACAATAATTATCGTTTGATTCTTTTGTTTATTTGGATGATAAGTTTTGTTGATTTCTTTATTTTCTTTATTTTTAGTAGTATTTATAAGTATGAATGGTTTTTTTATTTGTGTGGGTGATTTGGGTTTCTTTGTTACGTGATGCGGCTTGATATTTTTATTGGTAATCGCAAAAATTGTACGTTCAGAAGTGGAAGTCATTTGTTTCTGAGCAACTGTTGTAGTTGTTACCTTATTTGTTGTTTTCTTTTCAACGATTTCTTTAGTATCGTTGACTAATCCTGTAGTTTCACTGTTCGGTGTAACATTATTATTGGGCTCATTTGTTTTATTTTCTATTTGCAATGTTGTCATATTATTATTTGATGTACCTTCTATTTTTAAGGTTTTTATATATTTTAAGCTATCATTTGTTTGAAGATTCTCGTAAGTTGATTTAGGTTTTATAAAGAAGCTTTCATGTTTGTCTCCATAAGTAGCTTTTAGCGTACCCTTTCGTCTTGGTAAAGGTTTTTTCTTGATGTCTTGTTTCTTAGAATAGTTTTTAGAAATCAGCACTTTAGGGATGACCAATTCTCCACTTGTGTTTATTTTAATAGGACCAATGTCGTTGTTTAAATCCTGAATTTTCGTTTCATTACTGAGTTTAGTAATGCCCATTATGGTTTCAGTAGTATTTATCATTTTAGTTGTCAATTCTAGTCTTTCTGTAGATGATGTAGTCGCTTCATTCAAAATGATACTTTCTGTGCTCTCAAGTTTTTGAGTTGTTATAGTCATTATATCATCGTTTTTGTCAGTAGATACAAGTTTTTCAGTAGTTTCTGTAGTTGTTTGTGCAGCAACAGGAGTGCTTGTAGGTATGCTTGTTGTCGAAACAGCTGACTTTGGAGGATGTTTTTGTTCATAATCCTTTCTGAACTCGTAGTCTCTGCTACATATCCGGCCACATTCACAAATATTATCAATATTGACACCATTCTTAAGACTTGTAACTTCTGTTTTATCAAACCATGTTATATAATCATCATCGGTGATTCCGCGTAGCAAGGGACTACCAGGTCTAGCATGGAAGAAAGTTTCGACTGCCAAATCCGGTCTTGTGGAAGGATAAATTTTGGCAAATGCTGGCCGTAGGCTTGTGATAACAAACTTGGATCTGGCTTCATATGTAATACAAACAGGGCATGTAGAACTAATCTGTAAAACGAAATCAATTTTATTAAGCACTGTATAATAACATTATATACTCGTATTATCTCGAGATAAGTTAAATTATAAATAGAGTATTGACTCTATTAGACACTGATACTGATGAATGCAGACGTGCTATTGATTTTATAACAATTTTACAATACGAAGTTTTTTTACCACGTAGTTTTAGTACCACCATATAATTAGATGATTTGATTTGACATATTATTATATTATGCAAAATCTTTAAGAAACACTTACATTGACAAACACAAACCACACGGACTCGCCTCGCGAGCCATAGTGCATGTCAGCGAATGTGGCGCCATCTAGTACCACCGGGTTGACCGAGTGCAGCTCATAGCCAGAGAACAGTGAGGACTCCAGACGTAATATCCCGGACCGTTCTTTGCCTTTCCACCTGAAACGATTGTTTAGTTTTTATTTTACTATTTAGTAATTATAGGAAAAGAATCAAAGAAATTCTTTAGGTGAATAAATTGACTGATAGTACCTAACTTCACATTCTAATGTCATTTTTATTTAGTGAATAATTAATTACACAGAAATAGTTATTTTCCTATTTTCATGTAATTGTTTCACGTTTTTATTGAAACTAGATATGCTTAATCAGCGCCCGAATATATTATGGATGTTGGCGCCCGCTACTATATCAATAAGTAAGCAATAAGCTTGTAATAAAATTATTAGGGTTTGAATATTTGGCGATATGAATACTAAAAAGTCAGCTGTTTAGTAATAACATTTGCCGATAGATGGCGCATTCATTAACAAAAGATGTAAATTGCAGTTTTCGGGGAAGTCACCCAGAATTCACGTTAAATTTTAACACCAAACATATTAATATAACGACACACGTAACTTACTTAAAGCAAGTCTTTATGATAAGTGTTGGTAAGTTTCCTTGTAGATCTTCCAGACTGCTTCGCTCGGGACGAATCTCTTCAATTATTGCAGCTTGAATGTTAAGCAGCGCGTTTTCCGGTTTCGGTGTGTAAGTGGAGTAACTTATTGTCCCCTGTAAGTAAGAAAAAAAGGTGTTCAAAATAAATAATATGTTAGGTATTTAATTTATGTCATTGTCAAAACTATTAATGTAGGTAAATTGAATGGTTTTGAAAAGGTATGTTTGTAAAACCATATATTTATGAATGCCGTATTGTCATTTCTCGCTCGCGCTGGTTTTATTTTACTGGAAAAAATCCTGTCAGTAGTTACAATATCTCTAAACACAGTCTTCCCCTAACCTGCACAGTAGCGCAACCCGCGCCAGTAGCATACACAAACACTTTAGTGGGCAATCCGGGGAGTTGCAGCGAGCGCGGCGGTGACTTGGCACGGAGCTCCAGGGTGTCCGTTAGCTCCATTCCCGCCGTTGCTAGAGACACGGTGAGCGCTCGATGCCTGGAAAATGGAAGATTTGCTCATCAATAATTATTGTAGCTGACGGGGGCGATATAAATTAAAATAGTAGTTGAGTATTGCATTTTGTAACACGTTAAGAGCTTGACTCGACTCAATCGTGGGTTTGGTCCAGGGGGATATTACGAGCTCTTATATCCAGCCAGCTTACGGCCAGACACCGGCCTGTAAACTGGCCGTAAACTGGCTGGATATAAGAGCTCGTAATAGCCCCCAGGTGTGGAAAGTAGAGAGCATCTTGTTATAGGTCATGACAATAGCGACGTAGCTTGACCATCTGACTAGTTTATCAAAAATCAACTAACGTACCTAGATTATTCAGATAGTCTAGCGTAGTTAGTTTTCATGAGGCCAACCGTCAATGATACCAGTAGCTGTTTATATGCTTAAATTAAATACAACACTCACTTATCATGCGCTAAGGCGGCATACTGCGCAGCTGCTTTGGTCGTGCTATACGCAAGACTGGGGTGACGCTGCAAGGTCGAGGCGCGGTAGTACAGGAACCGCGCAGCCGCCTCACCTGCGGCTAGAGCACCGCGCGCGCACGCCGCCAGCAGCACGCGCACTCCCGCTACGTATTGTTCCATTGTCACTGCTTCTGTAATAATAAGAATAGGAATATTTTACATGCACAGTACATATAATTATTATAGAATAATATTTTCTAAAGAACACGATGAAATTACGAACGTGGTTCCGTTGATTTGATAACAAATGTACCACTACTGTAACATTATATTCCTTTAGATAAAGCCTATTAAATATTTTTTTTGCAAAGGAAATAGTATTGACTGAATAATTAATGATAAAGAACCGTTAATAATAAGTAGTACAAAACCAACCGTAAGATGTGGTCTTGATGTTTCGAGAAGTTTCCTCTAGAAGCCAATCAGCAGCATCTTTCCTTGGAGCTGGCCACCCAAACTCTCCCTCTTCAGTGGTGGATGCATTGCGTAGAATGTCCAATGCTTCAGGCACTACAGGACTCCTAAAACATTGTGTCCATTTATTATCAGTAGATTCTAATCGGACATAATATTATGGTACGTAGAGTAGAATTAACGATTTTTAAGCAATCGCCAAATAGTCTTGTTACTATTTAGATAAATATAAGGCAATATTTTCATCACCTGGCTATAACCAAAGCTAAGACAGACGCTGCCAAAGCCGCTGGTGATGTCAAATTATGAAGATTCTTCTCCAAATAGTCTTGAGCCTTCTGGGCAACATTGGCGTCTACCTGTAAAAGTTAATGATGCAATAAAATAGAAATTCTACTTTCTCTATTCGCTGGGTGCAAAGTAGGGGGTGGGGGAACTCGAATCGATCACAGCGCGCACTGTGGCAAAAAAAGGAACATTCGGCGGCAGACAAATTGTCACTTTTGTTTGAGTAGCAAAATTTACTTTACGTATCATTTAAAAAATAAATACCTAAACAAACATGCGTCACGATACCTGCTGTGTAGTTAATTGCAAAAAAAAATGGAAGAAACAGTGACCAAAGCAAGTTGGAAACGCGAACAACGTATTAAATGGATAATCGCCGTCAAAAGGAAAAAGTAAGTAAGATAACCTATGATTTTGTATGTTGTAGGAAGTAGCACGTTAAAATGGTCAAATTACTATAATTCATTTAATGTATTACTTCAGTGCCGATGGATCTCCATGGTCGCCAAAGCTACATGACAGGATTTGCAGTGCACACTTTATTGGAGGCAAGAAAGCTGATGAACAGGACAGATTTCCACAAATAAAGAAAATTTTATATGAAAGTGGAAAAGAAATAGGAATTGTTATGCCACCTTTTCTAAGTGATAAAAGGGCATTTTCAAGAGATGAGACAGATGCTACTTATAGTATCGCTCAATGGTATCGCTCGTGTTAGGATTCATGTCGAGAGGATAATGCAACGGCTGAGACTTTATCAAATAATAAATAAAATTCCTCAAAACTTGTTTTGCCATATAGATGATATTTTGCATATTTGTTGTGTATTAGTAAATTTGCAGAACTCAATATTTTCTATTAAATAAATGTACCTATGATTTAAAAAAAAAACAAAATATATAACACAATTTACTTTTATTTAAGAACAAAATAATAGAACAGAACAATATACTTTAACTAAATCAATAATTTCCTCATTTTCCATCACAATATTTGCTTCATAAAACTTTTTTAGATTTAAGTTAATTTCTATCTTATCACTTTTATAAACTTCAAAATCTTCTTTAAAAATACAAAAACTTCTAAGACATTCAATGCAATCTTCTATTTGTAAATTAATCACAACCTGGTCAACTACATTTTTAACAACTTTCGTAATGCATGCATCATTTTCTTCCGCATTAAAACATAAAGCAACAGCCTCCATTATTAACTTTAATGCTGACTCTCCCTTCAATTCCCAAACATCTAAGGGCAAAGGATCAGGCTTAATTTTCTTTGCCGGTGGATACATTTCTTCAAAGTATTGCCCTTTAGAGTACTTTTCTTTGGCGAACTGTCTAGCACTAGGTCTGCCCCATTGCTGCTCTTCACCGGTCTTCGAAAAGCTATCTTCGTGATTAATGTAGTAATTATGACAGCCGCAATATGTTTACATCTGCCACTCTGATTGTACAAATAATCACATTGTGCACTCGTAACATAACGGCTGGAATCAATCTGTAAAAAATGAATTGTTTCTTTACTTTCTATTACATTTAAATGGATCATAGTATGGATGTACTACGTCAACGATTGCAAAAACAAAAAAAATACAGCTTACATTCAAAGATGTTTTGTAATGCGTCGATGTAACTGAAGTTTGACGAATTACATGAGCTTCAATCGTATGATTTTCAGATTTAATTTCTTTCACATTTTGCACATGTTGAGCTAAAACTAATTTTCTTCCTTTTATTGTCGTCTGTGGTTGGAAAGTGATGTCGTGTGTTATTGCTCGGAATCCAGTTTTTATAATTAATTTGGCCATGTTTAACTGAAAAAACATAAAAAGAGTTCATTACTTACAACAATACAGTCATAAATAATCATCTGCAATGTTTATAAAATGCATTATTCGATTACATTTGTTTATTTCTGTACTTACTTCTCGTGAAGTCAGCGATGAGAAAGTCCGTGTATACTATCTGTAATTTATTTATTGTCACTCTAGAAGGGTAATACAAAACATCAACGTTATTATCGACACTATAGATTTACATGATCGAATAGAATATATATAAATTACGATACTTTAAATTATTTGTTTGTTTATTTAAAGACGGCCGCCCATTTGACATTTCAATGTCCGCCATAATTGTGAACGCTAGTTGGCGCTGTCATCGCGCACCCAGCGAATACGTGATAAATTAAAATATTCTTACTCGATTCTCTACTCCAACTTCCAGCAACGCCACAAGTGTTTCTGCTGTAACTTCCACTCTCCTCTCCCAGTCTATTTCTTTTTGCGTCATGTTTCCATTTTCATCATAGTAATAATATTCATTCACGTCTATTTCTGTCTCCGTGCTATTGTTCTTTTTAATTTCCACTGGATAATAGTCAACTTCGTTATCAGCAGCCAGTGGTGTGAACGATCCGTCTTGGTTCTGCCGTTTCTGAATCCAGGTTTTTATTGACTGTAGTAGATTCGGGTCTATTGGGTAGTATGATTGGATTTTGTTCAAGATCTCTAGCATTTTGATGGTGGACAAGTGACTGGTTACTGCAGGGTGGTCGCTAAATGAATTATCGGGTTTCCGGAACGAAAGCAGAATTTGCACCTGAAAATAAGAATAACAATAAATATGTAAGACCTATAATATGCTACACACATAATATGCAAAATAAATGATTTGATTTGATTGATTTAAAAATTTTAACTTCAAAATTATATTAAAGGGTTCCCTTCAATAAGGTGTTTTTCAAGTCTCTATAAATTACTTATCAAATAATACAGTACCTGCTCAGGCAATTTCTTCAATATTCTTTCTCTTTCAGCATCGTCCACCAAATGTGGAATATGTTCCAGAGCCAGCAATGGTGCCAAGTTAGCTGAAGCCGCCGATAGTTGAGAGTCCCTCCAGACGTCAGCATAATCGGTGGAGTCGGAATGAGGACTGTATAAGGGGAGGTGTAGACCACCAGATACTAGGAGCGTTCCACTCGCACTTCCTGGGACTACGCCGTGAGGTAGCCCGAGTTCTAATACTTGTGAAAATCCAGCTTCTTCGTTGAAATTCCAAATCCTGAAAAGGAAAATATATATTAATTAAGTTACATCTTAAGCGTTAGTAATGGTTTTTACTTTGTGTGTTGTTTGTTTATTTTAGTTTAGCAGATTTTTGGTTTATTGTTTATTTATTTTTAATGTGAACTATGGAATATAATATATTGCTGCCCTAATATGCGAATAAAGCATTATTTATTTATTTAATGGATGCACTTAGTAACGTATTCTTGGAAAGCAAAATGGTCCTTCTTTACAAGAAGCCGTATTGCAGAATTCTGCCCAAGTAGCTTAATTTGAGAGAAAATCATGAAAATACTTTTCAGGTATCTCCAACGGAGCTTCCTCGGGCTTACGTGGTACTCCAACCGGGGGTCAAATTCATTGAGCGGGAGGTTCAGGAATTTGTGGAAAAGCGAGTGAGTGTGTCAACTGTCATAGTAAGATTATAGTGTATTTTTGGCTCTTTGTCTTGACTTGTGTAAGTTTTTAATGCTACACTTACACGCCTGTTAATTATTAGGCAGTCAACAACTACACTACAACGCAAACTACAAACCTTCAAAATGAGCAAGCGCAGAGCGCACGCTCCCAAGAAGAAGCGTGCGCTCTGCGCTTGCTAAAATTAAATTGTATAAGGCTACACTTTGTTTTGTCCATTATGCCAAGTTTTTAAACGACTTCCAAAAAGGAGGAGGTTAAAATCATATGTTTGTCTGTATGTTTTTGTAGCACTAATTTATAAAGTAATTGCTATAAGTGAAAAGAATTAAATAAATAGTATTACTGCTATAACAACTTTCTTTCTATACCGACGTTTGTTTCTATACGATTTAATCACAATTTTAATTATTAAATCTAATTAAAATCATAATTAGCACAGGTTTGATCACAATTTTCCCACCTGAAATCCGCAGTGTCTCCCCACAGCGCGCTGAACCCGACGTACTTGATGCGGACGTCTGGCGTTAGAGGCCACACGAGCAGCCGCCGCTCCGCCGGCGCCGCCCCCCGCCCCACCGACAGCCGTCCCCCTTCCCACCACACCCACCACGCGCACCACAACCCGGAGCACTCCTCGTCGCTTTCAGTTTGCTCTGCGCTGGCGAGGTGAACGTCGTAGCCTGGAAAGAGTTAGGACAGTATTAAAAGTATATCTATACATATAATAAAATCGTAGGAAAGTCAATTCTGTACATTGAATATTTTTGAAAAATAATACTTGGGACGTGATCTGCTATACTAACGCGGACGAAGTTGCGGGCAACAGCTAGTAAATAATACGACGTCAAAATTAGTTATTAGTAAGGTTTGCAAGTTGTATGGTGTCACTATCGCAACAAAAACAAAAAAATTAATACCATTTTCGATGAATAAAATCAAGTTTTTATAATACAACTAAAGCATCATGTCCTAACTGCAATATTAATCTCAAAGCCAGAACCATCACAGGGTGATATGTGTGGCCTCTTCCATGTCTTCATAAGCCCTGCTAAGCATTTGTGTAATGAATGCAATGCTTGTTCTAAATGATCTCAATATGCAATTTTTTATGAGATGATACGCAAATGCTTTTCAGCGTCCAGATACATTCTACTGTAGATTGCGCAATAAGCGCATTCAGGCCATTTAGCCGAAACTTTTTCGTTTTCGCTTCCTTATAGAATCGCCGATCAAAATGTATGCAATTGACATAAGACGAGTCGAACGTCAATGTCATATTAACGAACGCTTATGTCAATTCCATACATTTTGATTGGCGATTCTATAACGAAGCGAAAACGAAAAAATCTTGTCTCACCCCCCAGGTTACATTAACGCACAGGGTCGCATTTAACCCTCTAAATATTCATCTCACCATGTCGTCCTTTAGCAATCCACACTCTGCTCCTCTCGAACACGACTCGATACATGTCATCGGACGGTCCCTGTACCGCCGATAGGGCGACGTGAGCGGCACCCTCTGCTCGCAGCTCCAGCACCAGCCCCGCTCGGTTCCTTGGTGCAGCCACCCACTGCCATTCCCATGAACCACGAGAGGATACCGCTAGGTGCTCTGAAAGGGTTGATGTATGTGATAATTAAAGGAAAGATGTGAAGAGAATTTGCTTTTTATCTAAATATATAAAACTCAAAGGTGACTGACTGACATGGTGATCTATCAATGCACAGCCCAAACCACTGGACGGATCGGGCTAAAATTTGGCATGCAGGTAGATGTTATGACGTAGGCATCCGCTAAGAAAATATTTTGATAAATTCCAACCCTAAGGGGTTAAAATAGGGGATGAAAGTTTGTATATAATAATACTTATTGATGCGAGCGAAGCCGCGGGCAAAAGCTCGTATAAAATAAGAGGGCAAACGAGCAAACATGTCATCTGATGGAAAGCAACTTCCTGTTCCATGGACACTCGCAACATCAGAAGACCGGCAACGTACTTGACGTTGCCGGTCTTTTAAGTGGGAATAGGGTAATAGGGTAGGGGAGAGTAGGGAATGGAATAGGGTAGGGGATTGGTCCTCCGGTAAACTCACTCACTTTGCGAAACACAGCGCAAGCGTTGGTTGGTTTTCTGTGAGCCCGTGACATTTTTCCGGTCGATTGATGCCGAAGCATAGCTCTCCCACGGTAATGTTATGTTTTGATTTTATCTTGTTTGATTTATGATTGATGTTTGTCTGTGGCAACGTCAGTGATATATCAGCTTTCGGACGCTTATCCTATCATGCGTGTCATCGTCCGCGCGTGGATCTCGTCCGCAAAGTTACCCGCATTCTCATTCATTATTTCATATTACAATATTATGTTTTACAGGTATGACATGAAAAGCGGCCTTATTGATTTCGTTTCATTCTTCCTGTCATTTTTCACTGGGTTTTTGAATTCATTTCTTTAAATTCCAAATGCCATGAAATCAATTACTTGAGCTGATCAGTGATAAACTAAACTAAACTCTATAAACATTAACTGGAGTATGTTTGTGATTTGTATACAAAGTCGTTGATTTAGTTCGTTGTTTTTCGTTCTTAGCTAATTTATGATCACGAGCCTTAATGTAACGTAATGTAAACAAAACATGGATCATCCTGCTTTACCACATGATTTGTGGGAACATTATCAAAATCTATGTGACATTTATGTATGTTAGTTATGTTTTGTCCATTTTATAACGTATCCGATGGAAAACGAATATATTTCTGCCTACGTTCAAACTTTCCTGAATCAAGAAAGTAACACGTAGGTAGATGCAATATTGTTTTTATACGCTTTTTATTAGCTTCACCTGTATATTTGTTTGTAACATGTTTGTAACCGACTTCGTTGGGCGCGATTTCGACCCACTTTAAACAGCCAGATTTCGTTCATACTTTGTAGATTTATCGAGGACCGATGACAATATGTTTGTATGTTTGTTTGTAACCGACGCTTTATATAAAAAGCGTGTTTTTAGTTTTTTTGACTATTACTTATTATTTGTCAACCGTGTTTGTAAACGTATTACGTTTACAAACACGGTTTGTAAAAGTGCTCACTCAACGGGAGCAATCCCTTGTAATGTAACATTATAGATTCGTTTTTGAGCATTACATTACAAAAATATCTCCCTGACCGACGAGCATTCACGTGTAATCTAACATTAAAGATTTGACTTTGAGTAATCCATAGCTAGTTGATTCCATAATATTATCAGATTGATGTTACAAGTTGTATCAAGATAATATTACACACTAACACTGTATCGTTACAAGGTGCGCATAATTGTAATGCTCGGCTCTCCTCCCTCACGGACTCAATAACGGCTTGACTCTGTAACGTTACATTACAAGCGAATGCTAGCGGTGAGGGAGCACCATAACACATTCATAAACATTACAATACGCTAGTATCGCTCCTGTTCGTCAAAATGTGTGAGTGTGCACATTGTGTGTCTTTTGGTGACTATCGCTCTTTAAATTAATTATTTATTATTGCTCCTATAGTTGTTTGATCCTTGTTCAGAGGTTGGCACGCAAATAGAGTGCCAACTTCTACAAACACATAAACTTCTACTTCTTCTACTTCTACAAATTTTGTCACTCCTATGTGTGTATGCGTACTTACCGTTCGCGTTAGCACAAAAGTACTTACTCTATTGTCACTCTTGTGTGTGAATATATTGTGTGGTTGTATGTGTGTGTATCACGTACCGTTAGCACAGAAGTACGCGCTCTGCGTGTCGCTCCTATGCAGTCCTTCGGGCAGCACCAGCACGCTTGCGGACCGGATCACGGAGCCAACTAGCGTCTCGTTGTTGAACGACGTGTACGAGACTGAGCAGTTGTCAGCGCTGTAGCCGGTTACTTCCACTGAAATATATAAAGGTCAGATTTAAGCATTACATGATGAATTTAAAATAATTGTATCAGACATATTATACTATCAGAGAATCAACAGATGGGCAGATGGCGAACCTTCGTAATTTGGTCATGTTATGTAAAATTCATCCGACACATCGAAAATTACAATGAATTGACATAACCCGACCAAATGACGTTCGTTCGTCAATTGCTTATGAATAAATTCCTTCGATGGTACATACATGAAATTGACAGTAATTATCACTAAATAGTAACTAAACACAACAGTATGATACGCCATTTTTACCGAAATGTTAGAATAGTTTTTTAAAAGGTAAGCCGATACCATTAAAGAGAAAATCAAGAATATTGGGTACAGCCTCAATAAAGCTCATAAAAGTAATTAAAATTGTCCATTAAAATGCATGTGATATCCCTTGAAATTCACGATCAGCACTTCGGCCAATCGTGACAGCTGTCGTCAGCAAACACAAATGATGTCATTACGAGCAATTGGTCAATTCCAATGATAATTGAGGCCATTCAGATTAAGGGCTTAGGATCCAGTAATCCTATGGTTATGACCATGACTGGCTAGGCCGATATAGGGGTGAAACTACTATGGTATATTCTGGGTTATGTATTAAAGAACTACACTTACTTACTAACTTTTTTTTGTATTGAGACATAAATATCGCATTTTTCTAAACATCGTCATAACATTAAATGGTAGGAAAAATGGATTAACTAGAATTTTATCTTGTTAACAAAAATATTTCGTAGAGTTAATAGTATTGGATCTTTTATATCAATATCTCTCTATAGAAAGTAATAAAAGTTAATAGTTGTTCAATTTGGGAGAGCTATAAAAATAATAATCGAAATCCGTTCGCTTACAGGGCAACATCCTATGATCTTGATAAAGGACGAGACCCTTTTAGTATCATTCGATAGTAAATATTGGTCTTTTAAAGTATAATTTATTTAACACAGACCATTAACTTTTATAAATTACGGATCAATTTTCTTTCTCATCTTGTTCGCAGCTCACGAGCTGTTTGCTGTTTTGCAATAGTAGATGTAATTAGATATTTAGTACAGAAGTATACTAAACTTTCAATTAAACATTTTGCTTAGTGTATTGTAGTTACTTGTTATATTATGTAATTATGTAATATGTATTACAATTAATTGAAATATAGACAGCTGTAGACCTACGTTATTGTCGGGCTATGTCAAGTTAAATAAAGTCGGCTTGGCTTGACACAAACCGACCAAATAGCGTAGGTCATCAATTATTTTTCTGACAGTACAAAATATACCCATTTGCGCCAAACTTAAGGCTACTTTAACTGTAGCATTCTACTCGATATAGCAATTCCTAATGGAATACCAGGTCAAGTATAAAATGCAGGTTTTGTAAAAGTTGGCCAGCACGAGCGCATAGTTCACGGCTGTTAGCAGTTAGAATGTATCGAGCATTCTACACATACCAGTGCAGGATGTTAAATTATCGAAATTCTGAATCAAAATTGGGTCATGAAATGTGTTTCGTGATTGTAGGTATAAAACACGTAAGGAAAAATACCTATAACCTAATGTATGATCGACTTTACAGGAAACATTTTGGTTACAATATGATTCACTTTACACGTAACTATCATTATGCCAAAATACTATATAATATGACAAAAACTCAATAATTTTTTTTCTTCTGTTATATAAATTAAAAATAAAATAATGCTTTGAACCTTCATCCTCCACACTGGTTTTGATAATGTATCGCCCGCGGTAACTATTCCATCCACCGCGCCGTTTTTATTAAAGACAATACTCTTATTTTATCCATTCCCCAATAAACTTACCAGTAATATTCTTTCGTCCCGGCGTGTTGACTGCCACTCGCACAACCAGCTGCGTGCCACCTCGGGGTCCAAGACGCAGCCGCTCCGTCACGTATAGGGCTCCAGTGGACGCGAACGCAGCACCTGCGCTGAGAGCTAGCAGAGCTGTTACCTGGAACAAGGATTAAGGCGTAATTTCAATAACATCTGTTAGTGTTAACAGCTTGTTAAAATGTCATAATATTATTGTCTTTTCCTTTCATTCGTATGAAAAGTGAAAGAGCTGTAGGTAACGTGATACTAATTTGAGCATTAGTAACAGTCGTTGGTGAAATTGGGTCCAAGGGCTTGAAGCGGAGAAGATACTAGAATAATAATATTTTGTCTTAAGATAACCTAAACACACTGGTTTTCAGTATTTTTCAACGCGGGAATCGAAACCAAATTAAGAGTCGTATTCCAAACCACTGGACCACGGAGGCAAAATATTGTAATGCATATCTAATAAGTTAACCTAAAAGTAGCACCTGAAGTAACAGACATCAGCTGTGATGGTTCATACAAAATTTATTCATCTTAACATAAAATGAATATTCATGTAACTTCGCTGTCTACGCTGACCTTTGCTAAGAGAATATTATTAACGTTAAACATCTTTTCAAACTTTCTATTTCACCTTATCTGCTGCTAGTCTGCAGTATGCTATTAACTACCAAACCAAACGAGCGTAATTTGTGAGTCGTGAGCCTTAGAATTTCTGCCGGGCAGAATTCTGCTGCATTCAGTTTCATACAAAAGTCATGTTTGATTCACACGGCGACTTAAAATGAGTTGTCATTAATTGTATGATAAGAAATTCTGTCCGGCAGAAATTCTGCGGCTCACGACTCACAAATTACGCTCGTTTGGCTTCACCCTAAAAAAGATAAAAATATTCCTGATTCATCTAGGAGACATCGAAATTCTGCTCGGTATTATTACAATACTTCATAATATTCGCAATTACAGCAAAATAACAGAATAGGTACTATCACGATACAGCAAGAACATCCCAATTTTCTAGAACATTCGTGTATAAAGTTTTAATTCCGTGCTCTGTGTCGCAATCATAGTGTCCCGATGTGTCTCCTGGGTGAGGAGTTTCGCTTTGTACGGTATTTGCAGAGTCCGTGTGGATAGAGCAAAGATAATTTATGGAAAGTTCGGGATATTTGCGTTTGGGTACATAAATGGACGAAGAATTATCTGGAAATTAGGTTTTGATTGTCGTTTTGTAATTCTTCTACTGAAATTTGGTATATCGTACTACCTACTTCTTCCATTCTTCCGATTTATTTTTTTAATATCTATGGACGCTTCACACCACGTTGGTCTGGTCCCGTACTAAATATCTGAAGGACTTATGTTTTGGGTATCAGACAACGAAAAACATAATATGTTATTTAATACTTTTATGCTATTTAGGATTTTTATTATTTATGATTCACATAATATTTAATAAACATCCATGACCCCTGGGAACTTTGAAAACATTTTTTTCCGTTGGCGGGATTCGAACCCGCGACCACTGGCTCGAGCTGCCAACGCACTTACCCACTGAGCCACAGCCCACTGAGGTCGTCAAAATTCGTTGTACCCGCACCGTTTTAGCTTGTTTCTCGGCCATTTTTTTTTAGAAGAAAAACGTGCTGCAGCATGATAGGTGTTTCACTATATAATATCTGCATTCTGCACTAAATTATTTGTAAATATTCAAGTAATCCGTTTCACTTCCTACATTTTCTACTTTTATCAATTTTAATATACCTATAAAAGAATCTATCATAACTATATTTCGGACGTTATAAACAACCCCAAAATACTTAAAGAAGTAAATTAAATGTTTCGGAAGTACCTAAGTTAGCCTACTCGAGCCTCGCTATCACTTTGTAAATCTTAATTAAAATCTTGTAGAGCTAGCGATACAAGAAAAAAGTCTAGATTTAGTGCTTGTAGCTCCTAGAGATAGTGTCACGGAGATAAATGGTACTGACCTAGATTCTTATTATAAACGAGTACCAATTTAATATGATAAACCGTTGTAAGTTCATTTTGTTGTTATCTGAATATTTAACGCCTCCGTGGTCCAGTGGTTTAGAGCATGGCTCTTGACTCGGAGATCGTGGGTTCGATTCCCGCGTTGGAAACATGTTATTCCCAAGTTTGATCGCCTGACAAGTATGATGATCTATGCGTCAGAGGGCATGTAAAACGTTATTATGTTGTTATCTGCATAGATTTTGAAACAACATAGCAAGATGATATTATCTAAGTAAATATATTATGGCGTCATTATAAAAAAACTTTTAACCTACCCACTATGTTGATAAAAGCATGATATTCTATAAAAAATATAATTATTTAAATCATAAAAATATGACTGTATTCGTTAAAAACTTAGCACGAGTTCCATCTAACTCTGAATACTAGATCTACAGGGTGCAATTATACCTTCTTGCCAAATTTTAATATAATATTGATCCTGGTTAAAAATAAAAATACACGTATTTTTTCTTTTATAACCACTCAGTACTAAAATGTTGAGAAATAGCTTCCTAAAGTTATCCTAAAAAACACTACAATTAATGGACACGACGCGTCGCCCGCGCGTGATGGGACAACGCGCGCGCGCCCCCCCGCGTTACCCCCGGTCATTCCCCCACGCCGCGAGTGACCATTCTGCAACAATTTTAAATGGGATAAAATATGTTAATAAAAAAAATATAACACCCAATTTTTTTTGCTTGAATGGACTCTCCTAATGATACCTAAGCCCTGGAAAAAATTTGGCAGGATGGTTTAATTGAACCCTGTATTTCTTGTTCGCGCATCCTAGAAAATCTAATCAACTATTATGTTCGGAAAAAGGAAATCGATTTTAAAATAAAAACAGGTATCTAATCGCATTTGCATCCGTAAATTCCGGAATGATCCCGGAAATCCCTAATCGGGATTCCGGGAGCGATCGCAAACAAATCGCGGACGCACGTACGGGCACTTACACGCGACGGCACGGGGACTGTTTGATTTGAGCTCAGCGGAAAATTGGAGGTGTTGATGAATTCCACTGAATTTTTATTGGTTAATGCTGATTTACATGACAGTGGACCATTATCGTTGGTTCCGGCTGAATTATATTTAATGTGAAACGCAAAAACAACGGGTTGCACTCCAAAACGCAAAAGTGTTAGCAGGGGGGAAAATGGAACAGCTATAGTAATTTTTACCGCGTGGTAGAAAGAGAGATAATATTACTCTTTTCCTTCACCTCGCCGGCAGTATACTCCATTTTATGAATTTTAATGATATCACTGTAAAAAAAAGATTTTCACTTCGAAAATTCCACATGCCCATTATTAAATCACCTCAAATTTCAGCACGTAAATATCGTATCTCTACATGCTTGCAGATTACTAATCCATGCCTGCATTTCCCAGTAATGCGCTAAAGCTCCCCCCATAAAACCTGTTTCCTGGTATATACTGTAAGTGGTCGCTGGGTGCATCTAAAAATATCTATCTGAATATCTTCATCGTTAAAGCAAAATGCCATGAGCCCCAAGACACGGATAGGTCGGAGAGTCTTAAGAATATCGCAGGGAAATGCAACATTATGAAAATCGTATCGTAAACGTCACGTTTCTAGAAAATGCGGCTATGCAGCTAAAGCTTGCAAGTGGGATTATAAAACAGAGACATATAGGTACAGTGTAATTCTAAGACTGTTTCATAGAAGACTGCTCTTTATCTATCATGTTTTGTAATTGCTTTTATATTATTTTTTTTCACAAACGAAATGAATAAATTAGGTAATGATTTAAGTAAAATTTAGAAATTCATATTTAGACTACAGGGTTCCGCCAATAAATATTGTAAGTAGTACATTCATTACATTCATAGATTTTAGTGTACACTCGAAAAATATAAACTTATTGTGTAGTCAATTGAAAATGGCACAAAGAAACGTGATTTTAGTACAGTTTAATTTATTTCAGATACTTAGAAACATTAAAGTATTTTAATGAATGACATAATAAAATTGAGTACTAGTTTGTCTTGCATAATAAACAGTCTCAGTAGTCTGTCCCCAATAAAACTTATCTTCAAAGTGAAACACTATGAATACCTAATTGTAGTATTTACCCAATTTTAAACCGAATTCCAAAGACAAAAGGATTAAATTGGATTGTCGGATAAGTAAATTAATTTGTACGAATTGTTATACGCAGGGTGTTCATATAAATTCGGACAGATGTCGAATACATGATAAGTTTTTGCGGAGCTACAACCCACGCAAATTCTCGCAGACTGTGAATAATGTGTGTATGTAAAAAGTTATGTGCGTATTTTGAGGAAATTCGATGGATGGATCGATAACAATCAAGCTTTTCTAACTGTTGGTTAGTTAAATAGTGTTAAATAAAAGTGGTATCATGAGTGTAACAAATAGTTTGTCACATAAACAAGTAGAAGTTACGCCATTACCGTCAATAACTTCTATAATATATGTAAATATAGCCAAGGTACGTAAGTGGCTCCAGTTTTTCGCCACATTTTTTGTCTGGACATACCTCATCTATAAATTATACTTTTATATGGATGACATGGGAAATTATCACTTCAACTTCTTTTCCTTATTATGAACAGTTATAACCTGAAATAATATATTAATATCACGTAACTTCAAAGAAACCAAAAACAACTCTCAAACTTAATCTGCATAGAATAATATTAAGCATCCTGAATAAATACATGTTTAGTGAGTTACGGTCTGGGGGACCATGAATCATGATGGAGTAAGCCTCCGACTTTCCGGTCAGGGCATTTTGTACGAGCCGTGATTCTATCATCTCATTATGCATACGGAAATTCCATTATTTACTCTGCAAATTGAAGTTTTTCTTTACTCAATGAGAGCGTAATCTGTTTTGTTTTATGTCAATAAAAGAACGATCGGCCGCCATTAAAATATAATGTAATTTGATTGAATAAAAATGGTAATTTACAAAAATTATGGATAAAATAATATATTATATTTTTGTGTGTGTAAAAGCTGAGAAGTTCTAGTTTAACGTACCACCTTTATCAAATTAAAAATCTGTATGTTATATTCCCTTTACCAGGGGTCTAATTCTTGTAGCTCTGATCTGCGTTCGAAACAACATGAGAAATTGAACAAAAAACAAAGTTAGAGCCTGAAGCGATCAGTTTTCTATCACATATTATATTATTTCAATTCAATAAAAGATACTCACGTCCATACAATTGTTGATATTGTTCGTAATCTTCACATCCACCTCGACAGTTTCTCCCACTTTCAGTGCTGGTGGTAGGGAGAAGTCCAGCTGTATGGGTCGGAAGACATTGATGGTCTTCGGAGCCGAGAATCGAAGACCACGACTGGAGAGGGACAGCGCCCAGAGAGACCAGCGTCCCGCTTCTGATGGTGCGGCTATGGTCACGCCGTCCGTTGACAGCTGGCTTCTGATGAAGAAAAAAAAACATAAATAGCCTTGGCAACTAAATGCATAACCTCTTCTTTTTTTAGATTTCGGTTAAACGACTCTTAATTCGTTTTATTTTAACGATTCCTTGTCAATGATTTTTCATTGTGGAAATCGTTACAATTACCACACACAAGATAAATTAAGCCTAGGGTTAAATCGTTAAGAAACGGAGAGTGAACTTAACGAAAAATGTTTAAGTACGAATAACTATAAAAGTTTAAAAAACATAATTTTAAGACGTGTAAAAATAAAAGTAAATACTAAATGGTAACAATAACTATTAAACGTAAGTTTATTCTTGCACAGAAGCATTTTAATACCTCATTTGTATTTTCAATTTAGGGAAAATTTGTATTCATTTGTGGAAAATAAAGAACAATTGAAGAAAAAGAAATGTCTCTATAGATGAGTCAGTGATCCCTATAAATTTGGTCCGATGATTCATCTGGCGACTGAAGTCTTCACTGGGTTGAAGACACATCCAATTCTGTACTTTTATTGCTTAATTCTTAAGTCTAGACGATGTACAGTGTCTTGTTTAAAAGTTACTGCTTCTTCAATAATGCCCCAAATATTTATATACTTAGTCATAAATAGCTTGTTCAAGCAGTTAATCGATTTTGATGAAAAATCGATGCTTTAATATTATGTATAATGAAATGAGTTAATCGATTTTGATGAAAAAAAAAATATACATAATCATAATATTTTATTCGATATTAAAAATAATGTTCGGCAGGCCGCATTCACGATTAATAAGTACGATTTCAAAATAAATTCTACAAATTTTAATAACATCGTTAAAATACACCACCGTAACATTCGGTAAAAGTAACAAGCATGTTAAAACAATAACATCATTATCGATAACGAACCGCAATCGTTTTTCAATAATATTCGGTTAACAGTCATACGTAATTAGCTTGTACGTATTATATCTACATGACTGGACAATAACGATATGCATGATTTTAAATTGTTTCATTATATTGTGCTGATAGGCTGATAGCTCGGTGAAATTGAGAGAATTAACTAGATTTAGAGTGTAATAAAGGTATGAATTTGCTGATAACTAAATAATATTTTATGAAAATACTGTAGGTACAAAATATTTTATCAAAACGCTTCGTACAGTCGAATTCGTTTATCGCGTGGAGACTTTTCGGGGATGAATATTGAATACTATCCTACGAGTGTGTCCTTTTCTGGTGTTCCAAAATCTCCAGACTTAAAATTTGTATAATGACTTAAGTTTGTCTTCAAACTTAAGTCATTATGTTTGACCTCTTGGTCAAACATAATATTGACAGACAAAAGGCACACATTACTTTGCTTTAAATATTACGAAAATCATCGTGACTATTGCTGCATGTTTTGATAAAAAATATTATTATATTATATTGATTATTAAACGCTAAACGGTAAACGCATATAAATCGAGCCAAAAGACTTACAATACCTTAAAGTGTCAACTAAAACCAAGTAATCAACTAAAGTCTAAAACCTTTTGCAACAGAGTTCGTTCTGCTACAGACAGATATTTCGTCAATTTAGGGCACGCTATTGGTACAATCAAGGCCCAAGGGCGAAACTGGAATTCGAAATCCAAAACTGTACCTGTAAATATATGCAAACATGATACAAACAATACAATACACATCATAAAATATGTTGCGGTTCAAATTTGCATTTCGAACACTTCAATATTGCGTTCGAAATTCAAGTTTGAACCGCCTCTTATGCCTTTTGAGATTTGTGACTGGGGTTTATATTTTTGATATAAACTTTTGATTAATTGGTTCACGTTTTGCCATTGGCCTATCAATAGCGTTAGTGAACGTGAATGTGAAAAAACTCTTGTAAAACAACCTTAGAAAACATGCATTAGTAGAGGCCGATAAGACATGCGGTGGTTTAAGTTACAAGAATTATTTTGCATATTTACCACATCTTTTAACGTCCTATACATACATTTACTTTATTACCATACAAGAAACAAGCATCACATCTATACAAAAATTATAAAGCTGAAGAGTTTGTTTGTTTAAACGTAATAATCTCAGGTACTACTGGACTGATTTTAAAAATTCTTTCATCAATGTATAGCTAAGATGTTACTTGATAATAATATTATATTCAGTAACTATTACTCACGTGTAGTTGAAACACTTCCACATCCACAACCTATCATGTGAGGCAGGTGGGACCAGGTTAGGTGGGTACCTCGGTCCAGGCGCAGTGCGCTGTCGGTACAAAACACCACCACCGCAAGTGCCACCGCCAACGAAGAGGGAGACTCCAGCTGAGACGAACTCCGGACCTGGTTGCTCCTCGTGCTCGGTCCTAGAAGAGAGAATTAAAAATTAGTAAAGAAGGAAGAAATTGCTATCTAATAATGAGGCCGGCATTTTGACATAGGGGGACGGCGCGGATTCATCGCCAAATTAGTTTTTTCTCAATAACTCGATAAATATTATACAACATTTTAAAAATCCGCGAAGTCGGTTTCTCAATTATAGAATTTTATACAATGTGTTAAAATATTAACTTAGTTCAATGCACGGTTATGGCAATCAATGTAAAATTCCTGAAAATTAGATGCATCCTTTTGATTTTTTTCTATCGAGAAAATTTTAAGGTATCGTATTTTTGCTCAGATCGAATTCTTGAAAATACAATGTAGTATCTAATTTTGGAAAATTAAACTATTCGGGGCTTATTTTCAAGTATAAAAATGAATTATAAAATCGAAAATTTTGGGTTTGTCCCTTAAGTTAACAGAATACTGTGCGAGCATTTTTTATTTAGCTCCTAGACTAAATAGGTCAATGACCGCTGGTGTAACCTTAAAATATGATTTTAACTTTAGATATTTTCAGAGGTTTATCTAAAGTTCAAATGGCGAATCAAGGCCTAAAATATCATTAAGAATGTCATAATTTGTACAATATTCTGTGCCAAGTTGTAATTTAACTATTCATGCCTCCATACCGGTTTCAGTTGTTGGTTGCATTGAAACCACTTCATGCCTAAGATAGAGCTCTTAATCTATTAGCGATAGTGTTTGAGGTAATGCTAGGGATAATAATAATTATTATACACTAGCCGTATTGCGGAAGAGGCGATTCTACAGCGATCACAATTAGCAGCTTCTTAAGTCTGAACCTCATAAGAATGTGTAGGAAAGATTTTACCTACCATAATACTTTGATCTGACTTTTATTTGACCAGATTTATGAATGGAGGCCTCAAATCGATTAATTTTTAAATGGCATAGTGATACTTAAATTCACTAATGCCAGGCCAAACACGATCGTTCCAGAACCTCTTCTATTAGAGGCACGAGTAAAGAACGACAAACAACTTTTAATTTTCCCTTCCAATTGTTTACTTTTTGAGCAATACTTTTCCTTATTTCAGTAAATGGAAGTAAATTATTTTCCTGTTGATATTTTTACTAAGGGTCGTTCCTTATTATCTATACATATAATAAAATCGTAGGAAAGTCAATTCTGTACATTGAATATTTTTGAAAAATAATACTTGGGACGTGATCTACAATCGATATGGAAGCCAAAAATATAGTTTTTAGAATTTTTGTCTGTTTGTCTGTGTGTCTGTTTGTCTGTTTGTCTGTATGTATGTCCGGGATAAACTCAGAAAGTACTGAATGGATTTACTTCAAATTTTGCACGAATATTATATAGAGGTCGGGTCAACACATAGGCTATATAATATTATGACGATATCACCTAGGGCGGGGGGAGGGGCTCAAGTTTCAATATTTTTAGTTTTTTGCTCATATCGCTAAAACGGTGCGTTGTAGAGAAAAAATGTCCGGTACGTAATGAAAGCCCATAAAATTTCCTACAAATTTCTCCTTCACATTTTGTATCTATCTTCACTCCTTGCCATGCTATGAGCTTTTGTCTATCTTTTCTATAGAAATTTCGAGTGTCGTTTGATTAACATGCTGGGAGCTTTGGCATCGGTCTTTTCTTGGGGGGGGGCTTCGTCCGCTCAAACCCCCCCCCCCACGTCCCCAAATTTTGCTTCAACCAACCCCCCCCCCCTTATTCCTCATGAAACTTTTGTTCATAATTAAAAGGTATCGTGGAGTTTGTATTGCATCTTAATTATCCTTTGTAGGAACAAACTAAGTCATCTATACATATTGTAATAAAATCGTAAGAAAGTCAATTCTGTACATTGAATATGTTTGAAAAATAATACTTGGGACGTGATCTACTATACTAACGCGGACGAAGTCGCGGGCAACAGCTAGTATTTACAATAAAACCAGCCACCGTTACCGAAATCAGTGTGGGAGAGTTACTTACGACTGATGCGGATCGAATCTGGTGTCAGGAGGGGCTCGGGCTCCGATGAGACACATGAGGGAGTCCGTCGGCGCCACCACCCGGAGCTGTAGCGCCGCGCGAGGGTACCACCAGCGACGCTCCTCCACCGTCACTGACACCTGGAATATGAGGGACATGATGACTGGCTCTTAGACTATAAGAGAGACTTGAATATAGAGGTAGATTTACTAATTCTCAGAAATTCAAGCTATTTGAAAGTGTTACATTACTTTACTGATTTATGATGTATGGCTCTGGAGCCAAACATCATAAACCATTTTTCATTCAATCATTATTTCAAAACTCATAAGAATATTATTTAGCGTCAATTTAGACCAAAACGCGACGTGTAGATGCATTCTAAAATATATATTTTGTTGAATTGACAGACTTGAATTTGCATGACTTGCATGAAATTATGGGCCAAAAAATGCCTTAAACAGTGAAAGGCGCCGTATGTGCCGTAGCAGAGTGCTACGAGATTTGTAGACACTGCTACGAAGTGCTTTAAAAATATTATATAAGCTAAGAATTAATGATCCATCTTTTAGCTGTTATGATCATGACAGTGCTAAGGATTAAAGGCTCTTGGTAAAGAAAGATACTGAAATGAAAATGAAAAATTAAAAAAGAGACATTGATAGACCCTTGAGTATCACAGGGTAATTTTAGCGGGATTATAAGGCACACAGTTATTTTAGGATATCATTATGGTAATCTCTATTAGTCGTTACCCCATACGCATTATGTTGGTTTTATAGCAATATAGTCGCGTACTCTGATGATCGCCTTTAGAATTTAAATCCGACACAATTAATGCATATAGCTGGAATGAGCATTCGAGCTGTTACTAGCTTAAGCATTAAGCACTGTATTCATGTATTTGTAAACCCTACATTAGGCTATCTAGGGTTGCTACTTGCCGTTACAAGTTTCATAATAAAGATCTATGAACCTGACGAAAACCATAAGAAACCTTTAAAAATAAGTAATATAATTATTTAGTACCACATTTAGGACATCGACGTACAACTTCAGAAATATTAAATAAATATTGTTTTAAGTTCTACGTCTTAGCACTAAGTTTCAGGAATAATAAATTTATAACGATGCCTGGTTGTTTATATTTAACAAAAACATATCTACAAATTGACAGCCCTATTCAAAACAGTCAAATTTCCTGCACCCGGATAACCGGTTGTTTAATATTAATTCTAATTATAACCGGTGCCCGGGCGTAAAATTGAACCGACGGTTGTACAGCCTAATTACTGTAACGTCGAGTGTCTGCGGCGTGTCCTGTGTCCTTAAGGTCGTTAAATTTAAATTATTGTTTGGGGTCAGGTCATAATGCGATATTGAAATAACTATTCTAATTGGAAGGGATAAGTGTAGTTTTTGTCGCATTCGGTATAAGGGTTGACCCTAATCGAGAAGATAAAGTGGTAATCAACATAATAATATTATACCCAGTTTTTCTGGCTATTTGACAAAATTTTACCAATTTCATTCACTAGCACAGCAACAATTTTTAGATTATCAATCTCAATACAATATTATCATGTTTCAATCAATAACGCTGCTGAATATATTACTCATAAAATCCTATTTAGAGAAACTTTAGAAATATTAGCATTAATGTCTTAATGTGAAACTAGAAGCAATCACTATAAGTATAATATTATTATATTATTTTTCCAAAATATGACACCTGCAACTTCGATGAGCCAAAGTTTGTTTATCGCGCGAGAATGGTACATTTTTTTGGGCTAAAAAGTATCCTAAGTCTTTTCCCGGGACATACCTACATACCAAATTTCAGCAAAATCGACTCAGCGGTTTGGCTGTAAAGAGGTATCAGACAGACAGAGACAGACAGACATACTTTCACATTTATAATAATATTAGTATAGATTAGGTCAACCACAAGTCCACAATTCTTGTTTATTACTTGTTAACTTAGCGAGTGAACCGAAAATAATATTAGAGACGGAAACGAAACTGTATATGCGCTATCTAATCTATATCTACACTATAAATCGTCACTTACAACAATATACCTACAGGGAAATGGAGACAAAATTATGAGCGAATCGCACTGCCTCAGCGAACATAATTTTCGTTGTCACGTTATATTATATCCGGGTTACAATCGGGTCTTTGGGTCAAACCGGGCGTGTGTTTGACAATTTATCTCCGGATAAACATTTGACAGATCACGTTTTGATTCCACAATAGATTTATATTTTTAAATCAGATTTGATGTACGGTGTTTCGCAGGGATACATTTGAGCAACAATTTTATAAATGGGATCAAAGAATTTCTAATTCAGTAAAAGCAAACGTATATTTTTTTTTAATTACAAAGTATATTAATATTTAATAGGTAACTTTTATTATTAAGTAGTTCAAGGTACGAATACAGTGAGTACAAAAAATGTATATTAATGGAAATCATAAAAAATATTTTTCTTATTGACTTCTTTGACTTACTTTTTTTTTCTCTAGCAATGCACTGGCTTGCTCACGGCATTACTCGTACATTGGATGTATATAGGTCTACCAGAATAATAATATGATGGCAAAAAGTTAGAAAGTAAATTGACTCTTGCAATACCGGGGTAATTGGAATATATTTTGATCCTTTTTTTTCCTTATAGCGGCTGATTCTGTGTGTTAAACATGTAATATAAATTTATCCAATGATCATGGATATTTTTTGAAAATCTGCTGTCAGCCATCAGAATATTCTGGTATACCTATATTATTGCTTAAAATTTATTATTTTATTCAAAAATGTATCTTGTATAAAGTATAATATTTTTTTTGCTAGCAAATAAATATAATTATACAAAACAACAATATTTCAAATATTTAGTACATCAGCCTTCATATTGCGTTTTATATTAAAATCATTGTCATCAGAATTTCAAAATCTCATCAAAGATTTTATTAACTTTTAGGCATAATTAGCCTCCACGGTCAAGTCTCGGGGGCCGATATTAATTTTAGGGAAAATTCATCGAAACGTCCCTTTCAATTAGCACTAATAGCCTCTGACTTTTAGCCTATTTGGGGAATTCCTTGAAATAAATTTGTTTTATCACCGTTCTGAGCGTGATAATTTTATGTAATTTATTAAAATGTTCCATAACAAGATTGAGAGTTGGAACTTGGAAAAAAGCGGCCAAGTGCGAGTTGGACTCGCCCATGGAGGGTTCCGCAGCAGCAATAAGGTTTATTTTTATGAAATTAAAAAGTTTTTGGTTTATTTTCATACTTCATTCTGAAATTTAGTTTAAGGTTTACCATTTATGACGTATAAAAAAAACTACTGGCTAGATATTGTTCAAACCAACTTTCGTTGGTAGTTTTTATAGTAATCTACATCATATATTTTTTTAGAATTATCATACTTTAGAAATTACAGGGGGGGGACACACATTTTACGACTTTGGAGGAGTCTCTCTCGCAAACTATTCAGGTTAGAAAAATATGATATGAGAAACCTCAATATGATTTTTGGAGACTTATCCATAGATACCCCACACGCATAGGTTAGATGAAAATTTTTTTTTTGTTTCAGTTGTACCTATGGGGACCCCTAAAATTTTTAATATTTTTTTCATTTTCTCTTATCTTAATGCGGTTCAAAGACTACATCTATTTACCAAGTTTCAATAGTATAGCTCTAATAGTTTTGGAGAAAAGTGGCTGTGACATACGGACGGACAGACAGACAGACAGACATGACGAATCTATAAGGGTTCCATTTTTTGCCATTTTGGCTACGGAACCCTAAAAAGGAGGGCTGGCGACCCACTGGTCTGATAATGCTGGTTTATAAAATTCAAGACTGACATTTCTTGTACCGTTTGTGTCTAATAAAATCTATTTAGCGATGTGGAGTAAGGTAAAACGAGTGACTTACCTAAAATTAGTCGTTAGTCATAGTCGATTCATAAAAACAATAATAATGTTACGCCGTGTATTGTAGAAATTAGCTTGGCTCATAGTAAAAACGTAGTACCTAGCTAATTATACGTGCATGTTCATACAATTAATATGTGTCTAATTTATCTTCTGACTGCTTTTGACTGAGACTACAATATAACTTACGTGTTGTGACAAATCTGTACATATATTTCAATAAGCTGGCACAGTGTAATAAATTGTATATTATTATGCATATAATAAAGTTAGAGATCCATGACACAAATAATATTTACTTCACAGGTATAGATAGATGTCAGAAGGAATTTTACGTACTCATCAATTATATATTGTAAACCTATACACTGAAATACTGCAGGCATCGTTAGATTTAATCAGCGGGCGGTAATGAGGCGATTTGTCCGTGAAAGCCTACAATTAAGATCCACTCCGACCACTAATGTCCGACCATTTAGCACGGGATTTCAGCGTTAGTTAACAAATCTATCGGCCGCCGACGCGGACGTTGAAAAATACGGGTTTCGTTGCTTATAAAATATTTTGTGACTCTTTCTTGACCTATACGTACAATACGGGAAGGTTGTTCGGAAGAAACCGCTTTCAGCGGTGAAGCCGCCTGTTTGTACACTGTACAGATTCCTATATTGTTTCATTTTAAATTGTAACTTAGTTTAGTTTGTACTTACACATAAAGAACTTCGCTCGTGTCTTCGGTGCTATTGCGCTATCCGTTGTATCATGGACTAATTTCTCTATTTGTAAATTGTATGTCTGCAACTTCGTGGATATAAGTCTCAAGGCCGTCACAGACCTAGCTATAATATATATTAATATATTTATAGCTAGGCATATTAATATATATTTTCTATACAATTTTCGCGTGACCACACACTTAGCTATAAAGGCCGTCACAGACTTAGCTATAATATATATTAATATACCGTACTAAACACACTGAGACCAGAAATATATATTATAGCTGAGTGTGTGGTCACGCGAAAATTGTATAGAAAATATATAGTAATATGCCTAGCTATAAATATATTAATATATATTATAGCTAGGTCTGTGACGGCCTATATATTTCTGGTCTCAGTGTGTTTAGTACGGTATATTAAGGTATATTAATATATATTATAGCTAAGTCTGTGACGGCCTTTAGTGTCAAGTCATTGCGAATAGCCTCAGCGACCATTGATTGTTTCTATTGACAAAAATACTGGCACTGTTTATCAAGGTGAGCAACAACCTCAGAGATTCTCTTACGGTTTTCAGAGATTGTATCGTGGCTGTAAATAGGAGATTAATTCAAGCCTATCTGCTTTTCCAATTCCTTTTTATCTTTAAAAATACTACTGATATCTATTATGATAACTCCCTGTAGACAAGTCTTGATGATATTTATTAAATATATCATTATAGTGCAAGTTATAAAAAGTATACAGACTCAATTTACAATGACAACCATAAATAAAACACGTTGATTGAATTTTAAAACAATAATATCCGGCATGTTGAACAAAATACGATAATTTTGTTCAGTTATTAATGTATGCACGATGTTTCCTCGTTCCAATATTTTCAATAACAGTTATTTACTGTGCATAATATATTTACCAACATACTTTTAGCAAATGTTATTAAGTATTACTGTTTGGTACAAGCTTTTTAATATTTTGTTATATTTGTAGAATGTTCGCAATTATTTATGGCAAAATATATTATGCTGTAATGAAATATCTGTGTATATCAACAAACAGGTTGACTATTATTATTAGTTATGTGAGTGGATATTATCAATAATTATGGCTTAAAAATTGCACTTCTTTGGACTCAGGACTCTCTTGAATGTTATAGAGGTATGTTTGAACGATCTCCTCTAAATTCGGTATTTTTTTTTGTGGTAACTGTCGAAATAAATGCAGAAACACTTCTGAAAATGATCGTATTGATCGTATTATCCATACTAATATTATAAATGTGAAAGTGCGTCTGTCTGTCTGTCTTTTACCTCTTCACGCCCAAAACCGCTGAACAGATTTTTCTGAAATTGGGTATGGAGATACTTGGAGTCCCGGAAAAGGATATAATATGGTACTTTTTATCCCTGAAAAATTTATGGTTCCCACGTGATCAACGAAATTCGGTGCAACGGAGTTACGGGGTCTAGCGTTATAATAGTCCTTACAAATTAGAAAGATATTATGCATGTTGCACCAGACCATAAACAGTTGAACCAGAAACCGTTCGGGGGCCATTAGCCAGGTACATTTATCACAAAATTCCGAATTCAAATATCCGAACTGGAATGGAAACGTCACCCGAGGGAGTCGAAAGTAATATCTTACAAGAGCATTACGTGAAGTGATTTCCATTTTCTTTAATATCATCTCATTCTACCTGAGATTCAGTTGAGAAACAAAATGGCTGAGGGTCTTTCGCATTGTTGAGGTTAAAGTTGTTTTGTATAATAATATTTTATGCCTTCTTTTTATACTCTTTTGCACAGTGCTATATAAAGTAAATATTTGTTCACTTTCAACATTTACAGAAAATCAGTAAACACACTCCTGAATATAAAGTTGGTAAGTTGTTTTTGCGCATCGAAGTTTGCGGGTGTCATATAGTCCTGTATATTATGTCTTCTACTATCGAATATACAGGGGTCAGGGTGTTACCACTGACCTGTTTATGCAGTAATCGGACGTGGAAGTTGACGACGTCGCTGACGGGCTCGCCGGACTCCGTCACGTAGTACACCAGCAGGGAACTGAGCGGCGCCATATCCGCTGACACAGGGAACCTGGTGAAATTATAAAGATTAAAAAAAATCAGCCAAGTGCGAGTCGGACTCGCGCACGAAGGGTTCCGTCCCGGTATAGAGCGAAAGTAGGCAAAAAATTGTTTTTCTTGTATGGGAGCCCCCGTTAAATATTTACTTAATTAAAATTTTATTAATAATTATTAAAGAACAAATTTAACTAAGGATTTTGTGAAAATTACCAGTGCCTAGCTGTTACCATTATTGATAACGAGTGAAAAACCCTCAAAAAATCACAATCAAATCAAAATACTAAAAACAAAATAAATATTAGGTAATATTATTTTGTTTTTAGTATTTGTTGTTATAGCGGCAACAGAAATACACAATCTGTGAAAATTTCAGAAGTCTAGCTATAGCGGTTCTTGAGTTACAGCCTGGAGACAGACGGACAGACGGATAAACGGACAGATATCGAAGTCTCAGTAATAGGGTCCCGTTTTTTACCCTTTGGGTACGGAACCCTAAAAACTACGGAATAATACACAAAAGTACAGCAAGTCTAACTTGAAAAAAATGTGAAAAATGTGCTCTAAATGTGAGATAGGGGTGTGTCATTTTAAGTTGGACAAATTCAAAATCCAAGCTGTTACACAAATAAAGGCAATGACCTCACCTAATTTACTTAAAATTTTAAGTTAATATACTTAGTAACTTGAAAGTAAGAGACTATAATGGAGGTAAAGTCTTCGTGATTATTGAACATGGAAACGATAACCTGTCTTAACTAAAGTTTTGTAAGGGTAAATATTCGTGGTTACTTTTCATGATTTTAGAATAAGTTCTTTATAATATGATTTCATCAGTCTCTAATGTTATTATTGCAGAAATTAATTTGATTTTTTTTACAAAATGCGTAGTAAGAAAGTTCAAAGTCCTTTCCAAGGTGACATAATATTAATAGTAGGACATAAAATATCATAAAATGTACACATAATGGACATGTCAATTCATACAGGGTCCTTTTCATTCAATACACAAAGGTGAGCGCAAGTCAATGGGTCCCGTACAGACAGCTCACTGACCCGCGAAAATAGATTATGTCCATTTGTCAAATGTTCGAGTAATGTCGACGCCATATTGTATTATTTCGATATTGGCTTTATTGAAACTTGTTTTCACTATCTCAAACCGAAAACAATCTGTAGTTTTATGATTAAACTAGATGACGTCTGAACTTTTTAGCGTTAAAATCGTTTATCGTTTAGGAATCGTTCATTTATCGGGATACAAAGTATCCTTTTTCCTTTCCCGGGACTCAAAGTATCCAACAAAATCGGTTCTGTGGTTTGGACCGTGGACGTGAAGAGGTAACAGAAAGACAGACTAACAGACAAACAGACACATTTTTGCATAATATTTTATAATTTTAGTATGGGTATAAAACTTTTATAAATATTCAAGTTACTTTCATAACCACGACACATCGATCATGATTCATGAATGATCAATCGATACGTCATATCGATGTATCGGCTTAGAGTAAAAACGTTTTCTCAAAACGAAGGTAAACTAAAAATGTTATAAAATAAACAAAAATATATCAAAACAATATGTCGTAAAGTTTACAGAAAACTGTACAGTTTTCTGTAAACTTTACAACATATTGTATGCGCAATGCAATATATTTTGAAAGTCCAACCCGAAAAATCTTGCCTATAAACGGGTTAATTATTCGAAAACACAGAGCCGGAAGTGGGGCACTTTGATCATTAATTTACACTACGTTACTGTACTTGTAATTATTCTTTATTTCAATGTCCGATGGAGTTTTATGTCCTTTTTAATTAAATGGCCAGTGGGCACGACGTCCATCAATTTGTTTTTTTAAACCTTTCAAATTATCATCGCACGAATTGATTTTGTTAAAATTGGATTCTTTTAACGCACAAAATCAACCGTATTTTTGTTCTGGAATTTTGCAACAAAAAATTCGAATTTTAATTTGCACGAAAGCTAGTAATTGTTTCAATTTTTATAACACAAAGGATTGTTAAAAAACTATTAAAGCGAGCTTGTTATAAATTGTTAGAGCTGCTGTGAAAAAGTATGTTCATACAGCTGGTGTATACTAAAATAATTCTAGCAAAGGTATCTGTGACCTCTCAAGCTTAAGCCGTGGAGTCGATTTTGATGAAATTTGCTATGGATATATTTTAGGTCCCGGAAAAGGACATAATAGAGTTTTTAGTTTCGCAAAATGTACAGTGACCGTGCGATAGTCGAATTTCACAGCACTAAAGTAACGTTCAACATCTATTAATACATAAAAAAATTGTAGCAATGTTAGTACTGTTAGTACAAACTACAACAACGCTAATCATATTATCACACAAATTTTATCAAATCTCATCCAAAGTATATATTCAATAATAATCGATCTTTAGCCAAACTTTTCCCATTAGTTCGGATCTGAGCACTACGTCTGTTTAACTTAAATTACTTTTGAAGTTCCAACCGATAGTTTCTTAATAGCTTTAATGGATATTTGGAAACTGAAGTGACGTGAAGTTGCTAAGAATTGGGCAACAATCGACATAGTTTAATAGAGTTAGCTAGTTTATGTCAAATTGAATGTTTCGTAAGCGATTTGAGTGGAGTACTTATTTGCAAACTTGAAAATTAATATATTTTTTAAAAATATATTTTGGTACTCTTAAAGCTGGTTTCAGACTATGCTATAATGTAATAGCATATAGTATATAGTATATAGCTCATAGCATAATGCCTCCTCTAGATATCGGCGGACGCGTCGGCAGATGCATCCGCAACCATATCTGCGGATAAATTGCGATCCGTCCACACATCGATATGTAGAGGACACATAAGAATATCGTTGTTATGGACACGTTCACACTGTACTGTACTACCCTGACTGACTGACCCAAAAAGTAATACACAGACGGTACACCCAGGTTGGTACTACTAATATAATAAATATTCTGTGACCAAGGTAACTTTATCAAAATAATAATATTATTTTGCCTACATCAAGTTGGTAAAGTAATAAGTACTAAGATCCAGTTTACTACTCATACATAAGTAGTTATGATATGATCACTGTTACTAAGCCAATACGACAATATTATACTACCCAAATTATAAAAAAAATGGTATACACTATACACACATATAATATTTCATATTATTTCAATAAATACCGACGTATATTTAAACACGATTGAATGTGAAACTAAAATTGCAATACAGTAAAACTGATGATGATTGAGCGCACTAAAATAGAAAAGCATTTTTCGTTACCTAGTATTAAAACCTCGTGTTTTATTTTAAGCCGTAAAATTGGAAATGGCGCTAGACTGACCTAACGCGTTTTAATAAACTGTTTACGTTACGCTAGCGTGGCAGTGGACGGCTTTAATATAATAATAAAATCTTGTTTGTTATCCACGTTTCCTATTATGGTGTTTCATAGTAAAATGTAGCCTAAAGTCATCACAGTTTAATCTACGATGAGTATAGAGTTGCTTTTGTCTACATAAAGATAGTTATAAATTATAAACCTAGCATGGAGGACGCGGTAGAATGCGTAGCGATCCCGCTCCTCCGCGTGTAGCGTTGATGAGGGCATTGGGGTAATGCTACTAAAAGTTTAATTTTGGAGTAGTGTAAGTAGTAATATGATGTTTTGAAGTATAATACAATATCTTACGATTATAGTATTTCTAATAAGAAACAACTCAGATTTCTCTTTTTATGCCCTTTCTCAAAATTTACCCTGTAGCCCAAGACCAGACAAAGATAAATTACACTCTATCATTTTTATTCCAATGATAATATGACTGATAGTTCCATGACTGATGATAGTGATGGAAAACACGATAAATTCCAACAAAAAATCCACGCCAATTAGGCTAAAAATAGCGGAATGTTTTGTATACGCGGCGAAACAATTTGTTGGCTGTCAGCCGGCTATACACTGGGGGTCGCATTACATTGATTCATTAGTTGTCAGAGGTGGGTCCCTTAATTTGACCCGTGAATATTTTGACGTGAGGCACGTTCGGTCCAGTGATCACGATATAAATAATATGTTTTACCGGGGTTGTCCAGGGTTGCGATAGACCGTTTTGATTCTAATTCGAATCTTACGTACTTACCAATTTCCAGAAATAAATTATTCTGATTCTGAAGTATAAGAATAAAGCCAAAGAACCAGTACAAACCATAACGTAAAAATCGTTTAAACCATATATTTTGATCGGCTATTCCATAAAGAAACGATAAATAAATAATCTTCTCTAAGAGGTCTAGTCTTGTTGTGCCAAACCTAGCTAATAATCATCACTAACTTGACATAACCCTACTAAATAACGTAGGTCCGTATCATTTGCCTATGCATTCATTTTTAACCGACTTCAAAAAAAGGAGGTTATCAATTCGACGCGTATGTATGTAAAATTTCCAGAACTGCCAAGTTTTTGTATATGTTAATCTATAACAGCTTCTGAACAAATGTGCCTTTCAAAAGTGTATGTATGTATTTTATATACATGTATTTATGTTTGTTCACGCATATCTCCGGAACTACAAGTCCGATTTTAGTGATTATTTTTTAATTGTACTAGGTATTGTTCAACTTAGGGAATAGTACAAGTTTCATCAAAATCGGTTCAGTAGTTTTGGAGATAGGAAGTTTTCATTCTCAATTACGTACAATTTTGAAGTAGGTTTTATCTTTTTAATAAAATATAGTTATGCTGATATTATTTAATACGTCCAGAGGGTCTACAAAGTTTTTAATTTAACATGCCATAATGAAATTGTGTATCTGTTTTAAATTGTCACCGTGTAACTTCGCTACGGCCCGCGGGACCCATTCGTCATCGCTGTAATCTTGTTAGCCCGTATTGGTATTGGTCAGTATATTCCGATGTCGCCCACTGATATTCATTTGGATAATGTTGTTGCTGGTTTCATGATCATTTGGATAACTTTGTGCTTAAGAGCCTGCTGCTAAAACGCTAGCCCCGCCTACACATCCCGCTATCCTCCAATCGTGATACAATGATTCCATGAATCGTGCTCCCGAGCAATGTGTTTTACGCTGCAGCTAATAGTAAATAATATCGCGTAATAACGGTCCCCGCATTATAGCACGAAAGTAAAGGTCGTAAGTTCCAGAACTGTTTTTTGGTGATTACTTAAAAACTAAATACAATACAAATATTTCCGCTAGCTATTATTTTATAAAGTGTGTGATTGTAGTAGTGCATGTTATTTAATGATAGTAGCTCAACAAGTGTAACAGATATTCGTTGAAAAGCCCAAAAATATTCATAATTTCGAAAAATAAAACTATCGAGTCAAAATAAGTGAATCGTGTTTTCCGTAAGTTAAATATCAGATAAATATACAATGATTAATTAAATCTCAATTTCATTGGAGTCAATCGTCTTCCGGGAGTGTAATACTTAGTAGAAAACACAGCAAAAAATTACAGCCCGGTCTTAACTCGGTTTGAATGTAGCCTTAATACATCTACAATCAAGTCCAGAGCTTGTTAAACAGATAAATTGTTTTCTTATAACATTGTTCTTAAAACTTATATACATTACGGGTGCCCCATTTTAGAAAAACCTTAAGTAGTATAAAAATATTTTTATGTTATAATAAAGTTTACAAATGTAAGAAAAAGTTATTGAATTTATTTAATAAACTCAAGAAAATATTTTTAAGCATCGGTTGATTTGAGAAGCACACAAAAATAGGAAATAAAATAAGGACGAAGTTAGTTTTATAATAAAGCAAGCTTTCAGTAATAAATCTCAACTTCTCTTCCACGAACATATTTCTTACTCAACAGCCAAGTTATTTAAAAGCCAGTGTTTTACAAATAAACTAATTCCCAGCTATTTCGTCCTTTATTTTGCTTCGTAAAATGGAACGTAAAGGAAAATAGTTTTAAAAGCCAGCTCCGAATACTTTGCGACAAAGAACACTGAAAAAAATAAAAAAATCGAAATATAAAAAGCCGATGAAAAAATTCTCATTCGATAATTTGAATTTCGAAGAGGCGTAACTTCGGAAAATACTGCGCCATTGTCCAGTAAACTTAATGTCGTTAACGTCTAATTTATTCTCAAGTTAATTTTCTAACAAAAAACATCCCCCCCATAAGTATAATTTAGCACTAATTCTATTTTAATTACTTCCATCAAATTAGAATATTAATGGTACATAATTTTTGATTATGCATCTAATTTCTCAATTTGGTGTGCTGTTAATTGTTATTGAGGTAGGTGGACATAATAATGGATACATCAGTACTAGAGATTCTCCCTTTATGGCATTCTATGTGTCCACTGTCATGTAAACCATGAAGAAGTATATAAGTCATTGTTTTATCAATTAATGCTTTTTGAGTCGTCTATGGGCTTTGCCGACCTTTTCTATAATATCTAAATATTATATAAAACTCAAAGGTGACTGACTGACATGGTAATCTATCAACGCACGGCCCAAACCACTGGACGGATCGGGCTGAAATTTGGCATGCAGGTAGATGTTATGACGTAGGCATCCGCTAAGAAAGGATTTTGATCAATTCCACCCCCAATGGGTTAAAATAGGGGATGAAAGTTTGTATATAATAATACTTCTTAGTCGCGGGCAATAGCTCGTCTTTTACAAAACTATTTCTCAAATTTCCTAAAATTGTGAATAGGATTAAGACCAATCGCATGATCAGTTCACAAGTCAATAACCTCTACCCATTTCTGCATAGACAAGCTAGAAAGCAGAAACAATTTTCTAAAACTTCCACAGAATTGATACTGGCAAGTCAATTGTGCAAGAAGTTTCCCTACAGCGATAACAAAGCTGTCCCGCTGTCCCGCGCCGGGACACGTGACGTGACACGTTCTGATTGTAAGACACGACGGTCTATTGAACTGAGTAGATACGGAGTTTTACGGAGTTGTGAAGTGAACTTTATGTTAGGTTAGTTTTGTGCTAGTTCAATAATAAAGATAAAAAAATCTCGTATAGCGATGTTACTTGCTAAACTCCGAAACGGCTGGATCGATTGTGACGAAAATTTATATGCCTCTCTTTTGGGTCTGAGAATCAGTTGACATAATATTTTATTTTTCATACTCAAAGTAAGCTCAAAGTGCTGAATTACACCTATCGTTATGCATTTGAATTTTGACGATAGTTCCTTTACCCTCGCGAAGTTACATATTTTTTAAATAATCCATTCAAATTTGAATCAGGTAGCCTGACACCGCGAACGACAAGTCTTTTATTCAATGTGTATCGTCATGTCTAGTAAATAAAGTTAACTTTTGAAAAGTTCATTTTGAAATTTATCGCATCGTCACGTTTTAATGTGAAATATACGATAACTTATACTCCTACCGGACCAATAAACGCCGATTTTGTCACTCTCCGCTTCCGCCTATAACTATACGACTAATAAAAGCCCCTCCTAGAAAACTATGATGCAGTAAACTTACGTGTAATTAAACCGGCACAGATCCGTGTCGTTGGCTGGGCTGGGCGCGGGCACGGCCGCCCAGTGCACCGCGCGGCCGCCGCTCGTCACCGCCGCCAACAGCCGCTGCCGGCAGCCGCAGGAGGACCAGACGCTAGCTGATGCTATACCGCCAGCCTGGGGAGGGTTGGAGACATAGAGTAAAGGTAAAATTATTGTTGATTATGACGTGATGTTCCAATTTTTATTGTTATGATATAAGCTAAGATGGGAGTTAACTCGATCTACATTACATTAAACTGCAGCGGAGCAAAGCGACAATTCACGTTACTATGGATGTTTTGCGCTGCTACTTAGTGCGACTTTGTTCATTTCTACAAAGAAAATTTGGCCGTGAAGTGTCGCGTCGCTCTGCTGCAGCGTAGTGTCGCCTATGATTGCAGTCTTTCTTTTCTCGATATTTTAATTTTTTAATAATAAATTAAAACAAAGAATTATACATACTTGAAGTGGAGTAGGCAGATTTTCTACTAGGAGGTAGCACTTAGAGGTAGAGTTCCATCGTCGTATTCTCTCCTTCGCCAGTACGTAGTGTGTCTCTATCTCCTTTCCCTCCACAGCAACAAGCTCAGCCTGAAACAAATAAACACATTATTTGGATTGAAGAAAAAGGCAGTATACATTTTTAAAAATATAGATATCTAAAATATTTTCTTCTAAAATATTGTACAATGCATAATATTATGATAGTGACGTCACATTGGCCGACACTTTTTAAACGCAGAAATATCCGTCGCATGGGAACCGTTATTTTTTCCGTTAAGAGAAACTATCATTCCAAACTTTATCTAAATAAATTCAACGGCTTAAGCGGTAAGAGATACACACAGATAGAAATATAAACACACTTTCTCATGTATAATACTTAGTTATCGTCACCTTTGTGAAATTCAAAGTGTTATTCAGAATTTCCTTGCGACCATCAAATTCACAACCCACTGGACAAGGCTGTAGAGATAAAACTATTTTAGATTCACGCAGCCTTTTCAGGGTAATGGTATCGATATTCGAACCCACAATGTTTTATCTACATCCCTTTTAGGGTTCCCTATTCAATATTTACCAAAATGAGACTGTTTTACTTTATTACTGTAGCCGTCTATCTGTCCTGTCCTCATGTCTGTCATGTGTCTTTTCCAGTGGCAACTAGGCTGTATTTCAACAACTAATATAGCTAGACATTTGAAATTTTACAATGACGTATTTTTATTGTAGCTCGCGTTATCCATACTAACATTATAAATGCAAAAGTGTGTCTGTTTTTTACTTCTTCACGCTTAAACGGCTAAACCAATTTCGATGAAATTTGGTATGCAAATACTGTGAGTCCCGGGAAAGGATATAGGATACTTTTTAACCCGGAAAAATGTACTGTTCCCACGCGATAAACGAAGCGTCATCTAGTAAGTAGTAACAAATAACAAGAAAATATTACCGGGGATCCCTATTCAACAAACGTAATTTAATGTATTTTTTAATTGATATCAATGACAGCAATGGCCTCAATGGGATAATATACACAAAACATTAATTTATAGTCCGCGGTACGGAACCCTTCCCGCGAGTCCGACTCGCGCTTCGGGTTTTGTTCGCCATTGTGCAATACATGCCTTTCTTTTGAAGTCGGAGTGTATTCGTGGGGTGCGTTTGAATCCCGTTTCCTTTAATATCCTAATGTTGTTATTATAATGGCGTATCATTGTTAACTAAATTGGAATTATCTTATTTGTTTGCCGGTTTATTTTCAAACCGGTAAACAAATAACAAAGATTTTTCTCGTAACATTGTTCATGTAACGCGGAAACCGTAAGTTCGTTGCTGATAAAAACTATGTATTCCTAGTCTTTTTCTAGGACTTAAAGTATCTCTATACTAATTAAAATGAGTAAGTATTTGAACAGGAAATAATATACAGACATCATCATATTATTATGTCTGTCACTTTCGCGTTAAATACACATTCATAATAATTATTATTATGTTCATGAATAAACTGTTGCCAAGTAGTGCTTGTGAAGTAATCTTTGATTATTGTGTTTTATTACTACTGAATATTATTATCACAAGACTCAAACTGATAGTGTTTTAAAAATGTCATAAATTCCAAATATTATATTTTGTTTTACGCCTTTCAATAGATTTTACAAAGGAATAACAGAAGATAATATTATAATCCAAACAATGTGTATTTTTATTTACAAGAATAATTAAGGAAGCAGAGGCAAAGTAGACAATAGAAGCACCAGATGTTGCAATACAAGAAAATACAATTACTAAACCTTAGCTCTTGCAATTAGTATAATTAAAATATTATTATTATAGTAAAGAACAGATGCAAATGCTTTTGTTAAATAATATTATTTCCATGTAATTGTAGCGTTAAAATAAAATACATTCAATTTATGTAATATTATGTACTAGGATAAATAAAACAAAGAAATATTCTTTATCTAAAGCATGGATTTATGCTGTTAAAAAGCAGTTAAGCTCTTTAGCTATCATTTATATTTTAAATTCTTATTTTGGATTTGAAATCTCATTAAATGCAATCACCTTGAGTCACAACACAAATGTCTTATGTAAGGTTAAGAGTTTAATAGTGTTATGCTAAAATTTTTACAATAATTCGTAAGAAAAAGATTGAGAGTAAAATTTTTGAGGTATTTAAAGCAATACAACATTTTGGCTCCCCACAAAAGGCTTCCATCTAAACAAAATTCAACAATAATTGAATACGTCAGATGACAAAAGGCGATACGAGTCATAAAAAGCATTAACCCGACCCGACTTTTGTACAATTTCCGAACGAAATGTCGTCTCCCAAAAGGAATAATTCAATAAACATAAAGGAAATATATAAAATCTCCTATCGGTTGGCAACACGCGAATGGTGGATTACTTCGCAATATTTATGATACAACTAAAAGGATTTTAATAAGAATATCTTACTTAATAGCTTTCAAGAACTTCGAAACTCAAAGAGGTGTTACGAAAAAGGTACAGCTTGTAGTTTATTTTTAGTCTATAAAGTCGAGGTTTGTTTAGGTTCAATGGTTTTGGTCAATGATCAGCTCGGTAATTTTGAAATACTTGTACAAAGCGAAAATATGTATTCGAGATAAGGCAGACTGCAAAGAGTAGACGAACGTAAAATCAGCTTTTTTATCATCAAGAGTTCACTACAGGTAATTTTAGCTCAAACGAAGTCACACCAAGTTGTGACATCATTTTATTCTTCATACACAGAATCAACAATTGTTATCTGTTTATTTCTACCGAGAATATTCACAAAGAACCATCCAGAAAGTTCCTCTGGTGCCATTATGGGCGTTATCCGCAGCACCGCGCTATTTAGCTTGCAGATTAGGGCTGTTTTGCATACACAAGTCCTTTATGTCGAAACTTGGAACTCCATTCTTCTGAACGTTGCCTAAATATCCACTTAAGATGTCATATTGTTATACCTGGTCTGTACTACGGAAGAAAATGCAAGATTTTGTTCAAAATTATTTCTTAGTATTCCGCTGTGGTCTTTTTGTTTGCGTTATAAAGAAAGCATATTATACATTATTTATATCCATTGATACTTTTATATTATTACAACACTACCACAATAAGGCCAAACTTATCACATAGATCGTATATCGTATACTGCGTGACTGGTGAGACATGTTCAATACTCGAGGACGTGATATTTGGCTATTATATTAGTTGGAAAAAAATAATATAAAAAAATTATATCAATTGATCACTGAGTAAATGTAGCTTAAAGTTAAATAATTATTTACCCAACGCATGGACACCGCGAGCGGGAGGGGTAGTTGTGTGGTGTTTCTTTGGTAGCGCACGCCTCTGCACCGGCCGCATAGTATGCCTACTTGCCTAGCCGCGTAATTCACTTACTATCCATGATTCATATATTATTTTTGGGAAATTCAGAAAAAAATTAAGAACCTAATTTTATTACATAATTATAATGAAAATCGAGTACAGAGTACTCTCCATAAGAATCGGTATTGTCTCACTAGTCATGTATACCGTAGCTGCAGGACCTTACTTTTTCTTGATAAAAAGTAGCTTAACCAATAACCATACCATGCCAAATAAAAAATAAATAAATTCATTAGTATTCGCGAGAAAAGTAACTAATGTGTACGCATAACAAACTATCACTAAGTACCTTCTTAAGCCCTTTATACAGTTGATCAAATAAAATTGAATGTAATCTTTTCGAGTCATCAACTAATCTAATTTTCCGAGAGCCGAGCTGCAAGTTTAAAAATTAAGACCAACTTTGTTAGAGCTTGTCGCCGGCTGCAGATTGATTTTAATTTAATCTTGGAGAGAGAGATCGGCGGTGAACATCTTTCTTATAATATTAAATCAACTAAAATAAAAAAAATGAATTCTGGTCAGTAAAATTATTAATGACTCCAAGACAACTAGTGCTTACTAGGTCAACGCATCAGCTTGTCTCTACAGCTAGGTAATGCTGCCAACCTCCTATAGACTGACCATACTTTCTGATCTTTCCTTCTTCTAAATAAATATTTAATAACAAATAATAAATTTACAATGTACAGACTCTTATGAATTTACAATTATTAGCTCTGGAACTATTATGTTAAACTATAATATAAAATTTTTAGAACCAAACTGCAAAGCTTACAAGTTACAGAACCATTAAACTAGAAGTTTAAAGCGCAAAATTTTTGCCTTCCTCGCAGCCTAATAACAATAAAAATGTGTACCAAAATGCTTACGATTATTGTTATTTTTGTAATAAAATTGTGAAAATAGCAACAATAATACCGAAATGCCGCCATTACTATGGATGGGTTTCCGTTCCTAGGTCGGTGCAACTTGGCAAGTTTCGATTCGCAATAAAACATCGTTATTACAGTATACTTGCTTCGTGTCAAATAACAGTAGTACATAGTTATAGCTATTACAACATGTACGGTATTATATTACTATTACTGAACTATGACAGTATGTACGCGATTTCGCGATTTAGAATAATCCTACACTGTTATTACTTTAATGGGCCAAAACGCAAGTATCGAGACGTCTTCCGGCCGCGTCATCTGGCAACACAGAAACGCTAGCAACATTGGAACTTACTTCACAGCCGTCCCTAGCTATGGACGCCACATCTATTCTTCTATAAACGTAATAATTTATCTTTATTTTATAATTTACATCTAACTTCTAATACAGTCCACAAGTTTAAAGTATCTGCCGAAAACACAACTCGGGACATACAATACTACCATGCTAAATTTATCAAAATCAAAAAAGTTTTTGCATTAAGAAATAAACTACCTAGACATTTTCAAACTTTTGCCTTTAAACTATTATAAAGACTTAATTGATTACACAATATAATAAAATAATAATATTATATTAATGTTTTATTGAATGTTGTGGAGGTGATTTTAGCGCCAGCAAAATGTCTATATTCCATTGTGCACGGTGTAGTTTCGTAGGTCACTAAAAGACTTGAAAGCTTCATCACATGAAATTATCCCTAAATAAATATATTCAGAGAAGTAACAAACGAATTAATTCCTTCATTTCCAGATTCCATATTCACACCACAAACAGCGTATCCGAATTACCATAAGAGTATTGTTTTCTCCGAGACAATTCCTCCCGAAGGTGCTTCTCAACTCTGATTGAAACCCGAAACTTTTGACGCCTCCGCTCTAATCAATATTCATTTTTGCCCCAACTTTTTGAGAACATGTACAATGTCACACTTAAACTTTATGAGGATAATAAAGAAGCGGAATTGATTGAAGTATTCTTTCGGGTGAGTGATCGTATCACTGGGGATATGAGTCACGAATTGGGAAGCAATTCTGTGTATTTTCATGTCATTCCATTTTAGACTGCGTTTTCACTAGGGGGAAGGCCGATCGATTCGGTTGCATTGATCGCAGGCCGATTTGACCTGTCAATACACCTTATCATATTAAGCTAGTGAACTCTCCCACATTACAAAATACAAAATATTGCGGAAAATGTAGTTATTAGAGTAAATAATTAATAAGAAATAGAAGTATTTCCTATCTAGAAATTCTACAATAAAACACTAGTAAACTTAACATTTTTGCACCACGTTCGATTTAAAGGATTTAAAACACGAGAATGGTGCAGCATAATATTGCAATGTAAGCTGGTGGCGCGCCAAGGAGGTTCCTTTGGACCGAATTTTATTAATTTTGTTAACACAGAGCTGTGCCGTTGACAGTTCAGTTTTGGTAATGGACTTGGCAAGGGTTTACATATTATTTACAAGTATTAAATATTCAAACCGCAGCGAGCTTTTGCGAAAATGCAAAAATAAAGTTGTATTGTAACATTGTCTTTCATTGTAAAGTAGACAATAAGATCTATAATAACAACTATATAACATAATACAGAATGTTATTTTATAGATCTATGGTTAGATTTTTTTTGTCTAAAACATAAGAGGATATAAGATATTTTAAGAAAATCAGATATCCATAAAACATACCTTGAAATAGTTTAACTTATAATTCTTGGAATCGAAAATATTCCGCCAATTCCAATTACAGGAATTATTAACGGAATAAAACCTATTAGGTAATAAGAACTCATTTGAAAACGCAGCGTGTACGTGCATGCACTTAAATTTAATTAAAAAATGCAATCTCTTCGATTCTTTGGATTAGATTCGAAGGGGAAGTCTAATTTGAGCGAGGCTTACTGGACCATCCAATCAATTGCAAACTTAATACAATTAGTGTGCGGAAGCCGACTCCTCGGATCTCGGACTAAGTCTACTCAAATTAATATTGATGGTCCATGATATTAAAATTATTTGGTATAAGTTTTGTAGATATGATTGATATATATCAATCAAATCTATAAAACTTATTTGGTTTAAGTTTTACGGACTTGATTGATTTTGGTATTTTCTGTGATGGTGGTATTATCTTGAAGCTATTAAAGTTACTAGTCGACAGGACTAAGAATGAATTTATATGAGAGAGAGATGAGAGTAACGATTTATTTAAATAGCGGCGCGGTGGCGCTGACATACATACAATTATTGTTTGTGATCTCGCGGTGTAGCCGCCAAGCCGCGCGTTTGGGCGGACGCATACAAATCGAGCCTAAGTCTGACTTGTCACAATCCGGCTAAATTACGTAGGTTCACGAACAGTCCTATCCCTATCTATCAACTTATCTGAGGGTATAGAATATTATTTAGTAACTTAATTTGTTAAGACGGTACTTTACGATAATGAATTAGTTGTAAACAAAATAAGTTTGTAATAAAATGACAATTGCAATTTTATGGGTCATAATTACATTAATCATTAGTCAGTCCATAATATTACGTATTTGAAGACCTAAGACGATGTTTTTTTAGAATTCGAATAAGACTCTTTGAATTAAATCTTTGAAATGAGGCCGGGAGATTCTGAGAAAAATAATTTATTCCTGTTTCTTCGAATTAACTTTAAGTGATAATGGGTTAATAAAATAAGCCAATTACTAATTAGCTATTTTTAGAATTCCTTGGAAACAAAATTTGTTTGTCGATGTAAGACGCCGATAACGAAAGTTTAATAATTATAATATAGGTATTTTGTTAATAAGACGAACATTATTATCCCATAAATTATCATCATCACGCCAGTTATATTATTTGAGATAGTGTTGGCCGATCGGGGCAATCGGACCGATATCAGGCTGATCTAATGGATTTGTTTATAATATGCCTACATAGGCATACACATAAATGTATGCACGTTTCTGTCAAATTTGTCTGCAAAAATTACTCAAATTAGAGTTGTTCGTGTTAATAACTTGAACTTATCACTCAACTTATGGACTGTATAATATGGTATAATGTAAAATAAAAATAAATTATTACGTTTTAAAATAAGGGTTGTTGCGTCCTAGGCCTAGGACGGAAGAAAAGTGAAGATGTCGGGAAGTTCCGGTGTTGCTAGCGTCATTCTTGTGTTGCCAGATGACGCGGCTGGAAGACATCTGGATACTTGTGCTTTGCCCAATAAAATGTAATAACCGTGTATGGTTATTCTAAATCGCGTGGTCGCTTACAAGAGTCATTTAATTCTTCTTTACTCAAACTTTTCTCAACTGACTACTAGAGAGTAGAGCAAACAAGACAGTCTATTAAATTAATAAACTATCATCCATCTTATTATTGGTCTAGAACTCTAGACAAATCAATTAATGGTTAGACAACGCTCAGCAAAATTCTCGAACGGACTAAACGAACCCCAAACTCACTTCAGCCGACTCTTTGAGACGGTCCAGCTTTCGATGAGTTTCCAATCGAATTTTGTTTAAACTAAGTTTGCCTAGGTAAATTGCGATTTTCCTCGGGGACTAAGGGAGCGCTTAAATGACATTTTATTGGTTAACTACTTGATGCCCGCAACTCCATTGCGCTGCGTTACATTTATCGCGCGGGAACCATAAATCTTTCGGGATGACAGTACTCTATGTCCTTTCTTGGGACTCAAAGTATTTCCATACCAAATTTCAATATATCGGTTCAGAGGTGTAAGCGTGAAGAGGTAATAGAAAGTCAGACAAACAGACAGACACTGTACTTTCGCATTTTTAATATTAGTAGATATTATTATAGTAAGTATATGAATTTAGTAGAAACTTATCTTTATCCAGTTTGGGCTTTTACAGGATTAGAAGTGCTAAGTTGGAGTAGGATTGGAGCATAATTTGATTTCGCCACCCGTCTCGTCTCACATAAACTTTATATTTTGCTTTTCTTAACTATATTTATTTTAAATGTATACGGTATACAGTATCAAATTCAGCCTATTATTTGTAACAATTTTTCTCTTTAAATATAAAGTTCAGACACTAAAGTGCTTAATATAAATAAAATTTTACATTAGACAAGACAGTTAAAAAAATAGTGTATTAAGGTAATTATTTAGATATTTTTAGATTAGATTATTATACGTGACCGAAAAAGTCAAATATTTTATAAATCAAGCTTTCTTAAAAGCAAGTGGAAATATAATTACATTAAAAGCACTCGGATTAATAGGGCGTAAGACAATTTGACTATCTGCGTATTTATCAGGAGGCCTCGCCTTAAATCGCCTTAAAAATCCCCAACAAACGCGAAGAATGGCCGGAATGGAGGACGAGAATAATTTTAACAATACATTAGGCTGATGCATAAGGGCAAGCGCACAACTTATTTTTACATTGTCTAAAGTATTTAAAAGTCGGTAAATTTTGACCACTACCACTTATCAAACGCTAGATCTATGCCATAACATCATAATATTATATTTCTTCGCAGTAAAAATTATCCTAAATTTTGATTCCTTCACTTTAGTCAACTTTATGTTTAGTCTATTCAATACTACTCGCCGGGTAAGTTCATGGACCGGTGGTAGGCATCATGTAGACGCGACATTTAAAAAACACTTCATTCTGAACAATAAGAAATAAGTGCTACGGTTTTACAAACAAATCAAACTTTTTTATTTTTATTTTAGTAAGTATATTATATAGTTTTCATTATTCTACAGAACAAGGCCTTTGCATCCGTCGCGACTCGCGGATGATTCATATATACAGTATTTTCAGAGCGAATAAGTAAACACCTTTAAATACTGTAGTGCGTGGATCAAGATTTAAAATACTTTTTTAAATTAAAACAATACGAATAATAATATTTATAAGACAGTTTTTTTAGTTAGCTACACCAAAACACTGCATTTTATAAAACATCCTTAACTCTGTGCCTAGCCTTAGCTCCCTCCCAAGTTATACGGAGATGGAGATATATTACAAGTTTCCTGTAATTTTTCTCGTGTGTATGTGATATGTAATATCCGCATACTTCGAGCGACGACAAAAAATGACGAATTCTTTTACCGAAACGGAACTGAGGACACGGTTCGAATGGTATGAGTGATTGGCCTCTTTTTCTTTTTCATAAAAGATTTAATAAATTTCTGCAAATAAATAAAAATACGTTTTTATGAACTACGAATATTAATTCATATGATTTTTCATAGAAGATTTAATGAATCTTCTCCAAATAAAACTATGATTAAATTAACTATGAGTCTTAAGGCTGTCACACACAGAACAGGTAATGTATATTAATATACATTACATCCCGGGATGTATAGCTTTACATTATATTAAGGTATCACACTTCAATGGTATATGCCGCGCTTGACGCACGTTTCAGCTGCTAAGGTTATTATACAGGCTGTTCTTATTTTTAATGTCGTAATACTATGGGCTCTTCGAGTAACTTGCTATTAGATTTACTAGATAGTTCATCAGAAGATGTTTCGGATTGTGATTTTGATGCGCGCAATTGTTACATATTGTGCCAAAAACAGAACGATGTGAATTGAAGTTATTTGATTGAAAATGTAGGCGTGGGGAACAGACTGCCTACAGTGCCTGCTGTGAAGTGCTGTGCTGAGGTGGTAACCCCGTGTGTCTCTGTCTATCACACATAAAATAATCATAGACATTTTTGAACATCCTATAAAAACAAGAGATGTATAGAAACGTACGGAAATGTATTGAGATGTATTGAGATATTGTATTAAGATGTATTAAGATGTATCAAAATAGAAATGTATATTTTCATATATCTCGGCATCTTAAGATACGAAGATGTAAAAATATACATTATAGCTGTTTTGTGTGGTTTCCTGACGATTTCTATAGAAAGATGTATCGAGATGTATCGTGCTATAATATACATTTTTACATTACCTGCTCTGTGTTTGACACCCTTTATTCGTATGCTGAATTGCTGTGCCTTGCGCGTAATAAACTAGAAAGACATAAATTTTTACAAAGAAACAATTAATTAAACGTCACTTATTATATAAAACAATTAAATGACTAGTTTTAGCTATATGTTTTGATCAAAATGTTCAATTCCATTCATTCTTGGCCAACAAATCCGTTTAATCAAGTATGCAAATTAATACGGAAAAAGAAATACCCACTTATATACTAGCATACATAATGTATGAGATAGTTTTGGTAGAGCTAATTCCCTCGTCGTTGAGCTTGTCACCGCCACTCCCCGGGTAATTGCCCTGACATGCATCAAACATATTTTCATCTACAATATCTACTCGTACTCTCATTTCTACGGTTCCGTAGCTAAAGGGTAAAAAACTAAGACGTCTATCGTTATGAAATTTATGGTTTAAGCCCTTTGGATTTTTGTATAAAAAATATGGTCTTGTTTTAAACATATTATGTATAGCCTTCTACAATATTATAGTCAGAACACAAAACTTCTCACTTGCGGCCAATTCGAGCTGAAATGACGGTAACAAACATCAAAAGTCAAATCAACTTCATGGATCATCCCGCGCTGATTGCCTCGGCTTCGCAGTTCGCGCCTCCTAATTCTCCTAATCGCCTCATTAATAGGGCTCCAAACTTGTGGAACCCAGGGATAGTATACCGACGCGGCATACAAATGACTACATTTCGCCGCTCGCCTACAAAGGCCCTTAATTTGACTGCAGTGGATAACTGTTAATTCAATATGAATATAAAATTAAATTATAGCTGATTGAAACTGGAATTGTGAATTTTTTTGACTAAGAATGGTCTAGTAATTAATTTGCTTACAATATTAAGTTTACTCTCGGATTTAAAATTTAAATATTCTATTGATGTTATCATTCTGCAATTCTACGTTCATGGGAAAATTCGTTTGTGTTGATGAATGATATCAAAACTGATTGATCTAGAATAAAGATTTGGAATTGTTTAAAACACAGGTTGAATGTTGTGCAGCTAAAGTCTAAAAACAATATGGGAGCAAAAGGAGAACATAATATTAATCACGACTGAAATGTATAGGTCAGGCTTTTCAAGTTCGGAACTCACCGACTCTACTCCGATGTTTACATTGTGCGAACCAAATGTTTGCAAAATATATAACCTTAATCATCAACAGTTTAGAAGCTGCTGCATCTGATAACAATTTGCCAGCTCTAGTTTTTACCCTGAAATTCCCAAATCTCTTTAAAGCCATAAAAATCCCTTTCTTAAGCTTAAGTCCCCTTTTGGGTGCATTAAAGCTAGCTAATTGGCTCTTCAGGGGTAAGCAAATGTACGCCAGACTTTGCATTTCGTATATTCATGAGGATAAGGCCTGCTTGAAATCGCGTGGAGTTTCTTAAATATTCTATCTTTTTTGTTGATCGTTAAAGCCGTCTTAGCATATTTTCTGTTTAATGTTTCATAGCCGGCTTATTAAAAAGTTCATCGCTGGACTTGTGGGTTGAATCAGTGGTGTAAAAAAAGTAGTAAACTTTTTTGTAACGCCGCTAAAAATATTACATCATTAATTTTGCTTTTATGCGATACAGCACCGTAATAACACTATTTTCATTTAGTTAGGGTCTATAATAATAACTTAAATGTGCATTAATAAGAAAGAAATAAAATAGGCAGCCCAAATCCACGAGCGACAAGTCTATCAATTTAATGGTTTTTTTTTTCAAAGTTCCTGGGTCATGGATGTGTATTAAATATTATGTGTATGATATAATAAAAATCTTAAATATAATATGTTTAGTATAAAAGTATTAAATAAAATTTTTCCGTTGTCTGGCACCTGTAACACAAGTCCTTCAGATACTTACCACGGGGCCAGATAGACGTGGTGTAAAGCGTCCATAGATATTTAAAAAAATATAAAAAATAATGTGCGTTTTTTATGCAGTCAAGTTGCACTGACCCAATGGTCAATACCATTATTACTACGGCAACTATGTATAATATATTATAATACTATGTTGAAATACATAATATAATATTACCATTGTAAGGTATTAATTGCATTTCAACATAATATTACCTTACAATGGTAAGTGCCAAACACTATTCCCATGTTTTAACCCTCTTCTACGGATAGCTTTATGTTGTTAAATGCAACAGCTGACCGCTTATACAAACATTTACTGATTATGTAACATTTCGCCTATTGGCTGACTTGTGGTGGTATGTTTGCATGGGCAAAATTAATATCCACCCCGGTTGTTTGGCAAACTTTGTTTATTACTTCAAGTTCAACAAGTCAGTTTAATGGACGAAGTAGAATCTTATTGTGCATTTAAATGGGTTATTTTGTGATGAATAAAGTTTACGATTAATTCTATAAAACTCAAATCTACGATCTTAAAACTGACTAACTGATAAAAAACTCACAGGAAAATGCAATTAATAAAATTATGAATATACAACCAGATCGAGTTAACTGCGTAACTGGCGGCCATATATTATATATCTATATTACACAAAATAAAACTGTAGAAATGTGAATTTTGTACATTAAAGCAATTCAAAAAATAATAAGCGTGGGGTGTCACTAGATCGCTATAGAAGCCAAAAATGTGGTTAGTTTTTTGTCTGTCTGTCTGTCTGTATGTTTGTTCCACTATCACACGAAAACTACTGATCCGATTTGAAAGCGGTTTTCGCAGATATATTTGTCTTCTTCCAACTTAACATATAGTGTATAAAAAAAATCCCCCCACCCTCTAACCTAACCCTACAAAAGAGGGGTCAGATTTTGTTTCAAACTTTTTTCTTTAACACGAAAACTAGTGATCCGATTTGCATACGGTTTTCGCGGATATATTTGTATTCTTCCAACTTAACATCTGGTGTATAAAGTTCCCCCCCCCCCCCACCCCAAAAGGGGGACAGATTTTGTATCAAATTTTTTCTTTAATGGACTTAATTCATATTATTAACTGTATTTTCCAACTTAACATCAGGTGTACACAATTTCCCCCCCCCCCACCCCTCTTAGGGGACAAAAGAGGGGGTAACATTTTGTATCAACTGATGAAGTAGAAATACTTTAAATGGCAAAACAACGTTTGCCGGGTCAACTAGTATATAATATAATATATGGCCGCCAGGTATGCAGTTAACTCGACCGAATTGTACACTATTATGTCACTTGAGATCATCTACTCAGTATAGAGCCATACTAATATCTAGACATCGGATTATATGCACGATCAAAGTGCCGAAATATGCATGCAAATATGCAAGAAAAATGGCCGAAATATGCACAAAATATGCACAATCAAAAGTCACTTACACTACGTTTTACGGTGTAATTGCCCATAATAAATGCGCCAATTTCCATAATTCCATCAAATCCAGAATTTTTTCCTTCTTTCCGATTTCAATTTTAGTGCTGATGGAAGTTTATTACCTACTTTATTCATTTTTTTTTCTAATGTTGCTAACTACAAAGAAACATTTTGTTTCTAGAAAGATATTGTACCTATCCGGTGCATTGCGGAAGTCTTTAAACAGGGGTGGGGCCACATATTATTTCAAGTATTTTGATCTATCGTACCTCTTTCGTGGCCTCGGTGTGTATTATGATTTATGATAGCTAGTTTGGAGACTACGAGGGCAAAATATAGCCGAAATATGCACTATCAACGGAAAATTTCCAAAATATGCACTATCGCCTAAAACGTGCCATCATATGCATTTGCATATGCAAATATGCAAATGCATATAATCCGATGTCTACTAATATCTGTATACTTACTAGATGATGCCCGAAACTCATTTAATGCGCGGGAACCGTGCATTATTTCGAAATAAGAAAGTATCCTATGTCCTTTCCTGAGACTCAAAGTATATCCATACCAAATGTCAGCAAAATTTGTTCAGTGGTGTGGACAGACATACTTTCCCATTTATAATATTGGTATGGAGATCGAAGTTTGAATATAGTAAGTATTGAGTGTATACTCACAGTATAAAATTGAATACGTTACTTGTGGCGCACAGTGTATGCTCACGTAAAATATTTTCCACGTCATACATTTTTGACGACGACAACTATGCACACTAGATATTCTCACAGGAAAATATTCTAGGAACATCTCAAGATGTAATAATCTTACTCTAGAATCTTATAAACACAAACCCTTGTAGTCTAGGTACATTTTTATACAGGTTTTTCCAACTATTTAGTTTGAGCTAAGTTCAGAAAATAATGTACAATAATATTATACATTTTTGTCTGGCTTACTAATAGTCAGCACTTAAGATGCAACCCGGTGTCAAGACGCGGTTCGGCTCTGTGATTGGTCCAAATTTTGACAGCCAACCAATCACAGAGCCTGAACCGTGTCTTGAGACCGAGATGCATCATAAGTACTGACTATTTATACCGGCCTAAGTATACAAAATTCCTAGTCATTTTACAATTGAAAGTAATAAATTAATTATTAATTTATGTTTAATTAATAATCATTTTATGAAACATAAAAAATTTAAACTTATAAAAGGATTCCAGCAAATTTAACATAAATGAAAACATATTCAATTTACCCTCTGTGATATCCAATAAGGTCCTAAACAAACTTGTGCAGAACGATTGTTAAGTAAATACATTTCTATATAGTTTTATATTAAAGTACGCAAACAAATCCTTTTATATGAAAAGTAAAATGTAATAATGTTATGTTATGATGAGAAATTCTCAGAACTACGTATTACGCGGGCTTAGTTTCTTTATAACTTTTATTTGCTTTGATAAGATTTTTTGCAAAGCACTCTCTATTAATTTCTAGTTTTTTTTATGAAATAAGGGGACAAACGAGCAAACGGGTCACCTGATGGAAAGCAACTTCCGTCGCCCATGGACACTCGCAGCATCAGAAGAGCTGCAGGTGCGTTGCCGGCCTTTTAAGAGGGAATAGGGTAATAGGGGAGGGTAGGGATGGGAAGGGAAGGATTAGGGGAGGGTAGGGAAGGAAATATAGGGTAGGGGATTGGGCCTCTGGTAAACTCACTCACACGGCGAAACACAGCGCAAGCGCTGTTTCACGCCGGTTTTCTGGGAGAACGTGGTATTTCTCCGGTCGAGCCGGCCCATTCGTGCCGAAGCATGGCTCTCCCACGTATAAACAGTGATATAATAGATTTCTCAAAAACTATTTTTATGGTACGGTAACCGTGCATGTTGCCACTATAAAAACTATTCTATGTAAATTTATTAGTATTACTAGCAGCTGTTGCCCGCGACCTCATCCACGTGGACTTTAGTTAGGGCGAGCAAAGCGAGCCCTACTATATCCCACGTAATTGAAGACGTGAGTGGAAGAATCGAATGAGTAACATTTCGTAACATACGGACAATTTTTTCCCTAATTATTTCAATAAAACTTGTAACTTATCTACTTCATAACCTAGCTAATATATCTGGCTACACATACAATCCATAGTTTTTCTATTTCAAATAACTTTTCCGGTCCTAAAGCCTCCATTTAAGCAAAAAACGGGAAGTTTTTTCATGTTACTTACCTTATTCTTCCACTCACGTCTTCAATTATGGATATACTTTGAGTCCCGGGAAAGGACATTGGATACTTTTTATCCTTGAAAAATATACGATTCCCGTGCAATAAACAAATTTTGGCGCAACGGGATTGCGGGCATCAACTCAATATTATTTAACTTCTAGATCGCTTAAAACCGGAACCAGGAACTAACCAATAACATAATGTATTCGGAGCGGTTCTGTTAAGGTGACGCCATGTTAAAGTAAAAAACCGTGTTGGATGTGTTTTAGATTGCTTGTTTTCTATGCGAGGCTGGCCCGGCCTCTCATAGAAAACAAGCAATGGAACAGCAAAAAATGGAAAGGGCGTAGCGACAAAATGGTTTTTGTGGCGTAATTTAAAAACCATAAATACATTTCATATAAGCTATGGACAAATTAAAGTGTATACTAGAACCAATTTATGTACAAATTTTGGAAGCTTATATCCCTCTCCTCTATTGGCAAAATAGGTATCCCTTTTTTTACAGAGGTCTTTTTGACTGATTATTCTGTGTTATAAAAGTTGACCAATCGTGTTATGCTATGGGTAATTCAAAGACAAAGACATGATGAATACTGACAGTGAACTTTAATTTCTTAGCTTTTGTCATTGCTGAGAAAAATGGACATCGCTACAGCCAAATTATCAAGGCGTCACCTTAATTGCTTATGCAATTTATCTCGACGGTAATAAGAGAAATTTCGTATCATTAGCTAATTGTTACTTGTTTATTTTGACCCGAGACAGGGCTAATTACATTACGTCTCTGTATTGTAGTATCATGAGCATGTTACTGAAAGTACTATCGGATAAGTTTATAGGCTTACCTAATAATGGGTAGCACCAGAGGCGTTGTTATAGTTAAGGTTAAGGTTATCGTCAAATATGGCGTCCATTATTGACTTTAACTAGACATTTGACAGTTCGTTTGACATTTTGTTAAAGTTAAAGTCAGTTGGTGCAATCCTTTCTAAGAGCCAGTCCACATGGCGCTTCGCATTGCTTTGCGTTGTCGCAACGCAAATATTTTGACGCATAGCTGGCCGCACGGGCGCTGGGCCATCGCAGCGTAATAACTACGCAGTCTCAACGTCAACACCCCCTCCCGCTTCGTCTCGGGGGCTGCTGTCCGTCCGTTGCAGTTGGCGTGCAGTCGTGTGAACTGCATACACACGACTGCACGCCAACTGCAACTGAACTGCAATCCGACTGCGCGTTTGGTTTGCAGTTCTATTGCAGTCGTGTCAACTGCATTAAAACTGCACTTGAACTGCAATTTGCGGTTGGATTGCAGTTGAAATGCGGTCCGTCTGTATAGACCCTTATAACTGTTGACCGCGTGCTAAGTGTACCGCTACGCGTACTAAAATTCCATACATCGCGGACCATCAGCGCCGATGTGACTGGCTTCCATGCTAAATTCAATACACGGACCGCTCGACTCGGGCAGTTCTTAAAAGGTCAGTGCATTCCTTCAACGCGACTGCTCCAGAGCAGGCGGTCCCAACTGCAACTTGTGGTCCGTCTATGGCCAGTCTAAGACTCTAATCATTAGAACTGACCTGCAGATTGACGTAGGGCGCGTCGGCCATGACAGTGGGGACGATGAAGCCGCCCTCGCCGGTGGACATGTCGATGTCCTGGCTATAGATGTCAGTGCTGTCGTCGTAAAGCTTCACGCGGACTCGGACGTGCTTCTCCGTGCTCACAGCTTCCACCTGGTAAACATTATCAAAATTTGTTTACACCATAATAGTTATAATTAAAGACAGAAGTGGAAGATAATATTATCTCTCTTCCGAGACTCAAAGTATCTCCATACATAAACATAGTTTAAAAGTGAATTAACTTATTTGCGACAAATAATCCGAAAGTTACAGAATCCGAAACTTCCTAAAACATATTTTAAAATATACTGATCCCACTTTGAATTTATACAAACCTTTTCAACGTATTTCAAACGTTCCCACTCGAAGTAAAAAGTTTGCGGGTTTCAGTGACATACACGACCTACTTCTGAACACAATTTGGGTTAAGTAAAATCAAACCACGTTCTATGTGGAAGCGAATAACAATAATTCCGTATTCCGAGATTGTCTTTAGTTTAGAAAAAGTGCCATTTCGTTTCTGTCGGGGTGTAAATTTAATTTCACGTTTTGCACGATTCATTATTTCTTAGAGATTTTTGGGTGTTTTTTTTAATCTGTAACTTTTATACGACGTAAGACATTCTGTGCCACTGATAAATCCGCTCTACCATTATTAAAAAACATTGTTTAAGAGAGCCTTTAACTTTAATTTACTGCAGACTTTTTTGACAAAAGCTCCGTAGATCTACTGACATTTTTTTTCATTACATTAAAGTTATCATTAATGTCTTTAAGTGCGGCCGTTAATGTAGCAAAAACCATTTTGATTTAGACGTAACTTTTTAAGTACTATTGTTTTATATTGTTATCTTTGAATGTCAAATAACTTTGATCCTGCATTTGTGAACACAGCACGTACAGATAACATCATTTAATAATGAAATTCTATCACAAACTAGGTTAAAATGTATCTATGAAAATGAAAAGTTCATTAACAGCGTGCGTTATTATTAAATTCCGTTGCAAAAACTTGTTCATAAGCTTCCATTTTGTATATAACATCGATTTATTACAAACAATTATTTAAAAAAAACAACATAACAATCACACCAGCTAAGTATATTATAAACGGGAATGTGTAAGTCTGTCAATCTGTTAACTCTTCACGCATAAATTGGCAATTTTATTTAATTTTGGCTTGAATAAACTTTGTAATATCAATATGCCGCTGGAAAGGAAATTATTATATTATATAATATTTATATTTTATATTATTAATTTTTAGCTCACACAATTTAAAGATATTGAAGGTTTAACTTATGATTATTATGAGGCCACACTAGAAAAAGCTGACAACGTTATTACATCACGTTCTCACAATACAATTTTAAATGAGCGAGATATTCCATTATAAAACAATCGTAAGACTCGCTCATGAGATTCGGCGCGTGCGGAAATATTGCCTTTACGAGCACTTTCTTTAATCACGTAGCCCATATCTTGCTCGTTAAAAATATCTTATTTTATCACCTTCATGTAAAATTCCGATTTAGTTCTGTCTGTTCTATTTTTGTGAACTTTGTGTTGCTTACTGGAAGGGATATTTTTCTGCGTCTACATCTAAATCTAAATATTTTCTCAACTAATTCAAAATAATATTCTCAAATAATTTTTTTTATGTAATTTCCCGGAAAATATGATAATTGTTTTGTAATCTATACTATCTAGAAGATTAATTACGCATGTTTCTAACAATAAATAACCTGCGGATATCAATTCATGTACTTATCTATTTAATACGTGACGTTTTAATATGATTTTTTCATGTAAAGTCGCTACTTCATATGAAGAAATCTTATGAAATCGATAAGTTGTAGGTAACATCTTCACTATGGTCTGACCTACAACTTATTTTATACACCACAAAAAACTACAAGACAATAAAATATACACGTATAGCTTACTCTTCCAACGAACGGCAGTCCCGGCTTATAACGTCTTCTCATGCTATCCGCGAACTTCAACTCCACGTAGTGCTGTTCCCCCGCTGGTGTCGCCGGGGTGGCGTTCCCGGGTCCAGAGCCGACGGCTATGTCCACGCGAGCTGACCCTCCGCCACAGGATGCTTCGATACGCCAGGTGCCAGATCGGGCACCGGCAGCCAGGATCGTGCTTAGTTTGCGTACACCTGGAAGAGATAAGGTCTTGCTTAATGCTGTTTGAGAGAGCAATAATTTTAAGTTTTACATTGAAATAATATTTCAATTAAATTATCTAAAGTCTAAACATCTTGTTAAACTCTGATTTTCCAATCTACGTCGTAGCACTTCTACAATGCTACGGCGTAGCACTTCTACAATGCTACGGCGTAGCACTGCTACATACTAAGCCATAGCACTGCTACGACATTACTCCGTAGCACTGCTACGAAACTACGCTGTAGCACTGCTAGGAATCTACGCCGTAGTATTGCTACGTAACTACTCCGTAGCACTGCTACGAAATTACGCCGTAGCACTGCTAGGAATCTACGCCGTAGTATTGCTACGAAACTACTCCGTAGCACTGCTATGATACTACGCCGTAGCACTGCTACGAAACTACGCCGTAGCACTGCTAGGAATCTACGCCGTAGTATTGCTACGAAACTACGCCGTAGCACTACTAGGAATCTACGCCGTAGTATTGCTACGAAACTACTCCGTAGCACTGCTATGATACTACGTCGTAGCACTGCTAGGAAACTACGCCGTAGTATTGCTACTTAACTACTCCGTAGCACTGCTAGGATACTACGTCGTAGCACTGCTAGGAAACTACGCCGTAGTATTGCTACTTAACTACTCCGTAGCACTGCTAGGATACTACGTCGTAGCACTGCTAGGAAACTACGCCGTAGTATTGCTACTTAACTACTCCGTAGCACTGCTAGGATACTACGTCGTAGCACTGCTAGGAAACTACGCCGTAGTATTGCTACTTAACTACTCCGTAGCACTGCTAGGATACTACGCCATTGGTTTTACGAATAGAATTTATGAAAACATACTAAAGTATTTCAGAGTTTAAAATAGTTTTTATCTCAAGTTATAGTGATTTACAATCCTAATGATCCATCCATGATTCTTAGATAATAAAAAGCATAAATCTAGCTAGAGGGAATAAAAAGTAAAGTAATTTATTGTTATTGACATAAGCCGTGCGTTCTCGAAAAAGTATATCAGATATAAGTCCTTCAGATCAAACGCTACAAAAACCTCCGTCCGAGCTCTCAACTTTTTGCACGGCGTGACTTCCCGACATGATTAATCAAAGCGATGACAACACGTGACTCAACCACATGCCACATAATAACCCTTGGAATGCCGGGTGGTTAAAAGTTACGCGTTGAGTCAGAATGGGTTTGTCAGACCCTCTCTTTACAACTTAGTATCTCAATAGATACTGAAATCTCAAAAGAACAAGTTTATTGATATAAAAGCTAACGCTCTTCAGGAATTTATATTCAGCACGTTTTGTAGGTATGACTTAAATAAGCTAACTTAACACTTTTTTTTTAAGTTTTATTAAACACTAGTTGTCCCGGCAAACGTTGTTTTGACATATAAAGTATTTCTACTTCATCAGTTGAAACAAAATCTTACCCCCTCTTTTGACCCTAAGAGGAGTGGGGGGTGGGGAACTTAACACCAGATGTTAAGTTGGGGAACACAGTAAATAATACGAAGTAAGTCCAAGAAAAATGTTAGATACAAAATCTGACCCCCTTTTTGGTCCCCTTAGAGGGGTGGGGGAGGGGAATTTTATACACCAGATGTTAAGTTGGAAGCAGACAAATATATCTGCGAAAACCGTATGCAAATCGGAAAAGTAGTTTTCGTATTATATACAAAAGTTTGATACAAATTCTGATCCCTCTTTTGTCCCCTTAGAGGGGTGGGGGGAAATTTTTTTATACACCAGATGTTAAGTTGGAAGAAGACAAATATATCTGCGAAAACCGCGATGCTGGAACAAACATACAGACATACAGACAGACAGACACAAAAAACTAACCACAGTTTTGGCTTCTATAGCGATATAGTAACACCCCTGCTTATTATTTTTTGAATATCTTTAACGTACAGAATTTTCATTTCTACAGTTTTATTATATGTATAGATTTTATTCTGATGGTGATGATTAATAATTAAATTTTAAAAATGTAGCCTCTTCATAATGGACCAACACAAGCGATAAAAACGTCGATTGTGCACGTTGTATCATCACAGTGACAATCATAGCTTTGCATCATGGCACGAAAAAACCTTTATGATTATAATGACTATATTTAGTATGAACTCATTCGATCACGCGTTATCCGGGGTCTGTCAGACCCACCGGGCGCGTTAGGGTTAAAACAATGGCGGGTCACGGGGAACTTAAATTATGTTCAGAAAACTGTTTGTTCATTGTTAAATTATACATGAATTGAGGCGGAGTTCGCGAACGAGGTACGTGTTATACAGCCTCCAGAGCGACTTACGTAACGAATTTAATTGGGATTGAAGGCTCTTATTTGTTATAATTTGTTTGACAAATGAGGTGTGAATTTTTTTTAAAGGCTGTTTTATACCCAAATATATTTAATGAAGTATACAAAGTTGATTTTATAAACAAACTAGGTCATTTCTGCGATGATGAAAATTTGTAAAAAAAAAAGAACATGAAAATCGGTTTCGGAGTCAATTCGATGCGAACAAAATCGTTTCACTTTTTCATTAAAAAATTTACTGTTTTATATAATACACTTAAGTAAAATATTACAATTTTCAAAGGCAATTTTTATATATATTTATTTTATAAACAAAACTTATATTATGTACCAAAAATATATAATAAAACGTTAGTCATTTAGTTCAAAACGTATGACCCTATTAGATGGTCCTATTACAGGATCACATATCAATCCCTTGCATTGACATCGGTTAATTGGGTCCAGAGATCGAACTGAGCCCGTTCTAATTACTACCATTTGTCTCATACCAAGGAGGCCTTGGTAGAGACTTAATTTGTTATCATCATCATTAAAATTGTATGTAACTGTCTGATGATATTTTTTATTGTTTCTTACATTTCTATAATTTTGGCAGCATATTAGCAGCAGTGATATCAGACTCAACAACCTTAGAAAAAACGAAGAGTCAAAAATCATATTATTTTACAAGTTTTTTCCCTTCAAAGTGTGTCAAAGCAAACACCTCAATGTTTTGATTTACATGTTATTCATTTCTCAATTCGCTTTTAAACTTCGTAAATTCCAATTCAAAATAAACACTCATAATAATTCGCATCTACTTTTTTACAAAGAAAACCTTCAACAATAAAATTTATATGCATTATAATATACACCATACTATAAATAGAAACATAACATGCATATGGCAAAAAGGCAGGCTCACATAATATGCCAATAGCGTGAGAACGGACGCTAATCCAATCTATCAAAATTTGACACGGGTTTATAGTCGGAGTGACATGGAAACGCTTTTATGCCACTTTTGTACAAGACCCTGTCTCGGTTAGAAGCATAATATTTTAAAAATATACAAGAAACGAATATAGTGTTATATCGGTCTAGTCTGACAGTAACAAAAATAGTTTATTAAAAATATTATTGTTACTTTTCTATTTGGGACCTCGTTTTTACAGTAAAACTTTTCAAGGGTTACTAAGACGCCATCAGTACGTAATAAATGGCTAAAAATATTCAGATGTTATAAAATTTTACTCTAGGGACGCTATCACATTTTTTTACAAATATCAGCGATTTTCCGGTACCATTTTAAAGAATTAGGAGTCATACTGTGAGGATATTTTGGTTTCAAATTAAAGATAATATATTAATCATCTCCGTCTATACCATAAAAATTTTATAGCCGCATACAAAATATTCACATAAAATACGTTTTAATCATCACAATAATCGCAAAATATAAACTAATGGGGTCTGATTAGGAACCAGTATAGCTAAATACACTGAACTAAGGAAAATAAATAATATTATACAATAAAAATGTTGCTTTATTAGTCCCCTGTACGAATAGCTAAATATTGTATATAAAAATAAATAACTTTTCCATTTATAAGAAGAATAAAAAACTTCCACAAATTTTTTCATGCATTTCTGCCATATCAAGAACGCGGCGAGCGTCTTAACCGCCACTGTACAAAGCGTGCTGATATGAATGTTCTTAACGTCGATATTCGTGCTGACAGACATCCGACCTGCTAATTTTTCTGTTATAGCGTCCTTAAGTTATTGTGTAATTATTTTATCATTGTTCCGTTGTTATCAGTGCTTACGACCAATCCGTAAGCTATTTCACTTATGAGCAATATTCACGTAAGCCAAAGAAATCATTAGGTCATGACGCTTATACGATCAATTAATTTTTATTATTCATGCATAACAAATAACAGTATAAAACAATATACCCTAAAAATACAGCTCATCAAAATCTACCAACTTTGGGACTACTAGCACCTTCAATTCAGTTGAGGATTTAAGGTGGTGTCAAGTTAAACACCTCTTAAGTCTGACCTACGACCCTTAGGGATCACAACTTACTCGTCCCTACAGAAGGTAACAAAATTATGAACCCACCATCACTCTCACTTTGGTTGCTTTACGTTACACTAGACAATTTCACACGACATTAATTTGAATTTTTGATAACCGTACAATTTATGAATGTATAACATTAATAGACAATACTTGGGTGGTGTGATAAGTTCTTGACCTTAAGTATTTATTGAAATTAGTGTTTAAAGGTGTGTGTTTTTTTAGTATTTTAGAAGCTATTAGCCATAACATCTTTACAGATTAAGACTGAGAAAGTTAGTTACAACTAATATAACATGTAACATTATAATATTCTCTATTTCTATTCCATTACCTAGAAACTTAATGTTCAGAGTAATTTATTTTCAATGCTACCCCACGGGCTTTAGCGTAGCAATTTTCTTACACAGCTATCCACTTTTGCCCCCGCACACCGACAATCAACATCCAAAACATTTCATTACCTGCAATCATTGTTACGGCACGAATAAATTAGTCGAAAAGTAATTTCGAACAAACAAGTTTCAAATTGTACGATTACAAAATACAGGGACCTGCGAAATTGAATTAACAAATACAAAGATGGGGCCGTAGTATCTTATTTCAGGTTGCGATATTTCTCCAAAGTTCCGCCGTCAGCAGGCAACAATAACAAAGTTACGTCGCAATTAGAGCGGGATTGTTCGGAATCACATCCAATACAGCGACCCTTATGAAATATTATTACTTCCGGGGACTACGTGTTGATGTACACTGCTTGAATGAAGCAAAAAATCTGATATAAGGTGTGTTTGCGATTTATTTATCATTTACGTTTTTTTTGTCGTATGATACAGAGGTAATGTTTGCAAGGAAATACGAAATATTATAACATATTAATATATTGCGCGTAATCAAATGCCCTAACACAAAAGTGTCAGTTTGGTCCACTTTGTATCTCTCGTCTACAAAAGTCGTGATTCTAAAATCCTGTCTGTTATACCATAACGCGACTTTGTTTGACTCTCAATACATCTACAATTTGATCTTGTAGCACTCGTACTACATTGTTATTTGAATGCCTTAACTTTGTATGCAAATGCTGTTTTTAAGTGACACTATAAGGCATTCGTTTCAAAAGTCGCCACCCGCCAAAAGAACCTACTCGGATCAAAGTCAGATCAGACTCAGATCGAATATAATATAAAATGGAATTGTATTTAATAGATAATAATTTAACAATTAACAATTAAAATACCAACTGCTTCGAGAATTGGGGCTTGTTTCACCACTAACTGATAAGTGCCGGATAGGTTATCCACAACATAAATGACAGTTAGAGCCTGTTTCACCACTTCCTGATAAAGTGCGGAATATTCACAACTTTTTTGACAGATTCTCCATACTTCATCTGTCAAGTTTGTTTCATGTACTTACATAATAATATTAAGTAAGTAAATATTGGGGAACTGCAAGACAGGCTGCGCCTAGTGTAGGACCCAAAGTAGAAACTAACCTGATTATGTAATATGGTATGAAATAAATGAATTTGAATTTGAAAAAAAAATTTGAAGTTATGCGGTGGATAGCATATTCGGCACTTGTCAGGAAGTAGTGAAACAGGTCCTTAGAGTATGGAGTATCTGTCAGATAAGTTGTGAATAACCTAATCAAGCACTTATCAGTAAGTGATGAAACAGGTCCTTAATGTTAGTTTACACGTAGTTTGTGTTCTGTGTAGGTTATAATATTATACACTACACTCCGTAAGTGCGATGTTGTGTTGGTGTATATTAGAATTTATATTTTATCATACATACACTATACAACTTGGCCGGGGTTCAACATTTTACCGAGAATAATCGCTGTAATTATAAATGCAACTTATGAGAACACTTTATAAAATGTAATAAGACGTATGAAATGTGTGTATGTATCCTCATGTATTACGAGTGTATACGGTTTTACTAACAAATTAGTAGCACGGTGCACCTTGGGTTCACTATTAGGAGCAGTGTATATTATGTGGTTTTCTTGCTCCTTCCGACTAGTAGTAGTGTTAGAATGATCCCAGACACTAAAGGTGAAGAGACTAATGGTTATTTTGCTCGAAAAATATTACTGTTTGAATGTAATATTATACGAATGGTCTTAATTCATACTAAACGAATTAAAAATATAATAACCAAAGAATAAACAACCAGGACTTACTCACTTTTTGAAAATTACTTCTCAAATCAAACAAAACTTGGTTGACTACGGAACCCTAACCATCTGATTTTATGTATGTTGATAGGTTAATAGGAGTGACATTGTCCTACAAATAGAACAATCCATATTTTGGGACCATCAAATCAACGACGAGAAGTTACGATTTTAGACCAACGTCTAAAATCGTAACTTCTCACTCAGTCGGAAGATATTTTCAGTCCTGTGAGACGTTCGAATATATTCTCACATTTATGGCAAAACAACGTTTTCTCGGTCAGCCAGTTAATCAATAAAATTCTCTGAATATCAAAATACAAATTCCACATTTTATCGACGAAAGACTAAATCACGTCCACGCCTCACGCTACCCCACTAAAATATGAACAATACACGGCATTCGGTATTCAAATCCGCGATACGGATTTTCGAGTAACGTAGTTGCGGACGTCATCTAGTACTAAATGTATATTGTATCGCTAAATCGGCGCCGTCATCTCGTTCTCGGTGACGTCCCGGTGACGGCGACGATGGACTTTTGTTCCGGTTCAAACACGAAAACTGCCGGTTCAGCAACACCGAATCACATAAGCCGTATCGGCGTTTGGCGCGACACCGAAACGCTTTTAGCTTTGTACCCGAGGCTTTGACGGCTTGTAAGAATTTGGAATAATATTATATTTAGTCAGGAATCCCTAGAACTATTTTTAGGGTTCCGTATTTTTATTTATAACTATCAAGCTAATTTTTGTGAGCAGCTTCATTTTGATAAGACGAACAACAATTTTATTTGCGAAAAATCTCGAAAGTGGTAGCTAACAGAAATAGAAAGGATTTCATACTTTGATTTATCACGCCTCTTATCCAAGGACTGTACGCTGTTTGATTCTCTGCAACATGATAATATCAAAAATAGGTTTTGGCTGTTTCTTAGACCTACAGGATTAGTATGTGATATTTCTATACGATTGATTGTAATTTAAACCCTTAAGAAGTAGCTAGGTAGCAAACACCGTGACACGAGAAATTTCAATTATCTATACTACTATTATAAAGAGGAAAGATTTGATTTTTTGTTTGTTTGTTTGTTTGTTTGTTTGTTTGAGTCGAATAGGCTCCGAAACTACTGGACCGATTTGAAAAATTCTTTTGCTATTGGAATCTTACATTATTTCTGCTGAACATAGGCTACATTTTATTTTGGAAAAAAGTAGGGTTCCGTAAGATATTTGAGTTTTTCGGACGCAAGGTGTAAAAAATCTGCTAGAAAAGTTACTTATTTTGCGTACGCTGCCTAAACTATAAAAGATAGAACCATAAAATGTTCTAAGTAATTGTAGATCTTATAAATATCTACAAAAAAGTCCGCGACACACTATACCTATCTATGTCGAGTGAGGCACAATAACCATTTATTTATTTAAAAATCCTGAATTTTTTTTGGACTACAATAAAATGGATATATTTTACTCACGCTATTAATCCTTATCAAAATAAATTCTTTTATCACTAAGTACAGTTTATGTAGATAATATTTGGTCTTTGAATGATTAAAATTGGACGTTTGGTTTTGAAATTATGGTGAAATTAAAATATTACGATAGTGGGCGTCACCAAAGCGCGTGCGGGGAAGACAATATTCTGTTGTAGAAATGAAAATTCTGTACTTAGAAGATATGAAATGACACCCGAATTTACACCTTTGTCACTACATCGCTAGAGAAGCCAAAAATGTGGTTAGTTTTTTGTCTGTCTGTCTGTCTGTCACTCTTTCTGTCTGTCTGTATGTTTGTTCCAGCATCACACGAAAAATACTGATCCGATTTGAATGTGGTTTTCGCAGATATATTTATCTTCTTCCAACTTAACTTCGGGTGTATAAAATTTTTTTCCCCCACCCCTCTAAGGGGACAAAAGAGGGGGTCAGATTTTGTATCAAACTTTTTTCTTTAACACGAAAACTACTGATCCGATTTGCATAAGGTTTTCACAGATTTGCATACGGTTTTCACAGATATATTATGTTTGTCTTCTTCCAACTCAACATCTGGTGTATAAAAATCCTCCCCCCCCTCCCCTCTCAACCCTCTCTGGGGACCAAAGAGGGGTCAGATTTTGTATACAACTTTTTTCTTTAGTGGACTTACTTCATATTAGGTATTAACTGTGTTTTTCAACTTAACATCTGGTGTATGACCTTCCCCCCCACACCCTCTTAGGGGACAAAAGAGGGGGTAAAACATGTATCAACTGATGATGTAGAAAATATACTTTAAATGGCAAAACAACGTTTGCCGGGACAGCTAGTAAGATATAAAATAACATTACCTTCATCCATAGACAGCTGTTCCCATATGGCAACCTTGGTGCCTGCCGGGTCACTCAGAGCCACGTAAGCAATCTCTCCTCTCACCAAACGAAGGTCGTGGTCCAGCGCCAGGATCCAGAAAGTTACTGTAACAACATTTTTCACTTATTGCAATAAAAATTATTGCAACATTTTTCACTTATTGGTAACTAGCCCTACACTCTCTGCTAGTGCAGGTTTTATGGTTAACGGTAATTGCTTTTCATAATTCTATGGCATCATATTCTATGGCAGTCATCGAAAGTGTAGAAAAAATAACTATTTTTACCAAAACATTTTGAATTTCACTTTGTTTCTTTGAATTTGAATTTTAATGAGTCCAAAGCACCTCAAAAACTCAAACAAAATAAAAAAAGAACTCTGAACTACACTTCAGAAATTCTCACCTCATACTGCAAAACAAACGCATTTAACAACAGCAGAAGTTACCTTGAACTTTGAGCATATCTCAACTTAAAGGGCCTGACAGAGCGCTGAAGTGCCATTAATTGCTTTCGACTTCAGAACTATTTACACTCTTCTATGTAACTTTGTGTGGAAGCAACTATTCTCCAACTTTTTAACGAGCTGTTAATACAAAGTACAAACTGACAAATCCTCAGACAATAGAAGTAAAGACAATAAAGTCTTTACGGTTGTTGTGAAGTATTTTAATAAGAAATTTTTTTCGCGAAACTTTAGCAATCATCATTTTTATGGTGTCGTCCTTTTTTACCCGATTACAGTTAAGCCAAAGCTAATGATTTTGGCAGTCCCATGTATGTATGTTTGTATGGGCCCTCGCAGCGGCTAAGCTACTGGTAAAATATGAGGTGTCAATATGCGGCGGGTGAAAGGGGCATTTTTTTTTCAAAATTTTATATTTTTCGTTAATCGGGCTATAGTTTTTTAATTACATATTTAATATAAGAGACTTGCTAAAAATAGCAACCTTATTTCATCTATTCGATCTATGTATTGTATGTATTATCTATGTATTCGATCGAAAATGTTACGTCTGTTAGTATCATCTGGTAATTTCACCCCGCAAAACATAATGCTCCACAAAAAGCCGCTAAGTACCAGTTGAAAGCGAATTTATTCGGGAACATTTGGTGGAATAGTTCCCAGTTGTTGGCAGTGTATGGCCCGTTAGTCCGTAATTAATTACAAGTACAAACGATTTACGCAGAACCTGTACACTAGGCAACATCTAAAACAACCAGCGTAAGCTGACCCCTCATTGGATAGGATTCCGGTGCGGTCAGGACACTGGTTTAATAAAATGTCACCGGGTGTACATTCGATTTACGCGCAAACTTGTACAGTAACGGAAAACTTGTTCTCGAACCCACCGTAATCTAAATTCGATGTGTTTAACGTCCGGCATATTTTATGGCTTCGTTTTGACACCGTTATGGGAAGTGGTTAGAAAATTACATTTTGGGGTCGAAATGATTCTAGGCCAGTGATTCTAGACTTAGAGTGGAGAATCATGTTAACAAGGTCAAATGAATCTAGCAATGAACAAGTTATTCGTTTAAAAAACACTATGCGACTACGTAAAAACACAAAATTTTGTAATGCAGGAAAGAATAATAATCGCTAGTTATAATTATTTCAAATGAGTATTACGAGTAAAATATTTGAAAAATATTACATCCTACAAGACGTGGATATTGCCAATGTTGGTCAAATGCCAAAAATTATACAAAGCTTTGCCCCGTGGGTCGTCTTGGGAGAAATGAGTTTTCGTTAAAAAGAAAATGCATTTGTAAAAGTTGGGTCTCAGCAAAAGTTGTCACCTGCGCCGTTTATCACGACCCGACTTTTATTTAATTTTTCTTCAAGAAATTTTCAAAAATTCAAGGGAAGCAATGTGCCTTTGTTGTACCTATAAACGTCTTATATAAGCTAAAAATGTGCTCTTTATATACAGTGTGTAACAATAATAAGATGTACATACGTGTTCCTTCTAGAGAGTTCACTGTGAAAGTAGCAGCGCTGAAAGACGAAACATTTTTTTCACTTTTGTATGGGCAAGAGCCCGAGCGTCACGAGTTTCCCCATACAAAAGTGAAAAAAAAATTGGTCTTTCAGCGCTGCTACTTTCACAGTGAACTCTCTACATGGAACACGTATTAAGTATGTACGTGTTCCTACACGTACATACTCTTATATATTATCACTTATTTTTGTCACACCCTGTAGAGAAGGAATAATTACAAGGAACTTGGGCTATGAATTGGCACAACTACTGTTAAGTATATGCTGAAGCACGCATATTATGTGCCATCAGATAAATTATTTTATAGGCGACTTACGTATTTGATCAGATTAGGTAATAGGTATGTCACCGAAATATTAGAGTAAATTATAAAGGTCTTCTAATCTGCTTATGATAGAAAATAATAAAATAATTATGTATTTGAAGTCTCCCAACATAAAAGCCTAATAAGGGTCTATCGAATTTTGTAAAAAAGCCAATTTGTACTGAAGCGAATTCTTCGACGGAAGCTGTCAATCGCCGCAGTGACAAAGTAAATTGAAAATCTAATTAATTACGGCCGATACGAGAGTACCTCTCACCCTCGCGGACTACACAAAGGATGATTAATTTAATATTCTTATAAAATTCCATGCACTCTCCGCTTACAAAGTTCTCGTTTTTATTCATTATTCCTTTCCTTAAAAAATGTCCCTCAAGTTCCGCTTTGTACGGTCAATTCATATAACAATTTATTAATTGAGCTCTATTATTTGCGTAACTAATTTAGTAAGGGAGCCACAATATTGTTCCGGCGCGGAGTTGCAACGGATTCGAAGACGCAAAAAGTGTAATACGTCGTTGATCCTCCTACTTCATCTCTTGTCCATTATTTCGTCATGATACCTTGATGACAACGCAAGTTACTATGTATATGGCATAATATCATAAGCTATGTACGAGTAACTCTCCGTTGGATCATCGTCGCTGCGACGTCGCACCGCAACGGAGCAATGTGACTTTACTCTAAGAGCCAGTCCACACGACGCGTTGCGTTGCATCGTCGCAACGAAAATATTTTGACGCATAGCTGGCCACGCGAGCGTTGCGCCTACGCAGCGTCATTATTTATTTTATTTATTTATTTAACACACATATATCTATTATCACAGGATAACCTAATACAATAGATAGGAACTTAGAGACTTAATACTAATAATATACAACCAAAAACTATGAAGCAGTCTCTACGTCAACACCCTCCCGCTTCATCTCAGGGGCTGCTGTCCGTCATGTGTGCGTTGCGACGACGCAGCGCGCCGTGTGAACACCTTGGTTATTTGTATGTAAAACAACACAACGGCAGCGCTGCTTCGACGCAACCTTGACACAACGCGCCGTGTGGACTGGCTCTTAGGCAAGGGTTCGTCATATTGACTTGCTCAAGTTGTAAACTTAGAACTTCAAAGGCTTCAATCATATCATATTTCCTATCTCAACACATACTTGAGCCTCCAAACTTGACCGATTACTAGTGATTATGGATAGTAAGATCGTCAAATAGTTTGGTACGCCCTAAACAATAATTGTAAGATATTGAGGGCTTACCCTCAATATCTTACAATTATTATTGTTACGAAACACGCTCGTGTGACTTAAGAGTCACACGAGCGTGTTTCGGTCACAAAACTTCGGTTGGCGGAAATTCTGCTGCATTTGGTTTCATAGTAAATTCATTTTACATTCGAATGAGCATAATTTTATCAGTTAAGGTCAGTAAGAAAATAATTATTGACGCGATCGAAATTATGCGAATCACGGTTCACAAAATTACGTTTTTGTGGGTTCACCCAAAAGAAGTTTTAGTACTTACTTGTTTCGCCAGGTCTATAATGGTGCCTCGCAGGTCTGACGATCACATCTCTGACTGGACCCAGGAGTCTGATGACGCTGTGACTCCTGGCAGTGCACTCATCGTTGCCCACGCAACCAACGGAGGTGTGGAGGGTGCAGTGGGTTGCTGGTGAAGATGGGATCTTGAGGGGTATGATTCCATAGCCTGAAACAAAAAATGCATTGTTTAAGTGATCCAAAACCGAAAAGAAGCGAAATGATTTCTTCAGGAAAGAGAATTTTCTACAGAGCTCAAGCCAGTTCAAATTATATAAACGAATCAAGATATTCCGTAACTAAAAAACCTTACTACCGACCGGCAACGCCGCACCGCTGTGCCTCTCGGTGTGGCGTTGCCAGACTTCGGTACGGTGTTTGTGTGCGTGTAGAAAATGCTATGCTAATGCTATGCTATGCTTTACCGCGGCAGTCCTCGAGTGCCTTTATTGTCTCAGAACTTACAACTTTACATCTTTTCATTTTCTATTGAAATCACTATTATATAACTATATTTTAAAAAGATAAAACCGACTTCAAAATTGTACGTAATTGAGAATTAAAACTTCCTATCTCCAAAACTACTAAACCGATTTTGATAAAACTTGCACTATTCCCTAAGTTGAACAATACCTAGTACAGTAAAAAAAGAATCACTTAAATCGGACTTGTAGTTCCGGAGATATGATTGCACAAATATAAAAACATACACATACATATACATACAAAAACTGACCAGTTCGGGAAATATTACATACATACACGTCGAATTATTGATAACCTCCTTTTTTTGAAGTCGGTTGAAAATACCATCAATATTGTGATAATCACACAATATATTAAATATTTTGGTACATGGTGTATTCAGAGCTAACGTAAACTATGAAGCGTGGAATACATAATAGCAGCCGGTACCAACTTGTCTACAAGATCGTCCCATGTCGGACCAGTGTCGGACAAGTTCGGCTGAGCAAATCTCCTGACGCGTTATTATTAACACCCTCATCCATTTTCTTTACAAGCTGGTACTTGTACCGTTAGGTCTTGTAAAGTAAAATAAGGAGACACATATTATTTTGAAATTCATGTTTCACTTGTATAAAACTTTTTAGAAATAGAAGCTACCAAGTGACAATATACACACACAAGAATTGATTCCTTTTTAGTTTCGAAAATTCATAAGATACTCTTGTCGCTTTAAAATTAAATCAAATAAAATCAAAAAGTTCTCAATTCTCACGGTTCAAAAGTTAAACGCAATAACATACTTTAGTCCAGTCCATTAAAATCCAACTTTACTTCGAGAACCTTCAATAGTGACAATAAAAGATCTTGGAGCACCTCCAAATGGAAAAGATGTTGAAGAAATTGCACTCTCGCCAAGCACTTAAATGAACCAGACACTATTAAAAGGTATGAAAGATTATATTTCAAGAAAGGTGCAGCAGAGTTGATAGAATCAAACGCCGAGCAAACAAATGGTACTTGTAAAGTATAAAGAATCTTTGAGATTTTGCAAAGATATATTACCTAGTATCAATTATTATAATATTATTACCCTTCAGGACACTTAAATTTTATCACCAAGAATCTTAAACGGGTTAAGGTAATTGTTTAGTCACCAGATTAGGATATGGCTACACACAATAATAAGTACCTCTACTAATAATTTGATTAATGTGGTGTGTACGGGCAGGATATTTAAATTATTATTATTATAATATTAATAGCGATTCTTTTTCAGCATATACCGTGTGAAATTTTAATGGTTGTTTTCCCGCAGTAAAATAATTATATCTTAGTAGTACAATAGATTTGTAAAGGTTTTTTTGTTCAAATCAAAAATAATATTTGGCCGGGTCATAGTAACTCGCGCCTATCGGCATAAAGTTTCCATAGTACGTCATACAAAATATTTTTAATTTTCAAAAAATAACATGCATGGTTTGATAGTACTACTATTGGTAAATCGTTCTGCTGCGGGAAAACAACCACTAAAATTTCACGTGTATAAAGTTGATGACGATGATTTTTCGAAGATGAAAATGAACGCTGGACAACAATACAGGCCTTGTACCATGAAACTCTTTTGAGACTCAAATAATCGGACAAGAATGCCGCGTCCTACTCTAACAAACGTGAAAAGACGTTGTTAGAGCAGGACGCGGCATTCTCGTCCGATTGTTTGAGTCTCAAAACCATTTCGTGGTAGGCCTACAGATTTGACTATAGATATAAACAAAGCTATACACCCACCACAACCTACAATGCAATCATCATGAAATCTGAGGCATCATAATTAAATCAGACCGCACGTGACAATGGACCGAAACGATCTCTGTTAGACAATATTCCTTGTATTACCTAGGGGAATGCACATAAGACTACAATCGCTTGCAGTCTCAGGTGAACCAATTTCCTTTACTGGCATCTTCGTTAAAGTCACTGAAGCTTGAACGGACACTGTATCAAGCTCAGATTTATTGTTTAAGTAAAAAAACTTCAGTGTGAATATCCTTTGAAATCTCGCTGTATTTTCTCAGCGATTGTGATTCGAGCTCAGTTTATGATAAAAACAAGATATTTCTTGTCTTCAGCTTTCGCAAAGTTTAAAACAACTTTGTATTTAATAGTTTCTCAAGCGTTTTAGAGTGATTTTAATTTATATGGACGTTGGATCTAAGTTTGTTTATCCCTGCATTATTAACATTGTCTCTGGTTATTTTGTGATATTTCACTTTGTAGTCTCTCTGCTTTTCCTGAATAATTACATTTTGATGATGTTTTCGAGCTAATCTCATGTCAGATTCTGTCGATCTTTTGTATGCATTGTATCATCGAGGAAATTGATTCCTAGGCAGTTGTCAGACCCACGTCATTCGGTCGGCTTATGTCAATTCAATGTTATCTGTGATCGGTCGGATGGGTTTGACTTAACGCGACCAAATTACTTAGCTCCGCCATCTGCTTAGGGATCAACTTCTCTGATAGTACCATACATAATAAACATGTAAGGCTCGTGTTAATACAATGTACTGTTCAATACAGTTCGCTGGAGCTGAATTGGTTATGTAACTTGCATCGCGAGTCGCGACCTAATCTTACGAAGATATCTCCAGATGGTACGTCAGTAAAAGTGACATGTATTGTATAGGTGTATCTTGTGGTTTCCAATAGTTTAAGGAGTGGTGTATAAATGTAGACCTTCTATAATATAATATATTATGTACTAGTACTAGTAGATATATTTATAGGTTTATAGCTAGTGTGTTATTTAGTCAGCTCTTGATATAACCCAAACATGGATGTGATAAATCCCGACCAAATATCGTAAGGCAAAGCGCGAGCGCAGCCGACGTCACCCGATGTCGGCCACCAGAGCGTCCGTCGTATCGGTCAGACAACCGAAGATGGATGCGTCGAAATAATATTATAATGACATACGTTATAAAGATAGTAACTAGTACCAGCATTGAAATAAATTGAAAGCAAAGTGAAATATCACACTGAAGAACATAATCATCACAATATGGCAATGCATTATGAAACCAACTTTAAACCTTGAGCAAAATATCAATTATGTAACAAAGAAGACAAATAGTTTATAAATGTATTTCAATGTACTTACTTGAAAGAATTTTGTCTAGAATTCGGTTTACAATGCTCGAGTTTTAAGACTCCCGCGAGTATAATTTAATTTCGTGAACAAGAAGCTCCTTACGTATTCCGTTTTAGATTATGTGTAAACTTATATCTTAGTAAACTTCACTTTTAAAATTTGAAATAAATAATATTTTTAGTCTATGCACAGAACTTTTGCTAGACCGGGCTATCCTTATTTATTTCTATCCTTATACAAAACTTTTTATGTTCAAAATTACTAGCTGACCCGGCAAACGTTGATTTGCCATATAATCTATTTCTAGTATCAATATAAAAAGTAGATAAAAACCCTTTCTCAGGCCTAATGAATGTACAATACAAAATGACACGAGAATTTTATATATTAGAGAAGATTTATTCTTAAATTTATTGTGTATTCGTAATTATTGCTAAGCACCTTTTGATTAGAACAAAAATGTGAAAGTTTAAAACTTTGACCAAACTCATCTTAATCTCCCAACTAATAAGCCATATTATTTTGAAAGCACCTCATCCATAGACGATTCCATCCAATTGCATTTGATTAAGGTTAAATCACACTCACGCCGGCTCGTGCTAAACTTCTCCAAATGAAGCTATTCACGCTGCGGTCTGCAAACGAACGCCGCTAATTCACTAAATTGTGCGTACATGATCTGCCTATGTGATGACAAACACTATGAACTATGTAGTCTAGAAATACGTAGTAACTATGAAGTCGATTCATAGGGAGATTGCGGACCTACGTAATTTGGTTGCGTTATGTCAAACTCACATTGAGTTGACTGCATAACCCGACTAATTACCAGTTTCTTAATTATGTTTTTTATCGGAAGTTTAATATGTGTTTAGCAGCGTCAGGGCAAGCGAAGCAAGCACTATAGTACATCCCACAATCTGAATATTATGCGGTACACTCTATGGAAAAACTATCACGCCTATTGATTTATGCTTTAACATAGTAATTTTTATTTATATTATGTAGATGTGTTATCATCAGTCTACTCCAAATATAACTGAAATATTTTATTTAATTCTAAAAATACTCTCTTACGTAATAAATATAGTAAGTTGACAAACAGTTATGAAAAAGTAGCAAACTAATAATTTAAGAGTTTAGACTCAATAAGAAAACGTCTTTTAGAAACGGAAAGCCAAGTAGAATTTTAATAAGCTACCAATAGACTCGTATCTTATTAGCCGTCATGAGATATTTCAAGCAAAATATAAGTGGGAAGAATATAAGTGGGAAGAAACTATAAATTGCTGGAGAGTTAGCAACAGTTCTCGTAGGACCTTTTGAGTAAGACGCTCTAAAACTTTCCCTCCTTTGATGCATCGAGAATATTCCTGAAGAGCTTTATAAACTGGTTTTATTAATAAACTATACAGTTAGCTAGTTTTTTTTTTAAGAAATACTGAGCTGTCAACGGCAAAATTACGAGCATAATCAATTTAACTTGCTTGTTTTGTAATTTAGATAATGACGTTTCCTTGGTTCTTACATACAAAAAGTAAACGACATTATAATAAACCTTTTAATCACTAATGGATTTTGTCGCGAAGAATTTTTTTTATTCTTAATGTTTTGATTGCTTCTTTTTCTTCTTTTTATTTGCTTATACCAGCTACCAGCAGCAGAAGTTATTTAAAACTACCAGAAGATTTATCAATTATTATTGATTTTTGGAGTTCCTATCTATGCTGGACACACTCACATTTTTTTATAAAATTGGGTGGCAAACTAGAAAAAACAATCGTCCTTTTAAGAGGGAATACGCTCTTCCTGAAGATTTGCAGGTCGTATTTTTTTATATCTAGAAAAGCCTTGGTGTTTTAGATTAATCTTTTAGTTTGCTTATTATCGAATCACTCAGCTATCTTTTCAATTAGAATTTGGCTGCTTTTTAATCAGGGCGAGTGAAGCGAACCCTAGTATATCCCACATCATATTATGTACATTTTGTGGTACACTTTACGGAAAAACTATCACACCTACAATATTGATTTGTGCTTTGACATAGTAATTTTTATTCATTTGTAGATGTGTTATTATCAGTCAGTCAAGGTTTTTTTTATAATTATGTAGATGTGTTATCATCAGTCAGCCAAGGCGTGACGATGTGAATGTTACATTATTAAAGTTGTTATTAAAGTTTTAAGTTCACCCGATTATGATATATTTTGGTGCTAGATATTGAATACCAACTTCTTTTTGTATTTTTTTTATAAAATTGTATGTAAACAACGTAACTAGTTTGCCTATTTTACCTATTTCTACCAAATTTAAGAAATATACGAAACCATTGAAATATATAAAAGCATGACGATTGCACTGGAAAATAGAAGCAATATAAAAATATTTACCGCCCCAGTGGAATGTTAAACTTTTTATTTACTGCATTCAACCATGTTGCTGAATTGAATTCAAATAATATGAATCCTGTATCGAAGTGTTATTATTCGTTGTTAAAAAAACTTATAGAGTAAGAGCCAGAGACAGCCAGAGAAAAACTGAAGTTTACCTGTATATTATCACCCCTATAGAGGCAAGAACGAACGGCAACTATGGTGTCTGAGTCGCGACTTGCGGTTACTTCAGGAGGTATCCAGTTCTGAAGGTCTCTCTGACCTTCAATAAAGATTAAAGCTTCTAAAGACGTAACCGCGACCGATACTTTACAGTTGCTGGTCGTTCTTACCTCTTTAGGGGTCATAAATAGGTAAACTTACAGAATTTATAAAATGACGATAATCTTGCTGTTGCTGGCTCTTGGCCGCATGCGTTGTACGTAGCTTTTATTTATCTTTTCACAACTATTTTTATTTTGTATCGATTTTTTTTCAATAACATTTACAGTTCAGTAATGGATTGGTAGAGGTTTTCATAAGTATTGTGTACATTGCTATAGCTTTGCAAATAGTGTTTTTAATTAGGTAATACAATGTAGATAATATAAAAACACAATATCTGATAGAAAACGCCAAATGGATATAAGTTAATCTCGCTTCTATTGTTATATAAATAAAAGTTGTGAATGTGTGTTTTTACCGCAAAAACGTCTAAGCTAGTTATAAAGATAATTTTAATGTTTAAAATTTAATAAAATACTTAACAGTATGTTAGTTTTATTGACGTATAAGTATGCGAATGAATCTCCTGACAAACGCTAGTATAATAATAAATGTACAACATATTTTCACAAGGCATAAACACTACTTCACTGGTAGCACCAAAAACTTTTCATAATATATAATAATAATATATTATTTAATATTATAATATTACAAACAATTCCGCTAGTAAGATATTCAGTTTTGATGGAAGATACACTTTGGCATCATATTGTGGAATTTAATTTATAAGTAGCGCGCGTTCTAGAAACATCAAAGACGCAGATCGTTAAGTCATGTGAGAATGTATTATTAACTTTAATATTTTGTCTAGATAATCGTACACTTTTCATAGAGAAAGAGCCTTTTTTCTTTCCCCGTAGTCTGTTTTATACCTGTGCAAAATATAATCACATTTTACAATATATTGTGGATTGTGATTTAATATATTAATATATAATAAGAAAGTCGTTTCGGTGACTCGAGGGCGAGAGTCGAGGATAACAATTAAACTTTTTCGGTGGTATGAATAAAAAAATCTTAGTGAAGGTTTTAATAGTTTTCTAACTAAAATGTTCGGTAAAGTTAAAAACCGTCCTATAACACTCCATATGAATAAACGCTTGCTAAGCCTTCGCTAGCTTGAATACTGTTAGATGACGTTTTATAGTATTCTTTTTTTGGTAATGTTGGTAGTGTGCCAATTTATTGTGTTCAATCATCAATATTGTGTCAAATTCAATGAAATTCAATGAGTATTTTGTAGAAAAAAAAACTTGAGAGGTGTCAAAGGACACCCGAAAGGAATAGAGTTATTTCATGAGTTAAAAAAATCTACTCAAAAAAAATATTTAAAAAACACCATCTATTGGCGAACATGAATACTATCAACGCGCAGCGCCCTCTGCCCCTAACATGCAGGTACTAATAAAAATATTTTAAGTCGTCAAATGGATTTATTATTATCTTATTATATGTATACTTTTTGTCGACGAGGGCGGCTAGAAATTCCTTCAAAAATTGCAATAATGTCAGAAATCGCGATAATACTCGATATTTCGTCCATTTTAATCTCTTAAAATGGTCTTAAAGTAGGTCCGAGGCTTCACTAAAGTTAGCGAACTCCTATTTGACGTTTCGAGCCTAAACAACTGTTAGCAAACGTTTATTCATAACGATTATGCTTAAAATGTTCTTAAAATAGGTTTAAAACAGACGCGCTATCTTTTGACAGCTGTCACCTTAAAAAGGTGTTAGAGCACTGATAGAGAACCTTTATTCATATTAAATTTTACAACAGGCTTCTATAGCTGTTGTAAACCTTCGCTAAGTTTTTATTCATACGACCGAAATCTCTTTTAATATGATAGAGAAAATGTTTAATTGTCAAAAAATAACAAGTCATAGTTGGAACCTTATAATCTATTCGATTTAATTAGTAACTAAAAAAATTTTTGAACAATGATTTTGCGAAAATTATTATTCAAGTTCCATTACATTAAAAGAATTTAGGGTTTAAATATCACTAAAATATATCTGAATATATCTCAAATAATTACTTTACACTTTACAGCATCGACTTCTACAGAACCTCCATCGAAATGGGGGCCTTAAAATCAAATATACTTTTGACGTTCCATTTTGGGGAACAACATTTTCTCTTCAAAAGTATCTAGCGGAAAATTGGCAGCAGAGAGTGACGTACACTTTGCATCAATGAGGTTATATAATCTGTGCTTTGCATCCAACTCAAATGACATCTGTCGACTTACTTCATTTCATGGATCGAATCCATTTATATTGATGGATTGGAAAATTGGAACCAATAAAAAAGTTACTGTAGAGCAATAGCGTTAGAAAGTTTGCATGTTAATTTGAAATTTTTTTCATTCAATTTCCTTGGATTTTGCTGTAGGTTTTCTGACTCTTTGGAAGTGATGAAAATCATGATACTTTTTTGAATTGTATTATGGTAGATGGGTGAAATTACTACATTAGCTAGGAAAATTACAAGATCAGTAGCATATTCTGCTATATATGTTATAGGCAAACTCCGAAGCTCCGGCGCTCCTAGGTTGGACTGGTCAATCCTCAGGTCAGACTGAATGACTTAGTCAAAGCCCAAACAAATGTAAATTTTCGGCCTTTGACTAAACAATTTTCGTCAAACCTGGGAGGGACTAATTTGGTCAGGCAAACGTCAAAACACAATTTTATTAAATCGGGGTTTGACGAGTCAAACTCCGATATAGGCATAGACTTATAATATACTGATGGATATAGGTATGAAGTGTCTTATCTTCGTATATTTGGAAGCATTTTATCATTTAAGCAGCTTTCAAGTCTTAACCGCTTAACTCTGCCAGTTCTGACACCTGATTGGTCAGCTTACGTGATTTTCACTTTTATATTTGAGATGCTTTGAGAGTATGATGTTTATTGTTTTAATAATTTCTTAAGTAATTAAAATGGAAAATTAATCATTTTTTTGACATGGTGAGAGACATTATGAACCTGTTTAAACATGTTCAGATCAACGTTTGACCGAGTTTTGCAGTCGCTTCTAGGATTGACTAGGCCAAAACCGAAACAGAATAATTTACTTTCGACGTTTGACTGAAAAGTTAGGAGCTCCTGGGTTTGACTAAAAATACTTCAGGCAAAGGGCGAAATTGAAATGTATTTCGGGGATCGCCTGACGGCTTTGGCCAAACCTAGGATAAGCCAGTCCTTCCGCGAAGAGACTGTGTATCGGACTTTGACTATAACATATATAAATAGAATCTATGCTCAGCCTCTCAATCCAGAGACAAGAAATAAATTATTGTCACTAGTGAATTATGTAATCATGGAGACAATAAATTACCCAGCTACGCAAATTATATAATATTATAAATTATAATAGACTTTGGTATGCAGGGTATCATAACTTTATTTATTAAAATCAGATAAGAAGTTTGGATACTATTGTTAGAAGGAACACACAAATAATTCCGATAAATAAATACCTTTTCTTTTGGCTGTGCTAATAGGATTATAAACGCAAGCATAAAATATAATTGATCAATAAAAATAAGTCTTTTGTGCATCAAAACGGTTTTAAATAATTCATCACAACCACTTTGTGTTCCCTTATAATGAAATTATTTGCCACCGCTCCGGTAATATTATTGACTTTGCTACAAGTCAGGTAAATGAAATATTCAAAAGAAAATTCCGAGGGAATAGCAGTGGCTGTGGAACCGAATTAAAACTAAAGTTTGTTGGTCTTTGGGAATTCGATGCTGCAACTTGGGAGCCCGTATCTTCAAATTGTCTTCGTGTTTAAGTTGAGACAATAAGATAACTTATAACCGTTTAATGATTGTGGATAATTAAGTAATAAAACTACCCTGAAGTTGTGGATCCTTTAGTACTAGTTTAAGCGGGAGCTTAGTTTAGATCTTGGGAATGTGTATTGCTTCTTTTATTTCATTTGTGGATTTTAGTTTACTTATACCATTTAAGTGCAAATGAAGTAAGACGTTTTGTCTCGGAGACAAAGCAGTCTTATAAAACTAAATTCTATTTAATCCCAAAAGAATTCCGCTCCGAGTTAAGCCAAATTTCAAATTGGTTGCTTATTATTCTGCATGGAGTTACATAAAATTTCCATGAACACAAAGCAACGGCGGTGCCGTATAATATTCGCAGACTTTGTACAGAAATCTGTAGATTGGGTCTGTTTGGGCGAAACGAGCCGAATGTACAAAGGAACCCGCCATAATGGGAACCATTGAGGCACTTTTTTTTCTAGTCTAGACTCTAGACGAGGTTTGAAAAGTAATTCATAATACTTCAAAAGGCTAAGCGTACGTAATGATGTTCTTATTTTATTATTGAAGTCTGAATATTTTTTTCGAGGCAATATTTTGTGGGTGGTAATTTGATTATTGAAGGAACCTTACTGATACAAATATTTAAACTGCGAATATAACTGGCATATAGGAAAAATCATATTACATACAAAATATACAAAATACTTTAAATAGTTATAATACTTTGCTTACACATCTTAAATCTTTATTAGATACTAAAAGAGTATGTCTTATTTGCTATTATTTGCTTATTTTTATATACCTAGTTTTAAAACCATAAATTTTTCAAAAAAAGATAAGTTAAAATAACTAAAAATAAAACTAGCGCAATTCAGAATAAAAACTTGAAAACATAAATTTTCACATAAAATTAACGAACCGATTTTCGAACGCCTCGAGTATATTAAAATCGAAATCGCTTAGCATTTCCTCAGTCAAGAGAGTCAAATATTAGACCAAATCAGCACCCATATTTACTCGTTATTGGAATACCTAACAAGGACATTTTCCTTTTACATCCCGAGATCTAATTTTTCCATTCCATCTGATGTAAGTCGCAGCTGACATCGTGTTCGGTTCGTTAGCTACAGCTGCAAAGCAAATCCAATTTCTTCGGAATCGAATTAGCACACGCTTTAAGTCATTAACATGTCCTGCTAGGATTCCGATTGCTAAGTGAGGGGGAGACAAACATTTTATATAGAAAAATGTAAAATGTTCCATTTTTTCTTTTGGTTGAATTTGACCGTACCATATAGAATTTTTCTGTTTATAAAAGTGACGTCTAGAAGCTGAATAAAACATTAAGTTAATATACCTAGCGGAATAGAGCAACAAACTCGAGCTGTCATACGAAACCGAAATTGGTTTTCATCTGCTTGAAAAATATGTTTACGTTTACACTTACACAAGCATGATTGAACATGAATTCTATGAGACTAAATTGTCAACGGGCTGATCCGGGCTGACTGGACGTCAAGAGTGCTGCTGTCATGTATCACACGTCTCTTTTTATCACGCAGTGTTACTGATAGTGAGTAGTGACATCTCGCTTTCTCAGGCCTTTGTTTATCTATTCCGTTAGGTATATTTACTTTATGGAATAAACGTACATCAACATCAGCTACTCACAAAACCACTCAATGTTGCTATTTTTTGTGTAATTTCAAGTACCTACTGATAAGGAACGTACTTGTGTCTAGAACTGAGCACGTATTTTGTAACTGTAGGTTTATTATTAACATTATGATAATACTTTCATATTTGATTGAACAATGTGTCCCGATACCAGCGTACGATCCTCTAATGTTATGGAATATGGCAATTTTTATCGATGGATTGGCAATAAGAGCATTGTGTAGTGTTTTCATAATATCAATAATAATAATCGATTTTATTCGAGGTAATAGTAGAGTATTAACTGAACATCGTTTATCAAGTGTATCCACCTCGTTCGTTAGGGTCCGGTCTCGTGTCTTTCAAAGGCAATCCCTGGCTTTTTAGCTAAAACTTTGATTTACCGATAGCTTTGCTTTATCTATTTTATGTTAATTTATTAGTTTAATATACGTAATCACTAGAAACTTTATTAGCATACTATTATCAGTAAAACCGTAGCATTTCTCATTGTTTTATTATAATAATAATTGATGCTTTACAACATATTTTTTTTGCTTTAAAATATACTCGATAGGTTTTCTTGGTAAATATATTGCCGTAAACAGGCCACAAAATGCGTAAGCAATTTATCGAATTATATTTAACTTTTTGAATTCGCAGCTCTCTAAAAAGTTTATCTCCAAGTTTTCAAAGTGTTTCTGCTTACCAAAACCAGTATTAATGATATTATGTGCGATAGCTTATGTATGACGTAATACTATAACCCAGAGGAAAGTATTTTTTTGCCGGCGAAGAATTCTGAATAAATATCAATTTACGGCGGCTGACATCATAAAAGCATTCGCGAACAAACTTCTGCCATTTCGGTGCCGTTTCCAACTAAAACTTTTATTGAAGCATTAAGCATTGTACCTTGAAATCTATTGTCTCTTAAAAACTTGGTTATGGAAAAATCGGATCGAGAAATAAGAACTTCAGAAGCTCGAATCGAATTACGTTTATTTTGTTTGTAACGTGCAAAAAGATGGTGATTATTTAGAAAATGTTGCCCGCTACTTCATTTCAAGGAATTTATATCCCTTGGTAGTTGGTAACTGTACATTTTGCTGCAATAAATCATATGTGTAGAATTATTATGGTCCAGTCTATACCATAAAGTTAATATACCTAGCGGAATAGAGAAACAAAGGCCTGAGCAAGCGAGATGTCACTATCAGTAATACTGCGTGGTAAAAAGAGACGTGTGATACATGACAGCATCACTCTTTTTTGACGTCCATCAGCCCGGATCAGCCCCGTTGACAATTTAATCTCATAGAATACATGTTCAATCATGCTTGTGTAAGTGTATACGTACGCATATTTTTCACACAGATGAAAACCAATTTCAGTTACGTTTGACAGCTCGAGATTGTTGCTCTATTCCGCTAGGTATATTAACTTTATGGTCTATACCAAAATTTACCTAGATCAGAGCAATGCCATAAGTGTGAAAAGTTTATAGATAAAGAGACATCCTTTTTGCAATTTGCAATATCTTATGGATTCATATTTTATTTGGATTGTCTTTAACTGAGGTACGAAGAACGAAGCGCTTACAAAATCATAGGTATCATTCAATAAGCGCTTCGTTCTTAGTTTGCACAAAGTGTAGCGGAACCTTCAGCTTATATTATCCTATGCCAATATTTCTAAAAACCCTGTCTTTATACCTGTTAAACCCCTTTACCGTCACTTGAATAACTTAACATTTTAAAACAGCAATTTGCTCACAAAGACGAGCTTCGCAAAGTAAATATTATAGTGCACTTTTTGTTTGGCTTACATTCTAACGTGTTTCACCGGGTGATCCGGCTAAATGCATGATGCAGTCGGCTGTCGGCTGCAATTTCACCCCTACGGCTTTCGACACAAGATCTATCTAGCTCGAAACCCGAAGCTAATCTCAATGGCGAACATTTGTCTCCGTCGAGATACTGTCGCTACTAGCACTAGGACTTTAACTTATAGTGTTTGTGCAAATATTTGTACTTTATCATTTTATGCCGACGCTATATTTTTCATCGGTGACACTATCTTTAGAACGCGCTGTTATGGTATCGGTTCTAAGAAATAGCTTTCATATTTTTGCTTTGATTTACTGAAATGTAATCGTTATTTATTTGATTGAGTGAAATTTAATAGCGCACATAAACATGACATTATTTTGGTATCATTGGAAATGAACAATTTTAAGGTAACTGGATTCGTCAATTAAGATTGATGAAGGTTTTTCTCGGAAATATTTCTCCAAAGTAAATTATATTTAAAAATCCAATATGCACAAAATATTGGTTGTCAAGTTTTAAATCGCCAATAACTCAACAAAGGAAACACTTCGTATGCATTCAAACTTCGTTGCAATTTTGATAGTTCGCCCAAAGTTTTATTTATTTGACCTACTCGCTATATCGTATCGCATTTGTTGCATGTCAAGTTTGGAATAACTTCTTGACACGTAGAATGTACACCTAGCAAATTTTGTTTATGAAGTTCTATTTTAGCACTTTCAAAGTAGGTATTTAGTGTGTGTGACATTTTTTGTAAATAAGTCGATTTTTTCTCACTTCATGCCATCAGATTCTGGTAGACCTATACATAGCAGTAATAGTATTACAAACTTTTGGTAAATAGGTACCAAACGTTTGTGATCTGAATCTACTTTTTATTTTACACTTGACAAAGAATCTAAATCATAATTAATTACAACTTCTTTTAATGCTGTCAGAGTCTATTGGAGGGAGAAAATTGTATAGAGACGATATACCTCTAATAAAACTGTAGAAATGAAAATTCTGTACATTAAAGATATTTAAAAAATAATAAGCGGGGGGTGTCACAACATCGCTATAGAAGCCAAAAATGTGGTTAGTTTTTTGTCTGTCTGTCTGTATGTCTGTCTGTCTGTATGTTTGTTCCACTATCACACGAAAACTACTGATCCGATTTGAATGCGGTCTTCGCATATATATTTGTCTTCTTCCAACTTAACATCTGGTGTATAAAAATTTTTCCCCCCACCCCTCTAAGGGGAGAAAAGAGGGGGTAAGATTTTGTATGAAACTTTTTCCTTTAATACGAAAACTACTGATCCGATTTGCATACGGTTTTCGCAGATATATTTGTGTTCTTCTAACTCAACATCTGGTGTATAAAAATCCCCCCTCCCATCCCTTTAAGGGGACCAAAGAGGGGGTCAGATTTTGTATCAAACTTTTTTCTTGGACTTACTTCATACTAGCTGTTGCCCGCGACTTCGTCCGCGTTAGTATAGTAGATCACGTCCCAAGTATTATTTTTCAAAAATATTCAATGTACAGAATTGACTTTCCTACGATTTTATTATATGTATAGATGACTTAGTTTGTTCCTACAAAGGATAATAGGCTAGATGACTATTTTTTTTTCTTATTGGCAATTGAAAGACCCTTAAAAAATAGAAACATCGCTGAAAGAATGACTCTGATAGCTTAAAAATTCACCAAGATATTATGACAATTCAAACATCTCATAAAATAGACCTGCCCGAAACGCTCCATACAAAGTGCTACGAAAGACTGACGTCACTCTTTCTTAGTTTGTACGCATCGGGAGAGAACTTTGTTCGATAGGTATATTAAATATTGCGTTTATGAAAGTGGTTTCATAACAAAAGTTGCTTTTAATTGCATAAGTTATCGAAAGGTATACAAATATTAAGAAATTTAATTGAAAAAAAAAACGACTTGATTATCCAACTTTGAAGGCTCATAACAAAAAAAATACAAATGCTAGCGAGCTAAAATTTTGGGAACACTTATTTTGTAACGTGATTTTTTTATTTTATTAACAAAATTTGCTAATCTTTGACCTTGTCATCATCCCTATTAAGACGCAATACAAACTCCACGATACCTTTTAATTATGGACAAAAGTTTCATGAGGAATAAGGGGGGGGGGGTTTGGGGGGGCGCAGCCCCCCCAAAACAAGCGACACTGGAAAACCGTATGTGTAGTTTAGTTTTTAACTTTGTGGCTTCGCCCCCCCCCCCCCCCCCAAGAAAAGACCGATGCCAAAACTCCCAGCATGTTAATCAAACCACACTCGAAATTTGTATAGAAAAGATAGACAAAAGCTCATAGCATGGCAAGGAGTGAAGATAGATGGAAAGTATGAAAGAGAAATTTGTAGGAAATTTTATGGGCTTTCATTACGTACGGGACATTTTTTCTCTACAACGCACCGTTTTAGCGATATGAGCAAAAAACTAAAAATATTGAAACTTGAGCCCCTCCCCCCGCCCTAGGTGATATCGTCATAATATATAGCCTATGTGTTGACCCGACCTCTATATAATATTCGTGCAAAATTTGAAGTAAATCCATTCAGTACTTTCTGAGTTTATCCCGGACATACATACAGACAAACAGACAATCAGACAAACAGACAAACAGACAAACAGACAAACAGACAAAAATTCTAAAAACTATATTTTTGGCTTCCATATCGATTGTAGATCACGTCCCAAGTATTATTTTTCAAAAATATTCAATGTACAGAATTGACTTTCCTACGATTTTATTATATGTATAGATTATTAACTGTGTTTTCCAACTTAACATCTGTTGATAAATTCCCCCCCCCCCCCACCCCTCTTAGGGGACAAAAGAGGGGGTAAGATTTTGTATCAACTGATGAAGTAGAAATACTTTAATGGCAAAACAACGTTTGCCGGGTCAACTAGTATGTAATAATCTCGTAATTTCCCGAAAGTACTAAACTAATATAAAATATAAAACTAATAAATAATAATATAAAACCACAAAATACATATTCTCCTGATGAATAATCCTCGTTATCAGGGCAAGGTTGTAAACTTTACCCGTCCCTCGCTGATGTGTAATTACCCTCCTATATTAATCCCACGAATGTGCTCGCGACAGCATAATTACCCCAAAAATATGCTCTGTTAGTTTAGGCGCGGGTGGGGAATTTTATGATATGAAATAAAAATGGGTATGTGTTAAAATAAAATTATTATAGATCTACAAAATTTTCCAACTTCATAAAATATTTTGAAATAATATACATTATACACCTATCGAGTCTGTAGTTAAAAAACAATATTTATGTAGATAAAAGTTAAAAAACAATATTTATGTGGGATTAATACTTAAGTAAATAGGCTTAAGATTGAAGACTGCAAAACAGCCTTCATATTTTTCCCCGGTTGAATAAATTTTTCATGTATCCATCAAAATCAGTATTCAAGAGTTTACCAAAATTCACAACAAAGTTACTCCATAATATGATATTGGCGATGAAAAAATATTTTATATATAATATAAAAGCATCGTGGTAAATGAAAAAAGATTTTCTGCCTGTCTGGTAAAAACTGGACATTAACCAGATGCGAAATCTGATAGCGCACTTGGCTGGGAGGAAAATGGGAGTATCTCCATAACTTTTTCAACAAAATGTGAAATATCTCTATTGTGTTTCCCTGAGAACGATATACCAGGTTAAGGCGAACTGCTCACCCCTTTCTAGGGCTGTCTCGCAAGAAAAAACATTGTATTTCATTTGTGAGCCTAGTTTTAGATAAAGTGGAATTACTTTTTTAAAAATATCTACACTGAATTCTGAAATAAACTTAATACTTCGATCGCGGATTCTTGGAAATCTGTTGTTCTCGCGGCCACATTTACGTACCTAACTAGCAAACTTTTTTTAACAAAAAAGCCTCTTAAGGCCTTCTTATCTCACAACATAATTGTTGTTTTATGCCGTTTTTAACACACCCTTATTAGCTTAGGCTGTATGTATGTACATAGGAATCTTTGAGCACGATTTTTACCTATCTCCGAGTCTAATTAATTCAAAACTTTGCATACGTTTAAGAGCCAACGGCAATGAAATGATTTGTTAAAAATTTTGAAAATACAATAGCGTGTTTTTTATTATTATTCTGTACCGCTTTAGAATTGACCTACTCGAACCGACTCGTTCAAGTCGGCAAATCCCTCTACTTATATCATGGTCAACTTCAAATAGAATATGTCCAAGCAACTCACCAGTGATCATCTGACTGGCGGTGGTCAACAGCTTCACGTCATTGTCCGCGTCTTGTGTCTCCAGCTTGACAGTGACGTTCAGAGGATCCAGCGCCTCATCAGCCCTGCCGTGCAGCGTCACCAGGATGGCTGTGGTCTTCCCCGGCACTGCTGATTCCGGTGCCACCACCGAAAAGCCCCTGTATAGAAATTTCAATAAGTACCATCGAATAAATTAATTCAAATGCAGATGACGGACCCGCGTCGCTAGATAGAATTGTATCAATCTATGTATTATATAAAACTCAAAGGTGACTGACTGACATGGTGATCTATCAACGCACAGCCCAAACCACTGGACGGATTGGGCTGAAATTTGGCATGCAGGTAGATGTTATGACGTAGGCATCCGCTAAGAAAGGAATTTGATAAATTCCAACCCCAAGGGGTTAAAATAGGGGAAGAAAGTTTTCATATAATGATACTTCTTAACGCTAACGAAGCCGCGGGCAAAAGCTCGTTCGATATATTATAAGTCGTGTCTATCGACTGATTGATTGATATAAGAGCGACCAAATTACGTAGGTCCGTATCTGCCTATGAATCAACTTCACTGATAGTACAGACTCATAAATTAATGGTGAGCTGATGATGACGTAACTACGACGAAGAACATTCTCGAATTAGCTTTCAAACCGGAACAACTAAACTAAAATTTTCCCGCTCATTTAGATAACAAACAACTTTCCCGTTCATTTATTTAACAGACGACTGTTTTTGGGGGTTAAAGGTTCTCAGACTCAGAATTTAGAGTAACAATCGGTATTCCTATTTATCACAAATTAAAAGACTTTATTAGTTATTATTATTAACTGCACTGTAATCAAATAACAAGAATTCAAATTTTGATATTTTATTATTTTAAATATGAAGTTTTGAGCTTCAATAGCCGTTTGGACCTTAAACATGGTTTATTCTGCATGTGACAATATAAACATTTTGTCCGTAAATATATCTTGAAACTCCAAACCGATTCCTCAGGGTGTTCATTCGTACGATATTGTGTTGCACAATCACTCCAATACACTAGCCAATAAACTGGACCAACGTAAAAAGAGCCGCTCGAGGTTGGAATATTGAAAAATCCCGCTGCACTGCGACAAATCGTATGAACACGTCCAAATTATTGTATTTCCTCCGTCGTCGTGCTAGGAATTTTGTTTGACGCCGTGTTAGTTCTAGTGTTGGCGCTTCGTTTGTTTAGTCTTCATTATGATTTGAGATGTATTGTGCAGTGTGCTGTTTGCATTTCCCGATTCTACGTTAATGCAGCGAGTTCATTGCGTTTCGTGTTTGATCCAGTCATTTTCCTATCAAACTGCACGGTATTCCTATGAAATGTCAAACAAACGTCAAATAAAAACCTATGCCTGTTATGTAGCGCTATTTCGTTTTAATTTCTGTTGGCACTCGGCAGTCCTAGCGCGATAGACAGAACAAACCAGTAGGCCGACTTAGAAGAGGTGTTCTCAAAATTTATACGTTTGACGTAATAGTACCTACATAATATCGGCTGGCGCACGCTGTAACTCTGCATTGCCAAGCCGTTCATAGCACGCCTGCAGCGGTACCATCGACCACGTCGTGGTTCAAGGCGCCGATTTGTCAGCTTGGTTCAAGTCGGCCTACTGGTGCGTTTTGTCTATTGTGGCCCTAGAGTGTAACCCGTTTTTATTATTAAAAAAATGTAATGTATTTATATAGTCTAAACTACAACCCAAAATCTATCACAATGAAACGGAAAATTTCATTTTCAAATAGTACGGGATCCATAATGTCTTACTTGACAAGGGTGCAGTCTGTCGATCTCCTGTCTCGTGGATTTGCTGCGTATTTTATTTATCGTCGATCGCGTTACAGTTCGGCGAAACCTTCGGTTACTTTATTTATTAGCTGAGCCGGCAAACGTTGTTTTGCCTTGTAGGGTGTACGATAATACTTGAGCCCACTTGTATGTGTGTATCATATTTTGAGACCTAATCGTGTAGACGTTGCCTGTTGTGTCTCACTGCGACAATATGAACCGCGTAATATAAAACATTACAAACATAATTGAGCAAAAATACAACATTTAGCATAACCCTTCAAAAGTTTTAATAATTCATGAAGGTTATAGTGTTAAATGCTTAATATTGTAAATCAAGATAACTCAGTTTTCAAACTTGTTATATCTAATTTGATTTTTGTACGTGATTTCATTGCCAGATCATTGAAATAAACAATGTCAAGTTTTATTACAAAACCTTTTACCAACTACGATATAACCGAACGCCAAACTAGAATGCAAAACAAATAGGTAATAGACAGAATTCCACTAGTAGTTATATCAACAGTGGTTTCGGAACAGTTCAAAGCTAAACTGTAAATCTGATTAAGTAACGTTTTCCGCATAAACACGTTTTCCGTATACGATTTCCGAAGTCGTTTTCCGTATTCGGAAATTCTTTAAACTAACGCAAACGTGCGCTTTATTTATGCGCGAATGCGCCGGCTCGTACTTGCATCGTACGTGGAGAATTCGTTGCGTTCGTAAAAAAGCAAACATAATATTGTGTGCCAACATATGTTTTCTACTGATTCTACTCATTCAAATTTCCGAATACGAGAAACGATTTCGGAAATCATAATATATGAAAAACGTGTGTATGCGACCAGCCTAATAAGGCTGTGGATAATTTGAACGTCGATACTGAGGTAACGGACTAAACTCAACTGAGCTTTAAATTGCCAATTTGTGAACGAAATAATATTTAGAACTAGCATAAAATATTTTGCTTAAATCTTAATGCTAGGTTATCGATACATATTTCACCGTTTTTCAGAGACTAGATATAAAAATATTAGAAGCTCATACGTATCCATATACAGAATTGACCCAAAAAATTTTTGTCGAATTGTCTAGAGATGCGTTTTGGAGGTTTTCACAGAAAACCTTACTATGTTGAAGTTATTTTTATTTGGACGTACTATATTAAGTAGCCAATTATAGGCAATTTGATGTTTTTGATCAAATTGCCTATTGATGATAACTATATAAAGTCTTTCATAACCCTGATAATTCGTCACCATTACTCTCCTATTGATCCCATTAACATTCTCGCTAGTAAACGATTCTTTTGGAGAAGTCATTAGATTCACAAGAGGGCAACAAGACGACCGACACTTGAGAGGAGCAATCTTTCGAATCGCTATCGATCAGTCGTTGGCAACTGTCCATTCGAGCCCAGCCTTGAAAATATTGTGCAGGGTTCTGCCGTCAAATAACGGATAATATCAGTTTAACTGATTCTGATTTCGTATTGATTTGAAGGAGACTGGAAATATAGTAGGTGCCACGCTATCTAAAATGGTAGTTTTGAAGATTTTAGCAATTTCTCTCTCTATCTATTCCTAATTTCGCGTCTACGGGCTTTAGCTGTACTTACGTACAGCTAAAGCCCGTAGACGCGAAATATGCGATATCTAAAAGTATTGAGGAAATGGGAAATCATTTTTTAAGACATTTATACAAATAAATCAATATAACGCATGAAGTTTTGTACGGCACGGCCTATGCATTGGCCTTATCCGTTAATCAAAAAACAATGTAAATATTAATTTCAGTTACTATTCATGGCCGGTATATGAAACACAATATTATATTCGGTGTCGGTTATCCATTTTAGTATTCACCCTAGAATCCATTCCATCAACCGAGCTCAGCGTAATCCGACCTTTTTTGTTATATTAAATATTTACATAATAAAATGTAGACGCTCTCTCTGGTCGAGCATTAAGTGAGATCTGTATCGCGAATTTCAGCCAAAGCCTGCCTATAAAAAGCCTGAAAAATAACACGTATTTATCTCTATAATGTGTCTAAGTTAAAATATTAAGAGAATACCAGCTTACTCCTTCTATTGCGTAACCGTTCCTTTATAAGGGTTCCGTAGCCAAAATGGAAAAAAAGGAACCCTTATAGATTCGTCATGTCTGTCTGTCTGTCTGTCTGTCTGTCTGTCTGTCTGTCTGTCTGTCTGTCTGTCTGTCTGTCTGTCTGTCTGTCTGTCTGTCTGTCTGTCTGTCTGTCTGTCTGTCTGTCTGTCCGTCCGTCCGTATGTCACAGCCACTTTTCTCCGAAACTATTAGAGCTATACTATTGAAACTTGGTAAGCAGATGTAGTCTGTAAACCGCATTAAGATTTTGATGCAAAAATGGAAAAAATATTAAAAATTTTAGGGGTCCCCATAGGTACAACTGAAACAAAAAAATTTTTTTTTCATCTAACCTATGCGTGTAGGGTATTTATGGATAGGTCTCTAAAAATCATATTGAGGTTTCTCATATCATTTTTTTCTAACCTGAATAGTTTGCGAGAGAGACTCTTCCAAAGTGGAAAAATGTGTGTCCCCCCCCCTCTAATTTCTAAAGTAGAGGCATGATCATTCTAAAAAAAAATATATGATGTAGATTACTATAAAAACTACCAACGAAAATTGGTTTGAACGAGATCTAGCCAGTAGTTTTTTTTATACGTCATAAATAGTAAACCTTAATCTAAATTTCATTAAATCGACTGAAATATAAAAATAAATCAAAAATATTTTAATTTCATAAAAATAAACCTTATTGCTGCTGCGGAACCCTCCATGGGCGAGTCCAACTCGCACTTGGCCGCTTTTTGGTATAAGTACCGTATTATTAACCTAATATTATATAGGCGCGGACCTACTTAATTAAAAACCCAGCTAATAGATCATGAACAACATAAACTAAAAATAAACTGCAGCAGGTCTGTGATCTGCCATCAGTTTTTCTGATGGTACATTATACCGGCCTGATTGGCTGAAATAGGTGATAAAATCCACCCCATTGGCTGATGCTGATGTCTCGAGCGCTCGCCACTTCTTATCTCTGTTTACGGCGTTTGACCTATATATCGATGAGCAATTGGTCATCAGGGATTTCCGATATCGCCGCGGGGAGCGACCCATTTCAAATATTCTTTAGTCAATGGAATATCAGGGCGATTTCCGATCTTAGATGAAAGTACGCTTCCATAGCTGCATAGGTCAGCAATTTGTAATCTGACGACTATAGGGCAAGATAGAGAAAATAAATTGATAGTTTCTTAAAATGATTAACTGTACTAACTACTGTGTAACTACCATATAATGGTCCTACAAGACTCAATCCGTAATTCTACACAAATGTGTGGTAAAATCAACGGTATAATATATTTTTGGCACATGATCAATAAATCATAATAATATTACATCCTACAAGATGACGTCCGCTATTCCGTTGCGCGAAATTTCGTTTATCGCGTGGAAACCGTATATTTTTCCGGATAAAAATTATCCCATGTCCTTTCTCGAAACTCAAATTTCAGCAAAATCAGTTAAGCGGTTTGGGCGTGAAGATGTAACAGACAAACAGGCAGACAGACACACTTTCGCATTTATAATATTAAAATATTAAGTATGGATATTAGTATGTTTAAATATACTATGGCAATAGCCATAGTAATATATATAAATATATAGGCGTTAAGGCGGAAAATAATATTTTTTGTCATACTCGAGAAAAACTTCTTTGATAAGCTTCGATTTATAAGGGTAACTTTTGCGATGAGCGAGGGCCCATACAGTAAGACGGCTATAATTTTTTGTAACCATTAAAAAATAACTAACATAATTATTTTCAAAAGCTCTTAATCATCCTAAATTCTATGCCTAATCATTTCAAAATAACCTCATCCATCGATGCCTTAGAAGTTAGAACCTTTGTCGCAACTCGCAATGTCTCCGTACCCACACGTAATTACATAAGCATGAGCCTTTTGATGTAATCCACCCCTGGCTCATTACGGGGTATGAATATTTCATGTGCCGCATGACCTGGACCCAGATTGGGCATTGACAGCTCTTACAAGGAAATACCTTTGAATACTTTACCATTCCATTGATGAGTCTTGAACCCTAATAACAGAAATTTCAAGGGCGTTGCGGAACTATCTCATTCTAATGGTAACTTGGCTTATGTAGTAACTGTTTTATTATTATTACCAACACAAGTGTTGGTTATTAAAAACGTTTTCTAATTACATAATTAACTATACAACATGACTGGTGAGACAATACCGATACTTATGGAGAGTACTCTGTACTCGATTCTTATTATAATTATGTAATAAAATTAGGTTCTTAATTTTTTTCCGAATTTCCCGAAAATAAATGAATCATGGATACTAAGTAAATTACGCGGCTTGGCAAGTAGGCATACTATGCGGCCGGTGCAGAGGCGTACGCTACCAAAGAAACACCACACAACTACCCCTCCCGCTCGCGGTGTCCATAAATAAATAATTATTTAACTTTAAGCTACATTTACTCAGTGATCAATTGATATTATTTTTTTATATTATTTTTTTCCAACTAATTAAATATAATAGCCAAATATCACGTCCTCGAGTCTCACCAGTCACGCAGTATAATTAGAAGACGTAATTGTTTTTAAACGCAAACATTGATTTTTGTCTCATTAATAACTCTTAGGTTACATTATATAACTGAAAACCACCTTTTCCATTGTTCTCGAAATTATTTGTCTTAAAAATACGTGAAACCCTAAATAATATAATCTAGAAATGAAGCTTTGTTGTATCTCGTTTGACATTACAAAAATAAATTATAATAATTCTAAAGGTACAAAATTCCGTGCATTACGAGTTACGACAGTCGTCAGCCGCGCGCGTCTGTCGCGGGCCTCGAAAACGGTGCCATACATTTTCATACAATGACTATTGTCGCGAGCAACCGACGACAGTCGTCGGTCGAGCGCGGCTTATGACTGTCGCGATGCACGGAATTTACTGGTTTGTGTGATAGCAGACAGTATTTCTCATACAAAACTGATCTATCCACTTATTTTTTTTACTCCTTATTCACACAATTATTCAGTTAATAATTGTGTGAACAAGAGCAGTAAATATGAGAGTTAATTATAAAAAAAACTAAATACAAAAATACTACCAAAACTCAAGGTAGATCGTCAATCGCGGCAAGATTACATTAAACTCAAGTAGTGATTGTCTATTACTGTAAGACCAAGTTTCTTGATCCACCCTCGAGAATTGGCGTCTCCGTTGATTTCTCTCGAGCCTTCGTGTTACCGTCTACCTCGTTACAGTTAAATCATTGATTGTTACGACAAATTGTTTTAATTGTTTGAACGACTATCAATTAAAGAACGAGGGGTATATTGTACCATTGGTGGGTAGCACTTTCTGATTAATATGTATGACACTCAATACCCCTATTAATGAAAGATGAGCGCTGAATATAGAAAAAAATTACCAACGTTACTAAATTAGTTTCTTTGGATCAAAAGCTACATAATATTATTATTATATGGACTTGTTATTCTAATATTATTATGGCCTATAAATACGAGTACTTGTTAGAAAATATCATAACAAAATGTACGCCAAAACTTACACGTTATTCGGCAAATTCGTTACGTTTCTCAAACTAACGCAAACACGGCATCCTTTAATCAAAATTCACCCTTCCTATAGCAAAAATCAATTTCCTACACCACAAACCCCTTCAAGGGTTGTTTGACTACAGAAAAACATTTGAAAGCACTTAAGATGCCTCTCAAGTGCTTTCAAAGAGCGTGAAGATTGAATTTAATAGGGGGACTTAAATAAACAGTTCACGTTTATTATCGGCTATTATTTTAGTGTCCCGAAGCTAGTACGTTTTAATAATATAAATATTGCGACAAATCATCCAAAGCCCATCAAATAATATTATGTTGCTAACATAAAGTTAATATACCTATTAACTTTATGGTTGCTAAATAAATTTTAGCATAGAAATAAAGTTTTGTGCATGTCGTCATCACAATTTCACAATATTATTATGTTGTCACACTAGATGACGCCCTCAACCCCACCGAAATACGTCTACCACGTGGAAATCGTAAATTTTTTCGCAATAAAATCTACTAGTACTAGTTTAATTTCACTGTTGTGTCTCCATAACAAATTTCATGTAAATCGGTCCAGCCGTTAAGACGTGAAAACGTCAAACGTAATATTAATAAGAACACTCCCCACACCGGTTTCCGTGACGGTGGCCGGTTTCATTGAAACCAGGCCAGGTACGCAGGAGTAATTTTATAGTGCCCAAGTGTGTGCGCAGTACATAAGAATACTCTCTATTCCTTTACTCTCATAATCCAGTGGGACAGAAGATCGACACGACTGGTGAGAGATCAGGACGCAGGACCGACTTTTTACATGCCCATTCGACGCATGGATCACCTTACTTGTCAGACAATAAGGTGATCAGCCTGCATTATCCTAACCAAACTTGGAAATAACACGTTTCCAACGCGGGAATCGAACCCACGGCCTCCGACACGGTCCAGAGCGACCCTCTATAATAGTCTAGACCACTGGACCACGGATGCGTTACTTTTGCTTATAATATATAATAGTAGTAAAGACTTTTCAGCAAAAACGTGAAATACATGAAACATTTCACCTACACTCGACTACTGAATCCAACCTTAATTAGACCTAAAGTGTACTTAATTTCGGTCTTAATTTATGGCTTAATTCCTGCCAAAGTGAGCGCTGATTCGGTGATATTCACGAATTCTCTCCGCGCTTAAATACCTCGTCATTTCCTTGACATTTTCATGTTGTCAGTTTAAGCGGAATTTCTATGAGTGTCACGTTCGAATCGTCAGCCATTTTAAGTAATAAGGCGGATGACAAACGCCTCATAATCGGATAGACAGCCCTCGGGATGAGAGCCTTCGGGCCATTAGCTCATCAATCAGTATGAACGGTCCCCTTAGTTGGAATATTCGTTTAATTATTGGAAAAAGAATTTAATTCTATTATATTTCTGAAAATGCCCGCAAATTCAGGATTATACTATATATACTTAATATTATGTTTTATATTGCTAAATAAAGAAACATGACAAAATAATATTGAAACCCTAATAGGCCATCTCCAGCTTTATTAATGAAACAGAGGATGTTATTACTAAGTACACTAATCAACTTATTTATAGCCCAACTATCGTGAGGAAACCCGCACATGGTTAATTCCAAACGTGTAATAAGTATGTCTTATTTTCCTGGACTAGGCCAAATAAGTTGCGAGAATGCATGTGCTGGGCAACCAGCTACTACAGTATGCGACTCTTCGCATATTGTAGTGGCTGTTTACCGTATTTTCAGAGCAAAGAAAGCACTCTTGCTTACTTTGCTCTGAAAATACGGTACAAATCATACACAACGGATGCGATGGCCTATATATAACAACATTCTCATTAACAATATTAATATAGCAGTAGGATTAGACAAAGTCAATAAAAACATTATAATGAAAGCAGAAACTCTAAAGCGTTTGACAAATAAACTAATAACGGGAAGTAAAGAAGTCGTTAGGGGAATGACTTTTCTGAATTAAATTAGTGCCCCGTATACCCCATTGTTTGTCCCCCCTGAAAGTCCCCTCAAAGTGGGGGGAACTTTGAGGGCGTCAGTGCCGAGACCTTTGAAAAATGATTATCACTGAAGTTTCGCCCATCATAAAACTTGAAGGTACCCAATATACCCTAATGAAACCATTTGAACTTGGCCTGGTTAGAATTGAGATAAATTATGTTAATAGGAATTTAGTATCTGCTTCTAAACGAGGTTGGAATTTCAGTTTAATTGAAGAGTTTTTATGCTTTTTAATTTTTAACCTCTTCCGTGGAAAGGGGGTGAAATATTTTTGAATTGTATAATTATTTTGGTGTGCTATTAATAGCAAAATAATTATTTTTAGTTGTTAGCATAATTTACAATATTATATAGTTCAAATACAATTTTAATCTCAATTTATACTGCGATTGTAGTTTGTAAGCTTGCATTTAGCCTAGTACTGACTATTAATACCAACAAGACAACTAAGCCTTTTTTGATTTAGAAATCATCATTTTCTGATTTTCCTCGCCTTCATGATTTATCTGCGGAATTTAAAATGGAATACGTCATTACATAAAGTACTCCTGATGTCATAAAAGTTTTTATTACACCTTTTGACACTCGGCAACTCTCTTTTATTACCTTAATGCTACTGTCATTTAAGGTTCTAGCACACTGTCCATCACCATAAAAAGTTTGATGGTCGTACATGGGGGCCATGATAATAATAAAAAATCTCAGCACCGACGATAAACGATTCTCATAAATAATGTAAGTCAAACTGATATTAAGTCCAATTATTTTATAAAAAAACATATTATTTCATAATATTTTGTGATCGAAACAAAAAAGTGAAACACAAATCCCAAAAACATTAAACAATCATCTATCATAATTTTTCAAATAAGGGTATTCCCTTATGACCCATGGGATCTCACAAGTCAATAATGATTTATCATCTCAGTAATAATTAATCATCTATTTATAAACAGTACATTAGTTAAATATTTACTTAAATACAACATTACTGACTAGGTACTAAGTGCGGCTTACAAGCAGGTATAATTTTAGATGGTAATTACTAATTGATATCCATAAGGTGATCCACTTACTCATTTTTGCACCCTTTATTATACTAAATGTAAAATGTGTGAAAAATCATCATTATTCCTTTCCAATTATAAGCACTAAAAGAGCTAATATCTTATACTCAATTATATTGTGTTCAAAGGCTGTTCCAGTTTTTTCTTCATAGGGCACATTAAAGCAAATTCGAATTCAGAGCAACGTTCAAAGAGCCGGTGCCAAAAACGGCAACTCATTTGAATTTGAAGGTCTTTCGTCAGCGACTCTCTAGTGATGTTAGCACGTGTCGAACAAAATTTAAATAACTAACTTTATTTAGTTTGCTCGGTAAAAAGTACCCTCTATCTCCTATTGCCTAGTCGACATTAATGCTATTATTGTTAGATGAAGAAAATCCATCCAAATGCTGAGAATTACAATATCAAAAGATAATATCTTTTGATATTGTTTCATATTATGGCATGTCACATAATTTGGTTTCTAATATTAATCCCACCAAAAACATAAATGTAAATGGAGAGCCAAGTTTCATACAAACATTATTCTTGTCTATGGTCTTCGCCGTAAAAAGGATGGAGATCTAAATAAGTGCCAAGTTTCATGGAAAATCGAAATATATGTATGTATAGGAACCAAATAACAGTATGAACAAATAATAGAGTCTATTTCTTTGCTTTATTGAATATCTATAACAATTGATGTTATTTAAATAATGTGACATCTTAAACAAGATTAGATTTGACTTGGCCAGTTTTCATTACATCAGTCATTTCATAAAGTTATTATTAAATATTTTAATTCTGATGAAAACAGGTCAAAAGTAGCTGCAAATGGTTCGTGTAATATTACACACGGTGTTGCTCGCCATTCTGTTATGCTGGAACTTGGCTGGACACGCTACCGCGTGTCTAGATAATTAAAATATCTCCTGTCCTTAAGACAAGCAGCTAATATGAATAAGCTTAAACTATCGACACATCAACCCCATCCCTAGTACTTAGGTGTGTTTCACTTCTAGTCTCGCACTTGACACATTTCACTTTCGTCGCTACGTTAAACCAACGTTTTTTCAGGGAGAGGCTTTCATTTTTAAATCGTGGTCTTTCAGAAGGTCAAGCGTATGTAAGTTTGTTACATTAGGCCTTACTCGTGAACTTTTTAAATGAGGACGAGACGACATCAAACATTTTAAAATACCCTAATTACTTTTATACATAAAGAGTTTTTAATAAATAGAATATGTCAATGTTTTTTCATTACTTAATTTATGCAGTTGCTACTACAAACTTTGATGCTACAAGCGTAATATTATGTGTTTATTTTGGGGGAAACTATACTTTTTGTCGCGGTAAATATTATATCCTATGTTCTTTTGCCTGCAGGTAAGCACCGAATGTTTCCAAATTAATTTGGAAACTAAGGCGTGAAGAGATATACTTTAAAGTCTATACATAATATAAACAGACACAAGACATACACACATTCTCACATATTTTACTATATTAATTATGGATTCTACTTGTCCCTGAATATTAATTTATTGTTACTCACGTGCTACACTTTGCAGCGGCTGCCACGGCCAGATGGAGGACCAATATGAAAGCGCCGGCCGCCATTTTATGTGAGGCGGCCATCTTGTGTCGATCAGCCATCTTGCAGTAGATCAGCGCATTTCCCGCCAAATGTCACTTACTGTCACTCCACCTAAAAAAAAGGAATTAGATGTTAGTTAAAGCTTATACGCTACTAACTTTAAAAGGTACCAGATTTTAACTTTTAATATACTAGCGGTCCCGACATATGTTATCCTGCCGGACTAATTTATAAATCTCAACTATCTGAGACGCAGACGGCACAAAAATGTATGCAAAAAAACTATATTAAAATTGGTCCAGCCGGCTTAGGAGGACTTCATTGACAAACATATCGTAGTAGTAGTTGTAGTACTAGACGTAAAAGAACATATTAATAATTGTATTTTATAAAAGTATATATTATAGGGATTGTGTTTTCTTTGCGTAAATTTACTTAAATAATATGTATGTACTAGCTGTTGCCCGCGACTTCTTCCGCGTTAGCGTAATAATATAATAAGGGAGATGGATAATTTTCTCGTTTTAAGGTCCCTTACTCAAAGGGTAAAAACGGTACCCGCAGCCAAGTAGGCACATATTAATCAAATGACACTCGAAAATTGTATGTTTAGTTTAGGTTACAATCTTTAATAATTTCAGTTCAATCATTCGAAATTCTAAGAAAATTTCTAAAAACTTTCATCCCCTATTTCATCCCCTTAGGGATGGAATTTATTAAATTCCTTTCTGAGGGGATGCCTACATCATAGTATCTTTATGCATACACAGTCTCAGCCCGATCAGTTTAAATTTGATAAAAGTTTCATGCAAAATTTCATCCCCTATTTTACCCCCTTAGGGGTGGAATTTTTGAAATCCTTTTTTAGGAGATGCCTACGTCATAGTAGCTTTAAATGCATGCCAAGTCTCAGACCGATCGGTTTGAAATTGACAAAGTTTCATACAAACTGTCAACCCCAATTTCACCCCCTTGGGGGTAGAATTTCCAGAAACGCTTAAATATACATGCATTTAATTTTAATTAGTAACCCAATAATAAAGTTTCATGTTTCTAACTTATGAAATGACGGACTTTCATTCACACTTTCAACCCCAATTTCACCCCCTTGGGGGTAGAATTTCCAAAAACGCTTAAATACGTATTTATTTATTTTTATTCAGTAGTCCAAAAATAAAGTTTCATGTTTCTAAATTAAGAAATGACGGACTTTCATACAAACTTTCAACCCCTATTTCACCCCCTTCGGGTTAAAATTTCCAAAATTCCTTCCTTAGTGGGTGTCTACTTAATAAAACAACCCTGCTCACCAAATTTCGTGGCTGTAACTTTAACAGTTTTTGCTCTGCGATGATGAATCAGTCAGTCAATCAGTCAGTCAGTCAGTCAATCAGTCAGGACTTGTAATTTTATATGTATAGATAATAATAGGTATGTATGTATACAACACACATTTTGTACAATATAACACACAATAACAGTGGAGCCGGTTACGTGAATCTGAAATGATACTCAGCAATTGTAATTAAAAAAGTTGTAAAAGAAATTGGAAAAAGTTTAATTTTCCAAGACGTTTTTAAAGTAATAGCCGAAATTATTAGGCAAAAGAAAACAAAAGTTTACCGAGCCTCATTAAAAGTACAGTTTCTATAGATAACGGACTTTAAAGTACTGGATGAATTAAATAATACTTTGAAGAAAACATTGACTATGGAAATGTTTTCAGGCTTCGGTTCAGTTGTGATTATTAATTAATTAATATTGATTGATAAACTTTGGCAGGTAGAAAGTTTTCAGATGATAGAAAAATATAATTATAGGAAGTTTCGGACAAAACGATAGAATGGTTTTGTTTATTAATTTATCAAAATGTAATTATAATTAACTTAAGCTTTTTATGACTAAATATGAAAATTGTAGATGACTCCATTGCGCCAAAATCCCTTTATCGCGCGTGAACCGTACACTTTTCCGCTATAAAAATATGTGTCCTATCCCGGGACTGAAAGTATCACCATATTACCATTTCAACACAATATGTTCAGCGGTTTGGACGTGAAGAGGTAACAGACAGATAGACACACTTTCGCATTTATATTATTAGTGTGGATAAAAATATACTAATTACATTTTCCGATCACTGAGTCATGACTCAGAGATCATGATCCTACTTTCTATTTCTACCCACATAGGAATAGGAATACATAAAACTCTGTCTCTACAAAATGAACGGATCAGTGCCCCGGTCACGCAGGCCAGAATATATCGCGGGTCAGCAAATTGCTAGAGCGAGATTAGCGCTTTTGTCAAGTTCCATTGAAACTTATAATGAAGTGGAGATAATAAGCCGACTTGCACGCGACCAGAATAACTTACCGTAATATCAACAGTTTTCAATAATTTCTATGAAGATTCCTTAAACATTTTACTTTAGTCTAAAAAATATAGCCAAGGGTGAGTTTGCTAAACACGATATTGTCCTATTTCTCAGATTATTTCATCTAAATCGAAATGATTTAGATAGAATACAAAATTTTATTTAAATCGGCTCAGCCGTTTAACCGTAAAAAGGTAACAGACATACAGAATTTGTTTGCATTTATAAAATTAATAAATATAAGGATGCTTCTATTATATCATAATATATTAAATGGATATATTTTTATATCATTATTAAAGTTTAAACGTTCACCTTATTCGTCGAAGACCAAACATATTGATCGTTTCCTAGCAAATCGTAATAGGATTGGCTTCAATAAGTTAATCAGCGCTAGAACATCAATTAAGACGGATTACACACTGTTAACGTAAGTTACTGACGGCCAATAGTTGTACACTTAGCGCTAATTAGGTTTAATCTAATACCATCTACATCCTTTGTTTTGGCTGGTACCATTCCTCTGCATCCTTACATCATTATAATAATACATCGATTTCTGTGATGGTGTCTATTTTCTTTGAAACCAGGCTAGTTACGCAGAAGTAATTTTTGTAGGCAATACACACGAACACTCCCTTTCTTTACTCTCCTAACCCAGAGGAACGTATGGCCAAAACGATTGGCCATTCATTTCTGTCATCAGTCTTAGGCCGCGTTTCCACTGACGTGGAGCTGGGCGGAGAGGAGCGGTGAGGAGCGGTGAAAAGTGGTCAGTGTTTTCACTGATGCGGAGCGGAGACTTCGAGCATAGTGATTGGTCAATTCGAGCACCGCTAAGCTCCTCTCCACCTTACTCTTAGAAAGCGCATAAAAAATAATCATTCTTATCACACAATAAGATGATTAGTCTGCTAATAATTGTCCTTACCAAACTTGGAAACAACAGCATTAAAAATGCTGGAATCGAACCACGACCCCCGAATCAAGAGCTACGCTCTATATCAATGAACCATGGAGACTTAACGATTGTGACTTGTGATGTTTTTTCATTATTAAATCATCATGCTCATCGTTAAATACCCTGTTTTAATTGCATAGAAATTTTGAGTTAGTTAAAACCTATTACTCCTGGTTTATGGGGTCTAAAGAGGTGTTTTATGGGATAAAATCGTCTGCACCATATAAATTACAGTTAAAATCCCCAGCGGTAATACTAATTTTAAATTAATATGACCTCACGCTTCATTAAATTATAATGAGACGCCAAAAACAACGGAAAATGCAAAGTGAGACCTTTTACAGAGAGAAGGCTTAAAATATATTTTAATAAAAATATTATGTACATTTCATAATAAGCAAACGAATTTTCTCCCTTTAAAGTTTTTGTTTATAATGTTGTTTATAATTTTAAATTAGATAGCTTTTTTCTCACTTTAAAGTTTTTGTTTATAAGCTATAGCAGAGATATTAGATAGCTTTTGGCCGGCTACGATTGCGGCGACCGAATCAAAAAAATTCCGAAAGAAAGAAGTTACGAAAAAAACTAACACACCGACGTTCGACGACGGTCGGACGGACAATAACGACGGTCGGTGCGGCGTTGCCAGATTTCGGCACGGAGTTTGTGTGCGTGCGGCTAGACGTATGCGAATCATAATAATTGCTCAAGTTGATAAAAAATGTTATGCAGTTTTTATCAACTTGAGCAATTATTACTAAATGTTTTGCAATTATCGAGTGCCTCACGTAATTTTTTTAATAAATATTGTGAAAACGACCATATTCTAGCTTAAACTTTCTAAGCAAAGGTGTTGCGGTTACCCTTGTTTGTTAAAAAAAACGAGATGTGTTATGACCATGCAATTCATTTAAAAATATATCTTTGTGGCTGCCCTATTAAAAAGTCTAGACAGGTAAAAAAATCGTGATCAGATCCCCTATCATTAGTCCAGCGAGGCGAAACGTGGAAACCCTATGCGTTAATGTGAAAGGAAAACCACTGTACAAAAGACCGGACCCTCTACTAAAGTACCCCACCCTGACAAAGGTGTTAACTGTTAGGGCCGTGTGGAGTTAACCCTGCTGAAGACAGATGAAACATAAATCCAACCCCTTAGTGGAAATTACAAAAGTGTCCCTAACGACGTCACTCGCACTTGTTCTTTAATCGTAAGTTATGGTCCCGATTCCACATACGCTTACCCCTTTTGTTGGATTGGTGCAAATGGCAATATATTAATTACTCGTTTTAGAAGGAGAAAGATAATAATAGAATGACGATACTATATTACTAACTTTTTTTATTTTAGTTTTTCCCGATTGACAATATTTTATTTAAGAAAATATTTACTTAATTGTATAAACAGAATATTGATATAAATAAAAACTTTTTGAGTAATAAAACTTGTTGTAGCATGGAAAATATTAGATAGTTTTATTTCAAAAACGGCTTTTCTACTTTAAAGAATATAAAGAGATACCGTTCTGTAGAAGAAACACATTTTGGTTGACCTGAACATTAATCGTAAGTAAAGCGACAAATTTCTAACTAGATCACTTTCAAAGCTTTGCCTTTATATTTTTTTGCCTCAAAACAATAATTATTAAACACGTTTCGCAAAAATGTTTTCGCCAAAAGTGTGAACTTTCTCTATACTGCTAGTACTATCTACTTAAAATATAAAAAAGTGTTGCTAAAACATAATATAGCTCCGGATTATTCGGTTCTGGACTCAAAAAGAAAATAAACTTTGATGTCAGCAAGTTAACTTTACCTTTCTTCAATCTACGCCGATGCCCTAGAAACTTAGCGGAGCAAAGTGGTTTCGAAGTTCTTTTATAATACAATATAAGATCAGGAAAGTTAGAAAACGTAGGTACATGGTTCAAGTAGGCTCATAATAATTTGTTCTAAAAGTTATAGCGACAAATCATAACTTTCTAAGTTAAGGCTGCCTATGAAAATGGAAAAAAAATTGTCTGTGATTGGATAATCATAATCACGATTCAAATTATGATGAAATGATGCTTTAACATAGTTTTAGCTAAAGATTATAATTACACAAAAAGGAAAGGCATTTCGTACGAGATACGTACCTACTATATTATGAAATCGTGGATGGCTTTCAAAGTGTGTAATTAAGAATTTCTTAGCTAAGATTTCTTAATAAGCCACTGCGTGAGACAGGCAGGCGTTAGTAATCAGCCTTTCGTGAGCCTACTAGACTTATATCTTTATCATAATATTCTTAATTTTTTGAAAAATTACTCTTGTCACAGGGCCTGTATTCACTTTGATCAGTGCGAGTGTGATTAGTGATTAGGAGAAATGAAAGGACTTGCACTAATCAGTCACTGTCCACACTTACTTTCTCCTGATTACTAATCACCTGCAGGCGGGCTCCACTTATCACTAATCAAAGTAAATACAGGCCATAATATCAAGAGAATCTCAAGTTATTTTTATGCTAGAAGTAGAGAAAATGAAAATAGTATTAACATATTCTGACTTACAAAGATATTATTGTATCATATTGTATGATATCGTCATGGGCACTGGCCTGGTTTCAATGAAACCGGCCACCGTCACCGAAACCGGTGTGGGAGCTATTATATGCGAATGATCTGTCACTTAACAAAAATAAGATACCAGTTTCAGACTGCAGATGCGTGTTTTCTTTTTAACTTTACAATATGGCGTCGTAAGTTCCGACTTTGACTATACTCCAAAAGAAGTTTGTATATCTGTTCCCGACCTACCTACGTAACCTATTATTACAAGTAGAATTCGAAACTCTACAAGAAGATATTCTAAGTGTATATAACCAGTGTTTCATACCCAAATACAGCTCAAACTAAACATGACATTTAATACGGAACTACACTAGTAATTAGTGAATTTGGTATTCCAGAGTTAGACAAGCGCGAATATTCAAAGAGAACAATAATCCTGCTGGAAGAGCTAAATCCTTTGTTCGCTAGTTCAAACTAGATTGATCTAGTTTCGGTCGGTCAAAAGAAGTATAATAGGTATAAAGATTAATCCGCCGTGCAAAATGTACGGGTCACGGATTGCATTAATATTTATAACTAAATCACCCGGTGAACTTCGTATTATAAACCTTTCCTGGACTCCCACACGTCATACTACAAGTCTAAAATTAGACAAATTGGCTAAGCCGTTCTTGGGTTTTAGCAAAATTTACAAAATTTCAAATTCTAAGCAGCAAGTCACAATAGCTTTTGTTTTTTTATGAAAATACTAAGCTATATAATAATTCATATCCAAATTAATTATAGTTTACGTGAATCATTATTTTCAAAGTGTAACAAATAATAATAATAATAATAATAAGTAGCTGTCAATTCGGTCCCATAAATGGAACATAAAGGGCCGTAAAGATTTTTCCCTCGGCCAAGTTAATCTATTTTTAAAGGCAATCCTTGTGAAAAGCATAAATTATCTGCGACTATAAATTCACGTCAATGATAAAATACAGCGAGGGGATCGGGCTGTAATTGTTGCTGTAAAATTTATGTCCGCGAGTTATTTTAATGCTGACTCTGTCAGTTCCATTGTTGCTGTCTGCTGTATTGCAGATTTTTGGGTCGTCAGTGCTGCAGTTTTTCCGAAAGTTACTGCCCAGTTGCTGATGTTTTGGCTGAAGTTTATCTAATCAGAAGTGATAGGAAATTCCTTAAGTTGTATCGCCTAAATATTTGAATAGACATGGCATGGAAGTTAGATGTTTAAAGCCGGTTATGAAATTAGACGTAGATGGACCTTTCGCGTTTTTTTTTTTGATTTTTTTTCCTGTGAAATGTACGGCGTGCATTATTCTAATGTTAAAGGTTTTGCAGATTCGTAGGTATCTATGTGATATGCAAATTCTTTCGATTCCACTGAGTAGAATTGCTATTATTGTTGAAAATGTTACTAAGTTTTAAAGTAACTGATATTATTATATAAGGAATGTGCCAGATAAGGGGACAAGGGAACGAAAATCACAAACCAGGGTAATATATTATATTCAGCGACAAAGATTTATTGCATGAAGATTAATTATTATTGTCATAATATTGCAACAACTATAAGCTGGCCATGTGGCTTCGCTTGTGGCCTATTTGAGGAAAAAAGTCTAAGGGCCTGTTTCATCACTTCCTGTTAAGTGCTGGATAGGCTATCTACAACTTATCAGCTAACAGATAAAGTATGGAGTTTTCGTCAGATAAGTTGTGAATAGCCTATGCCCTATCCAGCACTTATCAGGAAGTGGTAAAACAGCGCCTAAGTAATGATTGACAGTACCGTATAAAAGTACACTATAAACTTCTTTCCCAAACTCGCAAGCCATCCATCAGACCAAAAAGCTGTAGCCAAAATAAATAAGAATTCGGCAACATAAAAATCCACTAAAGTCGATTATCAGAATTTTTGTAGCGTGGCAGTCGTGACGCTAGATACCCACACAAATTTACGACCTGATAAAGCACAACCAGTTTGCAGGAGCCATCAAAAGTGGCGATTGCTCACGCGATTCCGTAGTTCGGGGGAGGTTCAGGGGTCTGCTTAGCCTGGACGAGGTATAAACTTGTCTGCCGGATGGATTACCCCGATTAAGTATGATCCTCTGACCCGCATACGTTGACGCATGATTAGAATGGATCGAGTGTTTACGTTGAATAAGGAAAAGGCTAAAAACTGGACCCTAATTCAATTATCAAAGAGGTTGGAGTTTTAGGGAATTCGTAGTCCTTTTCTGAAATAGATTGAACTTGATGACGCCCGCAACTCTGTTGCACCAAAATTCGTTTCTCGAGTGGGAAACATACATTTTTCCGGGATGAAAAGATGTTCTTTTCTAAGACTCAAAGTTTTTTCATACCAAATTTCAGCAAAATCGGTTCAGCAGTTTTAATGTGAAGAGTTAACGACTGGCAGACGGAAACATTTTTGCACCAATAATATTATTAATATGGATTATAGTCTGTTTTTACAATCGTCTATGAGTAGCAGCGATTGCTTACTAACAAGCGACTAACTACTTGTTTCCTAGTCTTTTTTATTTACAAAAATAAAATGAACACGGAAAGATTTATAAAAATAAAATGTCGAAGTTAATGGTATCTTCGATATTTTTGATAATATGAATTTAAACATAATATTATTATAAAATCGTAGGAAAGTCAAAACTGTACAGTGTACATTGAATATATTTTTTTAAAGAATACTGGGGGCGTGATCTACAATCGATATTGAAGCCATAAATATAGTTCTTAGAATTTTTGTCTGTTTATCTGTATGTATGTGTAGGATAAACACAAAAAGAACTGCATAGATTTACTTCAAATTTTGCATGAATATTACTAAGAGGTCGGGTCAACATTATGACGCTATCACCTTCTTTTGGTGATGAAAAGCTTTCACGCAGATGACGTCGCGGGCAGAATATTTAAGCAATGTAATGTTCTGATGTACATGTAAAATTATAGTAATAATAACTAGTTTCTAGAACATAATATTGAGGTTTAATAACGTTTCTCATAACAAAGAGCACAGATGTGTGTAGCAATATCTGTAACTATTTGCGCAATTTCAATAACACTTTTATCAATATTGAGATTGATTCAGAATACGTAGGGCGTAGGCCTTATACAGATGGATAGACACATAAATTATTTTGTAATACTACATGTTACTTGCGACTTCGTTCGATAAAATCATGCAAAATCTGTTTCTATCGAACCTCTTAATAGTTATTTTTTAAAGAAATAGTAGTTAATGTTTTAGTCACCAATATTATATAAAACTCAAAGGTGACTGACTGACATGGTGATCTATCAACGCACAGCCCAAACCACTGGACGGATCGGGCTGAAATTTGGCATGCAGATAGATGTTGTGATGTAGGCATCCGCTAAGAAACGATTTTGATAAATTCCAACCCTGAGGGGTTAACATAGGGGAAGAAAGTCTGTATAAAATAATACTTCTTAACGCGAGCGAAGCCGCGGGCAAAAGCTCGTTAGATTTAGAGTTAGAACTATAGTTGTAAGATAATAAGATTAGGCTTTTGTCACGTCGTTTTTTCAGCAAAAAAAACCCCTAAAAGCCTAAAACCGCAGACGCTGTCAAACGTGTGATACATTTTTAAATAAGACCATTCGGAACACGCCCGCTTTTTGCATATTTTATCCTCTCCGGGGATAAAGGGGTCGAATGATTCTGATTAAAGAATTGCTTTGTGCATTTATTATTGTGGCTTCGTACGTTTGAATCATGCCTGGCAATCGACGTCTTTTGACACATTTTTAGTTTCAACACTTTTATTACGCGCATAGTTTAGCAGTCGTACTTTTTGCCATTTTATCTTAAACTGTAGACATATTGTTTAGTGGAATAACCATATTATTATTATTATGTACGGGTTGTACTTCGGGAGTGCTGCCAGAAGTGAAAATGAGATCAACCATACATTTTCAACACTCGGTAAAAAGTTGGGGGACTAGGTTGCTTCCTCTCCTACGCCGCGCCAGCGGTCTTCTCTTAATCCGTCTAACGAATTTTCGGTTTCCTGTCCTGACTTTTGACAAATATATTTTCTTCAAAAATCTGGAGTAATGTATCAAAAGCAAGACAATACCTACCCAAATTCCATGTATTTAGTATAAACATAGTATGTCTGGTCTCTGGTACAAAATAATACTTGTAGTTATTGCTATGCAGCTAGACCTCTGATTTCTGATCGATGACGTGAATATTGTATCCAATCTCTATACAGTACACTTACGATCGCATAAACTGATATCTTTACGAGTGTCGTATAATTGTTATGAGCTTGTTCGATATCAAACGTGATTTTATAGCTGCGTATAGCTTCTGTTGGCTATAGCTTAGATTCATATACTTTATTGATCGTTTGGTAATTTAACGAGCAGCGAGTCTCTTGTATCATCATTATCAGCCGTCGGGGTAATTAGTTAAGTTGCTTTAATTGCCGCGGTAAAGCTATTGCAGTTAGCAGCTAGTCACACGTCTAGCTACTGTTAGGTCATTTTCGTTACGGAATTTCTTGATTCGGCTGCCACGCTCAAAGACACGCTAAAAGCTATGCAATAGTTGATACAATGCATCGCAAGCTCCAAATCAGCAACGTATTATTTTACACTTATATTTTTGATCTCTAACTTGGCTGTCGAAATGATCAAAAGTATTTTGTCTGAGTACCCATCTTATTTAGTAAATTTAAATCCGTACTAATATTATATATTATTATGCAAAAGTGTCTGTCTGTCTGCCTGTCATCTCTTAATGCCCAAACCGCTGAAATGAGTTTCCTGAAATTAGGTATGGAGATAGTTTGAGTACCGGAAAAGAACGTAGGATAATTTTATCCCGGAAAAATGTAAGGTTCCCAGCGCGATAAACTAATTTTGGCGCAACGGTGATGTGGACGTAGTAAATAATTTTATAGACCGTAAGTCCTTGTGAAGTAAAGTTACCATTAACTTTACTGAAAACATTTCTAATTTGAATGCTCATATATTTTTGAGGTAAAATTTTAAAGACGTAATTTAGAAAAAACAATCGCGGACCGACGTTAAAAGTTACCACACGTAGAGAATGTTACAATGCATTTTCGACTTGTGTAAATTCCGCGTCTGGGCGGCGAGAGCTAAGCAAACCATCGATGTATAAGTCAATTTACAAAACAAACACCATTTATCTTCAGACGATGTTGCCGGACCGGGGAACTTAGATTTGCGTAGATTTAGGTAGATTTACGTTTGAATTTCAAAAGCAAATACCACCTAGTGTTTTGAGTGTATATAGAGCCTGATAACATTATAGCTATGAGTTCGTAAAGTGTGTTAACTACCTTAAGGCCCGCTTGCGCAGATCTGAGTTAAAGTTAACTCTGAGTATCACTCACCAAGTGAGTGATACAGTTGACATGATATTTAACTCAGAGTTAACTTTAACCTATATCTACGCAAGTCCGCCTTAGTCTATTATATTGTACGAAATTCGTAAAGTGTCTAGTGTAATCAACATTACTATTCTAAAGAAAGGCCTCAATTAAGATACAGACAAACGGAACTCCGCCGAATATCAAAATTTAAGTTGTCTATAAAAGCAAGTCTGAAATTTTTAGCACGCTTTCAATGGGAACTAAGTTTTATGAAACGAAGTTATATGTGTGATTGGTGAAATCCCACCTTACTCACATCTTTAGTCGATACAAATCATCACCAGCTGTTTACCTGAATTTGAGACCAACTTGAGTAGCTAAACACGCATAAAAAGTTTAATTACTAGTCGGTACAACCCTATCTAGGGGAGATGCGTTTAAACGCGATTAGCGTTGTATTTACTCTTAACTTCAATCATCGGATACGCATAAAAACGGCACATCTCTAGTTTGTACAACCCTATCTAGGGGAGATGCGTCTAAACGCGATTAGCGGTGTATTTACGCAGTGTTCGGTGAACGAGAGGGTGGTTTCATTCGCGTTATGTACAGCTGAATGGGTTGTTTTACGGTTAATTGCGTTATCCTATTTTTTCACGCATTTTACATGTCATTAAAGGTTGAATAGGGAAATATTCCTGTACGTGAGCGTTAATAGGTCATTCCCGTGATCTGGTACGAGCATATTAGATATTATATTTCATATTTTACTTTCATATTCGTTATCATTAATTGCAGCCGCATTATTTAATATTAACCAATGTCATTTACCGACACTCAAATTATTACCATACCTATAAAGGCTCCATTCCACCGCGGCGCACGCGTGGACGTGCACGGATTTATTTCTTTGACTTGAGTCAATTCGTGCGTAGCGTGTCCGTGGGTTGCAGTGGACATAGTCACATATTTTTATTTTCTTACAAAGCGAAGCTTGGCGCACGTGCGTAGTCTCTCCGTGCGCCGCGGTGGAATGGAGCCCTAGTCTAAATCGGTTCGACGCGAATTGAAGTGTAAAGAAGATACTGACAGACGTACGTACGTCTGTGAGTACTAACGCCTCCGTGGTCTAGTGGTACAGAGCGCGGCTCTTGACTCGGAGGTCGTGGGTTCGATTCCCGCGTTGGAAACATGTTATTTCCAAGTTTGGTTAGGACAATGCAGGCTGATCACCTGATTGTCTGACAAGTAAGATGATCCATGCGTCGGATGGGCATGTAAAAAGTCGGTCCTGCGCCTGATCTCTCGCCGGTCGTGTCGGTCTGCCGTCCCACTGGGTTATGAGAGTAAAGGAATAGAGAGTGCTCTTGTGTACTGCGCACACACTTGGGCACTATAAAAATACTCCTGCGTAGCTGGCCTGGTTTCAATGAAACCGGCCACCGTCACCGAAACCGGTGTGGGAGCTATTATTATTATATTATTATGTGAGTACTACTCATCAGTCATCACTTTATAATAATATTAGTATGAAATGTGTGTATAACGGTACACAAATACAAAATAACTTTCACCATGTGCTAATACGTAGGTTTTTCGGTAGAGAAGGGTAGAAGGAAAACAAAATGGCTCCGGGTCCCGGGAGCCATGGTGATAATAAAACGTACGTGCAGGGTGTGGGGTTCGTGGTAATATTTCATTTTGCAGTACTTTGTATATGTAATATAAGGTACTCGGAACTAATTGATGAGTATATAATATTGTAAAAAAATATTAATTTGAAATCGTCCAATAGGTATTGATAAAACTTGTCTGTGTGTCTGTTTGTCTGTATTGGAACCTTCACATTATTTATTTTAAATTAAGAAACTAACCACTTTTAAAGAAATTACTGTGAATATTATTGGGGTCTCGATAAACAAATTTTGTTGCAAAGTCAAGATCAAGACGTAGTGATCAACTTCTGGTACCCAATAAAACTCAATATACCTAAATACCTATAGGTAAAGCTCTTATTCAATGAACAACCTAAATATCAAATTGGCTTATAAATACTCTAATCAGTGTATTGCTGTTCTTCGTCCATGAAAATGAAACTCATTTATTCTCATCCATCATAATGAAATATGCGATAAAAACAAAACAAAAACGTCCTTATCCAAAAAAAAATCTAACAGATACATCATAATATCGTGATCCTTCCTAAATCCACGTTTTGCGAGTATAAACATTATCGTGTATTCCATAAAAACAATTTGATTCTGCGAACGGGATCGCATTAGGAGCAAACGGGCTACAAACTACTACGCGACGACTTTTTGGTGTTATTTTTCTGAAGACCTTAATTTTATTTTACCCCAATTTATATTAAAACTGTATTAATTGCTATACAATATGCAAATATGAATAATATAAATGGTAGTTTTTTGTAATAAACAGAAGAAACATTGGCACTGCTTTCAGCCAGTGGCAGTTAACCAATTACTCATTGTTTGTCAAGAAAAGCCCTTATTTTTTTTGCACAGTACGTTGCCTCCATAACAATGACTCTTGAACAGCTGGTTTCAACAAAACGACATAGATTTTACAAGCCGCTGCTCGTAAATGAATCAATATAAATTTAATTAATGGGTATGTGGGTATAATGCGTGGAGGCCCAAAGGAAGATCTTCCGACCGAGCGAGGTGTTATGCTCGGTCAGGCCGGAGCCCACGTGATACATCTCAGCTGTCGTATATATACCGCAGCGCTCAGAAAACTTCGATAGCGCGATGCAGGAATGTTAGGCGAATGTGGGTACCGCCACATCACTCCCCCCCGAAGACCGGAGGTCGAATCTTGAGTCGCGTTCGCTTGAGTCGCCAGTGCCAGTGAGTTCCAGTGAGTCGGAACTGTTGCAGTGAGTCCCAGTGAGTCGGAACTGTATGCTGCTGCACGGGATCCAGTGAGTCGGATAGCTGCCGTGCGGGGCCGATGCTACGTGCTGACCAGGAGAGATGTGCTCTGCTTGCTGACCGGTCGGTGTAGTGAGAAAGCCCGATGATGCCGATGCGGAGTCGCCCAGGCCGCGGTACATTGCGGCTAGTGGACGATGTACCCGATGAGGCGATGCTGGCTGGCGCGGTGCGGAGGGGCGGGGAGTGATGATGATGAAGGAGGCGTGTTCTGTCAAGGGTCACCAATGTGGGTATAATGCGTGGAGGCCCAAAGGAAGATCTTCCGACCGAGCGAGGTGTTATGCTCGGTCAGGCCGGAGCCCACGTGATACATCTCAGCTGTCGTATATATACCGCAGCGCTCAGAAAACTTCGATAGCGCGATGCAGGAATGTTAGGCGAATGTGGGTACCGCCACAGGTAATTTTCATTGAATATTTGGTAAGATAATTTTTTTTACGTACCTACGCTCAGAGATTTTGAGTCATGACTGACCTACGCAATTCGGCTGGGTTATATCAAGCCCAGCTAAGTAATAATACAACTATCATTGACACTAAAATTATTCAATTTCTTCAGTTCATCAAGATTGCTATAATAATATTAGTCCTGCCGTATAGGTACGTGACGGTCTGATTAATTTAAAATCGTGGTGGGCGGTGGCCCGTCTGCACCGAGCTTCAGTCGGCCATTTTTATATTGCGAACGGTCGCATTAGCTAATACTGATTTATCGCTTGACTTTTATATGTCCACGTTTTATGGCCTATCCTAAAATGATAAAGTGATTTTACTGAATAGGCTTTCACATGGATGAGATTTGACATAGATCCATAATGAAAATATCATTATTAACATTCGACAGTTTTCCGCTATGCTAATGTTTACCTATTAAAACTTAAGTTAACCAACTCCGTGGCTTTGTTGGTCTGTTCGACCCACCGTGCCGTGGAGACGAAGAGCTTAAAATATATTTTAACGGACACCCAACTGAGGTATAAACTGTGTGAATTAGGGCCTGTTTCACCACTTCCTGATAAGTGCCGAATAGGCTATCCACCAATTAACTTGACAGATCGAGTATGGAGAATCTGTTAAAAAAGTTGTGAATAGTCTATTCGGCACTTTATCAGGAAGTGGTGAGGCAGGTCCTCATTGTTATTATTATTGTCAAAATTTGGATATCGTAACGAATGGTGACTAAAAAAACTGGCTCGTAATAATTATTTTTTTGAGTTTTTTTAACGAGCGAACATTTCCGCGTTGCTTTTAACTTCATGATCCTAAGTCAACCTTAGCTTTTAAAACTCTGGGTAATCCTGCAGATTAATTAAAAAATACTGTAAGTAGCAAATATTGTAGCAGAAAATATTCTGACAATTAGGTATAGGTAATAATCTATACATATAATAAAATCGTAGGAAAGTCAATTCTGTACATTGAATATTTTTGAAAAATAATACTTGGGACGTGATCTACAATCGATATGGAAGCCAAAAACATAGTTTTTAGAATTTTTGTCTGTTTGTCTGTTTGTCTGTGTGTCTGTTTGTCTGTTTGTCTGTATGTATGTCCGGGATAAACTCAGAAAGTACTGAATGGATTTACTTCAAATTTTGCACGAATATTATATAGACGTCGGGTCAACACATAGGCTATTTCGACCTATGCGAAGAACAAAGTTCTATTTGAATATATCACCAAACTACTTTTATTGTATTTTTTACTGTTAACGGACCTCTGTATTTCACCAAAAAAATAAAAATTTAAAAATATTACGTAGTTCCGAAGATAGCAGTCGAACAAAGACTTATTTAGTTTGGCTCTCCAAAGAACAATGTCCCAGCTCCATATGTGTCGTTAACCACTGTCCGGTGCAGTGCGAGCGCAGCGCACGGTGTGGGTGACATCGGCAGATGTGATCATGTTCTACGAAGACAAGGCCGCGCGCACGCCTCTGCGAAAATTAGCTGAGCATACGTATTTTTCCATAAATGTAACTATATTTTCCTGTTTAAAATGAAACCAACACGCTCGAAACGCATCCTAAATATGCTATTTAAGTCGCATAATGAAAATAATGATTGTGCTGCGATAGACTCTACTGGGATAAATAATAGAGAAATTGATATTCCTGGTAAGTGAGTTAAACTTTAGTTATTTAGGTTAATAATTGAATTAGATACATATGTATAGATTACTCTCAAATGGTTTTTTCTTATATTTCTTGAACAGATATTTTTGTAAAGCCAAAATAGTCAGATGAACGGTTCCATATTCAAATAGAACTTTGTTCTATGGAAATTATTAGATTTTATTTAAAAGTGTAAAAATGGATTTTCAATTCATTCAGTCTTTAAAAAAATTTATTAAATATTATGATAATCAATGAGTTTTGTGTATTTTTTTATACTTGTTACTTTATTAGTCGGAAGTTATGTATAAAATATAGGGTCTTTAAGCAAATGTTACTTTGTTTGAGGGAACTCGTTTTGAAATCGTGAGGTCTATTTATAAATGAAATGTTGTTCTAGGTTTATTACATTCAGATAAGCCTTTGTTCTACTTAAAAACTATTTAAATCTCAATAAAAATGATTTTTTTATACATTAAATATTAGTACAATAAAAAATTATATCTATATCCACTTTTTTTGTTTTGTTAATTGTAACGATGTTTTATTTTCATTCATTTTTGTTTTCAGAAAGTGTTGTATAGTAAGACCTCGGGACGGCCAGATTTTCCTCATATTTTTACAAAAGTTGAAAGCTTACCTGTTTATGACCTTACATGGGTAAGAACGACGAGCAACTATGAAGTTTCGGTCGCGGTTACTTTCAGAGTTTAGGAGGTATCCAGTTCTGAAGGGCTACCTGACCTTCAAGAAAGACTAAAGCTCAATTTCATAGCATAGATTATTCACGGTAAGTGGAGGAATCTTGTCTTCCAGTGCCGAACATATTTTTTTAAAGTTGCTTCCGACTGCCATTCACCCACAAAGTCTAATATTATGTTCTATAAGAAAGTTTAAGAGTGTCTGGCAATGGGAAGCAAAGTTGTCAAAAATGTCCGGCACTAGAAGACGAGATTCCTCTACTTACCGTGAAGAACGTAAGCTATGAAATTGAGCTTTACTCTTTCTCGAAGGTCAGGTAGCCAGCCTAAAGGTAAAGTATCCGCGACCGAAACTCCATAGTTGCTAGTCGTTCTTGCCTCTGTAAAAGTCACAAACAGGTAAACTTTCAGCTTTTCTCGTAAAGTACAGTCATATTCTGTATCACCACTACCACAGGCGGTTGAAAATATTGCATGTCGGTAATAAAATTTGGAATAAGAATTTCTGAATTAAAGTATCGTGGAAAAGTTTTAGAGAAGTACTAGTGGATAATTCACAACCTTAGAAGCTGTTGTATAAAATATATAATATTAACGAAATACCGTAGACTACAAACCGATTTTAATATGCTCTAATACCCGCCGTATGGCGTTTCTTCAGTACTAATCTTAGAGCAAGCTTACAAAAAGCCATTAAATTTATCTAAAGGTAAACATTAGGGTCTGATGCGTTTACTTGATTCGGGAATAATATACAGAAGATAATAGCGAAGATACAGAAGAAAATATGAAAAAAAAGTGGAAAAATATTTGAAAGTGCTCATCTTACAACCTACTGGAGCAATTTTTATACCTACCTACCGTACCCCTACCCTACCTACCTTACCTACCCTTAAAACCCGTGCCCTTAAAAATGTCGTGACCCAGGGAAACACGAATTCATTTTATATAATTATATTATACTTACGTACCTAGTACGTACCTAGTAAAAGCTCTATGATTTTTTTGGTCCTTTGAGATTACGTACTTACCTAACCTAAGATTTTTTTAATATAAAAAATAATTTTACACGCATGATTCAGTGCTATTTTTTCGATTATAATATTATAATTATATTTTTATGAATTTTTTATTTTATTTAATTATTATTATTAATTACAAATATTAATTTATTAAAATCAACAAAGCATAATTTTTATGAAACATGGTGTTATAAAAACGATTATAAAATTAATTACCTAAGAATAATATGTTGCATGACTGTGATTAGTGATTAGTGGTTACGTAATAAATAATTTTTATTTTTTAATCGCTCATTTTATTGTGTCTTTCTATACCCTTCAACAAATAAAACCGTTTTAGCGATCAGACTTTACATAGAATAAAGTTTTAATTACACTTGGTACCAGCACTCTTTCCAAGAACAAGGTTTCATTTGCATATATGACACACATTTGTACAGAGATTTCCACAGTAAATGGTCATATGTGCATATATGAACGGCATTTTTTTTAAATAATGGGTATTAATTTATTATTGTGATAAAAATCAATGCAAAGTAATGTTTTATTTGTTTATTAAAATAATCAAGTATAAAGAACTACTGAAAAAAAAGTTATAGCCAAATTTAAATAGGACCAACTTTGTATCGCTCTCCTGTAAAGTAGAGATTTTGCAAATGTGACTTTGTTCTTTGCATAGGTCGATTTATTATGACGATATCACCTAGGGCGGGGGGAGGGGCTCAAGTTTCAATATTTTTAGTTTTTTGCTCATATCGCTAAAACGGTGCGTTGTAGAGAAAAAATGTCCTGTACGTGATGAAAGCCCATAAAATTTCCTACAAATTTCTCCTTCACACTTTGTATTTATCTTCACTCCTTGCCATGCTATGAGCTTTTGTGTATCTTTTCTATACAAATTTCGAGCGTCGTTTGATTAACATGCTGGGAGCTTTGGCATCGGTCTTTTCTTGGGGAAGGGGCTTGGCCCCCCCCGAACCCCCCCCCCCTTCCCAAATTTTGCTTCAAACAAAGCGGTGTTGCGGCGTTATACATCTTTTTTAAGAATAAAGTTAAAAACTAAACTACACATACGGTTTTCCAGTGTCGTTTGTTTTGGAGGGGCTGCGCCCCCCCGAACCCCCCCCCCCTTATTCCTCATGAAAATTTGTTCATAATTAAAAGGTATCGTGGAGTTTGTATTGCGTCTTAATTATCCTTTGTAGGAACAAACTAAGTCATCTATACATATTGTAACAAAATCGTAAGAAAGTCAATTCTGTACATTGAATATGTTTGAAAAATAATACTTGGGACGTGATCTACTATACTAACGCGGACGAAGTCGCGGGCAACAGCTAGTAATTATTAATTACTAACAAGTGACATCAAAATTGAATTAAATGTATTAATCCATCAAATCATGATTTTGAGCATAATGACAGCTCTATCGGTCGCCTCTCAAGCATATTCCCACCATAAATGGCCAAACAACGCTTGCCGGATTAGCTAGAAAAAAATAAAACTACCTGATGACGCCTGCAACTCCGTTGCATCAAAATTCGTTTGCCGCGTGGGAACCGTTCATTTTTCCGGGATAAAAAATATTATATATCCTTTCCCGGGACTCGAAGTATCTCCATACCAAATTTTAGCAAATTCGGTTCAGTGGTTTGGACGTGTCACGTGAAGAGGAAACAGACAGAAACTTTAGCAGTTGGAGACGTCAGTTACAATTAGAAATTCAGAATACATAATAAAACTATTAGGCTTTGCAACTATGTATAAATTTTGTAACACTCCTATAGAGAGTTTGGCCTGTTATTATAATTTCTCGTGCAATATGATACGGAGAGCCCCCCCCCCCCCCCCACAACTTCGGTTTCGGTTATTAATCTTGTGTATTCACATATTCCGGAAACTTCTGCTTCGATAAATTTAATTGAAATACGTTTGTTGCTTGTACAGAATACACGGGATGTTTATTTTATAATATAAAGTGCCTCTACAAAAGTTGCTTCAACCACTTTCTTTATTCATGAGGTATTTTAATCGGAAAATGTGTTATAAATAAAATGCTATTTAATATTTATACAAACTGGAGCTGCAAAGTAAATGCTTGTATCAATCTTAAATCAATAATAAAAAATGAAAAGGTAATGTTTCAAAGTCAAAATTTTATATAATAAAATGTACGTGAAGATGTTATTTTTTTACAGATATACAAACGCATCTTTGTCTGTCAGTTACCACTTTTTATTAAATACTTTTAAAAATACTTTTTTTCTGAGGATTTCTGCTAAAAAAGAATAAGAACACTTATTATTAGCGAAAACGTAAATGAAAAATGTATTAGGTATCGCATAAACAAACTGCGTGCAGGAAGACGTTGTTTGCAATTTTAACAACCAAAATAATCAGGGCGAGCTAAGCGAGCCCTATAATAATAGTAGCAGTAGTAGCCCACAACCTGTACATTTTGTGGTCCACTTTACGAAAAAACTATCACGCCTATGTATTTCTGCTTTAATCTTAGAGCATTAAACCAGACTCTGGTTTAATGCTCTAAGGCTTTAACATATTACAGTAATTTTTATTTATATTATGTAGATGTGTTATCATCAGTCAGTCGTGGTGTGACGACGCGAGCCCTCACAAAGCTCGGCTTTTAGTTAGTAATTATTATTTGACACAGCATAATATATCAGTATTTACTCGGTTTGAACTGAGAAACGTGTTTGCTCGCCAGCTTTGTTGTCGGCTAGAACATGCACAATATTGACCGGCATTGAGGTCACTGAGATTAAGCTGCTTAAAGTAATAACTGTTCATTTGTACTATTGCATTATTATACTGTTATTCAGAATAGAAACTAGATAGTAATTATACAATTTTCATGCAGGATATAAATATGTTACAATACTTTAAAATACGTATTTTTGGGTATTTTTCTATTTTTGTATCACGTACAGTATAGTTTTACATCTTGGGTCATTTCAGAACTTTTAACATTCGGGTAACGGGCTGAATTCATAAACAGTTTCATAGTATACATATTATCCAGTAGATCAACTTTATAATAGACTACCAGAATCTGGGACACGCACACTTAAGCTTAATTTTAGATAAACTTAACTGTCTAAACTCTAAGCACTATGAATGAAATAAATGAAATGCTGCTCCGCGTCGGAATAATCGGCGGATAGGACACTTATTACTATGTGCCAAAATTACGCTTACTTACTTTACGACAATTCAGCATAATTTTAAGGTTGCCGAATTAACACAACCTAAATTCAAATTGCAGGCATAATCAGGCCGAACTTAGGTAATCAATTTAGTAACTTTGGCATAGTGTGTTTAGAGACTAAGAACACAATATTTGCACTCTCACAAAAATTATGTGTTGCGTGAATTTGACTTCAAGTACACTGAGTTACACTACTGTAAACTGTTATATTGTGACAGTTTCGTCCTTTACAAATCTCTTGCTTATCTTTTTCATTTGAATATTGTTCAGCTGAGCCCTTTAGTTCGTGCATAAGTTGTACTCACTGGCCCTTAACTAGTCACGTAAAGTATTGGAACAAAACCCTTCACAAATTTTAGGTATTCACACTACGTACCGTCAGCAAACTTTACTTACTTGTTTAATTACGTAATTGAAGACGTAAGTGGATAAAGTGGCTAACTAACGATTTGAGAATTTTTGTATTTTCTCCATCAATGGAGGCTTTACGACCGGGAAAATGAAAAGTTACAAGGTTTTTACAAATTATAAGAGAAAAATTTGTAATTGCCCATTCATACTTCCATACTAATATTATAAATGCGAAAGTGTGTCTGTCTGACTGTCTGTCTTTACCTCTTCATGATTAAACTCTTACACCGATTGTGATGAAATTAGGTATGGAGATACTATTGAGTCGCGGTAAAGGATATAATATTAGGATACCATCCATCCTACCCTAAAGTATTATCACTTAGTTTAGTGACACCCTGTATAGTGTATATTAACAAGACCACCCCAACCGAAACTCGTCCCATGACTGTCACGTATTTCACCCCGCTGACGTGACCACAGGGAACAAACCTACTGACCCTACTGATTTACGTATCTAGAGTCTAGACTCTAGACACACGGTAACGTGTCAAGCCAAGTTCAAGTATAACAGAACTAGCGAGCAGCACCGTGTGTAATATCACTTATTAGCTGGAAAATATTATACAAATGACAACCTTCGTCCCTTCCAAGAATTTCAAAACTACATTTTACCTATTTACAGTAACTAGAATTTACGACAATTTTAATAACAAACGACAATCTTAAAAGAAGAATTTTTCGTTTACTAAAACCTTAAAAACGTTAAAAAACTGTTTACTTTAGGCCATGATAAATAACCATGATGATCTTGTACTCAAATACTTGTAGCCTTCATGTTAAAAATAGACCAAAATTGAAAATAAAGAATAATTATACGCAAAGGTCGGAGCTGCGATACTAAGTACTACTAGCACATATAGTAAAGTAAATAATTCCGACCTAAAACCACAGAATACATAATAGTACCTCCTACTTACGAGTACATTAGTGATTCGACGCTGATATGACGTGTGCATCACACATGTCAGCTATTGATAGAAAGTAGAAACATCGACAAACGTCGAACAAAACATTTTGTTTACTGTATAATATGGTGGTGCTGCCTCTAGTATGAAAACATTACAGTAATAAATATCCTACTTACACTCGTACCACTAGATAACGCTTTCAACTCCTTTGCACCGAAATTCGTTATACGAATATACGGAATCCGTACATTATTCCGGGATAAAAGTATCCCTATTCCGGGATAAAAGTATGTCCTTTCCCGGGACTGAAAGTATTTCCTTGCCAAATTTCAGCAAAATTGGTTCAGAGGTTTGAGCGTGAAGAGGTAACAGACAGACATACAGAACTTTCTCATCCATAACATTTACTTTTACTAATATTGTAATTTATTTAAAATGCGAAAGTGTGTCTATCTGTCTGTCTGTTACCTCTTCACGCCCAAACGGCTGAACCGATTTTGCTGAAATTTGGTATAGAGATACTTTGAGTCTTACGAAAGTACTTAGGATACTTTTATTCCGAAAAAATGTACCGTTCCCGTGCGATAAACGAATTTTGGCGTAACGAAGTTGCAGGCGTCATCTAGTTTAAAATATTAGTATGGAAGTATGAATTCTAAAAATAATGAATGCCATAATTTGGACCGCGTCTGCCGACCGTACCCAGGAGAGCTGGGCTAATTGGGGTTCGTTAGGCGGCGATTGTTTGTCGTCCGTCTGCCGATACGTCAACAATTCCACCATAACTTTGTTTTGTAACTTCATTCCGAAAAACCACAACTAGACCATGCAATGGGGAGTAGTTTCTTGTTGCTTATATTGCGCCCTGAGGCTTATGGTTTTTTACTAATTGCACCAGGAGGCAAGTTTGGATGTGTATGTATGTTGTTTGGCATGCTCTAGGATCTCAAGGACCTGGTTTAGTTTGTGTGTGTATTTATGTTGTTTGGATCTCAAGGACCTGGTTTGGTTTGAGTGTGTATGTATGTTGTTTGGCATGCTTTAGGATCTCTAGGACCTGGTTTGATTTGAGTGTGTATGTATGTTGTCTGGCATGCTCTAGGATCTCAAGGACCTGGTTTAGTTTGTGTGTGTATGTAAGTTGTTTGGCATGCTCTAGGATCTCAAGGACCTGGTTTAGTTTGTGTGTGTATTTATGTTGTTTGGATCTCAAGGACCTGGTTTGGTTTGAGTGTGTATGTATGTTGTTTGGCATGCTTTAGGATCTCTAGGACCTGGTTTGATTTGAGTGTGTATGTATGTTGTCTGGCATGCTCTAGGATCTCAAGGACCTGGTTTAGTTTGTGTGTGTATGTAAGTTGTTTGGCATGCTCTAGGATCTCAAGGACCAGGTTTAGTTTGTGTGTGTATGTATGTTGTTTGGCATGCTTTAGGATCTCTAGGACCTGGTTTGATTTGAGTGTGTATGTATGTTGTTTGGCATGCTCTAGGATATCAAGGACCTGGTTTGGTTTGAGTTTGAGAGATACAATTACATTCATCTTGGTTGTTAGAGTGATAATGGGAGTAGGAGTAATATTGCAATCGTTCGATATTGTCAGGTTGTTCGAAATATATATTATATGGTCGAAAAGCAGCAATGCATTCAGCTTTGAAAGATGCCGTAATTTTGGGCGGTAGATTAAAGACTTCAAAAACATCAAAGTGGTCAAATATCCTTCCATGATTTTTTTATGACACCGTATTAGGTACTGAACTTGTACATTCTTTGACTATATTTAGTATCCTGCAGGATGTGTTGTCCTATATTCCTTTTCACTTCCCTAGCCTTATTATGATTCCCTATTGCCAGCCACTTTTAAGGCCCCTCGGTGTTTTCAATTTATTATTCTCTCTGTTGCTTTTCCTGGTAAGAAAGTTTAAATTACTTCACTTGTACACAGGTGTTACACCTACAATAGTAAAGTCAGATGAGTGATAACGTTTTTAAAAGTTTGATAATGCAAGTATCTTACTCTTCCTCCCGATGGTTGCTCGCCTTGTCGTGGCGGTGGGGCTCTAGTAACCGCGGCTTGGACAACCGCGGTGAAGCGAAGAGGCAACCAGGGCCGGCCGGTGTCGCCGCCTGGCCCGAGGAGGGCGCTCCCAGCGGACTGGAGAAGTCCGCTGCGGATGCGCACCGAGGTGGGGCCGCAGAGGAAGAGGCAAGTAGGTATTGCGGTGTGCCGCTTGCCCTATCCTCTGCGGCCGAGGTGTGGTCGGTGGCAGAGCCACAGACCTGATCTGCCACATGGCCTCCAAGTAGCAGACTCGGGGGGCGTCTGCTACAGCCCTGGTGGGGGCCGAGGAGGAGGGCGCACGTGTTGTGCGCCCATCGTGGAGTCTTCGGACCGCTGGCGGGGTCGCGGATGTGTGTATCGTTCCCGTGGCCCCGTCAAAAGGCGGCGTGGCGGAAGATGGGGGGGGTTTAGTGGGTATACCGTGGTCTCATTAGCTACGGGAGTCCCACATCACCGCTCGGGTCGCCCCCTGCGCCTGGGTGGTATGCGTAATGCATTTCCCCCTCCGGGAAAAAAAAGTATCTTACTCTTATTGTCCTACCACAAAAATTGTTTCTTAGGTAAACTAATCACCGTAAAGGCGCCTTTTCGATCATAGCAGTAAGCGACCGTGATCGACGAAAATTTAAATATATTGCCACTTTACGACCCTGGCTGTGGTTTTATATTGCTTCATGCCACTTTAAAGCAGCGGCAGTACGGATCGCTAGACCAATGTCGGTAGAAAATGATACCTTTTATAGTAATGTCGGTAGCTGAAGATGAAATCTATAACTAAGGTCAACATTTTTTGTCGCTCTCTTGGAGCAAAGATCGGAAAGTCATCTTTAGACTCAATATCTCCAGGACTGCCACAATATACCAATAACAATTTTTACTGAATATTTACTCTGTTACCAAAACCCAATAGGTCGTACAATTTGTCAGAATAAAATAGAATGTAATATAGTACGTTAAATCATAAGGGATAGACTGTGGACTATAGACCGCAGAATAAGCAATATTTGGTCGAATCCCACAATTCATATTTATTGCTCGCCCGGAAGCGCTCCGGGGTCGCTTAGATTGAAACTAATGAACAAAACTAGGAAATTCCGAACATCCTGTATCGTTATTGGGTTACTGTTGTCACCACAGGGTGATTCAAAGTACAGACTTTGAATGTTTCGAGATGTGCGCGTTATTTGCAATATTGTGTTCTTAGTTTCAATTTCTTTAGCTCTAATTTTCTAGTTATTCTCTAACGCAATAATTACAAAAACAAAATTACCCAAAATAGGATTATATTACATTAATTAAGCATTCATTTATCGAAGCTCCATCTCATTATTACTTGTCTAAAGACCTTAGAAAATTAATCTTATCGATAGTCATTTTTGCACAATTGTTTGGGAAATATATGTTGCAAAATAAGAAACAGAATAGAAAAGAAATCTTTCATTTGCTGAAATAAGGTACAATATGATGTTAAAGTTATAAAATTCTGTGAAAAGTTACTAAAAACCGAAATGAATATACTTTTTAAGTGTAGTTCTATACGGACCCTACGTGATTTTTTACGAAGTCGCCAATAGACGAGTCGCGAAAAAAGTCACGTACGAAAAACTGTGTAGGTATGTACTTCCCTTGTTACTTTTAAAGATTATAATATTTCGAATTGGAGGACCAAAGGGACTTGTGGCTATTCTGATAGTAAAATGATATTAATGTCAATAAAATAAATGGAAAGGAAACTATAATAATAAATATGATATATAATAACCAAACCTACAAATGCTATAATAATAATTATTACTTAAATCTGTCTGAGCTTACAGACATATACCATGATTCAATAAACTACATTAATCCCTCAATCGTGGAAAAACGAGACACTATAGATTTCTATTGTTATTGCGGTCGAGTTCACCGGTGACCGCGCCGTGGGGCTAAATGCTGGTAACACAAATACTCTTAATCACAAATAAAAATCGGCCAAGTGCGAATCGAACTCGCGCACGAAGTGTTCCGTACCGTTATAGAGCAAAAATAGGTCAAAAATGGTGTAATTTTTATGGGATAATTTTTAAGGGAGGCCCCTTAAATTTTTATTTTATATATATATTATTATTAATCATTAGAGTACACATATTTTTAAGGCCTTTGTGATAATTTCAGCCTAATTGTTGCCATTATTGATATTGAGCAAAAAACGCCGAAAAAATCACGTTTATTGTATGGCAGCCCTCCTTAAATATTAATATTATTTTGTTTCTAGTATTTTTTGTTGACAGACAGACAGACAGACAATGAATTCTTAGTAATAGGGTCCCGTTTTTACCCTTTGGGTACGGAACCCTAAAAATCACAAATACCTACTTTAAGACTCTTTCGCTTATTTTTTTTATACTATAATATTATGCTTACCTAAACAACTTTAATTATAATAATATTATTTTTTATTGTTTAGTGTGACAGCAGCAGTGCTGTTTTTTTGTGATTTGCATGCTTTAAAAAGTTATTCTTTCAGCACTGCTACTTTCACAGTGAACTCTACAGCACCCTAAAGTATTATCACTTTGTTTTGTTACTTCAACATGCTCCAGACTTTGCTTATGATTTAGTCCCTCCCAGAATCTTAAGACCTGACCCCGGTAAACCCAGGGTCCCAACTAAGATGACATAATACAGCCTTTAATAACTTTGACTTTCAACGCCATTTAACGGGAAAGGCTTCATTCGATTCAAAGCCGATGTTTACATTAATTTTACGGCGGAGCCTCGTCATAATTAAATTTTGTCAACGCCAAATCCCGAGCCTCGCGAACCGTACTTGATACGGCTTAGTGATGACCTCGATCGCTTTAAAAATACCAGAATTATCTTATAAAGTACTTTTGAAGCCTAATTTTAAGGCATGGCGGGTTTTTATGTAGGCTGTCTAGTGTCTATGTCGCAGTCGACTGGTTAAAAAGCCATTCAATCAAACAGCTAGCCTTTTGACAGAACAATGCCATTCAATCACACGGCTATACATCGTTTAGCCGACTTGTTGACTGCAACGTTAAACACTACAGCTAGATGACGCTTAGCCAATTGGTTAAATGGTAAATTTACTACGGTGACCATTAGTTTAGTACTATTATTACACAAGCGTAATGATAACAAGCAGATTAATTTTATTCTAACTCATTTGGAACACAATTGCAATAAATACCTTGGTGACGTATTTTACAATCCCGTAATTTCTCCTCGAATATTAGTTGCAATTTTGATTCACTCGTAAATCGTTAGTGCCCCCATAATTTTTGTACCTTTAATAATACTTGTAACGTATATTTACGAAAAATATCATAATACAACCACAAAACACCGGCTAAAGTTGGCGCCATATTGTAAACAAATCGCACCTAGCGCTGCGGTGGTGAGCGCTGAACTAATTCAATCAAACGGCGGCTTTTGAATCAGCTGTAGTGTTGAACGTCAAAACGTTCAACACTACGCGAGTTAAATATTCAATTAAAAAGCTAGACGTGTGATTGAATGGCGTTGTTCAGTCAAAGGACTAGCTGTTAGATTCAACGGCTACTTAAAGCAGTTGGCTGCGACATCTACACACCAATCCATTGCGAATAGCCTCCCCCTTACACTCGACATAATCGGGAATGGAATCAACTCATTTTTAGTAGCTTAATAATGATCAAGCTTCTTAACCTCGGTAACTCGAGTAGTTACAGATTCGAGAAGTTGTCATTGTCGATTTTTAATTGAGTTTGTTCAGCGTATAAAATCTGAATCGAAACCGACATCGCATCAGACTCATTTACGAGAAAGCGTATCAGTTTCGGGAATAAGGCCTTACTCCATAAATATTATTTTGATTTCTAAGAAACTTTCTTTGCGACGTCTGAAGTGAGAAGAGCTTGCAACTTTGTTTCCGACCTATAAAAGCTCCGTACATTGTACAACATAATATAATTAAAAACGTTATATCAATGTAAATATAAGCTCAGCTGCACTAAGCCTCCATAAACCAGTTAACCGACAAACTAAATCGGCGGATAGCTGTAATCCGGATCATTACAGCGGATCACCGGTAATTATTCCAATCAAATTACGGCTAAAATATCGTTAATCAATTGTTAATTAAATTTATGTTAGCAGAAACCATAAACTAGTTGTGACTTTGTAAGTCACGACTAGTTAACTTTTTTAACCTAGAATCATCAACAGCTTTTGAGGCGATAAAGACCTAAGAATGCACAAGTTTTTCTACACGAGGAAGCTTCAAGTTAACTCTCCAATTCCCAAGTGCAAGTTAATATAGATATTTGGTTTTTTTGGGATAAAATACCATTAATACCTTTGTTTATAATAAAAAATTTAAGTTTCCAAAAAAATCAATAGCCCGTTTTTAGGGTTCCGTAGCCAAAATGGCAAAAAAGGAACCCTTATAGATTCGTCATGTCTGTCTGTCTGTCTGTCTGTCTGTCTGTCCGTCCGTCCGTATGTCACAGCCACTTTTCTCCGAAACTATTAGAGCTATACTATTGAAACTTGGTAAGCAGATGTAATCTGTAAACCGCATTAAGATTTTGATGCAAAAATGGAAAAAATATTAAAAATTTTAGGGGTCCCCATAGGTACAACTGAAACAAAAAAAAATTTTTTTCATCTAACCTATGCGTGTGGAGTATTTATGGATAGGTCTCCAAAAATCATATTGAGGTTTCTCATATTATTTTTTTCTAACCTGAATAGTTTGCGAGAGAGACTCTTCCAAAGTGGAAAAATGTGTGTCCCCCCCCCCCTCTAATTTCTAAAGTAGAGGCATGATAATTCTAAAAAAAAATATATGATGTAGATTACTATAAAAACTACCAACGAAAATTGGTTTGAACGAGATCTAGCCAGTAGTTTTTTTTATACGTCATAAATAGTAAACCTTAATCTAAATTTCATTAAATCGACTAAAATATAAAAATAAATCAAAAATATTTTAATTTCATAAAAATAAACCTTAATAAACTTTTAATTTCATAAAAATATACCTTAATAAACCTAAAATAAACCTGCTGCGGAACCCTCCATGGGCGAGTCCAACTCGCACTTGGCCGCTTTTTAAATAAGACCATTCGGAACACGCCCGCTTTTCACATACACTGTTGAAATTTGGCACATTTGTTCAGACGCTGATATAATATAGATAATATAGAATAACGTTATTATATTATACTAAAACTAGACATTTCTGGAAATATTGCATACATACGGCTCGAACCGATAACCTCCTTTTTCTTGAAAAAGGATATAGGTCGGTTAAAACATGCTAGTATGTTTATACATACTAGCATGTTTTAATATTATAAAGAGAGATAAATAATAATCGTTAACTTTGAACAGATTTTATCATTTTGAGCTAATAAATAAAAAAAATTACACCACCTCAATCCCATTTTGAGGAAAATAACTGTTCTGTAGTTTTGAGAAATGCTACGTCTCTTATTTCAGAACTTGACAAGTTAATTTTAACTTCTGACGCGTGTTCTGAGATGAAAGCCTTAAACTAACTCAATAAAATAGAGAAATCAGAATACGAAGAAGTTATATATGGCGTAACTTGCACAAGATCTATAAAGATTTTGTCATTTAGAAGTTTATGTTTTCAACCTTTATTGGGTTGAAAACATAAACTTCTAAATCTAACTTAGGTAAACTTCTAAACATCTTAAATATTTTATCAGTTATCACCTCGTTTATCACACTGTAAAATACGGTTGTATTTTGTACGCTTCAAATATATTTTGAATCCAGGATAATATAATATTATTATGCCTAGGAGATGATAATAATTTATCATCAAACACTCTTATTCGTCGTGATACTAAAAGAGTGTGTTTACTTTCAGTAATAAATATGGCGAATAAGGCGCTTTGCAGTAGTGATGAGCAAAATTGGTCTCGCAGGCTTAATCTTTGTCTTGTAAAAAAAGCAAAATCGGGAGCAAGAATCCTAAAACCAGAAAAACCAAGACTAAGACCATGAGACAAGGCAGATTTGACTAAAACCTGACCGAGACTATCAAGTGTCTTGCTCTATCAAGAGCAAAACAAGACTATCAAGTCTTGTTTTTCTCATCACTACTTTGCAGACGAAGGGGTGGGGCGGGCCGGTCTGACTTTAGTCTACATAATGTTCAGTATTACAGCTGTACTTAAAGCTGTTTTTATTTCAAAACAGATTAACTTTAACAGAATTTCAATTATCAGATTCTAATACTAATTTCAAAAAGACGTATTACTGTACCTTGCTACAGCTGTCTGGCTGTTTATCTCTTTACATCGAATTGATTTTGAATCTACCTGACGGATTTTGAAGAAACAAGCTAATAGAATAATTTCAATTAATATCAAAGTGATTCTAAATATTCAATTATGTGTTGTTTTGATCGCGGTAGCGAACGGTCGCGCACCGCTCAACAACACACGCAGCAAATATTAATAAAATTAATTAATATTTCGCGAGTCGCGCGGCGCGACAGCCGCTGCACCGACACCATGGCGCTCGTATCCAACGAGCTGCTGGCGTTCGTACAACACGTCGTCAACACCATGGACGAAGATAGCATCGTGCAGCTGTGCAGGTCCACCTACACCAACGAGGAGATCTGCAAGGGCAGGCTGATGCTGTACGAAGCGCTCGGCAAAACGGCGCAGATGATATCCCGGAGGAGAGACGGAAGCGAACGAAGCTTGCAGGACATCATCTCCCTGATCAAGCAGACTAGTCCAGCGGAAGTGCCGGTGTTTGTGGCCAAGCAGCTCGACAAACTACCGGCGGTATCGACGGACCACGTCAACGTCTCCAGCCTGCTCCAGAAGTTCAACATCATGAGGGCAGAACTGGACGAGATGCGAGGTAGATTGGATGCCTCGGAATCTACCATCAGTGAGTTGCGTAGTGAATTATTACAATTAAAATGTAATAATTCACTATGTAGGTCACCCGAGCATCCGATCGACTCGATAAATATGCGTCGTGGAGCTCAGCGCGGCTCGCCGTTTTGCTCGTCAGCGAAATCGAGTGGGTCAGCAACAGCCGCCGCCGTCAGCTCGCCGTCACCGCGTGACGTCGACACGAAATTGAGGCCATCGACTCAACAGAAAAATTATGCAAGCGTCGCTGCTTGCCCCGCACCGCCCCCGCGGGTAAAGACGAGGGGTGCAAAGGAGGGCCGCAAGGCTGAACATCTTCGACTCGGCAGGGACGAGAGCAGGAGGTGCGATGAGGAGGGCTTCGTTCTGGTGGAGAGGAGGAAGAAGAGGAAGCCCATCGTCCGCAACCACCGCGGCACCGCACCTTATGTGCCCGAGCTGCGCCTGCGCAGCGAGGTACCCGCGACACCGCTCTATGTGTCGCGCCTGCACTGGACCATGACGGTCGAAGACGTCGTAAACTACATCCGCGAGAAGACCACCTACACCTTGAGGGTGGAGCGTCTGCACTCTCGCCACAAAGTGAATTTTAGTTCCTTTGTGGTGAAAGTGCCGACTCAAGTTTTATCCATCTTCGAGGTGGAGGAGTTCTGGCCCGCCGGTGTAGTTTACCGAAGGTTTCGGGGGAGGCTCCCGAACGAAGCGCGCATCACGTCGCCGAAAGAGACTTTAACGTGATAAAGTGTAGTGTGATTGTGTGTGTGAATGTGAGAATAATATATATTATTAGGATAAAATTGTTCGGCGTGCATCCGTTTTCTGATTGCCATAATACAAGTTTTACTTAGTTTGGGATTAGACGACGTGATGTATGCTACCTTGCTTTTATACTATTGTATATTATTGAATGATTAATAAAGAATTTGAAAATTATAATCGGACATTGAAATAAATTGAAATGTGTGAACTTATAACTTATCACAGTAAATATTCTGTATTTTCCATGTTCAATTCTAAATGATTTTATGTCCGTCTATTATGATACTCAATATCTTAAGTAAATTGGATTTCATCAAGTAGTAATAGTCGAGGAATTAATAATTAATTTTGATGGCAAATGAGAACTTTTATTTACATAATATTATGTTCTTTTTTTCACTTACACAGTTTAAGCTACACATCCTAATAATAAATTTTACAGTTACATTTTTTTGCAATGCAAGCAGTCAAATCATTATTTTGAAAATTATTACTAATCCTATTTTAAGGTCAAATAAACAAAACCAATATTTTGTTATTAAGGTTAGAAATTAGAATGAAGTCGCTAAACTCTTTTAGCGCTGCTACTTTCACAGTAAAATCTAGATACAAGGAACTACATGCTAAGGAACTACATGCTAAGGCTGATAGAGTATAACAAAACACATTGTTTTGTTATACTCTATCAGCATTTCCCAAAGTGGGCGATAACGCCCCCTTGTGGGCGCTGAAGGTCTAAAGGGGGGCGGTGTGAGACCCAGAAAAAAATCGGGGCGTTGTGTAGAGGCTTGAGGGGTAATTTATTTGATCTCGATGCATTTTAAATTGAAACAATAGGATTTAAATTGAAATTTTGAGAACAAATTAATAATAATAACACATTATTAATTTGTTCTCAAAGTGAGCAGTCGACAAAATAAGTTTGGGAACCCCTGCCCTTTATAAATATTAATAAGTAGATAGTAAAAATGCAAATTATAATAATCCGTCTGCTCTAGTAATTATTTAGGTCTCCAAATTAGTTCCAAACTACATTGTTACGGCCAGAGCCAAATTATTCGGTGCACTCACGGACATCCACTTCATAACGGCATGTACATTTGCAATTTCATAGCAATGAAAGTCAAATGAGCTCCGAAATTGTCTACACGTACCTGAAACAAAGTCAGATTTGAGATTGGAAAGCGAATAACTTTATTCCCAAGTCAAAACACAGGTTAAATACGTAAATAATAATTAATCGAAAGTTAGCTATTGTTAAAATATATTTGCTAAAGGCTAAATAACTGTATTTTAAAAAGATAAAACCGACTTCAAAATTGTACGTAATTGAGAATTAAAACACAAAGGGTGTTTTAATTCCCAATTACGTGCATAATTTTTAACCGACTTGAAAAAAGGCCTATCAATTCGACGCGTACGTATGAAATATTTCTAGAAATGCCCAATTTTCGTGTATGTTAATTTCAAAAGTGTATGTATGTGTGTTTTTACGTTTGTGTTCGCATATCTATGGAACTATCATTCCGATTACAGTACCCTAATTCTTTTTATTTGTATGTATGTACCAGGTATTGTTATATTGTCAGAGAATAGTGCAAGTTTCATCAAAATCGGTTCAGTAATTTTGCAATAACGTACAATTTTGAAGTCGGTTTCATCTTTTTAAAATACTATTATTGTACATTCTAATAGAAACAATACATTTCATAATTAAACCATGAATCTAATTAGTACAGTTAACAACTCCAGCTTTGCAATTACGTCATGAAATCATAATTAACTTAAATTAACACAAATTAATGTAATACGAGCAATAATTTTACAGAGCTTACCTAGCTAGCTCAAGCCACCATTCTAGCCTTATTAAAAATAATACGATAAAAAATATAATATTTTAATTTCGTAAAATGCTCGTATTTCATAAAACGTACTTTCAGAGTAATTTATTCATAGGCAGAATAGGAAGAACTTAATTTTTTCTAATTATAAAACCATAAATTTTGTTCTGTGCTGAATGACACAATGAGTCAAGGCCATAATTATTCAGGGAACCAAGAAATATAGAATGTAAATATCCAACAGTCATAATAAAGACACAATAGAATAAATTGCGAAGGTAGTTTATAGCGTGTATTCGAATTTTCTGCCAAATCTCAACTGCGGATCGCATTTACCTTTTTCATGCGAAATTTTGGCTCTATCCTTGTATTTGAATGGTAACTTGACTCAAAGAAAGGATCCGGGCTTAAGGCGGATATACGATTTCGATTGTATCACACTCGTAAAAAAATCAATTTCGCAGAATGGTTTGGGAGGAAGGTTGATGAAATTGTATGCGTTTTATAGAGATTCATCAACTAGCGCCTTGAGTGAGCTAGCTTTTGCTATATAAAAATGGCATCCAATGGGAATACCGTTTTCGGGTTTAAAAAGTAGCTACTGTTTTAATCTAATCGTAATTTAATTTGGTCTTAAACTACAACTTTATCTATCAAAATCCGTTGTGTAGTTTGCGCATGAAGAAGATTTAACGGACACACGCACTTACAAACTTGCTTTCATACTGACTGTGCCACAAATCGTTGGTCTCATTAAAACAATATTATGTAGTTTTCCAAGACTCCATTTAAACTTTAGGTACTGAATTAATTTATCTAATAACTTAACATACATTCACACAATATGTATTTCCGATACAGATTTACATTTCATGTGTCAACTGCCTTTTCCTTCTTTTTCCTTTTCCTTCTAATCTACTTTTAAATACCAATTATGGCAAATCATCAATACAGAGAAGTGATCAATCAAACTAGATACATTACCCGCATAACAATTACCAAATGTTCCAGCGATAGAAATAACTATGCGATAAACGGGCAGCCTTTAATCAGGCGCTGCTGCTGCATTATTCATGCGGCAATCGCCACTCGCAAAGTCAGTTCGAATTAAAATTTCCAAAATACTAAATATTTATGCCACCAATATGTATGATAATTTGAGTGTTAGTGTCGTATTTACCGTACAATTTATCGTAGGTACGCCTACGCAAAGGCATGTTAAAAATGGAATGGAGAGTCGAATAAATATTATGGCTCTTCTAAAAAACGTCGAACTATAAAATGTATTCAATGGACCAAATAGAATTACCACAATTTCTGAAAGTGTGAAAAAATTACTTTTATATTCATATAAAAGTAATAGTATTTTCATTTTAAAAGAGAATATAGTATGCACAAAAAACAATAGACCTTATGAATTATGCATTCAAAATAAGTTGTATAAAATCCCGTGGGGTATTTATGCACTCCGATGTTTTAATTAACGAGTCTGAAGTGAGGGGTTAAAGATTGATTTGCAATTAAAAAGTGGGATGGGTTGATAGGGGAAACAAATTGGATGTGAAATGCCACCATAAATTTGTATCTGACTGGGCGTAGGGCCCAATTCTCGTATCTCGAATCTGGGTACGATAAGCCTCGCACGATGTACGCGGGAATGGAAAGGCCTGACACTCAAACTTTCAGAAATCGAATTAAAAGTACAAAACAGAAAAATAAAGAAAAATAACTCCGTTCCAATAATATTATGTTTCTGCAGTTGCTTGAAATTCCCTAAGATGTTGTTACCCATTTGCTTACACATCCATCCATCCATCCTTACACAACCATAGGAAACGTGCAGGAACTAATAAGAGGCAGTAAATATCAAGTAAAATAAAGGGTACATTTTGAATGAGAGACATCAGCTCGTAGCACATTCGTTGCGCACGTTCTCTATACATTTCTACTTTCAAACAACTACCGAACTTTGTTCGACAGTGTCAAGGATGTGAAAAATTAATCAAAACTACAAACAACATTCAAATTCGGATGTCAGGCATATTGTCGACCATAATAGACCCGAACTAACTTCATTACACAACTGCGAACATCGCTTAAACTTCACGCTTTGTTCGAAACGTTCAGAGTTATATAAACTCTGAGAAAACCTTTATATCATCAGCTACATAAGAGTCAATTTTACAGACATCCAGAAGCAAAACATCTGTTTGAACGTGACTTGAATTTGCCGCAACGTTTAGAAGATTTTGGCTTTTTGAATTTAAATTAATGATTTTGTACGCGCCTGTCCCAATATAATTTTATTTTTTCGGCTTTTACTGCAACGCGAGGAAAATATTAAGTAGGTATTGCAGAAAAGTAGGAAAATGTGAAGTTATATTATCATCTTATATATAAAAATGGATTTTCAAATGTGTTAGTCGCGCCAAAACTCGAAAACGGCTGAACGGATTTGGCTGATTTTAGTCTTAAAATATTCGTAGAAGTCCAGGGAAGGTTTTAAAGTGACACGAAGTTCAACGGGACAGCTAGTTTTGAATAATAATAGAATTAATTTACTTTCTTTGTTATTAATTATACCATAGAGTAATAAATGATTATACTAAGATAGGTATGTACTTATGTACCATGTAGGATTGTAGGCAATATTGGCAAGTTCTTGTACATTTTCACGGTTTTCCCATCTCTTAAGGGGTTTCTAGACGAACAAGCAGCTTGGCGGCAAGACTTCAAGCAAAAGCAAAAAATACAAAATCACATCAAGCGCGGAGAAAGCAAATGCTTGACTCAAGCATCAAACGAACATTATGAACGGTCTATTATGCTTGAAGCAAGCAAAATAGCTTGCTGCCAAGCTGCTTGTTCGTCTTGGAACCTCTTTAACTCCCAAGCGGTCGGATTCGACCGTGTAAACAATAGATTTCCAAGTATCCGCGATCAAGGAATTAAAAAAAAAGGCTCCTAAGGCAACGCCAGTTTTAAAAATATGATTAACTTTTTGCTCCGTCAGCATCTGTCGACCTCAAAATCCCGAAAAACAGTGAAAATGAAAGTCATCCAATATGTCCGCGGCGTTAATCCAAGGACGAAGGGGTATGTCAAAAATGACAAACGAATTTCAGCTATATTAATAGGTATTAAGATTTAATTATGATTACGTTGCGCGTTGTTACAATTATTTAGAATTTGATACCTTTTCAGTTAATTGACCCTTAATTATTGGTCGCAAGGGGTCAAATCACTTTCAAACCGAAAAAAAATTGTGTTAGAGTTCCAGGAGTGCAACGACGCTTTTGGTAGTCTCCTAACTCCTATCGAGGTATCCTAATAAGTGGTAGCCGGTCAGCTACAGCTGGTGCATAATATAATGTCGCTACTCTCTTGAGCGCTGACCCCATGCGACCACTAATACGTGACTGTTTTTGTCACAAGACAAGTTTCCTTTTTTGTAAAATTATGTTTAGTTGATGAATTATTTTTGATATAATTAAGGAGATTTATAAATATATGAGTATGTCATTCTTTTGACTACATTTTTTAATTAATTGCTCTGTAAAATATCAGTATCGATCAAGATAGTGAAATACGCTGGCGGCTGGTAGGTTTCTGAAGACAAATGCGATTTTGCGAGCCTCTAGCCTCCTTCGAAACTATGCACCGATTTGTGACAGGCATGAATCGGTAAACAAGATTTAAGAGCCCAAAGATGCCTAAAATAATCCCTGACCACTGGATGGTGATGATGATGATGATGATGAGGGGGTGATGACCAGAAGCGCGTAACAAATCATACAAACGAGGAAAATATGTTTATCAGTATTATTTTAGGACCTACTTGCTTCGGTGCTGCAAAAAAAATCTGGTCATGAAAGTGAATAATAGATTTTTTAATCTCCATCTCAACCATTTATGAGATTTCGAGACAGAGCAGGTAGTTGCTTGATTTTTTAGTTGTATAAAGACAAATGAAGGTTTTTGCTTATTAAGAGTAATTATCATGAAGCATTCTAACAATTCGCATAATTAATACGTCGTTTTATTCATTTCTTCAACTTAATTGTCATTTTTTATTTGGGGTCACTGGAGACCCCATGTGACTACTTGTGTGACTTTTTTGATGCGCCTAATTAAGGGTTAAATAACACGTGTTCTCTACTTATTACTTAGAAAAAAAGCTTCAGACAACATAAAGACAAAAGTTTTGTAAGTTACCTAACATAATATTTTCCAAAAGAAGGGTTTTATTTATTTATTTATTTATTTAAAGTTAATTAAAACGGGTTACCCCAATTACAATAATTAACTAAGGGTATTTTGCAAGCCTTGAAATTTAACAACAATAATATTATGTTAAACTAAAAATATATTTCTTGAAGACTATTAATTAATACAAAGAAAATAGTTTTGTAAGTTACACAACACTTGTGTAAAAACGATATTTTTAGTTCACATTTCAGTGCCCTTATAATGTTCTATGAAAAGGAAATCTTTTCTATTTCATACCGACTTCTTCTTTGCAAAAATAAACCCTTTTTGTGAGATACTAAACGTAGTCGTTTTCAAAAATCAAACTCGGCTTACGCAGGGCTGTACAAAGTGGAAATAATTTTCTTTATTGGCCTATTTTTTATTGGGCACTTCAATTTTTATGACCTCCCCTTGTAAAGGGACGACCCCTGTAAATCTTCTTTTGCACTTATACATGTATCCAGAGGACGTAACCCTTATTTATTAGAGTTTAAGGTTGAAAATCATGCGAGGGGCTTACCGACGGGATTTGTCTAAATTGAAACGTAAACACCAAACATGTTTCAAAAAGCCGTCTTTCCTGTTTAGGCGGAGATGGTAGGTGGGACTAGTTTCTGGAGGAAAAAACTGAGGAAAACACGACAAACGAATATGACATTTTCTCAGGAAAATTCATAATTCAGCTATATTACATGAAAAAATCGACAAAACATTCATAATATAATGTGCGTAAACTGTAAGTCGTTCTTTAAGATTCGAGACACAGATCTAACAAAATTATGCAGGATGTAACAAAAATAAGTGATAATATTTTAGGGTATGTGTTCCTTGTAGAGAGGTCACTGTGAATGTAGCAGCGCTGAAAGACCAAAATTTTTTTTCACACTCGGGCCCTTGCCCATACAAAAGTGAAAAAAAATTTTCGTCTTTCAGCGCTGCTATTTTCATTTCACAGTGAACTCTCTACAAGGAACACGTACGCACCCTAAAGTAATATCACTTATTTTTGTCACACACTGTATATTGGTTGCTGAACAAAATTAAAAATGAAAACATAATATTTAACTGGTATTCAACAAAATTGTTTCAAATAATATATAATCAAAAAAACGGCGAAACACTTCGAGAAAAGGTAGGTTGTGCCCTTGCGCTTCGCTTGGCTCATCTCAGCGGGTGCACTACCGTGCACCCAGATATTTAATATTAATTCAATAATCATCAAAATTTTATCTTAAAAAAAACTATTTTTTTTTCTCATTCTAGAACTTAAATTATCTAATAATATTATTTTACTATACTACAAACAGTCGATAAGCATTTGTGTATAATTAAGCAACAAAAAATGATTTTTTGAGTTATGAATGCTTGTTGTAAAATCAAAAGAACATGACTGCATTCCGTACCTGCATTCATTACTTAAAACTTTTTTTGCGGGATGCAAAATCAACGTCCAAATTTAAAAACACAAGATCCAATTGAACTGGATCGGAATAAAACTCTATCGAAGCGTGATCGAGATTCTGAAACGTTGCAACAATACGCCTGTAAGCCTACGCCACCGTCACCGAACAATAGTGTTTTGAAACGGAAAACTCCTACCTTTCTAGCCACTTAATATTCACAATAGCGGCTAAATGCTAGTTGAAAACGTTACAAGAGCTGTACAATTGCTATTCATTTCGTTCAAATTGTGTTGACATTTTATTTTAACTTTCAAGTTATATTTTTGTGAACCAATCCCAAAAATGTTGCCTAATCTAATGGACATTTAAGTAAAACCTAAATTAAAGTAATTATGCGCCCTGATAGATTACCACCATGATTGCAAAAGTCAACATGGCAATAGTAGCTTGGGGGCTGGAGCACATTTGACGTCAGCTAGAGACAATCATAGACGAATGTGCAGCTCTCTACAAGTTTGTATTTGCTTGTGTTGACTCATAAAAGGTCATGTAATATTATGTTGGACAGAAAACTTTACAACCGTGAAAGCAATCTTGGTTGTCAATTAAAGCCTATAACGTGGATACACGTTTTTTTGCGAATTAATAACAAAATTATTGATGAGTATACTTAATAATTTTTAATTAAATAAATAAATTTAGATGCAGCTAAGCAGAAAATTCCTTAATATTTCCTAAGCTAAAATCCAAAATTGTATAGTTTCTCGTTGCATTATCGTCGAGAACGTCCGTAAAACAGCGCGACCTAATGAACTGCGCTCGTGTCGGGTCGTGCGAGATTTTCCAATACAATACTTGCCTTAGTTTTTTCACTTCTGGTACATCACTGTTGACTATGGAGTTATTATTTTGATTGTTATATTACGTAAGTTTACTTATGTGTATTTATGTTTTACTCAAGAACCATCAGATATTATGTAGCATCGAAGATATTGGTTCATAGGCAGATAATGAATCTTCAAAGGTTGTACTGTGTCAACTCAATGTCATTATGATCTATTGGCTGGTTTTAACGCAACCAAAATATTATGTAGATTCTAGGTACGCCGTGTGTTTTATTCAACTTCTCTGATAGTACCATCGAGGAAATTGATTCCTAGGCAGTTGACAGACCAAACGTCATTTGGTCGGATCATGTCAATTCAATGTTAACTGTGATCTGTCATCTGTCATCTGTCAGCTGGGTTTGACGTAACGCGACCAACTACGTAGGTCCCCCATCTGACTAGGAATCAACTTCTCTGATAGTACATAAGGAGAATGATGGTTCAAATGCGATAGCATATTGTGCTTAAAAGAATATAACTGGTTGATGTAGCCCGCTAATTCGTATAAATTCATTGCTTACCATGTTTATCTCGTAGGTTAATCATTTTTATGTACCAAAAGTATCCTCTGTCCTTTTTAAAAACTAAAAGTATCTCCATACTCATCAAAATCGTTTACAAAGTGTAACACAAAACATGACACTAAATATTATATGGATTTTGTCCCAAATCCTATATGTAAACGATTGAGTCCCGTGAAACAGAATCAAAAGTGATTCCAAGTTAGCCTTTACAGTTTATGAACTAGTTCCCTTCTGGTTTCGGTAACTGGACCCGAAACTTCGGCTAACGAGCACCTGGATAATAAATCATATGAGTTACTAACTAACGCGAACTGCGACACCGAATTAGTTTTAACTGTTTATAAATCCGAGGGTTAACTTCGCTAAACCTGTTTTGAGTTAGCACCTGCTTCTAATCTATGAGTTTAATCATTAGCTGCACTCCTAGACTATAAATAATATGTTATTTCTATACAGCATGACTGGTGAGACAATACCGATACTTAAGGAGAGTATTCAGTACTCGATTCTCATTTTAAATATGTAATAAAATTAGGTACTTAATTTTTTTCCGAATTTGCCAAAAATAAATGAATCATGGATACTAAGTAAATTACGCGGCTAGGCAAGAAGGCATATTATGCGGCCGGTGCAGAGGCATGCGCTAACAAAAAAACACCACACAACTACCCTTCCCGCGCACGGTGTCCATGCGTTGGGTAAATAATTAGCTACGTTTACTCAGTGATCAATTGATATTATTTTTTATATATTTTTTTTCAACTAATATAATAGCCAAATATCACGTCCTCAAGTATTGAACATGTCTCACCAGTCACGCAGTAGAGGTAGAGAAGTAAACTAAAAGTTTTTACTCATACACTAGAGCAGATATGTTATAGTACAGTTCTTTAAGAAGAAAAAGTTAATGGAAATGGAGTATAATTGCGATAAAGGTAAATATAATTTAAAAAATGTATTATCAGCCACACTAGGACAGTTTGCTTATAAACGTACTAAAAGTTATTCTAAATTAGGTTAATCTCGACCCAGGAAGATAAATAAAGTACACCTGCACTCTTCCCCTCAGCAAACTCATAACACTAATACTTTAGAGTTTAGTGTGTATATTGTGTCTCTTGAGAGTGAGTTCACTATGTAAGTAGCAGCGCTGAAAGAACAATTTTTTTTGTAATACCACCCATACAAAACTAAAAAAAAATACTTTTTCAGCGCCAATACTTTCACAGCGAACTCAATAATTATAGAGGACTCATACACACCCTAAAGTACTGTCACTAATTAGTTTTATAACACCCTATATACACGCAATGGTGAAATAAGAGAACTTCTAAAAACATTATAAATTCAATGGTTGCTCGTGGGGACCCAATAAAAGTGAGGAGGAACAAAATGTTTTCGTTCGTACGATGAATATAAATTTTGTCTGGGTAATTGAAAATCACTCGAATTTACTTGGAATTTTGTGGCCCGTAATGGCCTGAGGTAATTGTTTAAACAAATAAAATTCTTTGTTTTTCCAAATCCGATTTTCTTCTGTAGCGACCCGTTTGGAATAAGCATTTTCAGAGGCAGAGATATCACAATAATTAAGAGACTAATTATTCTGTTCTTTTCACTTTACTTACATGAGTAAAGTGAAAAGAACAGAATAATTAGTCTCTTAATTATTGGGATATCTCTGCCAATTTAAATTGCCAATCTGCCAATTTAAAAATTAATGCCTCTCACGCTTAAAAATAGGCGGTAGTTGGTTCCATTGAACCTAAACCAGCTAGTTGTTGCATTTTAAAAAGCCCAAGTATGTGCGCAGTACACTCTCCATCCTTTAGTATTGTAACCTAGACAGATGTGAGATGACCAACATGACTGGAGAGAAATCAGGCATAATTATACAGACTTACTTCATGCCTATCTGACGCATGTATCAACTTTCTTGCCATGCAATCAGATGATCAGCCCGCATTTTCCTGACAAAACATTGTTTTTCCAAGGAAATCGAACCCACACCTCTGAGCCACGCGCACGCTCCAAACGTAAGACCATGGAGGCGTTATCACTTTGCGGAGGAGTTAGCACGTGTTCACACAAAGTTGTGTTTCAAAATTAACAACATTATTCATAAGGACTTCGAAATTAATACACGTATGTAAATGAGGCATGAACCAAAATGTATAAACTATTTCTAGGAGGCTTACTATGCTAATTCGTATTGTACAAACACCAACTTATTTCCATTAATACGGGAGATGGTTCCGCATATAGAGGGGTGTAGACAAATAATCACACAGCTTAGCTAAGAAAACTTTGATGCGATAGCTGTGTTAGAAGCGTTGGTATTTTATATACGATTCGAGCTTAATAAGCTCGTCGGAATGATATTATTTGGCTTAGGACAGAAATAGTCAAATAATATATAATACAAAATTATGTAGTGAAGCTTAAAGATTGACCAAATGTAGGTAATATTATTGTGGAAACCAAAATTATCAAGTGTCATAAATCATAATAACAATCGCGAAAAGTCAAATTATGTACCATCGAGGGAATTGATTCCTAGGCAGTTGACGGACCTATGTCAATGTCAATGTCAATTCAATGTTAGCTGTGATCGGTCGGCTGAGTTTGACGTAATGCGACCAAATTACTTAGGTTCACTATCTGCCTAGAAATCAACTTCTCTGATAGTACAAAAATATTCGCTACGGAAATTACCATTAGTAGATATAAGGGTGAATTTCAACATGTCGATATTTTTTTTCTTTTCGGTGAACTTTTTTGTTTCTATGTTTTTTGAGTTTTTACCAAAGTTTCCTCTCAATTTTAATGTTTTATGACTACGAAACTAATGACGAAAAAATTTAATAGTAAACAAACGTAGCACACACATTTATATTTTGGCTATCACCGAGATGAAAAAGTCAGTCACCGAGATGAAAACAAAATTCACCGAAATGTAAATTCACCGAAATATGACCGAAATTGTATACAGCGTGATTGTAAAACAAGCGAAATAATGTAATTTTAATGGCAAATTTTTGCCAAATGTTTTTCGCTACTGTGAAATTGGGTGTGTGAAATGACTTTTTCGGGTTAAATAAAATTTCATCGAATAGTTTGAGTGATTATCCATATGAGGCAACAGACACGTTTTTAATCCGATAACTAAAACACAAAAATAAAAAATTCTAAAGGTGGAAATTAGGCCCCTCGGTGACTGTCCCAACGACCTTTTTAGTCTTAATTTCGTCAGCCGAGGGAAAAATATTAGTGGTACAAACAAACGGATTCTTTTATTGGATTCTTAAAGAATGGAGGTATAATCAATACAAATTTCATAATGAAATAAAACTTAACAGAAAAGAAATAAAACTGTCCCAACATTTTGTCTTGATTCGGTGAATAAAAAAGAAACATGAATTGTCGATTGTCGACAACCACCCATAAATATTATTCTTTCGTTCAAAAACTTTGAAATGCAATGCGATTCTTAGCGAATTCTGACGCAATACTTTTCAGACGATAAAACACGTATCCATAATGCGTCTGTACGCCGCCTAATGTACCATATTATTACCCGTACAAGAGCTAAGGCCACGAACACAGGCGGAGTGAACGTAACAGCGATAATATATTTTGGCTTATTGTTACCGAGACACTCAATAATTTTTAATATTATTAAGCAATACAATATACAGCATGACTGGGGAGTCAATACCGATATTTAAGGAGAGTATTCAGTACTCGATTCTCATTATAAATATGTAATAAAATTAGGTTCTTAATTTTTTTTTAATTTCCCAAAAATTAATGAATCATGGATACTAAGTAAATTACGCGGCTAGGCAAGTAGGCATACTATGCGGCCGGTGCAGAGGCGTGCGCTACCAAAGAAACACCACACAACTACCCCTCCCGCTCGCGGTGTCCATGCGTTGGGTAAATAATTATTTAACTTTAAGCTACATTTACTCAGTGATCAATTGATATTATTTTTTTATATTATTTTTTTCCAACTAATATAATAGCCAAATATCACGTCCTCAAGTATTGAACATGTCTCACCAGTCACGCAGTATTGTATCATTGTCATCGTAGCAGTATAATTTACAATATTTTCACTTATAAATACCCACCATAATATTATTATAAATTTCACAAGAATTTCACAAGAGGTTTTAAATTTTTATGGGGCTTAACCTTAATGCGTTTAAAAATATCCATAATCGAATAATATACAAGCTCCTTCGGCTCGTTGTGGCTCGGGAGGTATGGTGCTCGCCGCTGCGGCGTTGCTGTACTACTATTCCGAACGTTTTTCATACTTCGGCACGGTGTTTATGTACTTATCTTTACGATTGTCTGAAGAATTTATATTACATCCGCTTCAGCGTCAGCTCCCGCTGCGCTCGTGACCACGTTATAAGCTCGGATGATGTCAGATACATTGCCAAATGCATATACGAGTGTGGATTTTTATTATAACGCTCCCCCGACAAAGACTACAAAGTTCGACTGTATTTCAATGGTGTATCGCTCTATAGAAATATTTTATGAAACATTTTTTTCCGGGAAAAAGTTTTTTCTAACGGATACTAGTCGAAACTTTCCAATATATTGCAAATTGGCTATATTATTATAATGCTATCTGCTACTGTATGTATCGATTTATTTATTTGTATTGACTTAGGTATCTTCAATAATTTATTTGATATAGGTTTAGAAAGTGTAAATGAAAATAGGTACATTTTTTTACGTATTTTAGTGTACCATAATACCGTCTAAAGTCTAAACCAACTAAATGCGTAAACCCGTGTTGTACCATCGGAGAAATGTACTCGTATACATAACTCAAATACCTATAAGTACGTAATTTGGTCGGTTTATGTAAAGTTTCAATTAGTGTGGCTCTATTTTTAATTTACTTGTAAAATAACCTACGTTACATCAAGTTATACAAAAATTACTACGCCATTCTACGTATAACATCAAATGAGATATAATATTATGTATAATTATTATTATTGTAACATACAGTCTTCCACTTCTGGGCAAAGGTCCTCTTAACTCTTTTCTTTCACAGTTCACAAAGAAGCAAAATATAAACGATAGAAGGTAAAATTGAACATACATCCACTTTAAACCACAAACAAGCGTTCTCTTCCGAAACATTTACATGTCCCAAATCGAAATGCTTCAAAACTATCTTTCGTCTTTCAGTTTGATCTTGCATTCAACTAACTGGGTCATACGTCGAGCTAAACTTTTGTAAAATGCTATCCATTTAATATGAAAAGCTGACAACTGACGTGGCTTTGGCAATTTGGTGATTGGTTTTCTGGGTTAAAGTAACTGAACTTAACCATCAGAAAAATATTCGTAGACAGAAGAAGGACCTACATTATTTGGTCGGGTTTTGTCAACTGACCTTATTCAAGAATCTTGATAATAATAATATAGTTACTGGGACATCCATACCTAACTTAGCTAATTTGTGGAGGTTAACCGTTAACAAAATTTGTTTTCGTCATTGCACTATTAACTATTAGCTACACACTATTAACATTAAATGTTTCTGATAGTACAATGACAAAATATTATGTAAAGGTCAATAAAAACAGTGAGTTTAACAGTCGTAAAAGCTAGTTACAAAAAGCTTCTAAAATTTTATTCCGTTGTCCATAGAATCAATTTTATCTCTTTATATTTTTATCAATTCTTTGCCGAACAGAACAATAAATCTCAAATAAAAATAGAATCATAAAATATAAAACGTCGTATTAAAAATCCAATTTCACTTGTTTTTGAAAAAGCAATATTACGGCGTGGTACACATACCTATAGAAATAGTTGTACAAATAAGTAATTAGGTACAGCAATATACCTTCATTCTCGAGCTAATAAAGCCGGCCATTATTATAACCGCTGTTTACTCGCCTCTGTTTGTACAAACACTTGCCCGATCGTCAAGGAAATATTAACATTTAACGAAATAAGGAAAATGCTAGCCTTCGGACAGCAATATACCTGCAGCCTATACCCCCGAAACTGATATCAGATTTTTGACACTTTAGACATCTATACATATAATAAAACTGTAGAAATGTGAATAGATATTAAAAAAATAATAAGCGGGGGTGTTACCACATGGCTATAGAAGCCAAAAATGTGGTTAGTTTTTTGTCTGTATGTCTGTCTGTCTGTCTGTATGTTTGTTCCACTATCATACGAAAACTACTGATCCGATTTGAGTGCGGTTTTCACAGATATATTTGTCTTCTTCCAACTTAACATCTGGTGTATAAAAATTTCCCCCCCCCCACCCCTCTAAGGGGACAAAAAAGGGGGTTAGATTTTGTGTCAAACTTTTGCTTTAACACGAAAACTACTGATCCGATTTGCATACGGTTTTCGCAGATATATTTGCCTTCTTCCAACTCAACATCTGGTGTATAAACTTTCCCCCCTACCCCTCTAAGGGGACCCAAAAGGGGGTCAGATTTTGTATTAATTTTTTTCTTTAATGGACTTACGTCATATTATTAACTGTTTTTCCAACTTAATATCAGTTTTCCCCCCACCCCTCTTAGGGAACAAAAGGGGGGGTAAGATTTTGTATCAATTACTGATGAAGTAGAAATACTTTAAATGACAAAACAATGTTTGCCGGGTCAACTAGTCTAAAATATAAAGAAAATATATTATAGAGTCTAAAGTGTCAAAAATCTGATATTAGATTGATATCAGTTTCGGGAGTAAGGCTGCTGGTTTAAGCCACGAGATAAGTCACTTAAAATATGTCAAAAAGGTGAACTTTTGGGTCTTGTCTCGTGAATTGGACTGAAGATGAAAAGAAATAGATTTGAGATTTCATGAGTTTCAGTTTTACGAAAGGACGTAGGATAGTTTAAGTCTGTAAAAATTATAACACTCCGCGTGACAAATAAACTTTGACTCAACGAACTTGCAGCGGGGCAAAAATGGTCACATTTAAGCAATTCCTCTCAATCAATTCAGCAAATGAATTGTCAAAACTGTCAAACTGACAAATGTCAAATTAGTACAAAAATCACAGATTAAGGATATATAGTATAGATGTAATCTTAGCCCGTCATCGCGTGGCCATTTTGTGCTTATTTTCATACAAGTAGTGTGCGTTTATTTTCTTGAATATTTCTATTTGTCGATCATTTCGAAGCACATTATAATCCAGAAAAGAAAGTCATATAATTCATGATATCGATAAACTATAGTTCAAGTAATGAGAATCCGTAAACACACGTAAAAAGCTATGCAACTTTTGTAGTCAAATTATTAATTAATGTAACATTTTTATCACTAATGCCTTACATAGCACGAATAAGGGATTATTAAACTTAAATATTATCCTTTTTAGCTTACAAAAATACCGATTGAAAAGCCCAAAAAACGTTGTTCAAAACATATTTAAATAAATATAAACGTAAATAAAATATAAACGTATTTAATGTTAAATCCACGTGTTTGAGGCATTCTTTGGCCATTTTTATGGTTTATAATTTAGCAGAACCATAGAACTCAACAATATCTAGCATAAAATGTTCACTAGAAACCTTTATTAACACTTTTATTACATAAAATATGCAGACCGACTCCTTTGTTATGTCCTAGTAAGTAGGACATAACATTACACGCTTTTGACGCTTATACACTGATAGGCTCTCTCCTCTACTATAGTATCTCAATGACAAAAATACAGAAACGAATTGCAAGCAGAGTTGCATTTTGCATTTTGAATAGTTACAGTTACATTTTTGAAAAAATAAATCATATTATGATTCATCTCATGATTCCACAAAGCGACCATTTTAGGCCCGCAGGTCACATCTAATAAGTCAATTCTGGTCTTGACTTAACAATTTTTTTTATTATACTCATAGTATTTTTAAATATCGTCGATTTGTCAGAAGAATAAAATATAAAATACTATTAAATTCAAACTTCTGTTGTGTATTCTGCCCGTCCTAACCTACTGTGCGCAAACTTGGTCATTGACCGATTCGCAAAAGTCCCAACTCGGGGTATGCCAAAGAGCGATGGAGCGCAGTTTGTTGGGAGTAAAACTTGTCGACAAAATAAGAAACACCACACTACGCTCCGTTTGGGAGCGTCAAGGATGTAGGAGCCAAGACGGCAAAACTAAAATGGGATTGGGCTGGCCACGTTAGCCGCATGCATCCCGACCGCTGGGCAAAGTTAACAACTGAATGGGTACCCGAAGACGGACGACGCAACCGTGGCCGGCCAAGGAAGAGATGTCGCGACGAGCTGGAGGCATACTAGCCAGGTTGGCCAACGGTGGCGCAAGATCGGGAAAAAAATGGAAGACCCTGGGGAGGCCCTTGCCCAGCAATGGGACAGCATAGACGAATAAAAAAAATCAAACTTAACACTTGTATCATTTCTAACTTAATTTAAAGTGTGTAACTATTAATGAATCAATTTGTATCAATTTTAAACTTTAATTGCGATACGATAAGAGTTTAAATCGCATGCAGCTGTCAATGAGTCGTTTAATATTTTACAGTCCCATTCGTGTTTTATCGCGTAGTTAAAATCGCCAAACATTTTGACACCAACAACATCATCAAACACACCCCTCTTTGGGGCCGAAATTTCAATTTCCTATAGGAAATAAATAATTATCTGTCATTTACAAATCTTTGTACTTAGTAGCTGTCGATTGATGCTCAATGAGTTGACGAAACGCAGAAAAATTGTGAGTAAAATTATGTAAGTAATTTGAATGTTAGGACTTCTCACTGTCAGTCCTAAAGAGGTTTGTCAATAATGTTATACGTAAGCCCCTTAATAATAAAAATATTTCAGCGAATTACAAGATTTGCTTGTCTAGTCTGACGTATTGGTAATGTAAAATGACAGACTGTTTTCAATAATAAGAGATAATAGTAAAATTTTTTTGGGCCGGCAAAAATATCACTTCTCAAAATGGTTTCATCAAAAAAGTTTTAGAACCGCTGTTGTAGATTGTATTTATACCTAGTAGAAGTTAGTATTATACATTGGTTTGAAAAAGCATGTTACAAAGTCGCTAGGAAGTTCGGATATCTTGCAACTTTGTATCGAAACTGTCTTGTGAGATCTGAAAAAGATTGCAAACTGTGTTTGTAAAATATTGTCCGACAAAATTCTAATTTCGCTGTTATGAAATGTGGTGCATTTTATACAAAGTTTGTGTCACAAACAAAATATAAAATGTTAGGTTCTACTATAATACGAAGGTAAAATTTGGTTGTTTTTTGTTTTTTTTTTCTCCTATAAACTATAAATATACTAATTGAATTCATTTAAGATTAAAAATTACGTCTAAAAGTTTAACCCATTATATCAGGGAATGACAACATTGGATGTGAAAATATTTTTAGTGAGCTCCCTAAACTTCAAATCTTAGAGATCTTCAACATTATATTTTTCTTATTTACAATATTTTTATTACATATTCAATAATCGGTTTTTTCAACCCCGTAGCAAGTCAGCAATAAAAACTTCCGGTATTTTAATTTTAAACATTTTAAAAACATCCACAAAGCAAGGACCATAGAAACGTTTTGTTAATGCAATGCTGGAACAATTGGGCTTTGTTCTTCAAACTCTGCATTTATAATGGACATTGTGAAGGAAGCTCTTACAATTAACTCGAAATTTGAGCAAAAATATGTAACAAACATCATACATACAAACACGGTATTAATTTACCTCAGAATGTGTACAAAAGGTGAATTTTCAGCCCGACTCGAAACAAAAACTCAACGAAATTCACACAAAGAATTCTATTTAATGAAAATTCATCTTCATTTCTATTTCAACACAAGATACAAAAACTTTACGAGAAAGTATGCACAATGGAGAATATTAATTTTATTCATTTACATCGTGATACAAAAACATTTAAAAGTGTTTTAAAAACTTCAACTACTTACCAGTAATAATAACATGACACGACATAATTTGAGATCCGTACTAATATTATAATTAATGCGAAAGTATGTCTGTTTGTCTCTTACCTCTTAACGCCTAAACCGCTGAATCGATTTAATTAGTATGGAAATATTTTGAGACACAGTAAAAATGACATACAGGGTACTTAGGATACTTTTTTTATTAAAAATTTTTCGAGGTTTGTAAATGCACAAGTAGCATGTAAGCCAGCCTCATAGAATTATTCAAAATTAATTAAAAAAAATAAACTATGTTACCTTTTATTGACAATAAATAGAACCTGATTTAAAGTACGGGCCTATTGCAGAGATAGCAGTCACCCGTTGGCTTGGTAGTCTTAATAACTACCTACGAAGATACTGAAATAATGGTACAAAATTAATAAAATAAGATCCACTTGCATACTCTCACACACAAAACACAGACACGCACACGCACACACTCACACACACACACACACACACACACAAAATACAAATATTAAAAATATATAGTAAATACTTAGGTACCTTAAGCCCTCTCTCTGTCATTATTATCCACCTATTATGTACATCGAATATAGTCAACCCCTACAGCACAAGAATTTTAGTGTAGGGGTTGTGCACCTTATTGTTGTAACTTCCTGTGTCTATGTTTTGTTTTTGTATCATTTTGCTTATTATGTTTTTACTGAGACAATAAACTATTATTATTATTGCGAAAGAGGCGATGCCAGAATAAATATGCCCCCCTAAAACGAATTTCCTGGGCGATACTTTTAATCACACAAAAGTGTAAACTGCAGCTCCCCCGTAATAAACGAATGTCTGCACACCGAAGTTGCGGGCATCAACCAGTTTGAAAAACTATACAATATTGGGATCGAAACACAATTACCTGCTAAAAAAGCCGCCAAGTGCGAGTTGGACTCGCCCATGGAGGGTTCCGCAGCAGCAATAAGGTTTATTTTTATGAAATTAAAATATTTTTGATTTATTTTTATATTTCAGTCGATTTAATTAAATTTAGATTAAGGTTTACTATTTATGACGTATAAAAAAAACTACTGGCTAGATCTCGTTCAAACCAATTTTCGTTGGTAGTTTTTATAGTAATCTACATCATATATTTTTTTTAGAATTATCATGCCTCTACTTTAGAAATTAGAGGGGGGGGGACACACATTTTTCCACTTTGGAAGAGTCTCTCTCGCAAACTATTCAGGTTAAAAAAAAATGATATGAGAAACCTCAATATGATTTTTGGAGACCTATCCATAGATACCCCACACGGACAGGTTAGATGAAAAAAAATTTTTTTTGTTTCAGTTGTACTTTACTATTTATGACGTATAAAAAAACTACTGGCTAGATCTCGTTCAAACCAATTTTCGTTGGTAGTTTTTATAGTAATCTACATCATATATTTTTTTTTAGAATTATCATGCCTCTACTTTAGAAATTAGAGGGGGGGGACACACATTTTACCACTTTGGAAGAGTCTCTCTCGCAAACTATTCAGGTTAGAAAAAAATTATATGAGAAACCTCAATATGATTTTTGGAGACCTATCCATAGATACCCCACACGCATAGGTTAGATGAAAAAAAAAATTTTTTGTTTCAGTTGTACCTATGGGGACCCCTAAAATTTTTAATATTTTTTCCATTTTTGCATCAAAATCTTAATGCGGTTTACAGACTACATCTGCTTACCAAGTTTCAATAGTATAGCTCTAATAGTTTCGGAGAAAAGTGGCTGTGACATACGGACGGACGGACAGACAGACAGACAGACAGACAGACAGACAGACAGACAGACAGACAGACAGACAGACAGACAGACAGACAGACAGACAGACAGACAGACAGACAGACAGACAGACAGACAGACAGACAGACAGACAGACAGACAGACAGACAGACAGACAGACAGACAGACAGACAGACAGACAGACAGACAGACAGACAGACAGACAGACAGACAGACAGACAGACAGACAGACAGACAGACAGACAGACAGACAGACAGACAGACAGACAGACAGACAGACAGACAGACAGACAGACAGACAGACAGACAGACAGACAGACAGACAGACAGACAGACAGACAGACAGACAGACAGACAGACAGACAGACAGACAGACAGACAGACAGACAGACAGACAGACAGACAGACAGACAGACAGACAGACAGACAGACAGACAGACAGACAGACAGACAGACAGACAGACAGACAGACAGACAGACAGACAGACAGACAGACAGACAGACAGACAGACAGACAGACAGACAGACAGACAGACAGACAGACAGACAGACAGACAGACAGACAGACAGACAGACAGACAGACAGACAGACAGACAGACAGACAGACAGACAGACAGACAGACAGACAGACAGACAGACAGACAGACAGACAGACAGACAGACAGACAGACAGACAGACAGACAGACAGACAGACAGACAGACAGACAGACAGACAGACAGACAGACAGACAGACAGACAGACAGACAGACAGACAGACAGACAGACAGACAGACAGACAGACAGACAGACAGACAGACAGACAGACAGACAGACAGACAGACAGACAGACAGACAGACAGACAGACAGACAGACAGACAGACAGACAGACAGACAGACAGACAGACAGACAGACAGACAGACAGACAGACAGACAGACAGACAGACAGACAGACAGACAGACAGACAGACAGACAGACAGACAGACAGACAGACAGACAGACAGACAGACAGACAGACAGACAGACAGACAGACAGACAGACAGACAGACAGACAGACAGACAGACAGACAGACAGACAGACAGACAGACAGACAGACAGACAGACAGACAGACAGACAGACAGACAGACAGACAGACAGACAGACAGACAGACAGACAGACAGACAGACAGACAGACAGACAGACAGACAGACAGACAGACAGACAGACAGACAGACAGACAGACAGACAGACAGACAGACAGACAGACAGACAGACAGACAGACAGACAGACAGACAGACAGACAGACAGACAGACAGACAGACAGACAGACAGACAGACAGACAGACAGACAGACAGACAGACAGACAGACAGACAGACAGACAGACAGACAGACAGACAGACAGACAGACAGACAGACAGACAGACAGACAGACAGACAGACAGACAGACAGACAGACAGACAGACAGACATGACGAATCTATAAGGGTTCCTTTTTTGCCATTTTGGCTACGGAACCCTAAAAAGGTATAAATTTTATTTACACGAAGAATCGGGTATTAAATATATCAAAGAGACCTCGATAAAGGATTGAAATAAAAGAAAATCCGTTTAACTCGTCATGAAATTCAATAATCAATAAACCAATCTCACATAAGAGGATAAGTCTGATTAAAAAGTAATCCCAGAATACCCGCCCAATTAGCATCCTGTGTGTCAGGATTAAAGACATGAGTGGATAAAACGGGTAACTAACATTTTACAATATAAGAGCAATAACTCATTTTTTTCCTTTTACTATGAACAAACCTTGTAATTTGCCTACTACATCATCTGGATAATTTATGTTGTTATACAGAGAATCTAAATTTTTTCGATTTGAAATCATTTTCCCATCCTAAAGCCTCCTTTTATGCAAAAAAACAGCAATTTTTTAACTGTTTCTTACCTGCTTCTTTCACTAACGTATTCAATTATTATCCTTTTAATTTGAATTTGTTCTAAGAACAATCATTTTAGAATGTTGTGTAACCTTGTAACTTACCTACTTCTCTCATCTCATCTGGCTTATATATCTGGCTACACACAAGAGCCATATTTTTTTTATTTAAGCATATATACCGCCATTTATGCTAGAAATTACAGTTTTCAAATTGCTAGTTATCCAATTCATCTACTCATATCTTCAATTAGCATCGCGTATGTCAGGATTAAATATAACGAATTACTCTATACCTTTTAATGCCGCAATTTAAAAGCCATTTCGAAATTGAAATCCCGGGGGGTTAAACTGTCGTTTCGATTTCGATTTGTGTTTTGATTTTAACCGACTTAAAAAAAGGTTATCAATTTGACCAATATGTGTGTAATATTTCCAGAACTACCCACTTTTCGTATATGTTAGACTATATCAGCGTCGGAACAAATGTGCCCAATAGTTTATGTATGTTTGTATGTAAATTTTATGCTTTCGTTCGCATATCTCCAGAACTACAAATCCGATTTCAGTAATTCTTTTTTCGTTGTACTAGGTATTGTTCAACTCAGGGAACACTTCAAGTTTCATCTAAATAGGTTCAGTAGTTATTCAGTTCAACATCGTTATTGATTTGATGTTTTTAAAAGCGATAAAAAACCTGAGAAAACGTACATAAGAGTTTTAAAATACCGCGTATACGCTCACAAAATACACCTTTAAATTATTTACGAACATACGTACAAGCATTAATTATTTTGCGCTAATTTTAGGGATATCCTACAAATCCGTCGACAAAACTGTATAATTATATTATAATAACCTATGCAAATAAAACCTTTCTCACCGCGGCGAATCCAGCAGGGTCTCATTTGCATTTATTCCTGTGATGTTTTACAGGGCCTTTGAGTTATTTGATTGACTAAAGCAAAATTAAACCGTGTTTCGGCACGAAGGAGCCGGCTCAATCAGATCAATATTAAGGCTAACACCAGAGACCAGACATGGTATGTCTGGTCTCTTTCCAACTAGACCTCCATCACTAAACCTATTTGATAAGTATATACTTATCAAATAGGTTTAGTGATTAAACGAGAAGATACAGACATACACACTTTCGCATTTATGATATTAGTATACAGAATGTAACAAAATTAAGTGATAATATATATAAATATAAAGGTGTGTATGTGTTCCTCGTAGAGAGTTCGCTGGGAAAGTAGCAGCGCTGAAAGACCTTTTTTTCACTTTTGTATGGGTAAGCGCTGCAGCGTCACGAGATTCCCCATATAAAAGTGAAAAAAAAAATGATAAGAAAGCTACTTTCACAGTGAACTCTCTACAAGGAACACATGCACACCCTAAAGTATTATCTAACTGTTCGGAATCATACTACCTGCAACTTTTCGCCATCGTCCCAAGCGAAAAACATACCATCCTCATCACCTTGATGAGTGGCAGTCTTCCACAGTGCGTTTTTCGCGTAACTTTCTGCCGCGCACTGTAAAACTCTGGAACGAACTGTCACCAGCAGTATTTCCGGACCTATACTACCTGCAAACCTTCAAGAAAAGAGCGTATTCCCTCTTAAAAGGCCGGCAACGCACCTGCAGCTCTTCTGATGGTGCGAGTGTCCATGGGCGACGGTAGTTGCTTACCATCAGGTAACCCGTTTGCTCGTTTGCCCCCTTATTTAATAAAAAAAAAAACACTTAGTTTTGTAACACCTTGTATAAGTATGGATATTGATGCTCTTACCTCTGTAATTTAAAACGTGTTTGTTGTTTTTCATAAACATTTTGAAGGCTAATTTTAATGATTAATTAAAAGCAATACCGATTCGAACTTTCACAATAACAAATGGAACCTATTTATTTAACAGCAAATAATTTATTGGATGTATTTATTTTGAAACGCTAAAGGAAATAGGATATTCAATTAATGTAGACTTGAGCATCATATCCTTGTTTAACGAGCATTCGCGTGTAATGTAACATTCGACTTTGAGCATTCCATTGCATATTATACACACTATCATTACAAGGTGCTCATTGTAATGCTCGGCTCTCCTCCCTCACTGAAGACAGATGTTGTCATGCTCGACTCTGTAATGTTACATTACAAGCGAATGCTCCCAGTGAGGGAGTACCTTTATGTACACCATAAGTCTGATGGCGTTCATACAGAAATAGTACCCATAACAATAATACACCAAGTCGAAGACTTCTTACTTAAAAATAAACTTTACAATTTAAATAATCCCAAATGAAATAATCCCATTGTACCCGCAACCAGTACTAAAAGCTATGCATTAAAGCAATCCGGACAAAGTGAAATTGCTATTTGGAAAAATGTCAGAGTGTGTCGTTAGTAGGCACTACAATTAATTCACAATTCCGGGTTAGCGGGTCGAGGACGAACTTTAAACTGGATGTAACTTTGATTACAATGTAATTTAAAGTAGCTATATTCGACGTCACCGAAGATATATCGTTCCTGAGAGAGTTTATTCATGAGCATCATCGATGGAGATTGCCTTAATATTAATAGCTCCCACATTGGTTTTCGGTTACGGTGGTCGGTCGTATAATTTTATAGTGCCTAAGTGTGTGCGCAGTACAAACGTGCACTCTCTATTCCTTTACTCTCTTAGCCCAGTCGGACGGACGACGGACACGACTGGTGAGAGATCAGGCGCAGGACCGTTTTTTTATGCCCATCAGATGCATGTATCATCTTACTTGTCAGACAACCAGGTGATCAGCCTGCATTATTCTAACTAAACTTGGAAATAACGCCATGTTTCCAATGCAGGAATCGAACCCACGACTTCGAGTCAAGGGCCACGCTCTAAACCATCGGATCACGGAGGCGTATACCACGGATATTGTGCTTAGCTTGGGTTTTAGCAGCTTTGTTGATTCGTTCAAATGCACACATATTCATGTGTGGAGAGGATGTATTCAATTAATTTTGTAGTCGATGCGGACACTGTACTCTTTAGATTTTTTAATATTTATTTTACACCAAAGGCCTCATGAAAGTTAATCGTGAAAATGACACTACTTTATGTACATTTAGGATTTGTATTTTAAACGACTTAAAAATAATGATGTTATTTCAATTGTGTATAATTTTTAATCCAATAAAATAGAATAACAATTGGTGGTTTAAAATATTTAGGCTACATAATAATAACAGATTTAGTTTCGCAAGGCATTGTAACATCACTGTCTTATATCTCTATAGTCTTATATCATAACAGCCTGCAGTTAATGTCGTACAATAAGTTATTATCTTACTTTATCATGCAACAAATAACGAGAAAGAAATATGAGCACGATAGCGTTGCTCGGCAACATTACGAAGTATTTGTTATAATCTGAAAAGCGCAGCATAATCCTCTTAAAACTACGGAGAGAAAAGAAAACTAGTTAAAAATATAATAGAAGAACAAAACAAGAGCTCAGTGATGATAGCGGCTTGTAATTGTTGATAGCGGTTAGTTTTCAAGCTTCTATTTCTGAAGCTCTTAGCTATGATAACCTCCTTGTAAATAGGAGTATGATAACCATGATTGTCACCATGATTGCGAAGCTGTCTAGGGTCTATGCCACTTATCATCGATAACGGACAATCGTTGGACACACGCGTAGTCGTACATGCTCGTAATCATTTGTTTTGGGCGTGGAAACACCGTATCGAAGATTAGTTTTAATACCACGTCTATAATTGTTATTAGAAATCAAAATAGTTTTAAGATTTTAAGTTAAGTTATCACAAGTGTCTCACGTCGTTGAACTCTTTCGTACCTCCTAAATAAGAATGTACCGTTACAGAAATAGTAGTACCAAAAATCAATAGTTTTACTATTATATTAACGTTCAAAAGTCTTAGTTTCACCTCTTACTACATTGTTACGTGTTGTGCTAAATGCTCTTCTATTATATTCCCTAACTAGGAACCCAAGACCTCACGTGAAAACAAGAATTAATATCTTCATACATTTGTGAAAAGCTTTGGTTGAACTGAAAATGTGTTCGAACAATCACAACCTCCTAATGCCTGCATTGTGGAGTGATTTTTCTTTGTTTATTTTGTAAATGATCCTGATATTAATTGTTCTTTCCTATTTTGTTTTATTTCAATGTTACTATGACTTTACGTTTGTTCAGGTACATTTTATAAGGAGCGTAGTACAATCTAAAGATTTGCTCTAGCTCTTTAATTTAAAATAGTAAAGAAAATACGTTGCTACTTTAAGCTAAGAACTTATTTTCATTATCTTCGATATGCTAAATAATATGTTTACTACTTGGATTAAAAGAAACGTCCTTTGTAAATAGAAATTATAATTATATTACCACCAACCTATAAAGGTGAACTTTCCGTTAAGTTACTCAAAAATATGGAATTCTTCTCAACAAACAAAAATGATTGGAGTGTATTTTATGTTTTAACCGACTTCAAAAAAAGTAGGTTATCAATTCGACGCGTATGTATGTAATATTTCCAGAACTGTCCAGTTTTTGCATAATAAATAATTATGTTAATATATAACAGCTTCTGAACAAATGTGCCAAATTTCAAAAGTGTATGTATGTATGTATGTTTTTATGTTTGTTCACGCATATCTCCGGAACTACAAGTCCGATTTGAGTGATTCTTTTTTTATTGTACTAGGTATTGTTCAACTTAGGGAATAGTGCAAGTTTCATCAAAATCGGTTCAGTAGTTTTGGAGATAGGAAGTTTTCATCCTCAATTACGTACAATTTTGAAGTCGGTTTTATCTTTTTAAAATACAGTTTTATACAACGATATTTTTGTACGGAGGGCTCGAATCGAACAAAATATAGCTGCTTCATGTTGTTAAGCTGTTACATACTCGTAGGTTCATGCATTTAAATCGCAAAATTATTTACAAGCAGACGTCATTCTGTGTAGGTACAAATGTTTGGTGTATTGTGGTATTTCGGCTACGATTCCATACCTACTGGGGTTATTTTGTCGTGCTAAATTTTATTTACAGTTTCATTTGGAATTTTAAATATACAATTCGTTAATTTAATGTTGAATGAATTGGAAAATTAACAAGCAAATTACAATGGTAATTATTACACTAATATCACATACATTACACTGTGGTAATATTATGTCATTTTAAAAGCGCTTCAGTACATGGGTTTGGGTAGTAACCAGACGTCTTTGGTATCACACTAAAACACTAAAACTTCATATTATATCACTTAGTGAAGAAAGAAGTAAAAAAATATTCAATTTGATTACAACGAGGGTCCCAATTTCCGGCTAAAAATTTGTAGCCTCTTTCCTAAAACCACATAATTATTTCAAAGATATTTAAGTGACAGTACTTTGCATTTTAAATGAAACAACAGCAGTTTCCGAGTCCAATATGAAAGTAAAAAAATCAATTTGGCAAACGATCGCCGCCATCTTGAAAAAAGATCACGTAAATCGCTTTTTAAAGACTAAAAGGGATTTAAGGCCGTTTAGGCTCGGTGCTGTCGGTGCAGAAGGACTACCGACAGCTATCGGTTGCTAACACAATAATGTCGATATTCTCTGTCTGTCTGTTACGTATTCACGCCCTAACCGCTAAGCCGATTTCGCTAAAATTTGTTATGGATTTTACTTTGAGTTCCTGGGAAGGATATTATAGTATACTTTTTACCCCGGAAAAATGTACAGTTCCTCGCGATAGTCAAATTTTGGCGCAAGTAGTTGCGGGCGTAATCCATACTTCCATACTTACTAATATTATTAATGCGAAAATGTGTACGTCTCTCTGTCTGTCTGTTACCTCTTCATGCCCAAACCGCTGAACCGATTTTGCTGAAATTTTGCATGGGAATACCTTGAGTCCCGGGAATGGACATAGGCTACTTTTTCCGGAAAAATGTACGGCTCCCGCGCGATAAACGAGTTTTGGCGTAACAGAGTTACAGACATAATCTAGTCTAGTTTATTACAGTTTTTATTTACGAATTTCTGCACGTATAGTATACAAAGTTGCTGGCTAGGTTTTTAAGAGAGCAACCTTTATTCTTCGTAGTATGATCTATATCCATGGACGCTTGACACCACGTCAGTCTAGCCTCGCGCTAAGTATCTGAAGGACTTGTGTTACGCGTCCAGACAACGTAAAATATTGTATACGAGCTATTGCCCGCGGCTTCGCTCGCGTTAAGAAGTATTGTTATATACAAACTTTCATCCCCTATTTTAACCCCTTGGGGGTAGAATTGATCAAAATCCTTTCTTAGCAGATGCCTACGTCATAACATCTACCTGCATGGCAAATTTCAGCCTGATCCGTCCAGTGGCTGTCAGCCTGATCCGTCCAGTGGCTGTGCGTTGACAGATCATCATGTCAGTCAGTCACCTTTGAGTTTTATATACATAGATAGATTAGAATATGACGTCCGCAACACCGTTGCGCCAAAACTCGTTTATCACTTTCGCATTTGTAATAATATTAGAATGGATATTTGATACTTTTACGATATTACATTATATTATGTTTAAGTATTATAATTTTTATTGTCTAATACCCATCCATGACCTAGCAACATTGAAAACTTGATGTTCCGACGGCGGTATTCTAACCCGCAACCCCCGGCTTGAACCGCCTCACGCTCATCCATTGAGCTAGACAGGTCGTGATGTATTTGGTTTCCGGTTGCCGCAGCTCAAAAAGTATAAAGTGTCGCCATTTTGCAACGAGCCTAAAAGGATTTTGAGATCGTTTTAAAATAACATCGTAACTGATGTATTTTTAATAACTTCAAGTCATTTTGTCTCGTTTCTTAATTAAGAAACTGTAGGTACAATGGAAAGAGCTGGAGGAGGCCTTTGCCAACAGGCACACCGAATTAAGAGACTTTATTATATAACAAGAAAATTCTAATAACGCTGCAAAACAGGCAATTCGGAAAAAAGGCTAAATAAATAAATAAATAAATAGGTACAATGAGAAATCTGCCTGTCATGAATAATTTATTATTATCTTATTGTCTAATAAAATATAAAGTGGATTTTAGTTTATATCATGACAAGTATAATATTATCAAAATTTTCTGAAATCTCTAACGGGCTTAATGGTAATCCGTAATTTAGTAAATCACGGACTACCATTAAGCCTAATTTAATTAGATAAATTAGTAACGAAAACATTTCTATCAATTATTAGAATGGTCTAAAATCTAGTCCATACTAATATTATAGGAAGGTGTGTATGTCTGTCCGTTACCTATCCAGGCGGCACGCCCAAATCGATTTTGCTATTTATATGGATATACTTTAAGTACTGGGAAAGGACATAGGATACTTTTCACCCCGAAAAATTTTTCGGTTCTAGCGTGACAAACAAATTTTTGCACAACGAAGTTGCGCATATCTAGTAAAATTAAAAATCTAAATAAAATCCAGTTATTGCTTTAAAATATCAGGAAACTCATACGTCGATCATATTTTGGTCGAATAAATTCACGAAATTCTCGAAGCACAACTTCCAAAATAAAAGCTTGTCGCAATCTCGGAGAAGTTCGGCCATTTGTTACGGCTTGAGCCATCGAGATAGAAAACTTGAGTTCCGCAGTTCCCCACACCAATTACTTTGAGATAGGTATATACTGTGGTACCTACCGCTATGAGTTTGATCAACATTGTGAGTAGCTAATGCCGGTTTGTGAGGTTTTCTTGACTGGAGTTTTAAGCTGCTACTGCATAGTATTTATCACGGGCTTTGAGAGTAAATTCCGTAAAGAAAATTAACCTAACACTCCAACTGCGGCGTTGTCGCGCATCGTCTAACGTCTTTTCAGTTCGGCAGACTTCGGCACGGTGTTTGTGTGCGTGCTACTAGACGTATAAGAATTGCTTTGTGCTTTACCGCGGCAGTGCTCGAGTGCCACACGTATTTTTTATAAAATTAGGGGCTTAATGAAAATGTACAGCTTTTTAACGAATTTTCGAGCTAACGATAGATTTGGGCAAATTACTGAATAATAAGATATACGTCTAATTATTTTGGAATAATAATAATAATATTATCTATGGACGCTTCTCACCACGTCAGTCTGGCCCCGTGCTAAGGACTTACCTGAAGGACTTGTGTTACAGGTACCAGACAACGGAAATATGTTTAATACTTTTATATTTAAACTACATATACATAATATTATACATACTTAGGATTTTTATTATATCATACACATATTTATACACATCCAGGCCCGGGAACATTGACAACTTTTTGTTCCGTCGGCGGGATTCGAATCCGCGACCCCCGGCTTGAGCTGCCACACTGCACACACTCAACCAATTGAGCCACAAATGTCGTCACAATAAATTTACATATTTTATAAAATATGAGTACCAACCATTTTTACTTTGTAATAATATCATAATTAAAATTTTTAATCTTATTCATCCTGTCTTTTCCACGAATCTTCTTACATCTTAAACGAGCATTAGATGTTTAATTTAGATGTTTGGAATTAAAAGTTGTCAGAACGCTCCAGTGATGTTATCGGCGAGCTAACCGTCACATGATTAACGATCTAGATAAACGTTAAATAATGAATAATTTATATGCACTAAATAACCATTATAAACTGTTAAAATTTGATTTTAAGCGAAATAATACTACACCGGCTTCGGTGACAGAGGCCGGAGTAATTTTATAGCGCCCAAGTGTATGCGCAGTACACATTCGGACCACGGAGGCGTTACGCGATATAATCGATGATCTAAACTACAAGATTAGTCAGAAAATTTCATTTATTCGAATGTTTTGTGACTCGACTCGTGGTTTGGGTAAAGTTTTTATTTACTTTCTATATCGAATATATAGCGAGGCAAAAAAGAGTGATTATTTTGATTTTGTCTTTTCTATTGCAATACATAAACTTTTTCTTAATAAAAATTACAGTTAAGTATCTATAGGCGTGGAAATGGTCTGAATAATGTTAGTTAGCATAATATCAATTTAACCGTAACCTTTTTTAACCAGATAATATTTATTTTTTTATAATTTTGATTATAATATTAAGACATACCCAGAAATCAAACAATATATTGTTCGTTTTAACTTACTGTACTGTAACAATAATAATACAATGTCCACTGAAACTAAGACTAAGATGTATTCCGGACGGTCACTGGTCACCCACCGGAAACGGAACGACCTACATAACGCCCTTGTCCCTTTCACCACTCGTCACGGATCTTGTCACAAGAATACGAAACAAAAACAATTTTCCCCAAAATATGATCCTCTTTCATTATGTTCCGACCAAAGAAATGTTAATAAGTCTATCAACTAATGCGCTCTTTTCCTTTGAGAATATTGCGAGAGAAACCAAAATGGTAAGTGGTTTTCATACTGACAACGGCAACGCAGATTCCATATTAACACAAAATATATATTTTTCGGTATACACATTATAATATTATAATATTTATTATTTAGAATTTTCCCAAAATTTGACTGTGCACAGAGTTTCATTAAAACGTCTGTTTATCCCTTTTTTATTAGAACCGATAGCGGAGATGAATTGTATTTACTTAACTTCAAGTGATTAATGATCTTGTGACATTTAACATGGTGAGAACTCACTACTATGTAATAAATAAATGGTAGGATATCTTTATCGAGACAATAGGAGCCAATGATCTAGTTGGACAAGAGTCCAATGCTTAAGTGGATACTATTCCATCTTGGATATTTTTTCAACAGTGACCCTATATTATCGTTTTAAATATTAAGCCTTATCAAAATATTATGTACACGCTGATCTGAGTTACCCTGACATCCTAATTGGAATACGTAACAAAATATGACTACTTGCCTATATATAGGTCTACCAGAATCTTATGGCAAAAAGTGAGAAAATAAATTGACTCTAGCAATACCGGGGTAATTGGAATAAAACCTTTTGATCCTTTTTTTCCTAATAGCGACTGATTCTGTGTGTGAAACATGCAAATATATAAAATTATCCATTGACAAGCATATTTTTTTGAAAGTCTGCTGTCAGCCAATAGATTCTGGTATATTGTCTCTATCTTATTTTGTTTTTTTTTATACACTGTCAGTCCCATTCGTTGTTTATCACATGATTGTTTGAGATAGTACGCTACAGCGTGATGATGGTGGCTGTAATTTACTTCAATCAACATTAGAAGCCGCTTATTCCGCTACATTTCCACTGAAAGCTGTGACATTAGATTGAATAGAACATAATCAGTTGAGACATCTAATGAAGCGCATTCACGGAGTATTACCGAGTGATTAACTAAATGCGATCCGCAGATTCAAGTGCAGTATGAAACTCCATGTAATGTTAAGCAGAGAGTTCTACTAATAACATCCATACTTATAGTGTAATGATGTCGGTATGTATGTCTGTCTCCTTTATTGACTGAGGTGTGAAACATATTTTCACGAACATTGCTAAGGAGATATTTTAAATTATAATATCGGGCAAGGACATATTATTATGACGAATTTTAGCTCATATCTACTGAAAACAGTAAGTAATAATTTAGATAATTCGTAGGTACTTAATAATTTCTTCTTTCGCAATCTTTTCTAATTCAGGCGATAACCAATCAAGAAAAGCGTAAACACAAAAGAAAAATAATCATGTTATTACATACTCATCTACTTTGTATGATATACATATATACGAGTAATAATTTTCTTATTATCAAGTCAATAAACTTGCGTTCTCAAGGGCGTCTACAGAGTTGTATTGAAAGAAATTTGAAAGTATAATATGTTTCGCAAAGAAATAATCAAGAAATTCTTAAAACCATTTTTATATTTCTTTCAAAAGAACTTGAAAGGTAATATTAGTGAATCATTTGAATTTTTCGGGCCAAAATTTGCATTTTTTGGTTTGTGCTTTGTCTTCTTCTGTGTGATTTGACCCTAAAAACAATAGAATATATTACATTTAATTATTAAAGCATAAACGATTTTACAATATGCTAGTTCTCCATAAAATTAAGTATTTGTGTGAACTCCAAGCGTACTAAAGTTTGTCTTACATAAAAAATTGTTCATATTACTGACAAATTTCCACATTCATCTCTGATCAAATTTACAACAGTACTTACTCTACTTATTTGCGAAAAATAATTACATATAGAAGACTAGATAACGCCCGCGACTTCGTTGCGCCAAAATCCATAGATTTCGCGAGAACCATAAATTCTGGAATAAAAAAATTCCTATGTACTTTCTCGGGACTCATACTATCACCTTACCGAATTTCAGCAAAATCGGTTCAGCAGTTTGGGTGTGAAGAGTTAACAAACAGAGAGATAGACAAACAGACATACTTTCACGTTTACAATATTAGTATGGATTAATATGAATATTGAATATCCTCTGTAACGCTCAAAGCATATTTTTATCCAACATTGTTTAACAACTATTTTAATAGTGGTGTGACGCCCTGAAGGGATCGCCCAGGGCTCCGGAAAGGAGGTCAGAGCGAACATAAACAATGTCTATACAAGGATTAATGAAAAACTCAAAAATTGATAAACGCGGTTTGTTAGTGGCTTAAAGAGGAATTAAGAGATTTACTATTAATGTTTAGAATAAGCATACACTCAATTTTCATTCAGTTCGATTCGATTTAAATGTGATCAAAATGAAACTAGGCCGAAATAACTATTTGTTATAAAACTAAGTTATATTACTTTAGGGTGTGGATGAGTCTCCTATAGAGAGTTCACTAAGAAAGTAGCAGCGCTGAAAAAGCAAATTTTTTGTGATTTGTATGGGCAAGTGTTATGAGTTTGCCCGTACAAAAGTAAAAAAATACTCCTGCAGCGCTGCTACTCACTCAGTGAACGAGAATTCAACTCTACTATAGAGATATAGGGGACTCGTACACACCATAAAATTTATCATTTAGTTTCGTTGCACCCTGTATATTATCATATTGAGTACTTCGAGAATTAAAAATTTGTAACGCTATATACCCACCCGTATTTAATTATGTTTGAATTTTAATGAAAATTAGTAATTTGCGAGTCGTGGTCTCAGATTTACCGCGTTTTGAATCTGCGCTTAGTACCTATAAAAGTAGTAGGTAACTATCATTCAATCCTTTCCCATGCCATGAATAAAACTTAGTTTTAATTCTAATACAATTTTAACAGAGTGGTTTTGAACCCGGTTTTTAACCACCTGGTTTTTTAAACCACTAATATCTTTAATCGCTCAATTTCGTACATACTACATTCCATTTTACCCACAGTGGGAAAACACATTCATACATTTACGGCCAACGTTTCCTTAAGTTACATAAGATATAGTTTTTCCTTTACATTACGCAGCTTTAGTAAGCTAAAAGAGAACGATCTTGTTTGTACCCTTATTCTTTAATTCATAACGTTTTTACCATTCCGCTGACGTAACGTAAGGAAAATATTATTTCGGTAACATAAATAAAATGTGACATATACACAACGTAACAAAATATAATATTATTTTCTATATCCTTTACCAAAACTGACGTTAAGGTTAGACCAAGATCATATAAATAAGGTTCATTGTTGCTTACAAAATATTTGAAGTTTCAACACTTACCTCGAATCACGTGCCAGCCATCCACTCAACAATCACAGATTCGATCAAAGTCTAAGTCCAAACACGTAGCTAAGTCCGAAAACCGCGTAGCAGTCTACGGCCGCGTAGCTAATTCGTAGAGGCGCGTAGCAGGTTCGTAGAGCCGCGTAGCAGAGGCCAGGAAACGCGTAGCAAAGGCCAGAAAGCGTGAAGGCCAGAAACTTCGAAGATCGCAAAGCTCAGCCTGGGCCAAGGTCTGGTCGCTACGACGTAGACGTCCGCCCCGTAGCCGAACTACGACACGACAGCCTCACGTTGCTACGAGCTACGCGGGGAGATCTGCGGCCAATCGAAGCTGAGTGCACGATTATCAGGATGCTCTACTTAATAAAAGGTTGTTAAACTATAGTAAGGGTGAATTGCACCAGAAGCGAAGCTTAAGTTAAGGTTAAGGTTATCGTCAAATATGGCAACTTTTGCTAGGGATTTGACAGTTAATTTCACATTTTGTTATGGTTAAAGTTATAGTTAAAGTAAGCCGGTGCAACCCACTCTAATTGAAGTTTGGTTTATTTATTAAACTGTGAATAAATTTAATTAATATGAAACTTGGATTAAGAATATTATGTTTAGTCTTTCCTAAAATGTGTTTTTTACTTTTAGGCAGGCATTTTAAATTATGTGATTTATCAACTTTTATATATTTTAGTTTTATATTCAATGCAAATTACATGAACTCTTTTATTAATAAAACAAAATAATAAAACTTCAAAATTTTCATAATGTAGAGCAATATTTACATCGTGCGCATTATAAATACATTGGAAGGAGATAACACTCCAAGTTGGGCAATCCCAACCCTGTATTAGAAAGGGACGGACTACGCAACTCCAACCAGCCAGAGCGAGACGCGTATATATACAAGTGTCAGTGAATTATTGAAAGGGATTATATTTTATTTTGCTAATTGACTCCATTGACTTGTAGATACTGTTTCTTGTTACATTAAATTATTTTTGTATAAATTATTAATATGATATATTTAATGGTAATTACTTACCAGATAAAAACTAAGTATACTTATCATACTTATTGGTACTAATACCATACAAGTACGATTTTGGTTATGGCCCCTTAAGTACAGTGTGTTTACACTAACATCTTGTATACTCATGATTTTTCATTTTTGTAGAAGAATTAAGATTATCGTGACGTGAAGATAGATAGAACAAAATTGCATTAATCAGTTCAATACATTTGGATAATACAATCCTTGTCTATATTTTATCAAAACCACAACATATCAAGTAGACAGTATGCCTACAAACTTCTACATTATATGAGTAGGATTTGACTAAGAGATAACCAAACACTGTGATACCGTGTACACAGTGTAAGATAGTTTGTACACCGTGCAAACAGGGGTTGGATCTTTACAGAGAATTAAGGTAAACTCTGCACCCCTTAGGTATAAACTTATGTAACTAATACTTACGTAAATATAAAAAACTATGGCCCATACGGACTTTATCTTGTAAGGTAAATAACCCTTGTGGCTTTGACATAAAGGCTATATTAAAATAAAAAACTAGTTTGTTGTACTACAACTGAATTGTAGGTAATTCCCTATAGCCTCCCTTGAGACCATGGGCAAAAATACCCCGTGCTTCACAAAGATGAGGAAAAAGCCAGAACTTGTTAACTTATAATATATACACAATATACACAACGTATGTAGGTTTAATTATTATGATAAGCCGAACGTCCTGAATCGCGCTATAGAAGTTTTTTTTATAAATTGTAAAAGTACGGCAGTTGAAATATATTATGCAGTCTTGACACTTGGCTTCAGCCTAAGCCTTAATCCTATTCTTATAGAGTAAAGACGATGAAAAAATGATGAAGATTACTCCACTAATAAAACATAAAAAAATCGTATTAACTTAAAAAAACTATTAAAACAACAACAGACTTAGGTCGAATGCTTAGGTCAAAATTTTTAGGACTTTTACGAAGAAAGAGAATGCAAACTAAAAGTAGGTAAAGTACAAAATATAAAAGCTTTTTTTTATTTAAAAATTTCACACTTTAACGGATTGTACCAAGGAATCTGCAGATTACCTAGGTAATGTGCACATTAACGTATTCTGCATTGTAACGGTAACATATATTATTATTAGTTACGCGACCGCGCCGCTAGATAAATTATATTTATTGCATTGCTTATGATAACATTGTATAGCGGCCAAACCGCTCGTTCGCGCGTACGCATATAAATCGAGCCTTAGTCTTCTCATCAACACCATGATATATAAAGGCAATAGCTGCAACACAACAGAAAACAAAAAAGCAATAAACAACAACAACACAGTTTGTTGTTGTCAATAAAACATCAATCGCTCGATCATCAATTGCGACGCGTCGCTGCACACGACAGGGGGGAATTATTATGTAAATGTTGTCACACGCCGATGTCACAATATAATACCATACAGTATTATTCTCAACGAATTATTCTCCGAAGGATACCATCGTGGAAATTGATTTCTAGGTAGTTGACAGACCTGTGTCGTTTGGTCGACTTATGTCAATTCAATATTAAGTCATTATCAGAAGTGGTGTGCCTAGTATGGCTGTCATAGTTTGGCTGTTTATTATCTACTATTTATTACTTATATTGTGTCGATGGAAAGTGGAAATGGGATTCCACTGAAAAGAGCTGAATCATCCAAATAAACAACCCTCTAATGTTGGTAGGAAACTAAAAAAAAGTGCAGTACACCATAACCAATGGTTTTCAAGATAATATTTTAAGAAAGGCTACAGCTGGGTCTAAATTCTAATCAAGCTTATAAATATTATTCTTAACTCATCTGTCAGTATAAATTTAAAAAGTTTTACGTACAGCCATCAATGGCACCTGGAAAACAACAGTTGTCTATCAGGACGGCCACGTTTAATATTGGCCACGCACCATAACATAGACTAATAATTTAATAAATTATTAATCTACACATAGAATTGTCTATTCATAAATTAGTCGGATTTTTTCTGATCTGATCTGATGGCAAAAAGTGAGAAAATAAATTGACTCCAGCAATACAGAGGTCATTGGAATAAAATAGTTTGATACTTTTTCCTTATAACGGCTGATTCTGTGTGTAAAACATGCAAATATATAAATTTATCCAATGATCATGGATATTTCTTGAAAATCTGCCGTCAAAATTTGCCATCAGATTCTGGTAGATATATAATTACAATAATTGGTTTCAACGTCTTTAAAAGAAAGTTAATTTCATTACATTAAAGATGAATGAAAAGCAATCTAATTATTATTATTATTGTAACTTTTAACTACTATATTATAAAACTAATAAACAAAGTATTAAACGCATAAAATGGGCGAAAAAGCGCAAAAGGATTTCGCAGGCCATACATTTTGTACGTGTCATCCCGATATGTTTCCCAAAAGCAAAATGGATACAAAATACTTAATCAAATCTACTAGCTTTTACATCCATGAGGCACGGAATAAACAACCGTAGAACTGCAAAACTGGACCTTATGTTCACGTAATTAGGGTTATTCAGGATGCAGAGTAGTGTGTACAGAGCAAAACAATGGAGCACTCTGGCTTTGTAAGGCCCTCTTAATGGTAATATGAAGGGCGAGGGAGCACTACGGTTCGTGTGAAATGCGTTTACACAGCAACTCCGGCAGGAAAAATTAAGAATAAGTCTAGTTCATTTGGACTAGGTACTACTACACAATGGCAAGAACGTAAATAAAATACACGCTAAGAATGGCCGCATACTCACTCTTTCCGCATACGATTTTCGAATTCGTTTTCTGTATTCAGAAATCCGAATGCATAAAATCAGTAGCAAATAAATTAATTGGTGCACACGTTCGCTTTTTACCGAACGGAACGAAAATGATTGTTTTCGCTAGTGTAACGGAATTCCAAATCGTAATTTCACATTGGGAAATCAAATACGAAAAACGTTTGTATGCTGCCAGACTAACGAATATAATATATATTATCAAAATGCTAGCTAGATATTAGGAAATAAACCAGAATGAACTTGGCCGCAACGTTGTTGCTCCGAAATATTTCTGCGCACGATATAATATTCGGCCGCAATTTAAATATTAAAGTGTTTTTACGTCTCAAATTCTGCGGGTTAAATTTCATTCAAATCGATTTAGAAGTTTAGGCGTGCGTAGCCTTACATAATTTCTTATTTAATGTTGCCCTAAAAATAAAATGTCGATAATGTAGGTATGTTATTAATTATTAAACTTACACAGACAAACATAAAGTACTCATAATACGATTTTACTTTTCTTCTAATTCCGAATTCTATGGTAGAAATATATTCAATGGTGTGATACTGGCTTTTTTAATTCACACAAGTGCTATAAAAATTGAGGTCCAAAAACTCTGTGGCATAAATTTTAAAAGGCAATTTGTTAAAAAAGGAGTTTAAGCTTGAGATGGATGGACGATATAATTCAAACCGCGAATTATGGTAACCCGCACGCACATCTGCGACGGGGAGAATTGGGGATAGCAAAAAGTACGTATGTGCGTGCATATTTTACCCGGAACTTATGTTTTCTAACATAAGTTTTAATGAATTCGGTACAGGTTCGAGAAAGTCCGGTTAGGTACATGGTAAGTACGGATAGTTTAAGATAACGTTAAATTAGCGAGAAATATTATAATTATAATTATTGATGCGTTGCGCCAAAATTCGTTTATCGTGCGGGCAACGTAGGTATGTACATTTTTAGGGTTCTGTACGGGAAAACGGGACCCTAATACTAATACTTCGTTGTCTGTCCATCAGTCCGTCTGTCTGTCTGTCTGTCGCCAGGCTGTATCTCAAGAACCGCTATAGCTAGACTTCTGAAATTTTCACAGATTACTACAGAATAAATACTAAAAACAAAATAATATTAATATTTAAGGGGGGCTGCCATGAAACAAACGCGATTTTTTCGGCCTTTTTTGCTCGATATCAATAATGGCAACAGTAAGCTGCACTTGAAATTTTTACAAAGGCCTTAAATATATTATGTGTACTTAAATAATTATTAATAATAATTTAAAAAAAAATTAAAGGGGTATCCCATACAAAAAACACGATTTTTGGCCTATTTTTGCTCTATAGCGGTACGGAACCCTTCGTACGCGAGTTTGACTCGCACTTGGCCGATTTTATTTCCGGATGAAATGGATCAATATAAAAAAAAACAAGTTACATAATTCAAATTTTAATTGGATAAATGTGACGACACAATATATTATGAGACAACTCCATAATCATCAGCATGGCTATTGTGCCCAAAGTGTTGGATCGGTGCAGTTTTCTTGCTTCGTCCATTGTCTAAAAAAATATATTACAATAATTAATGATATGATTATTGACTCAATATCAGACTGGTTACAAGTGCGTTAGTAGAAGGCCATAACATAAAGCTATATTACATTAGTATTACAATTGAAAACATGGTTGGAAAATGTGGGTAGCTTAAAATTTGAAAACTGTCTGTTTTTCATAAATGGGGCTTAAGTTCTTTTTAAGGCGCCTCCCAGACAGACGCGGGCAGCGGTGGCGGTGGCGGTGGCGGTCAGTTGGATGACTTGAAAGTTCTAGGAACGACACAGACACACGCGGTGGCGGTGGCAGTAGAAACAACTGACCGCCGCCGACACCACCACCGCTACCCGCGTCTGTCTGGGAGACGCTTAAATTGGCTAAAACCTAGATGATCAAGTAGGTAAGTTACAAGGTTTGTTAGAATTATAAGGGAATAACTATATTTTAAAAAGATAAAACCGACTTCAAAATTGTACGTATTTGAGAATATAAAACTCCCTATCTGGAAAACTAGGTACTGAACTGATTTTGGTGAAACTTGCACTATTTCCTAAGTTGAACAATACCTAGTACAAAAAAAAAGAATTACTAAAATCGGTATGGTACTTCCAGAGATATGCGAACACAAAGATAAAAAACATACATACATACATACACTTTTGAAATTTGGCACATTTATTCAGGCGCTGATACGGACTAACATATACGAAAATTGGGCAGTTCTGGAAATATTACATACATACGCGTCGAATTGGTAACCTCCTTTTTTTGAAATCTGTTAAAAATGACTAAATTTGCTATTATGTTCTAAAAATATATTAGTTACCAACTTCATCCACTTATTTCAATTAGAGTACAGTCAAAGTGAATATTAGAGTCCTAAATCCTAATTGACTTTTACTTCTTTATTAGTAAGGTAGGAGCGTAATAATAAATAATAGTTAAAAAAACTAAAAACATGCTTTTTATATAAAGGGTTACAAACAAACATACAAACATACAAATTGAAAAATGTAATAAATAAATCAAATTAGTGTATTGTCATCGGTCCTCGATAAATCTACAAAGTTTGAACGAAATCTGGCCGTTTAAAGTGGGTCAAAATCGCGCCCAAAGAAGTCGGTTACAAACAAATATACAGGTGAAGCTATAAAGCGTATAAAAATAATTATAATTTCTATGATATAGTTAAAATATATACCTCTTCTTATGTTATATTCATAAGAACTGTAAAAAGTTTCGACGCAGTAACAATAGTCGTCCCTGCACAAGTAATAAGGTTTTTTGCTCTTGTCCTTACACCAGTTTCTACATTCGTCCGACCTTCGTCTATTACACGAGTCATGGATAGGCCATGGCCTATCTTCACGGTATCGCAGTGCAGCGTTTTCATTATTATCTATATCTATACATATAATAAAACTGTAGAAATGTGAATTCTGTACATTAGAGATATTTAAAAAATAATAAGCGGGGGGTGTCACTACATCGCTATAGAAGCCAAAAATGTGGTTAGTTTTTTGTCTGTCTGTCTGTCTGTATTTTTGTTCCACTATCACACGAAAACTACTGATCCGATTTGAATGCGGTTTTCGCAGATATATTTGTCTTCTTCCAACTTAACATCTGGTGTATAAAAATTTTTCCCCCCACCTCTCTAAGGGGACGAAAGAGGGGATCAGATTTTGTATTAAACTTTTTCTTTAACATGAAAACTACCGATCCGATTTGCATTTTCTTTTTTCAGGTTTTCGCAGATATATTTGTCTTCTTCCAACTCAACATCTGGTATATAAAAATCCCCCCCTCTCCTACCCGTTTAAGGGGACCAAAGAGGGGGTCATATTCTGTATCAAACTTTTTTCTTTATTGGACTTACTTCATATTATTAAGTTCTGTGTTTTCCAACTTAACATCTGGTGCATAATATTTTTCCCCCCACCCCTCTTAGGGGACAAAAGAGGGGTAAGACTGATGAAGCAGAAATACTTTAAATGGCAAAACAACTTTGCCGGGAAAGCTAGTAGTATACTATGTATGTCCTACGGATTTGCGTGCGTCGTGCGTCGTCTAGTTTAATAATAATTATGTAGATTTATAGTAACACGTCTAAAAACTGATTATTGTTAATAATAACAATGCTATACTTCTGGTGCTCTAATTTTAAAGATCATTATTATCCTATAGTAAAAAGAAACAAACAATTCTTACATCCATAAACAACAGTTAAAAAACACAAAAAAATCCATAACATTATTATCGCTTAACTGAGGAGTAAGTAATAATATAAAACCTGAAGCCAATTTTAATCACACAATTCTAAACATAAATTATTTTTTGTAATAAAACTGCTGTAATTAAAACGATTACAATATTTTGCACAAGGAAATGCATAGCATTCTGCGCTTATCGGGAGCCCGTAGACAACACGTTTTCTTCGCTTCTTTATAGAATCATCGATCTGAATGTATTGAATTGACATGGCATGAGTCGAAGTCGACTTTATAATAATTATCATCAATTTCACAGATAGTCGTGTTTTTTTTCTACAGTAGTACAGCCCTAGAAATTTTTTAAAAATACGATTAGCTCCAGTGAATAATAAGTGCCTACATAAATAATTAATAGGTACCTAGTACCTACACGTCTTCGTAATGAATTTTGTTCTCATCGTAGTTAAGGCGCAACCGCACTAAAGCGCCACGACACATCGTGAAACTTTACGTTCTATACCGTAGAACTGACGTTTGTAAAACGTCAAAATATTCAGGTTTGTAAAACGTCAGTTCTATGGAACGTGAAATGTCGCGTCGCATCGCTGCCGTAGTGTGGTCTCAACTCTCACCTTTATCTATATAAGCAAGCGACTGACTTAAGAATGCTCCAACTTTTTAAAATTTAATTAGCAGGTCGGATGTCTGTCAGTACGAATATCGACGTTAATGACATTAAAATAAGATTTATATTAGCGCGCCTTGTACAGTGGCGGTTATGATGCTCGCCACGTTCTTGATATGGCGAAAATGTATGAAAAAATTTGAGAAATTTTCTTATTTTTCTTATAACTGGAAAAGTTGTTTATTTTTATATAAAATTTTTAGCGGACTTTATAGAGGACTAAATAAGCAACAATTTTTTTTTATATTTATTTTCCTCAGTTCAGTGTATTTAGATATTAAGGTACCTAATCAGACCCCATTTTTTTCATATTTTGCGATTATTGTGATGGTTAAAACGTATTTTATGTGAAAATTGTGTATGCGGCTATAGAATTTTTATGGTACAGTCGTGGAGATGAATATATTATCTTTCATTTGAAACCAAAATATCCTCGCAGTTTGAGTCCTAATTCTTTAATAGGGTACCGGAAAATCGCTGATATTTGTAATAGCATCCTTAAATAGCTGAACAAATAATCACTCCAAAGTAGGCAGAATAGTTAGAGATAAAAAAACATTTTACTATGCTAAAGTTGAAAATTTATTTGGATATAAATGTGATTTCATAATCATCAGCTTGCAACATCCGTTGGGCCGAAATTATTGGCGTAGTTCCTTTTTTTCTTATTTTTATTGTCTAAGAATATTAACACAATATGAATATTATTGACTACCAAAATAATATTATCATATTTTTTATCCCGTCATAAGCTACATTCCTAATTCATTTTATTCAATTACATTCTTTATTTTAAAATTTTAAATTCTTCTATGCAGTAGCAATAGCCTTCCCTGCACAAGAAATATGGTTTATTGCCCTCGCTGTCACACCATATTCTACATTCGAGTGATCTCCGATTAATACACGAATCGTGGATAGGCCATGGCTCGTCATCGTTGTAGAATCGCAGTGCAGCTTTCTCGTCATTATTTATATCTGAAAAATATCACATTAACGCTACCATTTTTAATTTTGTAATATTTACGATGTAGACTTAGGGTCAAATCAGACCGCAACGCGACGCGAAGATGCAGTTCTAAATTTGACAGACTTCGATTGCTTCAGACGTCTTACAAATTTAGAAATGCAATCACGCGTCGCCTTGCGCTCTGAATTGACCCTTAAAGTCACACAACTTAAAAAGTATTATGATTATTATTAACTAAATGACCCGGTGAAATGCGTATCACTTTTCTCCTAATATAAACCTTCCTCGGAGTTCCACGAACATTTCGAGCCGAGACAAGCGAGATTAACAAAATTTACTATTAGGTTTTATCAATATAATATTAAAGATGGTGGCTGTTAACACTTGTGTAAGATGTGTGTTGAACTAGGAGTGCAGTCTTGTTTTAAATAATCTAAAGTGGGAGATCCATGCTTCGGCACGAATGGGCCCGCTCGACCGGAGAAATACCACGGGCTCACAGAAAACTGGCATGAAACAGCGCTTGCGCTATGTTTCGCCGAGTGAGTGAGTTTACCGGAGGCCCAATCCCCTACCCTTTTCCCAGCCCTACCCTCCCTTATTTCCTTCCCTACCCTCCCCTATTCCCTTCCCTACCCCTACCCTATTACCTCGTAAAAGGCCGGCAACGCACCGACAGCTCTTCTGATGCTGCGAGTGTCCATGGGCCACAGAAGTTGCTTTCCATCAGGTGAGCCGTTTGCTCGTTTGTCCCCTTTATTCATAAAAAAAGTAAATGACTCCATTCATAACTCAATACGTATTTTTTTGGGTTGATACACAAATGCCTAACAGCGTCCAGATAATAACTAAGCTATTATACTTCTGCTGCTATAAATTTAATTATATTAACATGCTCTTCAAATAATATTATGCAATAAATTTATCAAATCTTACATCCATAAGCGAATGTTAAAAAACACAAAAAAATTAGTAACATTCTGAGCTTATCTGGAGAGTAAGTAACAATATAAAACCTGAAGCCAATTTAATATTCAACGAACAATCTAAGTTTAATGATTTATTAATTTTTAAAACAGTAAAACTGTTCCTAGTTAATTTCAATTATAAGATAGAGTTTATGTTACTACCGACAAACGTACTTTTGACAAATTTTTATGATCCCAAATTCTAAAATAAAATTAAGTGTACAGTATGTGTACAGTATTCTTGACCTCATGTATCCGACGGCATTTTGACTGGTGTCTAACACTACCACCTATTATAATGACATCCCAAAAATATCATAATATTATGCGTTAATTAACTGCACTGGCATGTTTGTATCTCGGGACGAAGTATGGCGTCCAACCTACGCGTCATAGGCACTAAAGGCTAGTGCTCATCTGCTCTGCTCATCATCATATCCTGGGTTATATTTCGGAACATAAAGAAAGACGTAATGAATTGACTTTTCAACAATCAGTAATACTTTAGGTTAACATTACAGATAATGCTAATATCATTGATGCTAGACTTCAAATATAATATACAGTGTAATAATATTATACAGACTTTTCAAGCACATTTGACGAAGTGGACCATACGTTATTACCTACGTAAACTTAAAAATAAATTTTGCTTTACGGATGTTAAAAATATTATTGTGGTTAAAATCTTATCTTTCAGCATAATATAAATCGTAGTTAAAATTTTTGGGTACTCTTCATCTTCTGAAAAACTGCATTAGATATGCCACAAGGCTCCAATCTAGGGGCCGACCTATTTATTATATTTGTAAATGACATAGTAAATCTTCGCAGATAGCTGCAATTGTAATGAAAAAAATGTTGATAAGTATTTTTCAAAAAGGTCTGTACATTTTTTAATTTGGAACTATTGCAAGTACTGTAGGGAGTACTATTATATTATATTCTGTGACTGTAAGTAATAATGTATACCGTGTTATGTACTTTCAATAATTTAATGTATTAATTCTGCAAGTAGGCTGCGTGCTAATAAATAAAATGTACTAAGGGACAAGGTGCTCAAGTCAAAAAAAAATTAGATGCAAATCTATTTGTGTAATTATTATGATTTCAAATCTTTAAATTAGATAACTTCATAATCATCAGCATAGTTGGGTCCGAAGTATTTCTGGTATAGCTCCTTGAACTGACTATACGCCGCTTTCGTGTTGTTTTTGCTGTTGTCGTCCATCGAGGTGTAGCGATGGCCACAGTAGCACACATTGTCCTTGCCGCAGAACGCCGACTGGCCGGTCTTCATACATTTGAAGATACATTGCTTAGCCTCGTCTATGTTCGGGCAGAAATGGGCGATGTGTTGACGAAGTGCGTTGTTCTCGCTCCGTGCGTCTAAATAGAATAGAATAGAATAGAATAAGCCTTTATTGCGTGCGCTTAAATAAAGAGTATTAATAAAATTAATAGTGATTTATTAAAAGAAATATAAATAACGAGCTGTTGCCCGCGGCTTCGCTCGCCTTAAGAAGTATTATACCTAATATACAAACTTTCATCCCCTGTTTTAACCCCTTGGGGGTAGAATTAATCAAAATCCTTCCTTAGCGGATGCCTACGTCCTAACGTCTACCTGCATGCCAAATTTCAGCCCGATCCGTCCAGTAGTTTGGGCTGTACGTTGATAGATCACCATGTCAGTCAGTCGACACCTTTGAGATTTATATACATATATTATATAGATATAGAGATTATAAATTTTACCTCTTTTATCCTTATAAACAAAACGATACCATGTGTCAATGCAGTAACACCTCCTTCCCTCGCAAGAGTAGTATGATGTCAAGCACCAATTCCTACATTCCCTCCTTCTGCTCGAAGTACATGTATCATTGACAGGCCATGGCCTTCCACGATAACCATTACTGCCTTCATAATAATAATAAATATTGTCTAAAAAACCAATTTGAGTTAACGACAATTATTTCTGTTGTTTATTCATTGTAAAACTGCAACTGCAAGAAATAGTTATTTGTAATAAAATAAAATAGGAAAATCTTACATCCATATACAACAGTTATCAAATACATGAAAATCCATATACAATCCATCCTTTGTATTAACAAAGAGATTTGAGATTACTCAAAGAAATAATGTTAAACCTAAACTCAAATTAATATTCAAGTATCAATCAACGTTTTATGTTTTAATAATTTTTATAACATTTTTGATTACTTTACTAGTTGATTTAATAAGTTAGATATGACTTACAGCTAACGTAAATGTTAACGCACGTTTGTTCGCTGTAAGTCATTTAGATTAACTCTTAGTTTAAAATACAAAACATTATTAAATAATAATAATATGGCGCAAATTTATTTGGCCAAATTTTCACTAATCTTTCTAAGTCAATTTGCTAGATTTCTCTTTTGTATTGCATTGCTAATTTCATGAAGCAACAGGACATTAGATAACAATGTTTTTATTAGCATATTAATCTATACTAATAATATTATTATGAAGCGGAAGATTTTGTTTGTTTTTTTGTTCGAACGCGCTAATCTCAGAAATTACTGGACCTATTAAAAAAATATTTCAGTGTTAGATAGCTTATTTATCGAGGAGGGCTATAGGCTATATATTATCACGCTAAGACTAATAGGAGCAAAGAAATAGAGGAAAATGTGGAAAAACCGGGAAAAATTATTTTAAAGGGCTTATCTCACGAACTACTTGAGCAATTTTTGTGCTATTTGGCACAGATAAAAAGTAGACCACGTGAAGGATCATGGGCTATTTTTTGTGCGCTAATATTTTGTCTGTGAAATTCCTAATTTACGCAGGAGAAACCGCGTGGAACGTCTTGATATGACATTATATTATAGCATACCTTTGTATCATTTTAACTACTACCAAGTCGTACTAGCCTACCAATAATATCGTTTCATGAAAATAGTCACACATTCTGACTTCTGCTGGACATTCATTAACTTTCATAATTCTAGAAAAAATTTACTCTAATTTGTTATATTATAAACAAAAGGAAGCGAAAACGCAATTTATAAGCATACCCAAATTACAGACAGTATAAGAAAACAAAAAACATATCATTACATTTCTTTATGTCTGTTACAGTAGCATCATCCGTTCCAATTAGATAACTTCATAATCATCAGCATGGTTGGGTCCGAAGTATTTCTGGTATAGCTCCTTGAACTGACTGTACGCCGCTTTCGTGTTGTTTTTGCTGTTGTCGTCCATCGGCGTGTAGCGATGGCTGCAGTAGCACACATTGTCCTTGCCGCAGAACGCCGGCTGGCCGGTCTTCATACATTTAAAGATACATTTCTTAGCCTCGTCTATGTTCGGGCAGAAATGGGCGATGTGGTGACGCAGTATATTCCTGTCTTTTTTTTTCAAAAAAAAAATGTAATTCATTAAGCAGTAGAGCATACAGTTTTTTTTTTTCATTTAAAATATATTTGGCATGGAATAATTAATTTATTTAAAATAATTTAGTTACTCAATTCTTATGATATTGTGTTATTGGCTTGCTGCGTTGTTTGTTCACGCGCAAAGAATTGGCAAGTACAGAAGTATTAGCTGATTCCAGTTATTTTAACTTTAGAATTGAATAACATTCTTTATAAATTATATTTTATTATTATAGTATCAGAGGATTTGATTCCTAAGCGGACTTATGTAATTTGGTCGCGTTATGTAAAGCCCAGACAACAGATCACACCGGTGAAACCAATCACGACACGACTCGGCGTGTCACTTCACTTCCATAGAACTGACGTTTTACAAACGTTAGTTCTATGGAAATGAAGTGCAGTTGCGCCAAGTCGCGTCGCTCTAGTGTGGTCTTACGTTACCTTAATACTTAATTATTGACATAACCCGTAATTATAGTCCAATAAATCTTAATAATTATGCTAAGTACAGACTCACATACTGTTTTGCTCGATAGTTTTCCTCCAAATCGAGTAATAATTATTACTGTGTTGACCGCAAAACTGACAGCTCGAAAGCTCACATCGAGCCGCTCCGCGCTCGAAGGATTGATGGAACCGGATCGAGCCGGATTGATGGTATGAATTATATCGATTTAGAATAAAACTATCGAGCAATGCTGAATGTGTGGACGAAAGTCCGAGCTGCGGGTTTCGCTCGACGTTATTGCTCGATTGAGTAAAATCGTATGTGAGACGTGAGTACTTAGCATTACTTTTACCTTCTCCGTATGTCAATGTGAGGCAGTAGCATACGTTCCCGATACAAACGGAGTAGTTTGGCCGGCATCTCTGGGAACAGTCATCCCTTTTCCATTGAACACATACACTATCATCATCGTCTCTGGCCCGCAGTAAAGTGTCGTCGTAATAATCTATGTCGACTGAAAAAATTACGAGAAAAACCATCAGTTTTAATAAAATCAATACACTTTTACTAGTCAAACGAGAATTATTGGATTACGAGCTATTGCCCGCGGCTTCGCTCGCGTTAAGAAGTATTATTATATAGAAACTTTCATCCCCTATTTAAACCCCTTGGGGGTGGAATTGATCAAAATCCTTTCTTAGCGGATGCCTACGTCACAACATCTACCTGCATGCCAAATTTCAGCCCGATCCGTCCAGTGGTTTGGGCCGTGCCGTGTTGATAAATCACCACCATGTCAGTCAGTTTTGAGTTTTTTAATATATTTAGATTTAAAAAAACTAGTATAAGTACTTTTTGATTTACACCAAGATCAGCGTAGCAGAATATAAAAATAATTATTATTGAGGTAGAATAAGTTTTATGTATGTTTATTGAAGTAAAAAAATGTAGAAAATTTGTTCTACCTCAATTATTACCTAATTATTATTATATTCTGGAAATAGCCAGATAAATTATCCAGATGATGAAGTTAGTTACAGGTTTGTACAAATGAGGGAAAAATGAATAATTTTCTTATGTTATAAAATGTTAAGTTATCCACTTCATTCACTTACGTTCTCAATTTTTCCGATAAAATACTCACTTCCACACACAACGGGTAGCAAACACAACAAAATCCATTGCATTTTGCGTCCGGCCTCTGATGATGTTGTATGAATTAATTGAAACCAATTCCATTTTCGACGATAAATCTACGCTTAATCTTTTATTAAATTGAACAACACTTTAATCAAACGTTCGGCTTATCGAGTATTAATTGAAGTTAATGATTATTGATTAACTAGCGGTCCGCCCCTGATTCGTACTATTTACTCACATTTATTTGAGTGACGGTGACCAGTTTCACTGAAAGAGTTTTATAGTGCTGAAGTGTGTGCGCAACATAATCTCATTTTTTCTACTGGGTGAAACAAATGTGAAATGACCGACAGGACTAACAAGAGATCAGGCGCAGGACTGACTTTTTACACGCCCATCAGCTGACGCATGGATTATAATTATCTTTCATATCAGGGTGATTAAACGCCTCCGTGAACCAGTGTTTTAGGGCGTGGCTCTTGACTCGGAGGTCGTGAGTTCGATTCCCACGTTGGAAACATAATAATATTATATCCAAGTTTGGTTAGAACAATTATGCTGGCTGAACACTGATTGTCTGATAAGTAAGATGATCCATGCGTTGGATGGGCATGTAAAAAGTCGGTCCAGCGCCTGATCTCTCGCCGGTCGTGTCGGTCTGCCGTCCCACTGGGTTATGAGAGTAAAGGAATAGACAGAGCTCTTGTATTCTGCGCACACGCACCTGGGTACTATAAAATTACTCCTGGGTACCTGGCCTGGGATCAATGAAATCGGCCACCGTCGCCGAAACCAGAGTGGGAGTTAGTAATCAGGTGATCAGTCTGAACTTGGAAACAACAATTTTGGAATGGAACTTCCGTCAACTCAAGAGCATCGTTCTCGTAAGTCACTGAACCACGGTGGCTTAATAACATTCTGAATAAATAAAATATATTATCGAATTTTCTAACACTAATTTGTGCAGCTTAATCGTCGATTCCATTTATTTGTGAGGGATTCCAGAACACATATAAATGGCTGTACAAACTAAGAGCACTTACCCCAATCTGCTTTCAAGACAAGGACCTGACGTCAAACAATGCCAAGTTAAGTCCAATTACAGAGGAGTCTAAACGAGTCCCAAGCGAGTAAAACTTCATTTCCTTACTTATAGAAAATGGAGTCCTGAGTTTTTCAAATGTAAGTTATTAGCGATTTCCAGTCGCTACGGAGTTGACAAAGGATAAACTTTTAATATACTCAGATCGACGTTGATATTATTTAATATCAACATTTCCAGGAGAGTAAGCTACAGGAGTTATAAAGTGATATTATGTCTCCATTGTAGACCATAAACATCTTTATTTTTATTTGTAAGCTAACATCTCGCTTTTTACTTTCAAAACTTGACAATGTAATTTCGGTAGTTCACAATTTTTTGTTTATATTGTCAGTTACATCATAATGTCGATCAGATCTAAAACATTGCTGCAAAGTTTTGTTCTATACAACTGGCTAGAACAATTCATGGAATAATGTAAACTTTGGAATTATACTATTATTATAATATTTTAGCGGATAATTATTATTTGAGTTTAATTAAACGAGATGTTGTCGCTTATTTCATTGACTAAACTTACGCGCGTGCTTTTTTATTTAATAAAAAGTCTCCCATGTCCTCTAGGACTCTAAGTAACTCTACACACTCCAAATCAGTTAAACGGCATAAGCGCTAAGAGGAACAGACAATTATAATATTACTAGGAAATATATAAAAACCGCCTCCGCCTCCCGCCACCGCTATCGCTTCATCTTCTAACACAAACCGCAAACAAAACCAACGACGTTCTTAATGAACTCTCCCTGTAAACTGTTGTAGAAGTTCCCAACTAGTTCACTGGAGTTGGCCATCGAGAATCTTTGAATATTTTTTACCAAGGCATGCCCCGTTTTTACTGCATCAACTTTGGACTCCTCCAGAATAATGGAAACACGTAATCTGCTTGGAATACAACATGGAATTTGTGAGGAAACTTTTGTTAACATTACCTTTTTTGTACACTGGCTACGAGGAATGCTTTTAGTTGTGAAAGAATCCATACTAATATTATAAATGCAAAATATATCTGTCTGTCTGTTTGTCTTTTACCTCTTCACACCCAAACCGCTGAACAGATTTTGCTGAAACTTGGTATGGAGATACATACACCGGAAAGGACATAATATGATACCTAGCGATGATAAACAATTTTTAGCGCAACGTGGTGTAATCTTAGTACCGTTTTAAGTGATTTGACGAAGTCCACAACTTCGTTACATCCATTCGTATATCTCCTAAATCTTTTTCCGTAACTCAAAGTGTATTCACACAAAATTGCATAAAAATTTATTCAGCGACTATAATATGGTAAAGAGGTACCCTATAGTCCTCGCGACTGGTAATATTATAAATGGGAAAGTGTGTCTGTCTTTCTGTCTGGCTGCTACCTCTTCACGCATAAACCGCTGAACTGATGTTGCTGTGGACTATGGACGTATTTTGAGTCCCGGGAAAGGACATAGGATACTTTAATCCCGAAAAAATGCACGGTTCCCGCGCGTCATCTAGTTTGTTATAATTATACGGATACTTTTCTACCGATGCGTGGCTCCTACGTAATAAACTTGGCACTTTAGTTGATGATGATACTTGATATATTATATTTAGACAAAGACCACATTTGCGCTGTCCGGGTCCGTCTAAAAGGGTTGTGTTGTCTAAAGAAGTTCCTTTGGGCATCGGAATCGCTGGTTGAATAATAAAAGTTTCGTTAGGTGTTTGTTAGTGATGTTACATGAATATTCTATAAGGTCTTTCATTATTAAGCGCAATACACACTGGACCCGCCGGGCCGCCGACAAAGCTCGGCGACACAACCCGGCGACCTGTATGAAAAGAATGATGTCGGCAAAATGCGCCCGCGCGTGTTACCCGCCGACATGTTGGCGGCTTGGGTATGGCTGCGCTCAGTTGCCTGGCGACAGCGACACAACCTTTATAGACACGCGGCAATCACTGACCAATAAATTACTCATCTCAAGCCGCCGACATGCCTTCGACCAAATTTTCCGACTTGTATTATGTGAAGCCGCCAACTAGACCGCCGACAAAAAGTTGCCGACATAATGTGTCGGCGGCCCGGCGGGCTCAGTGTGTATTGCGCTTTATCTATACGGGCTGGAAATTTGCGCTCTACTATAATTAAGTAGGTACGTTGAGAGTTGAGACTCCGTTATAAAAGATTTTTGGAAACATTTTTTGGAATGAGACAGACAAAATTCTGAGTAATTTCTTCTTTACTCTGAGTGAGAAACTTCTTTATTCTGAGTGAGAAAGGAGGTAGCGCAGGACAGGGCTCAATGGCGAAAGCTAATTTCGGAGGCCAAGATCCACTTCGGGTCACTGAGCCAGCGGAGTTAGTTAAAAATTATAACTACAATTTTTACTATTCTTATGTATACTATTTTAATAACGAGGTAGTTTTTTTTTGTTTCTAGGAGGTAACCTCTAAAACTACTTATCCGATTGCAAACATTTTAACACTGATAAAAAGCTGATGTGCTGACTAACTTTAAATAGGCTATATTGTACTATGTATAAAAAGTTATGTATTTTTTGCTGAAATTTTGTCATTCTCAGAATTCCACGCGGGCGAACCCGCGGGCAAAAGCTAGTATTTTCTAAATAATATGAGCTGATGTTAATAGAATAGGTCTGATATTATAAACAAGTCATAAATTAGATCTTTTATTTACAGAGAGTATGGCTTCCTGGTCGCGATGTATTCCTTGACACCGGGTAATGTGCGGATCTTCTGCATCAGCGCCTGGACAGTGGGGTACTTCTTCTCGATCTCCAGACCAAGGAACAGGTTGGAGACTTCCACGATGCCCACGAAGACGAAGTCAGCCCAGGACAGCTGGAAGTAGGAGGTTGGTTAGAATGGAAGTCAGATCACAGATTTATTTATTTATTTAGATGTATTGTGATTATACAAGGTGTAACAAAACTAAGGATTTTATAGGGTGTTCATGATGTGTTTCTTGTAGACAGTTCACTGTGAAAGCAGCAGCGCTAAAAGATCTTTTTTGTGATTTGTTGCAAACACCCCAGCGTCACGAGTTTTCCCATAAAAAAAAATGCTCTTTCAGCGCTGCTTTTTTACTGTGAACTCTATATACCCTAAAATATAATCACATAGTTTTGCTACACCCTGTAGAGTGCAGACAAATAGGAATGACTTGGTAAAAATTTTTTCGTTTTTATTTATCAAGTTCAGGGTTTAAATAATGTTATGTAAGGGATCCAAGCAAATTAGTATAGGTACCCATAAACTTCATCAAAATCTGTTTATTCCATTACTATAGAATTTAGTAACTCTGATACCATGTAAACCATAGATTGACAGTTACACTATCAGTTTTAATTAATTTTGATCTTAAAAAAAACATCAAATTAAAACACTTTAAAATTATTCATATTTTTTTCATCGAATTTCTTTACTGCGTGGATAATACATTTCAAAAGCAATCTTCCTTAGATAAAATATTATGATGTGGAGTTTAAAGTTACAGAAAAGATGCTTTCTATAAATAATAAAAAGTTAGAAAGTACGTCTTGTAAAATGATTAAATAAAACATCGCCACAATTCTGCATAAACCTTCTGCAACATCGTAAAAAATTGTGACGGTTCTAAACATTTTCTTTATTTTCCCGCGGGAATCGCTCTGTTTTCCGGGAAAATTTTAGACGGACGTAATTTACGTGCACGGGAAAGATTTCGTTAGAAACACGGTGAAATTAAATTTCCCGTATTTTCACGATATTAGAAATTAGCTAAACAGGATATTATGTTTTGTTTGTGAATACAACTGCGAAATGCGAGAACGATATTAATTAACTGTATTTTTCTTGAAGGACCTACGTTGATTTTGCTTAATGATTACAGATTTTACCTCTTCACGCCCTAACCGCTGAACCGATTTTGCTGGAATTTGGTATAGAGATACTTTGAGATCCGAGGAAGGAAAAAGGATACTTTTTATCCCGGAAAAATATACTGTTCACGCGCGATAAACGCGAGTTGCGCACAGAACAATAAAAACTGTTTTTATTGTTCTGTGGTGTTACGGGTGTCATCTGGTTCAAAAATAATTTGAATTTTTCTGCTTTTGATCATAACATTTTGAAAATATTTAAACAAAAAATTTTAGCTACCTTTCCGCCGAAGTATCCCTTGTTGGCCTTCAAGTCCCTCTCGAAGCGTGAGAAGAAGAAGTCGATGTGCTCGTTGATGATCTCCTTCTTGAGGGTCTCTTTCCTGGCGACATCGTTCTCCTTGAACCACGCAATCACCTCTGAAAAAAAATCAACCATATACAAGGTGTAACAAATCTAAGTGATAATAAAATAAAATTAAGGGTGTGTATGTGTAACTCTATATTCCTTACTACAGCTACAGCGCTGCTGTGTGCTAAGTGGCAGCGCTGAAAGAGCATTTTTTTGTGATTAGTATGGGAAAGATAAAAAAGTTACTCTTTCAGTGCTGGCACTTACACAGTATTTTTACAGTATTATCACTTAGTTTTGTTACACCCTATATTTTATCAGACGAGATATTATTCTATCCTATGCAACTTTATAAACTAGGCAATAAGTTTCATTTTATACCCACATTGGTTGAGCGACTCATGCCGTCGTCGTTGCCTTGTAGTGACATAAAGCAAAATGAAACCTATAGCCTAGGTCATAAAGTGGCATTTTATTTGTATGTGTCGATCGCGGTCGCTTGCGGCAAGGATCGTAACCTTTAGATCGCGCTAGGTTAGATCTCACAACTATACTGCAGCGATGCAGCTCACTTTACGACTCATAGTTCCGGAGTGCCATATCGTGTAATTCCACCGCTCCGTACTGTGATTTAGCACGTACCATTTCATAAAAATAATATTTAGCCATAAAATCGTATAAGCGCTTCAGTATGATAAGGCCAATTCACAAGTGTGATCTTTCTTTCAGTTACAAATAACAATGTTACAGCCACCAAAATAATTTACCTCAGCGGGAAAATTAATGTACCAGCCCAGTCACAATAGAACGAGATAGACGCTAAAAGAAGAATATTTGGGGATATTCTCCATTCCATCTTATATTTTCCCAACTTAAAATTTCCTCGAACTCTTGTTAGAGCAAATAATTATGTTGCCTAACTATGGACTCGACAACTTTTATGCGCGATATTCAATAGCTATGTCCACATTATGCAATTTCATCTTCAATTTTCGTCGCTTTCTTTCTTTCACCGCTTCCTAATAAAGTGTTATAAACAACTTTTTTGACAGATTCTCCATACTATATCTGTCAAGTTAAGTGGTGGATAGCCTATCCGGCACTTATCAGGAAGTGGTAAAACAGGCCCTAAGCATTGACCGCTTAGCTTTCAAATCCAATTCGAACCAGAATTATTATGGTTTTACACCTGATTACATCAACTGAGTAGAGAGACGAGACTGTGGCAAGACAGTGCTTTCGGTCAAGTTTATGACCGGCCAAGTAAATGACCAATTATTCACTTACTCGTCCAGAAGTCATACACGTTGTAGACCGCCGCGTCTAGCTCAGCCTGCTCCCAGATGTCTGTGGGCACCAGGTTGAACTGCTGACCAAGGTAACGGGCGATGGCCAGCGACTGGTTGAGGGAGCGGCCACCCTCCTCGTACAGCGGCAGTTGGCCGTATGGTAGTGCTGTAGCATGATAACATAGGATATGGTTTAGATAAGATTTATGTTTATTGCGGTAGCAGCTCTGAATTTATGTATAGGCAGTATATGCCATGGTCTGTGGTGGCAGCGTCCTATGGCGTCTTAGGGGGGCGGCAGCGTCCTATGGCGTCCTAGGATGGCGGCAGAGTTCGTACTTGATATTACTTTGTACATAGGGGCGACAAAATCAAAGTAGCCCTACTCATATAAATACGGGCTACGGCCATGTGCAGAAGCCAGTAAAACTTTTAGATACTGCACTAAAAATGCGTGTTATTCTGATGGATAATATTCGTCCATGCAAAAAGTGTAAACCAAAAATTAATAATTAATATTATACAAAATATAAGTTACAGAAATACCTTTATATTCATATAAGTTACAATCAATTACTTTAATTTAACAAGAACTACTGAATTCAAAAATAATCTAAGCTAATTGCAATGAAATAAAAAAAGATACTCACAATCTTTAACACTCTTGATGGGCCAGGTTGCTAATTCATACCTCACGTCCTCGAACTTCTGCTTGCCGTAATGCAGAAGATACCTGATGGGTTCCCCCAAACCGTTGATATTGAAGTAGTGGAACTTACGCGCCATTTTAAAGACTCACTACCAGCACGAGTAAGTGACTAGCCGAATTATCCACCGTATATATAGCCGGTCTTATCGTTTGTTATGGGTCAAATAGATAATTTATCTACCTTTCTGTGTGTCATTGTTGATGATAACTACGAGGAGAATTTATATTTTGGTCAATTTATCTTTTTGACTTTAATCTTAACACTGGGATAGATTTATTTATTTATTACGATTCACCAACAGAATATCATCTGGTACATTAAAATAGTTTATTATATTAGTGTAGTATCAAATATTTTAGGAATCCCGTCTTGTGATTTCTTAGTTTTTTTTTCAAATTCAAATTCTTTATTAATCATACAATAATATACAATAGTATAAAAGCAAGGTTTTGTAGGATCTTTGTAAAAATACGATGTATTTTGTTAGCATGACCCGGTATAACTGAATATTCAAGTTCAAGTTTTTATCAACCGATGATGTTATGTATAAATTACATCATCGATCGATAAAGAAATCTGATGACTTAATATTTAGGCTCTACCACGGTTTGCGAATTGATATGACGACAAAAATTTATCAATAATACTATTTTTCAAATAAAGTAGAGAAACTCTAGATCTATCATCCCTCTTTATTTCGTGGTGTTGTAACCAGGGTATTTAGTTATATATTAAGAAAATAATCCTTCCTTTTTTGATCGAAATCTAAATCAATAGCATCGTTTCTCACTAATTTGACCGCACCACGGTCTTACAGAATGTGTAAAATAACGATTACGTGATTACGTTTCGGTGGAATTATTGCTTGCCATCAGGCGTTCTGTTCGTTTGTCGGCCTCCATAAACTAACACCTGTGGTGGTCATTTTGAAACCGTTTAGGAGTTATTGCAGGTGAGGTATGTTTGCTCGCAGTTTCGCAGCAATAAACTGTAGGCGGTAAATTACTGTTCGCTACTGGTGCGGGTGTGGTCTCAGTGTTGGCGATATAATATTACTACATTACGCTCGCAACTCCGTTACGCCAAAATTAGTTTATCGCGCGGGAAGGGTACATTTTTCCGGGATAAAAAGTCTCATAATATGTCCTTTCCCGGGACTCAAAGTATCTCCATACTAGTAAAATCAGGTCCAGACAAACAGACAGAGACTTTTCTGGAGAAAAAAGTAACGACGAACCACCCACAACAATAGATTGTTTGATATACCTATCTAGACACACAGTCAAGCCAAGTTCAAGTAAAACAGAACTGGCGAGCAGCACCGTGTGTCATATTACACGTACCATTACGAGCCATTTTTGACCCCCTCATTATTATTATAACAGCTTAAATTTATTTAAAAAGATAATGGTATGCTGCCAATTTGTCTATTCCAGATTTTTACAGAGCCACATCAATTTAAAATTATTAGAGATCGCCCAATGGTCGAAATTCGACCTTAGTTTCAACGACGCGACGTTAGAACAACTACCTATATATTGTAAAAAAATATTGACTTTATCATATTTTTTTCAAATCTCGTCTCTGGGGCTCGGCTGCTCTCAGACTGGATGTGTAAGCATTGTCCAATAGTATCTAAAATTCAATAAAAAGAAACTTTATTCCATTATCAATTTGTCAACTTGTTATCAACAGACTTTAACCATAAATAAAAGAGTATAATTCGTATGTATAGGTTTGTCACTCAAAAATCTGTCATCTTCTTGAGTGTGCGTATTGTAGTGTGTGTAATGTTTTACTTGTTAAAAATGTATGATAAAAGTATAATTTCAAAATAAGTAATAGTTAAAAAAAAACTAAAAACACGCTTTTTATATAAAGCGTCGGTTACAAACAAACATACAAACATATAAATTGAAAAATGGAATAATTATATCAAATTAGTGTATTGTCATCGGTCCTCGATAAACCTACAAGATTTGAACGAAATCTGGCTGTTTAAAGTGGGTCAAAATCGCGCCCAAAGATGTCGGTTACAATGAGGTTACAAACAAATATACAAGTGAAGCTAATAAAAAGCGTATAATAATATTAGCTCGATGCACTCCTTCACCATATAAACTATAACTGTGCAAAATTTCATTCACCTACGTTTCCGCATTTTTCAAAAGGGATACAAAGTTTTTCGCTCGCGTATTAATAATATATAGATTAATATTAATATTTCCACATAAAAAATAAACCATCCGCTATAACTGGCACCACACCCTATTGCTCCGTAACTCTCGGTATCTGTGTGAACCCTTGAGGTCCAGCTGCTCACAACAAGCACCTAATTAGAAACGCCGTTTGCGGAACTTTTACAAACAGTAATACTAAATGGAATAAAAGTAGCACTTTTGCTTGTTAAGTCCAGCGGCAACGGGTTTTATAACTCTATTCGTATTTATTTCTAAAGTAAATGTCTTCTATCATCCATTTGACGACCTCTGTGGCTCAGTGGTGAGCGCGTTGGTAGCTCAAGCCAGGGGTCGCGGGTTCGAATCCCGCCGACGGAACAAAAAGTTTTCAATGTTCCCGGGTCTGGATGTGTATTAAATTATATTATGTATGATATAATAAAAATCTTAAATATATAATAATATGTATTATCTATACTACTATTATAAAGAGGAAAGATTTGATTTTTTGTTTGTTTGTTTGTTTGTTTGTTTGTTTGTTTGTTTGTTTGAGTCGAATAGGCTCCGAAACTACTGGACCGATTTGAAAAATTCTTTTGGTATTGGAATCTTACATTATTTCTGCTGAACATAGGCTACATTTTATTTTGGAAAAAAGTAGGGTTCCGTAAGATATTTGAGTTTTTCGGACGCAAGGTGTAAAAAATCAGCTAGAAAAGTTACTTATTTTGCGTACGCTGCCTAAACTATAAAAGATAGAACCATAAAATGTTCTAAGTAATTGTAGATCTTATAAATACCTACAAAAAAGTCCGCGACACACTATACCTATCTATGTCGAGTGAGGCACAATAACCATTTATTTATTTAAAAATCCTGAATTTTTTTTGGACTATATTTAAACGGATATATTTTACTCACGCTATTAATCCTTATCAAAATAAATTATTTTATCACTAAGAACAGTTTATGTAGATAATATTTGGTCTTTGAATGATTAAAATTGGACGTTTGGTTTTGAAATTATGGCGAAATTAAAATATTACGATAGTGGGCGTCACCAAAGCGCGTGCGGTAGGAAGACAATATTCTGTTGTAGAAATGAAAATTCTGTACATAAAAGATATGAAATGACACCCGAAATTACACCTTTGTCACTACATCGCTATAGAAGCCAAAAATGTGGTTAGTTTTTTGTCTGTCTGTCTGTATGTTTGTTCCAGCATCACACGAAAAATACTGATCCGATTTGAATGTGGGTTTCGCAGATATATTTTTCTTCTTCCAACTTAACATCTGGTGTATAAAATTTTTCCCCCCACCCCTCTAAGGGGACAAAAGAGGGGGTCAGATTTTGTATCAAACTTTTTTCTATAACACGAAAACTACTGATCCGATTTGCATACGGTTTTCACAGATATATTATATTTTTCTTCTTCCAACTCAACATCTGGTGTATAAAAATCCTCCCCCCCCTCCCCTCTCAACCCTCTCTGGGGACCAAAGAGGGGTCAGATTTTGTATACAACTTTTTTCTTTAGTGGACTTACTTCATATTAGGTATTAACTGTGTTTTTCAACTTAACATCTGGTGTATGACCTTCCCCCCCCCCCCCCCCCACAACCCTCTTAGGGGACAAAAGAGGGGGTAAAACATGTATCAAGTATCAACTGATGATGTAGAAAATATACTTTAAATGGCAAAACAACGTTTGCCGGGACAGCTAGTGTATAGTATAAAAGTATTAAACATATTTCCGTTGTACCTGTAACACAAGTCCTTCAGGTACTTAGCACGGGGCCGTGAGTGGAAGAACCAGGTAAGTAACTAAAATTTTATAACATTTACAATTTTATAAAATGTTAGTAATTATCAGACTTTAAGCACGACGACCGAATTAAGGAATTCCGTAACGAAAATTAACCTAACACCTCCCACTCTGACAGGCACAGTGGTGCGGCGTTGAAAGCAGTACATCGTCTAACGTCGTTTAAGTTCGGCAGAATTTATCACGGTGTTTGTGTACGTGCGATTAGATGCGAATTATAATTGAATAAGTCGATGAAAATGATATTCAATAGCTTTACCGCGGCAGTGCCCAAGTGCCACGCGTATTTTTTGTTTACTGGACCATAACCACCCTTAACTATCATTACGAAAATAATAATGGTCCTGCCATAGCCCAGTATCATATCAGTTAGTAATGACATTGAAATAAATAAAGTTAGATAACACCTAGAATAACCTCGAATGCAAGTTTTGATAAAGTTTTGTAAACAATCTGTTTAAAAACAAATAATGGTTATCAATGTTATTATAATTACTTGCTTAGTATGTTGATATAATGGTCCTACAACTGTACTTTACATTGTTATGTATGCTGAATCATAAACTTAGGCACCCATTGTACGCTCATGCAAGCGTCAGTCAATTCCGTCAATCATGAATTATGTTTGACTGATGGTGACTGATGGATTGACGAATGTCCAGATTTTCGTCAATCACCGTCAGTCACGCTCTTACACGGTGGCACCCATTAGACGGTAAGTTTTGCTGTCAGTTTTACCACAGTCATGGGTAACCTACCGTGTAAGAGCGTGACTGACGGTGATTGACGAAAATCTGGATACATTCGTCAGTGCATTCATGATATTTGACGGAATTGACTGACGCTTGCATGAGCGTATAATGGATGAGCGTATAATGGATGCCTAGGTTACCCATCAGTCACAGTCATGACTGTGGCAAAACTGACAGCAAAACCTACCGTCTAATGGATGCCTTAAATATTAGGCCGTAATACTTAAGCCGCTATTACACCTCACCTTTTCAGGGCTCGGTAGTTAGGAAAGTGTCATTGCAAGGACGTCTATAGTCAATACTAGCCCTACTCCTAAATTATATTACACTGCTTTAAATTAGGATGCGTATCTGAATACAGTGTAATATTATGCTACGGACTATAATTATTTTCAAAATCAGAATAGTCACCTGTTTAAAATTAGAATAGTATCTACATGTAACAAAAATGCTGTCCGGCATCACCGCTGCTCTTAAACTAAAAAAAAACAAGAGTCATCATAGTCTAAGAGCCGTCGATGCACCATGAGACTGGGATGAAAAACACGTTAAAAATGCTCATCCTGTGAGCATGAACTCCATTATACGGAACCTCTTCAATTATGGCCGCCAGCCAAGAAGTACGCCGCTAAGGACGTAATCTGCCGATCGATCTTGGCTCCTTGGCTATAAGTACGTTAATCGTATTAGAGAATTTTGGACCACCTCCATATGCACATCGATGCACGAATTCGGAAATGCTCTGCTGAATCGCGTTTGTACAGTCAAAGAATTAATGTTTGTACACTTAATACGTTCTGAAAATTATATTGACGCATCATCAGTTGTATTTATAATCGTTTTCCATTTCCATTTCCTATAATTGATGATCATGAAATGAAACAGTAGAAATACTATAATATACCATAATCTTACGTTATAATATTATGGTATTAATATAATATTTCTAAGTTTTTTAGGCTATTAATAATTTTAGCCTGCCTGATTACTGCTATATTTCTCTAGTTATCAAATATGCATCACCCTTTCTCACATGATATAGATTTCTACGTATCAATTGCGATGTTTAATATCAATCTTTACTATATTGCTCTTTCCACAGACATGAGTACCCTAAGTAGCACCTGCGTAGCGTATACAAAACCGACAATGGAAAACGTTTGACTTGTCTTTGGTCCTTTGAGAGATATTATCGCGATGTCCTTTTCAGGAAAAACCTAACGTAAGGTGTCGGTATTGTTTAGCGTATGAATAGACTCATTTACTCTTAACTCAAAATCATTTTGAGATTATAATCTGTATTGTGAGGTTGTAAGGTATGACAATGTTGATAGTGACTCTCCCTCTCGTATGGTGATTGGGGTGAATTTTGAGTGATCCTATAGAACAGTGTTTCTCGATCTGAGGACCGTGGGGGTCCACAAGTATGTTGTAGGAGTCTGCCGTCTTTAAATATTTTACTTTTATTTCTGTGTTTTTTATTAAGGGCCCACTTGAAATTGTGGTTGATTTTCTAGGGGACCGCAGACTAACAAAGGTTAAGAAACGCTGCAGTATAGGATTTTCACGCTATAGTTTAAGTTCCAAACTACGCTACTATATGGTCACTTTCATACTTTTGACAATAAATACGAAGTTTTCAACTTCGCCTCATGGTTTGGACCGGGAATTCTCGTTAACAGAGCACAGAATGTACAATAATTCAACTCCAAGTTAATCTTAATTAAATGTCCATCGGACGTGGGATACGGTTTGTGGTATTAAAACAATGCCAAATGTGTGTACCGTATGCAAATAATGTTGATTCGAAAATAAACTTTATTGATATTGCGAGTAGGTCTATAATGGGTTATTATGGATTTGGGACATTAATTTGTTTTGTGCTCGTTGTGCTGTAATTTAAAAAGTTTCGGCGACTCTTCATTAACAGAATTCTTCTTTTGATTTCTCTTTTATTATAATATTTTGCAGTTTAGTATATCATTGTAGATATGTGTGTTTGTCAGTATTTGCATTGGAGAAGTTAATATCAAACTAGCCAATGCAACTTTTGTAAGGCCCAAGAACAGGTGTCATAATGTTTAAATATCTATAGACGGTTCCCACCCCACCACATCCATATTGCTCCTTGTTAACTTGTGCCCGTGTTAAATTCTGGAGAACCTGTGTTATTTGTACCACACAACCGAATTATATTCAATGCTTTAACAGTATGCATAACAGTTAAGATTTCTTATATAGTATACACAATATTATTATAATATTAGCTGCAGTGATGAGATTAAAACAAAGAAAACACTTTGTATTATTATTATTACTCTGGTCTCTGCAGTAATGCTACATTGATGCTTTTTAATTCATTAGACAAAAATCCTTACCCAAACAGAGGCTATCAATATCAGATACTGAATGATAGCCGAGGAACATGCGATGGTGGACGGATGGTTTATGAGGTTGTTGACTTACAGTACGTTTATAGTTTTTTCATTTATTAAAACCGTGAAATGTTATAGTAAGAAACAATTTTATAGAAGTAGAAGAAACAGAAAAGTATATACTTAGGCGAAAAGCTTACGTCTGTCGGAAATATCTGTAGCCAAATGGTAGACCTTCGTTATTTGGTCAGGTTAGCAAAGTATATAATAATTATTAATAATAATAGCTCCCACACCGGTTTCGGTGACGGTGGCCGGTTTCATTGAAACTAGGCTAGCTACGCAGGAGTAATTTTATAGTGCCCAGTGTGTGCGCAGTGCACAAGAGCACTCTGTATTCCTTTACTCTCATAACCCAGTGGGACGGCAGACACGACCGGCGAGAGATCAGGCATCCGACGCATGGATCATCTTACTTGTCAGATAATCAGGTGATCAGCCTGCATTGTCCTAACCTAACTTGGAAATAACAATATGTTTCCAACGCGGGAATCGAACCCACGACCTCCGAGTCAAGAGCCGCGCTCGATACCACTAGACCACGGAGGCGGCGCGCGGCGGCGGTATAATGATACTTAGACAAATAGGGCATTCTGTAGAAATTTTCTTCCACTCAATAAATATGCCCAATTGCTACCTTCGCGATATGGGGCTATTATTTTTGGAACAATGGCACACCCAAAAACGCCTACAAACGATTTCCATCTACCGTGGATTTATAGCAAATTGCCTTCCGGCCGCCTTCAGGCGTTGTTTTATTTCTAAAGAAGGAAAATTCGTTTCCATATTCCTATGCAGCGTTATTCGTATTGGTTCGAAATTAAAATAATGGGGGCATATTTTTTATTGAATGTGTGCCAAGGATGTTAAAATATACCTAAAGAGATGAAGATTACCAACAAGAGATAAAACAAGTAAACAAAACGTTTACTTTATAATAATAACTTAACCACACCGGTTTCGATGACGGTGGCCGATTTCATTGAAACCAGGCCAGTTACGCAAGAGTAATTTTTATAGTGTCTAAGTGTGTGTGCAGTACACAAGAGCACTCTCTATTCCTTAAGGGCCCGGGTTACCCTCGAAATTTTCATACATTCTTAATACCAAAATCATTTTCTCATACGAAAATATTTAACATGTTTGAGTTATTTTTCAGCTTAAGATAGTAATTACCTAGGGTCCTGAACAATTTTTTTTACAAAATATTTAAATACTAAAAAAAAAATTTGTGTTTGAATATTTTTTAGTAAATTTACTACTAAATATTTAAACACCAAAAAATAGACAAGAACACTAAAAAATATATAAATAAATAGTAAATTTACTACAAAATATTTAAACTTTAAAAAATATTTTTTATTATTTAAATTATTAAAACGTGTTTATATTGATACAGTCAGCACTGTATCAATATAAACACGTTTCAATTTAGTATCCATTGTTCACAATGATGTACAGTACTGCCAGCGCCGGAATCCTGTAGTAGTGATGGCCTTAGCTACTGTTAATCCATACTAATAACAAAGATGCGAAAGTGTGTATTCTATCTGTCTGTCCGTCCGTCTATCAGTCTGTTACCTCTTCACGCCCAAACTACTTAACCGATTTTGTTGAAATTTAGACAAAGATCGTTTGAATCCCAAAGGACATAGGATACTTTTATGCCGGAAAAATATACGGTTCCCGCGCGATAAACAAATTTGGGTGCAGCGGAGTTGCGGCCGTTAATCTAGTTTGATATAAATAAAAAAATTATCAACCTTTTTTTAACGACACAAATCCTAAAATATTTCTCCAATGAACACGCCCAATTTCTTGTTGGACTCGAGCCAAACGAAAAAACAATATCGGAAAAGGATTATAGAACAAACAAAACAACCCATTTCTACCCCGGATGGATAAAATCTTCATCTGTAAATGAAGAGAATTAATAAAACGGTTTTTCTATTTCATAAAAGTAACTCAATATTTTCCCCGGCGCTATTTTTATTATGCGCCTAAAATAATAAAATAGCAAGACTATTTTTAACCGTCGCGTTGTATAAAATGTTTTGACAGGCGCGTTGTATAAAAGAGTTTCATTTGACAGATTTATTTTAAAAACATTTTCCCAGAAACTTTTGTATGGAAACAAATAATTTACATAAAGCATTTCTTTGTTATAACACTCACAGTATTTGTTATGTAAGCACAATTGGTTAAAACCAGTATCTATATCAAAAGTCTTTCGAGAGCTTTTAATAAGCTTTTCTCCGAATTCTGTGTACAATTAAATGAAAAGACAAATTTCTACGAATAATATATCGTGGGTCCCGGTGTCTGCGGCTTGCGGTGTAGACCGAAGTTACAAATTCAAACTTAGACCTAATCTCGTGCTGTACAAAGTCTAAATTCCTTTGAAATTCCATTCATCTGCATATGACAAAATTTTACCACGTAATTTTCGTACCTAACTAGTTTGTGCGCTGTAAGAAATAATTTTGAATAAAGTTGTAGATGAGACTAAGCCATTGTCCAATGTCCACTTTAGTCTGGACAGTTGGTATAACATTAGGTATTATTACACTTGAATAAAATAATGCAAATATAACTAGTATAATAATAATTAATAGTTATCTACTTAAAAAGAGATATTTAAGTAGATATTGCCGATGCCCAACAAGTATTTTATCCGTAAATATCAATATTTTCTTATTATTTTAGTGGTTACTATAAAGATTGACAGAAATGAAGAAAATATTATTTTGTATTTAAGTATGTAAAAATCTATATTACATATTATTATTACTGTTATTAAAATATTTTTTATTTCTATTCTCCAGATATTACCTTGAAAAGGTCAAAGGCAGGTAAATAATTATTATTGTCTGAACAAAGCCCCCGATTTCGCTTCCTTCGGAGCACAATCAAGATATTCGCATTTAAATTTCTTTGTCCATTTCACGCAAGTCATAAAGTTGTGAGCGAGTAAGAGCGTTTAATTCCAACAAAATATATTTCCCAAGGCGGGTCCCGTTGGAACTACGTTGTGGCCATTAAGAGAGCGACAATACGCTAGGAAATAATATAACAGATTTAATTCTAATTATTTTTTTCAGATTTAAACATCCATAGATCTATAAATAGATGGATGTACTTTGATTAAAATAGATATTTGAATAACTGTTTTTATTTATGCTTGTATTACGTGTAATTTTTTTTTTTTTTGTAATTGTGAGCAATAAAGTGTTTTATTATTATTATTATTATTATTATTTTTATTAAAATGGTACGTCCATAGACGTGGTACTGTACTGAATATTATTACAGATTCGAATCATTAATATGCTAACTACTAACCAAATAACTAAATTATTTATTGAAACCGGTCGTGTAGAATAATAACATTGTAACAAACATAATAATTTAATAAAGTGGAATAGTAAAAGTGGATAATTATTGAATTGTAACTAAACTGTGTTTTGTTGCACCTTTTTGCGGGTTCTGTTTTTTGACTTCCTCATTACCATGCCACCATCAGTAATTAATTAGTAATATCTGCAACTGCAATTAAATTATGAAAATGAATTTTTATACAGTTATTATAAAACAAACGCCGCGATTTAATTTAAAAAACCACAGCTATACTACCAAATCAAAGACCAAATTAGTTATTAATTATTATCAAAACTAAATGAATATTACACATAATATTTAAAATTGGACGTTGCAAAAACGTAATGTACCTAACATAACTTTATACGTATTGGAATATTTTCGACTCTCGCGTACTACGTATAACGTACTACGTATTCTCTCGCGTTTTGTGGCCTCATTAAAGGCTCTCTAGTTTATTTTGTATACAGACGAGCGGAATCACAAATGAGGGACATTGGTTTTTGTCTTTTATTAATCGTGGCTCAGGGCCCCCGGGATTCGTTTAATATGAAATTTATTTTTCATTCTATTCAACTCCTATTTATAATTGCTAAAATATATGGAACTACTTTTCGCAGCATAATATTTTGATGATAAAATGTGGGTAGATTTAAATTTTTATCATGCTTACTTACAGCAAAACTCTGTGATGTTTGTTAAAACAGTTTTGGAATAGGTAAGCAATTTTAAATCGTTGAGCACATTCCCTATATGTTCTAAAATATTTTGTTCCACAGTTACTGTTGCTTACTATCATATTTTTATTTATTTATTTATTTATTTATTTCGTTGATAATTATTGCCTAAAACCTTAATATCTAAAAGAGTGAATTTAATTTGTTTAAATGAATTTAACGTTTATCTAAATCGTTAATCACGTCACAGTTAACTCGACGATAACATCACTGGAGCGTTCTGACAACTTTTAATTCCAAACATCTAAATTAAACATCTAATACTCGTTTAAGATAGAATTAAGATTAGAGTTATGGGTCTGGAACAGACTTTGGAATAGATTATTAGGATTTTAGGGCCAGGTTTTGTTAAATAATCTTACCAATACATAAAATTTTATTATGAAAAAAAAAAACATAAATCAAAATTCATGAAATCAATACAATTTTTGGAACTAAAATGAACGGTTCCAAAGGCCGTTTGCGTTAATCGATACTAATATGTATTATAAATCCGATAGTGTGTCTGTCTATCTCTTACCTCTTCACGCCCAAACCGCTGAGTCGATTTTGCTGAAATTTGGTATTTAGGTACTTTGAGCCCGGGAAAATTTAGGGTTTTCGCGCGATAAACGAATTCTAGTGTAACGGAGTTGCGGACGTGGGACGTCAACTAATTTGTTAAGGGCTTGTTTCACAACTTCCTGATAAAGTTCCGAATAGGCTATCCACAACTTTTTGAGAGATTCTCCATACTTCATCTGTCCAACCTATTCGGCACTTATCAGGAAGTGGTGAAACTGTCCCTAATAATCATTTATTATATTTCGCGACTTCATTCTTAGCGATTTATGCTTACTTATTTCTATGTAAACTAATGATGAAGCTGGCATTATAAAAGATTTTTAATTATATTGATGAACTCCAGTTTGAAATATTTAATTATAAAACGAATCAACAAGACGTTAATTAAAAGTTTTCTGACGAACAAACTTTTATTCAACTCAAGTTTCACGGAATTATTTATGTATTGTTTACGTAAATATATTGATTTTCCTCCCAATGTTCGGCATTTAATTTTAAAATTTAATTTTTAATATTAAAAGCTAGATTATTTTGCTAGCGACTTCGTTACCCCGAAATTCGTATGTTCCTCAAGAACCTAGTACATTTCGACACGAATATTAAACTATCTTAATCGGTCTAATCATTTAAAAGTAACGGATAGACAGATTGACATAATGTGGATACGAAAGTTTGTATATTTTAGTGGGGGAGGGGAGGGTGCTATTTGTGTAGTCACTCGTGTATTTTATCTCGTTTTCACTTAACGAAATTCATACTAGAAACTTCAGCGGTTAATCTGGACCGCTTTGCAAAAAATTTGATAAAAAAGTCCTGCACTAGTACTTAGGCCCGTATAAATAGTCAGTACTTAAGATGCGACCCGGTCTCAAGACACTGTTCGGCTCTGTGATTGGTCCAAATTTTGACAGCCAACCAATCACAGAGCCTGAACCGTGTCTTGAGACCGAGATGCATCTTGAGTACTGACTATTTATACGGGCCCTAGTTTACTCATATGAAATTTTTTCCTACTTTGCTTGCTTTTCCAACCAGTTTTCTCTAGTGTGATGCAACAACGTTGAGAGGTTTCGGAATGAGGATTACGGTAATAACATTACCCGCATGTCAAGAGCGTTTACCTCTGCCGATGACAAATGAACACTGCTAGGTAACATCGCATCTTACAGCTCATTTCCAGGGTTCCGTATTTTTATTTTATCAACGAGCAATAAATTATAGTCATAGGCATAATAGGCAACGATGTAGAGGCAAGTGACAGAATAGTCGAAATTTGATAGGGGGGAATCAAGAACAGTAATTATTGGAACGAAGTTCCTTATGGCGCGTTCGGCGTCGATAGGAGGCTAGACTGAACGATAATTGACCTCGGCACTTTTTTACTTGGCAGAGGGCGTTGATAGTATTCCTGTGCATCAACAGATGGTGTTTTTTTTTTGGAACATTTTTTTTTAATTTTATAACTTCGTTCCATCCGGGTGTCCCATGACACCTCTCGAGTTTTTTTTTATTAGTAACTAGGAAGTTCCTAGAAGGAACTAAAGAAGTAGGAAAGATCATTTCCCTCTGGACCCTTGTGGAAAGTGCATGGCTAACAGACGGTAATGTTAGTGGCCCAACTTCTTGGTTTTTTGGGTCTAATTAGGAATTTGTGGTATACCACTGACATAGATAACGAAAGTATTGTATGATTTTTCTGTTAGATTTGATGTAATGGTTTATCTTATGTTTTAAAAGACTTTGGTTATGTATAATTAATCTATAGCGGAGTACTATTATATATTCTGTGTCTATAGCAGATGTTGCACTGAAACAGTGATTCTGTTGAGTTTCACACTCAGTGGTAAGATGCTTACTCATGTTTGGTACTACTAATATATTATATTCTGTGCTCATGTTGAGTTATTTGCAGTATGCGAAAGAAACTTGTTATTCTATTTGTATTTTAAGTGTAATACAGCATTAAGTCAAACTTATAATCTAAAATAAACGCAAAGACGAAAGAAAGAGTTTTTGAAGGCAAATTGTCCTTAAAAACATTTGATATTGATACATATTTTAGTGTTTTAATGATGGCTACATGGACACTATGTTACGCATTTGTGTACCATCCCACAAAAACTTTGGTATTGTGTAATTATCAACGTAGTCATATTATGTTCTTTGGATCATTTAGAACAAGACTGCATTCATAGTTTAACAAAAAAATGTGGGTTAATACACAAATGCGCGACCTACTATAGAAAAATTTAAATATTTGAATGAAAACTTCTCGACAACGTGATTACCTTGCTCTCGTAATACGCAAAGTACTTTCGAGTGTAATTAACATCGAAAAGGTTTATGATTAGGCAAACAAAATAGAAACTTGCACTTTCTCCCTTCAATACTTGACTTTGTTTAAATTGTGCTCAATGAGTGGCTGCATTGGATTTAAAAAGCCAACATGATGTGTTGTTGTGTTATCTGGGCCTATAGAAGAAACTTTTTCGTTTTCGCTTCTTTTTGAATTGACATAAGACGAGTCGAACGTCAACGTCATATTAACGAACGCTTATGTCATTTCCATACATTTTCATCGGCGATTCTATAACGAAGCGAAATCGAAAACATTTTGGCCCACCCCCCAGTTATGTAAAGACGTTTAGCCAAAGAAATAACATAATATAATATAATATAGACCAAGAGGTCTAAACGTCCAATCATTGAGCTCAATTTAAATAGTGTTTTGTTCGTTTTTTTTGGCTAAACGTCTTAAATATTAATATAATAACAAAATATTACACCACATTAGTGATTATTATAACATGGGTTAAAAAGTGCAGTCAATGTAATAGCCAAACACCTCCAAAACAGCTGGACCGATTTTGATACTGTGCTTATCGGGTAGGTCCAAGAATAGCCTGCTAACTTCTATTCTTCATACCCGAAATAACGTTGTATCCTATCAATGGTGTGCTAAATCCTATAACGAGCTATTGAAGATTATTGAGATCAGCGCTACTCTGAAACGACAACTTTTTTAAGCTTGGTAGAAATATATTTCTTTGTAGCCCTCAAGCATAAACAAAATTTGCTGGGTCAGCTAATAATAATATTATGATTTATTAACAACAATCAACATATAAAAGTCACGACACATAAATTGTAAGTGATCAACTCTGAGACTTCGAATCCGTCCACATTCACATCAGCTCGCATTTAGTTAAAAACTTTAGAACGCACTGTAGTTTTTTTTTAATGAAATAAGGGGGCAAACGAGCAAACGGGTCACCTGATGGAAAGCAACTTCCGTCGCCCATGGACACTCGCAACATCAGAAGAGCTGCAGGTGCGTTGCTGGTCTTTTAAGAGGGAATAGGGTAATAGGGGAGAGTAGGAATGGGAATGGAAGGGAATAGGGTAGGGGATTGGGCCTCCGGTAAACTCACTCACTCGGCGAAACACAGCGCAAGCGCTGTGTCACGTCGGTTTTCTGTGAGGACGTGGTATTTTTCCAGTCGAGCCGGCCCATTCGTGCCGAAGCATGGCTCTCCCACGTTAAATAATGTTTTAGTCATATTTGACTTTTTGATCTGTCAACACAAGGTATGGAAAGTACGTTTGGAGTAATCACACACCGCTAATAATAGGCAGTAATAGGAAATGATTTGCAAAATTATAATAGATCTCTAGTTGCGCAATTTCCAATTTCATTTACATTCATTTTTGAATGATAAGCATCTTTTGATAGCATTTAGTGACTGTTTCTTATTCATGTCCATCTTGATGTAAGACTTGTGACTTTTTATGTAACTCATCATGTAATGGTTATTTACGTATTACTTATTATATGGTTTAATGTCTAAATTCTAATGCACTTATCATGCGACACCTTTGATAGTCAATTAAAGTAGGGCTTAATTATTCTTAACTCTGTTGTCCATCGCGCTGAGTCACGACTCACGACTCACGAGGCTATGGAAAGAGAGGAAAAAAAGACTATAGACTTAACCAAAAAATATCCCACACTGAAGGCACTACTTTTAGGATACATATTTTGAATTCGTTGTTACAATCATGAGCTAAGGTGGCCTTACTTTGAAAATAACGTGGTCTTGATAGTCGTGTTATTGTACCACCCCAATATGTTCAAGATTTTTTTCGTCACAGTATTAAGTGTAATAACAGCCTATTAGCATCTTAAAATTGAAACAGCATTCAGCACTAATATCTACTCGTAAGCCATAATTCAACTCTGCATTACTAGAAACCATTACATCTCGTGTGGTCAGAACTATTGCAAAAGAGTCCCAATTTCACAACATATCGGTATCGGCAATTACTCGATTACATGGGATCACGACACTACTTTACATACCACATCGCGTGACACAACACTAGTAATCGATTCGCGACTATTCACAATCGAATATTTTATGGTGCTGATTGAGTTTTGCAAGATTAATTTTAAATTGGCGAACGAGTGAGTGAGAGACAAAAAAGGTGACGCTTATGATCATTGGAGACCTGAGGCTACGTAGTAACTATTAATTAGTAATCTCTACCTAGGTCACCATAGATTTTGACTGTCAACCTTAATAGCTTAGTAACCCTTAAACATTCGGTAAACAGTGATAAAATGATTGAAACTAAAAAAAAACAGAACAATTTTTCAAAATCAGACCTTTTGACCATTCAAACTTAGAGTACAGTACCTACAATAAATCTACGTCGTACCAACTAATATACTATTCTGTGGTCGTACCTGCAATATGTTCTTAGAAAACAGCTCACTCAAAATTATTGTTCTTCTAAAAGTGAATTGGTAAAATTTAATTAAAATTCATGGAGAATAAGAATATCACATTTTTATAAAAAATTCCTTCTCTAAAATTATAAAATTTAAGTTCAATAAGCGAACTTTAAATAAATATTTAAATCAGTTTTATTGTTATGCCATTGCCACACGATAACAAAGGTGCAGGACATAAAAAATCTTTTACTTCTTATTTCTTAAGATGCAACATTATCACAGACATGATAATAATATTAATCCTTGGTGAGATCTCAGTGAATCTCACAGAAATTATGCTCACAGATTATCGGATGTAATGAGGCGAATAACATCATCCAGTGCCACTGCGGCTACGGGAGCTTCATACTGATTGCGACCTGCGTCGCCAATATTTTGTGCTCGTAGCTCTAAGATAGGATAGACTAATATTAGTACTATCTGAGAAGTCAATACGTAGACCTACGTAATTTTGCCGCATTGTATCAAACCCTGCAGCCCTAATATTGAATTAACATAGCTCAACCAAATGGCGCATGTTCGCCATCTGTCTATGCATCAATTTCTTTGATGGATTTTTTTTTTTTTGATTGCAAACGATGTTCATCATACAGGGACAGCGATACGCGTAGTCAACGCAGGTTTCAAGCTATTTTATGTTACTAATCAACGACTTCACATATTCTTACTGAAACTTTAAGATAGCAAGAAATAATTAATATTCACGCATCTGCCTAGTTGTGACCGTAAGAGTGACTCTAGATATTATGCAGAATAAAATAACATGGATTATAATAATAACGACAAGTTTATGGCACACGACTAATTTTAGATAATCATTACTGATTTAACGAATTAGGTTTCTTTCTAAAGATCATAATATTATTATTTATTCACGTTAAAATATGTATCGATTTTCTGTTCAAAATTATTGATGCACTGTTAAAAATTATATAAAATATAAAATGTGTTCTATTCATTCAAGACCACATTTCACGCGTCAATAGAGATCTTATACGATGATAATTATTATTATGTTATTCAAAAATACAGATACTTATGTAGAGCAAAGGAACGTAGTTACTTTGTATACTTACTGCACAAGAATTTATTTTTATGGGTAACTCGCCGCGCGTTTCGCTCTCAAGTACGGAAAGTACTTTGCGCCTACCTAAGATAAAACCATAATAAATGCGTAGAATAATAAAAGAAAGTCTTAACAAAGTTAATGGGCTCTCTGCCAAAAACGAAATGACTTGTGCGGGAGAAAATATGAATTATTCTCGTAGCTATATTTAGAAAAATACAATAGAAATGTTCCGTTGAGTTAATTTTCCTAATTCATATAGTCTTTTGTTAAATTCTAAGACGAGAGTATTGCTTAAGCTGATATGAAACTTTTTTTTTTTCTTTTATTTTTCACTTTCATTCACTCAACAAAACACCCATACCACCCTACTCAACAAAATTTTTCGTTCCATAAAAAAATGTCATCGGTTGATCTGCAATTTCGAAGATATCATTGATATTTTTCCAAGTGTATTTTTCTGTTTAACCGTTAACGTGATACTTGACAGTAACAGTTATAAGGCGGTCTTTATATTCAGCGTGTAACCTTTTAAAAACCTACTAATATGTCCTATTGCCTGTATAGAATGTATTTTTCTGCATCTAGCTAAGCGAAAAATTGTATAGGAAAGGGAAAAAACGTGTTAACAACAGTTAGATATTGTGAAATGGATCCCACATTGATATGCGGGAGATAATGGCTTCCCAATGCATAAATTATAAACCGTTTGACCGAATAATTAACCATTTCCGCAGTACCGTGTATAGGTACTTTGTACGATTTTAACCAGAACACGGCCTCAGCATGAGCACCTATCCAAAATGTTGGGAGATCAATGCAGCAATCAGACTTTAGCTGGATCTACAGGGTGTAACAAAACTAAGCGATAATACTTTAGGGTGTGTACGTGTTCCTTGTAGCAGCGCTGAAAGGCCAAATTTTTTTCACTTTTGTATGGGAAAAGTCGTGACGCTGGGGGGCTTGCCCATACAGAAGTGAAAAAAAAACTTGGTTTTTCAGCGCTGCTACTTTCACAGTGAACTCTCTGCAAGGAAAACGCAGGCGTCATACTACAATTCCAATGCGACCAGTTATCGTAGGTTACTCTACGAAAACAATTTTAATGTGAACTGTACGAATTAAATTTTATGGGCTCTATTATCCAAGATTACGGACATAACACGCAATTAATTTTGTTACATTAAATAATACATAAAAAGTGAAAATTGTTACAATCAACATGAGTTCCGTTCTGTTGCATTACAACATTGGTGGTAGTAGTAGAGTGATTGTGTTGTGGCAGTTTTTGTTTTTATTTTTTACGATAATTATATTCAAACTAGCTGTCCCGGTGAATTTTGTGTCACTTTAAAACCTTCCCTGAACTTCTACGAATATTTTAAGACTAAAATAAGCCCAGTCCGTTCAGACGTTTTCGAGTTTTAGCGCGACTAACACAATATTTGAAAATCCATTTTTATATACAGTGTGTAACAAAAATAAGTGATAATACGATAGGGTGTGTACGTGTTCCTTGTAGAGAGTTCACTGTGAAAGTAACAGCGCTGAAAGACGGATTTTTTTTTACTTTTGTATGGGCAAGGGCATAGAGACGTATAGAAGGAAAGAGGGGAGGCCTTTGCCCAGCAGTGGGACACCATCGGCTATTTAAAATAATAATAATAATTATGGGCAAGGGCCCGAGCGTCACGAGATTCCCCATACAAAAGTGAAAAAAAAAATTGTCTGCTACTTTCACAGTGAACTCTACAAGGAACACGTAAACACCCTAAAGTATTATCACTGATTATTTATGTTACACCCTGTTTATGATAAGATAAATTTATTATTACCAATATTTTGTTTTAAGGGTTAATTAATACCAGGTTAAATTTTAGAATCCATGGTTTTCAAACTCTATAAAACAAAAGTTTAAATAATTTAAATTTCATATTTTGTCCTGTAATATTTTGTAAAACAAAAAAATTGTGCGTGCGGTTTTAATAAGTGAAACACAGACGGAAGCTAGGACTTCGTTTGATTTTCGGTAAGTAGAGCAACAATTGTATAGTTATTTTAAAATTATGCTAGGTGTTATCAAATTTTTTTTAATTATATTTTTATACTATTATATGTTGAGAAATGTACACTCAACACTGAGCTCTAATTTATTACTTTTTATCGACTGAGCCAAAAAAGGCTATGTTTTTCGAGTGTTTATCGATCATACTTTGTGTTGTGAAAACAAACTCTTTTTTGCATTGATTATGACCGGTTCTGAAGTATTTTTAGAAGACTTCTCTATTTCTTTCGTTATTTTCTACAGCGTGGCCGATTGGTTAATTTTGTGACAAAAAACTTTCAAAAACTTAGTCTACATATATTAATGTTTTTTGGCGATTATTTAACGACGGATCCTCTGACTCCCTTGTACTATTGAAGGCAAGCGCATAATTTTTAATTACACTCAAAATTAAATGCATGATGCATCAAAATCAGGGTTCTATAAATAAACAAGTACCTAATCTGGAAAGTGGAACACGTATGTAACGGAAGCCATATAACTTAGTACTCTTATAAAATCTAGGCTGCACGTAACTCTAAGTGGAATTCTATAAAATACCTAAGTAACATACTTACCCGTAGAAAATATTATACTCTGCGACAGTCCAAAAAATAGGGTAGAAGGTAAATGAAATAGAGTTCCATCTTATCAGCTAATTTTTGCCGTTGTTTCATATAAGTTATAACGCAGGCGCAGTACTTTCATATTTACTCTCTATCTAAACAGCTGTTTTTAGGGTTCCGTACCCAAAGGGTGAAACGGGTACGTCTGTCTGTCCGTCTGTCTGTCTCCAGGCTGTATCTCAAGAACCACTTTGACAACTCCGCAGTCCGCACGTCTGAATTATTAATAATTTGATTCGAAAGAAGCACTAGAGCTAGAAAAGAGTTTGAATGTACCAGTGGCGTTATCCTTACTTGTTGTTTAGGAGTATGTTTATGTCGGCATCATGCCACAGATGTCCTGATCTTTACACTCCTTAACTTCAATAAGAGGTGTAAGGCCTCAACCACTAGACCAGTGTTTTTTAACCTTTTTTATGCTGAGACCCCCCAGGTCATACCTGGTTTAACCCCCCAGGTGGCGACAAACAAATTAAAAAACACTGCACTGGACGAATAGCAGATTATTATCTAACGATACACTTACCAGACTCAGATTTAGATAACAATTACGTCATCAAAGTTTATGCAAAAATTGTTCATTTCGGAAGTTATGCACATTTAACATGTAGGTCTGTCGTATCATAATGTAATATTATGTTGTTTAGTGTTTACATAAATACTATTTAGTAATCAGTGAGTAAGGGAATAAACAGAGCGGACAGTATAAAATATATATATATTTTTTTAGCCTATAATATCCCACTGCTGGGCAAAGGCCTCCCGCAGGGTCTTCCACTTGTTTCGCTCCAGCGCCACCGTTGGTCAGCCCGGCTGGTACGCCTCCAGCTCATTACGCCATCTTTTCCTAGACCGACCACGGCTGCGTCTTCCATCTTCAGGTACTCACTCTGTCGATATCTTTGCCCAGCGGTCGGGATGCATACGGCTAATGTGGCCAGCCCAATCCCACTTTTGCTTAGTCGCCTTAACTCCTACGTCCGTGAATTTTTGTTTGTGAGTGCAGTGTTGTGTTCCTTATTTTGTCCAGAAGACTTATTCCCAATATACTGCGCTCCATTCCTCTTTGGCATACCCCGAGTTGGGAATCGGTCAATGACCAAGTTTGCGCGCCGTAGGTTAGGACGGGCATAATATTATTTCGACGAGTCTGCGCTTCAGGGAGATTGGTCTCCCTTTATCAGCGTCTTCACGGATCAGTAGCTCTTCCAGGCGTTTTCGATTCGGCGATCAACTTCCTTTCCTTGTCTATTGTCAAAAGAAACTAACTAGCCCAAGTAAATGTACTCATCGACATAGTGTATTTCTTGCTCGTCTACCACGACTCATGACCCTACGTCTCGTGCTGTTGGTCAACAGTTGTGTTTTGGTCTTTGGACCTGTTCATTGTAAGTCCCACCTCGAGGCTTGCAGTGCTGAGATCTTGGAGCATAACTCGCATATCTGCGGCTGTAGGAGCAAAAAGGACTATGTCGTCGGCAAACTTGATCAGCCTTTTCCTATTAATTTCGATGCCCTTCTCTGACCACTGGCTTTCCAGTTTTTTACAGATGCATTATTTATCTTAAGTAAATTATAGATAAAATATTATTTTAGTAGTGTTAGATTAAAATGGGTTTCGAAAGTTTATTTATGATAATATAAGGATATCCTGTAAATAATTAATTATTGATTACGTAACATTCTTTTATCGATACGAGCATTGTTACAGAAATATAGATTCAATATTAAAGATTCATCAAGCTAAATTTAAATTAGTAAAAGGCGTACCTATTGTGTTGCGTCGCTCTAGCTGGTTCCGGTATATTTTTTTTTCTATTATAAATCAATTAAATAATGCAGACAACCTTCTTACGATAAACTACTATAATAATTAATTAAAAATGAAACTGTTATGTTAAACATAATATCTGTATTTTTATCTCATTACAGTTATGAATCGTAGTTTTTTTTAAAGAAGGCAGGTCACTGTAGCCCTGACGTCACTGCGACCCATAATGATCTATTGTGACTCCTTCGCACTAGAGCAGGGGATGGCCAACCGGTCGATCGTGATCGACCGGTCGATCGCGACTGTTAGCCCAGTCGATCGCGGCCAGGCAAAAAATATAAATAATTAGACGAGACTGCGCAATGACCAATAAGCTACACTATGCTGTTTCATTTAAGATATCAATAAGTATGTAATTAGGGTACTTGGTAGATCGCACAGGGTTTCGTTAGTAAACATCTTAGGTATCTTAGGTCTAGTCAAGTTGGCCACCACTGCACTGCTCTAGATTATCATCCCCAACCCAATACTGCTCATAAATTTAACGATATGGCTGGGGTTGGTGCCACGAATTTCCTCTGTGGATGAGTATTCGTGGCGACCAAGGTGCCTGTTCCTGCTCTGTTGAATCGTGGTTACAATTTGTTTTTATTTTTGCAACATATTTTTTTGATGTTATAATAACCCATATCCATACTAATATTATAAATGCGAAAGTGTGTCTGTCTGCCCCTTTGTCTGTCCGTCTCTCTGTTACCTCTTCATGCCTAAGCCGCTAATCCGATTTTGTTGAAATTTGGCATGGAGATACTGTGAGTCCCGGAAAAGGACATTAGGATACTTTTTGTACCGGAAAAATGTACGGTTCCCTTCGCGATAAACGAGTTTTAGCGCAACGGAGTTGCGGGCGTCATCTAGTTATTTAAATATTTTTTGTACATAAAAAATCAATATGGCCTTTGATTAAGAAGCTGTTACCAACTCTTCTCAATTCAACTTCTTTTCTCAATAATCCTATTAAAAATAAAAATACTTAAATATTTTTGACAGCCAAAAAGTTGAACCATCTCAACAATAGTTCGTTTGACTTGCACTTTCAAAACTTTCTCCGCGCTTTGAGTCTATATCTTCGATACTCAATATTTTACATTATATGACGTCACAGAGTATTCTAGCGCCATTTGTAAACTGTCATGGCGGCGCTACGGTCGCGCCGAGCGGTTCCCGCGTAAATTTTGTTTTGTGTTCGAAATAAGATTTTATCGTAATGGTGTAAGATTGTGTTGTGCTAGAAAGTGCGGGCTGGACTTAGAAAGGTTTGTTTATCTAATTATGTTAAGTCAATGTTGTGTAAACATTGTAACCGTTAGTTGATTGGTTTTTGCGGTAGTTAAGATAAATGAGTAAAAAAATGTTTATGTATATTACGAACAGTAAGCAAAAATTTACGGTAGATTTTTGATATATTTTCCCGATTTTAATACTAAAAGGCAGAGGTTACACGGTCAGTATTTCATCAATCTGATCCATCAATCCTGATCAGATTGACAAAAAATTGATCGTCGAAAAAATCGATCGATTGATGGATTGATCATTTTTTTTAATATGAACTTTTTTATAACTATCAGTATTCCGTCAATCAGATTGATGGATAATGGTGTAACCTCTGCCAATTACTACAATTAAAGTAATGCAGTTGAAAGTTTTAAAATTAAAAAGTAAAAAAAGTTTCAAATAAGCACAAAAGAAATTGCGACGTATTTATAATATTATGTTATAAAATATGATTTTATTGTATTTTAAATTACTTTTGTAAAAAAATTGCATAATTATTATAATGTTTTATTTCCGCTACTAAATGTAAACAATTAGTAAAATAATTATTATTTCTCTATGTTATTACTTATTATGTAATTAACTTAAAAATATTTAAAGCCGTTTAATTTTTTATTGAGCTTAAGTTACTAAATATGCATTTTAGCGTTACATAGATCTTATAATTACTCAATATTTTTTTTTGCTAAGCTATCCTAAAAAAATTGCTTTACGTAAGTGACTAGGAGACTAGGACTAATTGCGGATTAATGCATGCGTATGTGCATGCACTTGCTGTAAGCATGTTTTATTTAAAGGTAGAGTAGGCTATATCCCGTATTTGAGTTAATCAATGGAGTATGGACTCTTAGACCCGTTCCTATATTATGATACTCTATCCCGCATTTAAGTTAATCAATAGAGTATGGACTCCTAGACCCGTTCCTACTTCCTATATTATGATATATATTATGTGCCTCTGATCTTTCAGGATGGCTCTTTCAGTGTCACAGGCGCAGGCGCCAATCGTGGTGCGTAACGGACCTTATTACCGTATCGTTTTTTTTATTAAATAAGGGGGCAAACGAGCAAACGGGTCACCTGATGGTAAGCAACTATCGTCGCCCATGGACACTCGCAACATCAGAAGAGCTGCAGGTGCGTTGCCGGCCTTTTAAGAGGGAATACGCTCTTTTCTTGAAGGTTTGCAGGTCGTATCGTATTGTAATATAACGGACCTACGGAATTAGTGGCATTGCCTACTTTATTGGGATGGGTAAAAAAAGTTTAACTCGCGTGATGACAGGAATAGTAATAGCCAGCACGAATTAGGGGAGGAAAAATGTCTGCCTGCAGCTGCTCTTCCTTTTTACAGCATTCCTGAAACCGTTGCTTTTTTTTTAATTTCTAAACTTTTTATGTTTGCAACATAAAATGGACTCTGCATCCTTATCTTTTACTGTTCGTTATAAAAATGTATGTATGTGGTGTAATTACTCATATCGATTGTTCTGGCTGTGAGAATGTGAAGGAAATATAAAAATAATTAATACATTTTTTAAACAGCTACATAGCTTACCCTGACAGACGTTGTTCTGCCAAACGATAATTAATTGAATGAATGAATTCACCACTAACTATTATATTTTAGAGTTATGTTAGAAGCATATTATGTAGTATTATAAAGGGTTTTCCAATAGCGACTTGACAATTTTGAATTTAGTTTGTGGACGCAACCTTACTGATGTCAGTTTATTCTGTAGACACAACATTTTTATCATGGTGAAGTAAACGAACGAACGTCTGCAAATCTTAAAAATTTACGACAAAAATTCGGAGTCGGTGGCCACTACAGACTACTTTAAGAGCGTTAAGTTCTACGATTTTCGATCGTAATTCTCGTCTAATAGACAGGCAGATTGGCCATGATTTTGGATTATTTTTGGCCCAAATTAAAGATATGGACTTGGACAAGACATAAAAGGACGGTGCATACGTTATAATCGATTTATTGAAGAGCAAGTTTGATGAGCGTGTTATCCCAAAAAATAGACCAGTCGATTGACCGCATCGTTCGTGCGATTTAACGCCTCTAGATTTTTTTCTTTGGAGCTGACTCAAGTTGGATTATAAGCCAACGACGTTGGAAGAGCTCAGAGCCAAAATTAAACGCGAAATGGCCGAAATGTATGGCCGACTCATAGAAAATTGGGTTCAACAATGGTTCAACGAATCACCGCTGTAAACGTGCCTGCGGTGGCCATAAGAGCGAAGATGAGTTCCATTAAAAAATGTTTTCATTGCACTTCAATCCGTTACTGAAATTTTTAAAATATCTCAAATGGTTTTAATTTTATTTTGAAAAAAATGTTGTAAAGCTATTAAATGTCTAGGTTTTAAAGCCAAAACGTAAAATATCAAAATTTAAATACCTAATTATAGAAATAGTAAAAAAATGTTAAAAAATCTTTCTCTCTCATCTTTCATGTATAAAAAGATACGTTAAAATATAATCTATTGAAATACTTATCCATTACAATTTATACTCGCAATATTTCATGAAAAGCAGTAGAACGGTTCGCAAAAGTTTTGTTACAAACACCGTGACAAGAGTTTTTCTACAATAGATTCAGGCTATACCAAGGACGTATTTATTATTAACATGGTAGACCGTAGACCTATGTAACTTGGTTAGAGTATGTCAAGTTAATTTTGATCATATTCGTATCTCTTGCTAGGCCTGCTTATTCTAACCAAATTACTTAAATTATCTGTCTATGAAACAAGTTCGATCATAGACTAAGGAAAATATATTTCCTTAGTCTATGGTTGTTTTAAATAAAATAAAATATCTTTTTATTCAAAATGGGTATCACGATACACTTTTTGAAAGTCGTAGAAAGAATGAAGAAACTACGATGCCTAAACTATGTTCGATGATAATACCATAGACTAAGGAAAGTATATTTTCCTTAGTCTATGATAATACTAACAAAATTTTTGAACGCGATGTTAGAATTCATTTTTAATTTCGGCTTATTAAATTCCGTTATAAGAAACATCTTTAATAACAGCTCACAGTATCCAATTTAACTACTACCTTCACAAGTCAGACGTTGAATAATTCGTTCGAAATTATACATTCATTCTGAATAATTCCATCATCTCCGATAACATCGTCACGGTGTTTAATGTTACTTTGAGTCCGTAACAAAATATCATTTCACTTTCTTAGTACTGATATTTGATATTTATGGAGAAAGGTGGATAACGTATTATCTATATATATAAAATTGCAAGTCCTGACTGACTGACTGATTCATCATCGCCGAGCAAAAACTGTTAACGTTACAGCCACCAAATTTGGTGAGTAGGGTTGTTTTGTAAAGTAGACACCCACTAAGGAAGGAATTTTGGAAATTTTACCCCGAAGGGGGTGAAAAAGGGGTTGAAAGTTTGTATGAAAGTCCGTCATTTCTTAAGTTAGAAACATGAAACTTTATTTTTGAGCTACTGAATAAAAATAAATAAATATATATTTAAGCGTTTTTGGAAATTCTACCTCCAAGGGGGTGAAATTGGGGTTGAAAGTTTGAATGAAAGTCCGTCAATTCTTGAGTTAGAAACATGAAACTTTATTTTTGGGCTACTGATAAAAAATAAATGGATACATATTTATGCGTTTTTGGAAGTTCTATCCCCAAGGGGGTGAAAAAATTATCTATCTCCGTTATTAATTACTATACTATGCTAACGCGGACGAAGTCGCGGGCAACAGCTAGTAGTAACTAAAATACGCCGCAACTCCGTTGAGCAAAAATTATAATGTCCTTTTCTCTATTTAAATAAAGTATCCTATGTCATTTCCCGGGATACACGCGTATCTTCATACCAAACAGGAAAATCAGTTCAGCTGTTTGGGCGTGCGTGAAGAGGTAACAGACAGACAGACACACTTTCGCATTTATAATATTAGTATAGTGTGGATACTGGATATTCAATAGGATCACGCTGGAGGCAGCACCAGCTTATAAAGTAAATGAAAAGTATTGTTTGACGTTTGACAATGTTTCCGTCAATGTTCTGACACAACTCTCAAATTTAACTCTCAAATACTCAAATTTTTATAAAGAAAAGTTTGAGTACCTATCAAAAAATTATATCTGAACGAAATCCGTCATCAGCTTCCGTCATCCATCAGGAGGCATCGCAAAGTATATCTTGCCCACATCAAATTTAGGTCTTGCCCCGCCGCTGAACCCACGACCTCTAGATCAAGAGCTAAGCCTATAAGTTAGAGCCTTTAGTGGAGTCATTAGTGTCCAGCGTTTTTATTAACGATCTTCATGTGAAGAACATTAACCTTAAATATTAGATTAATTCGTAAGGAGGTTCTTGCTCCGTGACCTTGATCGAATCTTTTGAGGCTGTCAATCAATCGTGTTAAATTATATCACATATTTAGTAACTTGGTATCATTAAAAAAAAGATTATTTCAAGGCCCATTCGTAGGAATTTGAGTTTACTTTTTTTTTAATATACTATGTAGAGCACCTAATGTGAAGCATAATTTTATCTATCAGCTACAATCCAATGCAATGTCACAAATGAAAACGCACAAGCTTATCAAAAAATCAATGTCCTCTTGCTAAGGATTAAAATCGATTTCAGATTTAAAAAAGTTGTATAGTCAATAAATAATATTGTAAACACCAAATCGAAAAAATGTTTAACGATTTTATAATCGATTGGAGCGCACGTGGGGAACGAGTCAGAATCGATTTGGACGTTGACCGTGAAAGTGGGTCAGCTTTTTGTTGAACTGTCTGCGGTGCATTCTGTTAATCACGAGCTTGGGTAATCTGTTGTGGGTTCCGTATCATAAATTTTTATTGGTTTTGATCGCAAATCGCAATTTAAAATATACCTGACAGTCTTCGATGTTAAGTTGATAAAATCAAACTGTTTTTGAAATATTTGGTATTTGTGAAAAGGACTGCAGTATCCATCTTTTATCATTTTCTTGTCTTTCTTAATTAACATTTAATAATCTTTTAAGCTAATAGACAAACACACTTTCATCATTCTTTAGTGGCTTTTTTTAACCCCCGACCAAAAAGAGGGGTGTTATAAGTTTGACGTGTCTGTCTGTCTGTCTGTCTGTCTGTCTGTCTGTCTGTGGCATCGTAGCATCCAAACGGGTGGACCGATTTTGATCTAGTTTTTTTTGTTTGAAAGCTGACATGACGGTGAGTGTTCTTAGCTATAGTTCATCATCATCAGCCTGCTCATTGCTGAAATATCACGGAATATCTGGTTCGTGATAGGACGATTAGCAACTTGCAGTCGTTTGATGGGTTTTATATTTTGTATCCTGGTTCGAGACACTTATGAATATATACACATTATTGGAGTGTTGACCTGGTGGTGCAGCATCACCTGGTAATCAATAGGATACCCAAACTCCTCACCAACTTAGAGCAGAGGTTTCGTGTTTGGGCTCATTTTAATTGCGACAACCAGTATGACGTAGATAAACAGTAAATATTTGCATGCTGCTGCTGCAGCATCACCTGGATTCTATAGGAGCCAAGCTCCGTATGAACCTAAAGTGGAGGTTTCATGTTTGGGCTCATATTGATGGCCACATCCAAGAGGACATATTTTATAGATGGTATTCATTGGGATATGATCCAGTTGATAGGAATTATTCTACACAAGTTTAAAAAGCAAAAAATAAAATTAAATTAAGAAATTTAAAAATACCCCCGCCAAAAAACTTTAAAAAGTAATGAAATAACATTTCCTGACTTTAAGTTTAAATCATTCCTAAGAGTAAAGTAATATTTTAGTCCATAATTGTTGTCAAGGTGTGTCGGGGGACCGCTAATGTAGATGTTTGATTTCACATAACAATATAAATTAAGGGTCTGTTCACAGCGACCCGAATCGAGAGAATCAGCGACTATTATGGCGATACAAAATGCAAAAGTCGCTGTTGTGGTAGTTTACTTAGCGGTCCCCCGACACACCTTGACAACAATTATGGACTAAAATATTACTTTACTCTTAGGAATGATTTAAACTTAAAGTCAGGAAATGTTATTTCATTACTTTTTAAAGTTTTTTGGCGGGGGTTTTTTTAAATTTCTTAATTTAATTTTATTACATTCCCACACATTCCCACTACTGCAACTCCTGTCTCGTTAGGATCAACAGTGGTAACTGGTAACCAACCACGAAAACCCTTTGATATGATAATATGATCTCAGGGATGCCCAAGGGACAAGCTAAATCTGTCTTGGGACCCGCAACGAAATTAATCAAAAGAAAGATAGGAGGAGTATGAGATATCCATTATTTAGTGTCTCTTTATTCTTTTTTTATATCTACAGAACGGAGCTGCAGTTACGTAAAGTAGGGAACCCTACAAATATCTCGGTCCCTACACCCGACCAGCTCAGTAGTACTTGGCCTTGAAATTAAAATAACGGTACGCCGTACGATGAAGGTACCGCCTAGTACCGTCATACTTCATTAAGTAGGGCTTAAGGTCCCATCACACATAACTTGGTAGAGACCATTTTGTAGAATAGAGTACCTTTCTTTCAAGATAGTGTTACATAGATCTTAATGTTTAAAATATTATATTTTTCTTGTACATTTTGCCATAATAATATGCAAATAATAAAAGTTGAAAAAAAAACTAAAAAACTCGCTTTTTCATTCAAAAATTTCAACAAATTATTGAATTGTCATTGACTCTTCATACGAATGCAAATTTTCAAATAATTAGGCTACTGGAGAGTAAAAATCATACTCAAACTTCACAGATTCCGTATACATACAGCTCAAGCTAATAAAAGCGTGCTCTTGTATGAGGAAGCTGGTTTAAACGCAGAGGAAACGGGCGTGATATCGCATGCATTTGAATTATGGGCTCGTGATTATTTGAGACACGACAGTATTAAGACAGATTATGATTGCTATATAAAACATTATTATTATGAAGATGCTCATACATATATAATTTATGGTTAATTGAACTTACCTTAAGTGAACTTCAACCAAAATTATACGAGTTGCTGCATCCGTAGAGATTTAATAAACCTGTAGTCCGAATTTTGTGGTACTGCATCATCACACGCCATTTAGATATTATTTATTTAATTTAAAACTGAAAAAAGACAATCAATTAGTTTTATAGTACTTCCGCCTTGCTTTCCTAGATGGCGGTGTTAGTTCGTCCATCATTCTTTTTAGAGAGGATAATTCATAACATTTTATCATTCCGCAAGTAAAGAATAGGGGCAACAAACTAAGAGAAGTGGGTGGGGTGGGATCTTAAATCTCTACGGATGCAGCAACTCGTATAATTTTGGTTGAAGTTCACTTAAGGTAAGTTCAATTAACCATAAATTATACTTCGTTGCTGCATCCTATGAGATTTAATAAACCTGTAGATGTTCAGCGCGTAATTGCGGAATGATAAAATACCAGATTAATTACATTAAGTTAATTAATTACGGAATTTAAAATGATATAACATTATAGACATCATAACAATTTTTATTTAATAAAGTATTGTACTTCTAAATAATAATACTACTTAATTAGTTTGGATATGCTATGAATCTGAATTTACATTAAAAATAGCTTCTGCGAAAGCTCTGTCTTGTGCTAAATCTGGTAAAGGTAAGTTATAAAACTTAGCAAAACAAAGTGATGAGCCGGCCCAGCCAGCGCATCGCTTGATGATGTCGATGGAGACTCCCGCGCGGCGCGCCGCCGACGTGGAGGCGTGTCGCGTGCTGTGCGCTGAATAAACGCCAATCTCTATGCCACTGTCCTTGAGGACACTCTTTATCCAGCGACTTATAGATTGGGAACTGGCATTATGAAAAGGCTTTCTAGTTGTTAAAATGAGCTTATCAGTAGCTGGGCCATTTCTCAGCTCTTTTGTCTTATCTAGGTAGATAAAGCTTTAGCTGGGGCTTGATGAATAATTATTAATAGTGATTACGATACGTGAATTTTCGGAATGAACGTCTTCTTTTCTTATGAGTGATAACGTCTGCACCCGTTGTTCCGTCGACAACGAGTTGAATTATTATTTAAAATTATTATAATATTAGAATGAGAGTTACATTTTTTTTTTTTTAATAAAATTTCTAATGATAATAAGTATAGAATCTTACGGATAAAATTTAGATACGTACTCCAAAAGTTTATAAGGTTCCCTTAAAAATGAATACTTTAGGAAGCTGGGCTTACTCCTAAAAACTCCTTTAAAAAATCTTAGGATCGTTATTGCAACGGGATTTACCAATGATTAGAGACAAACTAGAGTCTAGACCTATAACAATTTAACATTCCGCAACTTGCTTTTTCATTAAGTTTTTCTGTTAAAATTTAAGAATTCGTAATATTATATCAGCTACGAATCCTTAATACAAATCAATATTATTATTAATTTGACAAAAATTAAACCAATGTTTTAATCCTGTATCATACTGATTAATTGTACCTCCCGAAAACGGTTTTAGTATGATATTGTCAATAGACATCTCCGGTATTCGGCGCCTTAGGTAGACTTTCCGCACAATACTGCGCACGCCAGAAGGTTTTATCTGGCCTAAAATAAATCTCGTCAGATTTGAGAAGCGATCAAAACAGTGGAAAACACGGCCGAGACACGACGGCCAGTACGGAACGACTAATTTACCAGTCGCTTCCTCTTCTATAATTTTCCTAAGACAGTATGAGCGCGAATGGCGGAAAGGAATAGAAAAAATAATCGTGCCATGAAATTGTAAAAGCAAGGATGAGGAAGGCACCTGGGTCTTGGTTCCAAGAGACATAATATCTTAGCAGATAATAATATAGCACTTATTACTAAAGCACAACGCGAGTAAGTACGGTATCAGCCATCAGGTTGTCAGGTTGACCGAAGCTCAATAAGATCTTTAGTAAGTTCCTATCGTTACGTTACGTACCTAGACGCCTGGTCAGCATCTGTGTTTTTATATAATCGATGTTGAACGGCTTGAACCCCTCATGGCCTCGATCTGTCTTGTTGTGTGACAAATTATAAGAAGCAAATAAATTATATATGCGTTGTTTCTCGCACTACTGCCATATATCTCTCGCGATTTCATTGAGATGAAGAAATTGAATACTTCACATTATAATATTAATATAAGATAATATAATTATTATGGCAGTAGTATTATTTATTCTTAGTAAGACATTTAAAATATTATCACAACGATGAAATGAAAAATGATTTCAATCCCTAGGCAGCCAATAATTCGAGATAATTGATATGATGGCGAGCTTCATCCGCAGACCAATGCCATCTAGTTACTACTCCGTCGCACGCGGCGCCCCAGCCGGTGAGTGACGAGTCTGTGAAGATCTCCAGCTCGTATAAACTTGTGTTTATTCTATTAAAAAGCTTACTTTATTCTATTAAAAATAATATTGCACCACCAACTGGTGATACAAATAAGGTTTTACAGGCATGATGGAATCAAAATTATTATTACATTTTTGTGAAGCTAAAAACTTATCTCGTTCAAAGTATTTAGTACGCGGCCAGTTGTCTCAAAGAATATACAACTACACGGCTGTATGCTATTGCTGTTCATGCTGAAATTAAAGTGCCAATGAACTTCGCGAAATCGCGCTTTGTTATGGATTTCGTTGGCTAGTTAGAAAATTTCTGGAGTAACTGCATGACTTGAGTATTTAATATTATGTCAAAGCTAATATAATATCATTGGTCAAAGCCAATAAATCTACAAAGTTGTGAAGGCGTCATACTAGTTTTCTCAAAGTTGATAATAAAACCTAATTGTTTCAATTTTGACCTATTATATAGTAGCATAATCTTTAGATTTCGATTCGAATTTCGACCACTAGATGGCCCTGCTTTCTTGACCACATAAAAAGAGGCTTTTGAAGCTTTACAAATATAAATGGCACAGAACTTAAGCCGTACAGGAAGGCAGTTAAATTCACAAAGATTATCATGAAATCGAAATCTCAAAAAATAATAATAATAATAATAATAATAAATTTATGTAATGTATGAATCGGCACACCGCACAAGCAATTCCTTGAGATCGATTGAGATATTTTGAGATTGAGATATGAGGAATATAGGCATTTGAAAAGACCAATTTTATAGCAGTGCGAATATCTTCCATTTTAAAAGTTGATTACGTGCAAATTAAAAATGTATTTAAGTAATTTTGAGTTGAATATAAATCTTAACCCACCGATACTTTTCGGTGTAAGAAAAATGTATGAAATAAATTGGTCTGGCAAATTTTCATTACATACTGAAATAGCACCTAATTGTTTGAGTTCACTTATTGCTTTGCTCATCTGACTCTTTGTAAAAGGTGGATTACTTGGTTCCACACGTTGGTAAGGTGGCTTACAGAAGGGACTTATAACTCAATGCAGAAGGGTATTTTATAATATCCTTTAGCATAAGACAGCACTGCACCGTGCTGTCGGAGGTTATTAGAAGCCAATTGCGTAAAAAGAATTGGATGCGGCCAGCGTGAGGTACCTCTAGTAGCGGCGTTCTCCTGTCGTTGCTCGGTCTGGCGCTCGCGTAGGGGCGGCCGCGGCGCGGGGGCTGCTGGGCCCTCCTCGCCGACGTGTCGACGGCTGCGGCTCGTGCGGGCGGGCCGGCGCTGCTAGCGCTGGCCTCGCGTACTGCTGACGAGGAGGAGCTCGGGAGTTGCCCGGCAGTGCTTGTTGCTAGCGCTTTTCACCGAAAAGGTAGACGTCGCTTTTTACGCCTTGGAAAAAATTATCGGTTTTTGCAGCCTGCTGTAGAACTGCGGCTACCTCTTGATTGAGTTTAGGCGCTTGTGACAGCGAAAAGTTAGTCGGTATAAGAATCTTCGCCACAAGCGACTCCTTGTATTCCTTAGCCAAACCATCGACCAAGATTTTACCCCAACGTTCAGAGAGTTCGGTGGGAATGCGTTCGCCTAGGGCTTTCTCTGTTTTATTGGCCTTGCCAAGAATATTTAGTATTTCAAGTGGTAACCTGGGAGTAGATTCTTGGTTAGGATCTACTGGCACGGTGGCTTCTGGTTGGCTCAGCGGCGCTGATGTCGGCGGTGCGGCCTGCGGCGACGCCGTTGCAGGCGCGGCTGACTCCATATAATCCACGTCTTTGACGTCGGCTAAAGATTGTGGAGTTCCTCAGCAAGATTGAGCCTCCCGCGCGTCGATGTCTTCATCGCGCCTTTTGTCGTCGGATGAGTGCTCGTTATCGCAGCGGCCTTCCCGGGAGGAAGACGCTGATGACTCGGATCTTGTCCGGTGTGAATAAGCAAAAGCATAAAGTTGCTTTCAGGATGATATCACGTATCATCACGACTCAGTTTGTAACCTGGATAATATCGCGTATTACCCCTTAAGGTACAAAAGGTTGACTATCTGGTTAATATCACGTATTAACCCGTTAAGATAGTCCTTTTTTAACGTATCGTTACCATGCCATAGCTGAGAACAAAGAAAAAATTCATAATATTTTTAAAAATTAATGCGGGTAGTTTGGTACCTTTTCCTTTGTTGCAGCGTAATTTTACTTCCAATCGCCGTATTTTGCGGCGAATATGTTCGTAATCATCCTTATTCTTCCTTTTTCCAATATTATTCGGCGATTTACACTAATTATAACACTTTAACACTGTAGAAATTAATTTAAAAAGGATAACGTGTTGACGATGCCGCACACGAAAAACGAATGATGGACGAACTAACACCGCCATCTAGGAAAGCAAGGCGGAAGTACTATAAAACTAATTGATTGTCTTTTTTCAGTTTTAAATTAAATAAATAATATCTAAATGGCGTGTGATGATGCAGTACCACAAAATTCGGACTACAGGTTTATTAAATCTCATAGGATGCAGCAACGAAGTATAAATATTTTGTATTGCAATAATAGGGCTGTCACTGTCGTGTCACAAGCGAGCTTTTTCTGCTCAAAATCAGCTCGAAATTAAGTTTACCTTAGAAGATACCCCATTTTACAAGGGAAAATGCTTATGCCCGGTGGATTAAGGACATCGACCAAAGGATGTGGGAATCCCCGAGTGGGATTTACCCACTTAAACAAGAATATAATACCACTTATAGAGGTTTTCACGAGAGGTCTGCGTTTAGTTTTGTGGTGGAACCCACAATTAGCCTCACAATTCTGCATCGTGCTATCGAAGTTTCGGAGAACGACAAGTCACAAGACTGCATACACAACGTCAATGACATCAGAATATGGCTTCGACCTTACCGAGCATGCATCTCGCTCGGTCGGAAGATCTTCTTTTTCGGCACGCATGTTCCTTAGGTTTATTTTGTCACTTTGCCAGCCAAATAAGGGTTGCCGAAGTTAAGAGCGTCACCGCTGCAGCGGTAACGCAATGGTGCGGTGTGAGTTGTGACCTCGCTCTTTCCATATCATTATGTTTTTTATCGTATTATGACCATCAACTAGCGGGAAATTCTCATTCGTGCCGGCCCAGCCTCCTTCCCACGAACAGAATGTGAGAAAACAGAATGTTAACTTGTATGACCATACGCAGCGATTACTATCTAATCAACAAAATACCTGACATTTATAGAACATCTAAATTTCCATATTAGGTATGTTAGCAGAATGGGAAATTCATATTTTACCCAGAATTTTGTGTAAAGTTTAAAATTACGAAGTGTGAGAGTCACGATATTTATGTCGAAATAAAAGACACGGGGATGGATGTTGGTCGCTTTTTCGTTTAATGTGTGCCCTACCTAACAGCCCTTAGGAAGAATTTGTTACAAAATACAAAAATGAGGCTGCCGTCCAAACAGACGTATGGATCTATATTTTTATGTATGTTTTTGGAGTGTTGACCTTGACTGGCTATTTGGTTGAATTTATAAACACGAATTTAAAGTGAAAGCCTTGATATATAACTGATAATATACTCCTTTCCAGTCGAGACTACTCAAGTATCAACTTTATCAAAATCGATCCAGTGGATTCTTCTCAAGTTTTGTTCATTTTAATGTAACACATAATAGATTATAATAATTAATTATGACCGACACTTTCGCACGTTAAAATCATAATTGCATTAAGTAACGTTAATGGGGCGGAAAAATGCCTTTCTCTAAATGACTGTAATTAATTTATTATTTTTAGATAGTTATTGTGGTGTTAATTTTGCTTAAAATAATTTTTAATTTTAAAAATAATTTATAACCAGTTAACAAGGTGAAAAACAGAATATTATAGACATTTAACGTAGCATTTAACACAATAATTATACAACACTTTTTTTTTACGTATAGTACTACGGGATGAAGCTTGCAACTCCATTTGCGTCCTAATTCGTTTAATGCGCGGGAACCTTTTTCCAAAATAAAAGTATCTTATCTCCTTTCTAACTCTAAGTATCTCTTTACCAAATTTCAGCAAAATAACCTTAGCGGTTTGGGCATAAAGAGGTAACAGACAGACATACTTTTGGACTTATAATAAGTATTAGCTGGTATTAGTATGGATATAGATCACATAACTGATAAGTGATAACACACCCTTAGCAATTTGATGCATAAGAATTCAGATAACATTTTAATTCAATCATCAGTTACATATTATATCTTTGTAATTATTATAATAGTCGAAAAGTTTAAAAATGGTAAAAGAATTCGATCATTGTACTAAAATGGCAACGATAATGCCACAAATGAGAGAAAATTGGCCTCTCGTTTATGTAATCATACCATTTGTTTGTTGATGCGCTCATTATTGGTTTAGTGGACTATTATCTTCTGGTTTGTTCTTTTTTATTGTCATTCTATGTTACGAACATTAAAAGAATAATATTTTAAACACCTCAATTAACAATCCCCGTGTTGGAACAACAAAAATGTTGTTTCTTAGAAGTTAAAACGATTCGGGCTGATCACCTGAGCCCCTAGCCAAGACTTTTTCTTTATCGCTTCTTTATAGATTCGCCGATCAAAATTTATGGAATTGACAACCATCCGATAATCCATGAAGTTGACGTTCAGATCGTGTCAATTCTATACATTTTGATCGGTGATTCTATAAAGAAAAATCTTGGCAAGGGGCTCCGATGTCTGATCTCGAGCCCAATCTTTCGCCAGTACTATCGGTCATCCATACTACTGGGTTATAAGAGTAGTAAAGAACGCTTCTTACACTTGGTTATTATAAAAATACTTGGCTACTATAAATAGTAGGTATATAATAGAAATAGAATCTGTATTAATGCTATTATGTGATCTACTTCTGATATAACAGTGCACTAAAGTCGATTAAATCTAATCCTATTAAGACTATAAAAATCAATCAAGTTAATACGCTTATATGCTTTGCTAAACAATAATTGACTACACAGCTGACCACGATAAAACATCCATATTCCATACTTTCCATACTTATTATTATACATGTGAAAGTGTGTCTGTCTGTCTGTCCGTTAGTCTGTCCGTCTGTCTGTTTCCTCTTCATGCCCAAACCGCAAATGAACCGATTTTGCTGAAATTGGATATGAAGATTGAAGATACTTCGAGTCCTGGGAAAGGACATAGGATACTTTTTGTACCGGAAAAATGTACGGTTCCCGTGCGATAAACTAATTTTGGCGCAACGGAGCTGCGGCGTCATCTAGTAGTATCACATGGGTAGTATAATAATATACAATGCTAAGCTTGGCGCAAACGAGCGGCCACTACAGACTTTTTCACAAATTAAGGTTACTTTCCGATCTTTGCCGCAAGCGACAGCAACTGACAAAAATTCAAATAAAATGCCACATTATGACATATTAAGGGTTTCATTTCTACCGACATATTTGTTCTAGCGACCCATGCCGCTACTTTGTGGTGGTATGGACCAAAATAAATACTATATTTATGACTATAAAGTGTAATACTATATCTATGACTATATTTGAATTTTTCTCAGTCGCGGTCGCTTTCTTCGTTAATCGGAATGGTACCTTAAGAGTTAAGCCTGACACAAACGAGCGACCGCTACCAACTTTTTAATATCACATTAAAGTTACGAAGCCTATCAGACATGAGTAAGCCGGTTGCGGTATCTCAATATATTATAATATATCCTTTGCGAATTTGGGTTTTTAAGTTTGTGATTGAAACGTAAAAAACATGTCGATAATTGAAGCGAAAAACCCTACCTAGCCCACCGTGGTTGCAAGTAGTAGGTAAGAAAATGTCAGAAAATAATTTACTTGACTGTTTTTGAAATAGGAATCCATCAGGTGGCGCTTCCTGTATGCCAACTGTCTGGTATGTTTTGTGGCTCGTCTACGCGTTAACTAAATTGCAATAAAAATATATTGCAGTGAAATCTTAGTAATAACTTTTTATATTCATATTTCATAAGTCAATTCCGAATCACAGTATGCGGTAGTCACGAAATAATAGTCGTTGACAGTCGTAATGTATTTTGAGCCTTATTTATATAGTGCTAAGGTCTTTGGCATGTAAGCGAACTCTTCGCCCGGTCACCTAGAAAACTAGTGTTAAAAGGTGCTAATCTAAGAAAGTTACTTCAGCTTTCTAGCACAAGACCTAGATGACTAACAATGGACCTGATAATTAAAACATGCTGCAACACATTAATAACTCAGGAACAGTTAGATTTTAATGATATATCATAGATATAATAAACCCAACTGCAGTCGATATCGCAAGTTGAAAGTTAAAATCATTCGTATTAATATTCTACTGAAAAATCAATTAATATACCAACAACATGTTCAATTTGAATACAAAAATTTGTGCATTTTTGCATCGGAATCGGGGCGAACGCTATAACTAAGTATATCAAAATTTACAAAATATTAATGGATTTTTGATGATGCAATGCACGCGTTCAAATCAATTCAGTCTATAATCTATTGCAGTGGACGGCAATAGACTGATGATGATGATAATGAATGCACGCGGCTGTACAAAACAACAAAATATAGAGTTCCCTAATTAAGACACGCACGCCGTTTTTTAACATTTAAATAAGTAGCATTATATTTTCTCGTCTTTGTTTACATGCTGATTAAATAGAAGCTAAACAGAGTATCCATACTAATATTGTAAATACGAAAGTGTGTCTGTCTTTCCCTCTTCACGCTTAAACGGTTGAACTGATTTTGATTGAAATTTTATTTGGAGACACTTTGAGTCCCGGGAAAGGACATAGGATACTTTTTATCCCGTGAAAATGTACGGTACCCGCGTGATAAAAGATTTTCTGTGTGACGGAGTTGCGGACGTTATCTAAAATATACAAGAACGATAAGAATTAGATTAATGACATTAAAATATCTGATTCACACAACACTCACGCGACAAAAGAAACCGAAAGCATTTTTTTGTATGTTTATAATGTAAACTAAACGTTCACTCACTTTTAATGAATAGTTTATCCGTATTTGGACATAATTTTATATCTAATGTATATTATTTAGTTTTTGTTGTATCGCATTACAATTTTACATAATATTCAATAAGTTAACATTGATTTGACGGACAGGCATGCAACAGTAAAACTAGTAAGTAATATAAATTATAAAAAGACGTATATTATTAACTAAATAGTAGTACCAGCACCAGCACTTGGTCTAATTATTATTTATTACAACTTAAATGTCAAAACTCTAGCGAAAAAAAACATCAAACTGTTCAATGCTTAAATCTCTACTTTGAGATTTTTGTTGCTTCAAAAGACGGCTAATGAATGAGCAAGTAAAACTCTGCATTTTAACTATGCTAGGCTTAGATTTTTTCAATTCGTTTCATTCGTTTCCATATAATATGAATAAATAAAAAAATGGACATTATTTCTTTTCTGTCGCACAATATAAGGTATAAACTAAAAAATCTCTGAAGAAGACTAAAATATATCCTGAAAATTTCGTGTCTGACATAAATCCGAAACTATACATGGGTTTGGATTACATGAATACAATGAAGGCTCAAAAATTTACGTTTCAAGAAATTCTAGCGGACTATCAATTCTGTATTAATATTATAAATGCAAAAGTATGTTTGTCTATGTGTCTCACTATTTGTCTGTTATCTCTTCACGCCCAAACCGCTGCACCGATTTTGCTCATATTTGGTATGGAGATACTTTGAGACCCGGGAAAGGACAAAGGATACTTTTATAACGGAAAAATGTACGGTTCCTGCGCGATAAACGAATTCAGTACTCAAAATAATTTAAGGTGGCACCAGAGGTTTGCATTTCATTTTACCCCATATTTCTAAATAGAGAAAATGGTTTAATTAATCATGTTAACTAAAGCTTAGTACTTACACATATTCTTACACTCGTTTAAAATTCAACCTTATTTTTCCAAAATTAAAGTCCAAAAGACATCGATGTTCGGTCTAAATTAAGATTAAAATAATAATACTCCCCACACCGGTTTCGGTGACGGTGGCCAGTTTCATTGAAACCCGGCCAGGTACGCAGGAGTAATTTTATAGTGCCCAAGTGTGTGCGCAGTACACAAGAGCACTCTCTATCCTTTACTCTCATAACCCAGTGGGACGGCAGACCGACACGACCGGCGAGAGATCAGGCGCAGGACCGACTTTTTACATGCCCATCCGACGCATGGATCATCTTACTTGTCAGACAATCAGGTGATCAGCCTGCATTGTCCTAATCAAACTTGGAAATAACATGTTTCCAACGCGGGAATCGAACCCACGACCTCCGAGTCAAGAGCGACGCTCTAGACCACTGGACCACGGAGGCGTTTTTTTTTTTTTTTTTTTAAGATTAAAAAGGAAAAGTTAGAAGAAAGTCGGTCGTCAATACTCAATCGGGCATTACAATGACCTTCATGTCCTGAGCTCAATTTCTTTTGTTTGTCAGTAAGACCTCGTTCGGAAAGGAAATTACTCGCGCTTACATGTATATGCGGGTTTTGAGATCTTCATTCTCATGGCTCCATACATGTTAAGAAAATATAAAGACGTGAGTGGTAGAAACAGATAACTTACATAAGGACAATAATTACTCATTTCTTTCCTTATAATTTAACAAACCTTGTAACTAACCTAGTTCATTATCTGGCTATACATCACCCACATTTTTTTATTTCAAATTATTTTCTCGGCCTTAAAGCCTCATTGATGCAAAAAAACGGAAATTTTCAACTGTCATAAATTCTTCAAAATAATATGCAAATTAAAACATAATGCAAAAAGGACCTGCGCAAATCTTAGGCGCAAATTGGCCGATTTATCGCTTCAAGCGATTTCTTCCAGACAACCACCAAGCTACCAAGGTTTCTTAAGACCTGCCTTCGAAAGCCAAAAAATAGCTAACGTGGAGGCCTTGATTCTTTAACCTCCTAAACATGTTTTAATTAAAAAATATATCAATAGTCCTCTTAAAACATACCCACGACAATGCGTTAAACACAAACAATAGCCTATACATTAGCGTCAAAACCTCGTGACCAAAACAATTTTAATCACAATTACTTTCAAATGAAGTAATTACACATGTAAATATTACATAATTGTATTAATGATCTAAGTATGATCGATTTAATCGTAATTAACACTAATTACACGCAACAATGACATAAGTAATCGGTAATTTCATGTGAAATATAATCGCTAAGTGGTGGAACACCAGAAAATCTGGATTTGTAGAGAAAGAGGCAATGGGACGGTTAAAAATATGTTCTAGCTTATTATTAGAATTACTATTAAAATGTTGTTTTATCAAAACAACGTTTTGTCAAAACAACTTTTTTCTATTCAACAGTGTCCTTTTTATATTTTGCATTTTGCACACTCACATCCTCAACTTTCTTTCATTAACCCAGTTGGAGACTTAAATACGATTCCAGTTAAAGATAACTGTTATTTTAACTGAAGAAACATAATAAACTGCGTTTTACGGCTAATGCTGAGGTTTTTATGTGCGAATTTATTGTAGTGACCTATTTACTGAGAAGTTATAATAATATTATATTATGCGATTATAATAATATATTTTTCTATAATCATTAGAGTGCTCGAATAACTGGACTACTGAATACTTGCAACTCCGCTTGCGGTAAAATCTATTTATTGAACGGGAACCGTACATTTTCCTTAAGGCGACGCTTGTTTGATTTGATAATTTGGCTGTAGCGACATCGATTTTTGTCAGGAATGACTAAAGCTAAGAAATTAAAGTTCATTGTCAGTATTCATCATGTCTTTGTCTTTGAATTACCCATAGCATAACACGATTGGTCAACTTTTATAACATAGAATAATCAATCAAAAAAACCTCTGTAAAAAGGGATTCTTCATTCTAATTTTGCCAACAGAAGAGAGTAGTCACTCTCTTCTGTCAATCTATTCTCTAATAATTTATTATATTGTACATAGATTGGTTCAAGCCTCAGAACAAGCATACACTATAATTTGCCCATAGCTTATAATATGATTATATTTATGGTTTTTAAATTACGCGACAAATACCATTTTGTCGCTTACGCCCTTTTCATTTCTTGCTGTTCCATTTCTTCGGGCCGGCCTCTCATATTAGATAACAAGCAATATAAAACATAATATCCAATACGGTTTTTTACTTTAACACGGCGTCACCTTAATAATAATTATTAAGTTAATAAGGAAATAGGTTATAATCTATCCTTTTTTCACATAGGGAAATGCTTTACGCATCTTCTGCGGGTTGGGAATATTGGCCGGGGTATGTGAAACTCCCCTCTTCCACTCCCCACTTAAGGCAGAGTTGCGGATATTATAGAACCTATGGTAGGTTCTATCCTTTATCTAGGTTCTATCGTACCCGCAACTCTGCCTTAAGCGATGAGTGGAACACCATGGGGTTTTTTATGTGGGTGGACTACGCAGGAGTCCCACATACCCCGGCCGATATCCCCAATTTGCCGGGGATGCGTAAAGCATTTCCCCATGTTAAAAAAATAATAATAATAATAATAATAATAATCTTTATTATAATGTATGGCAATTGGTAAGTTGAAATATACATTCATCTACTTAACTATCGTCTAATACACACACATATTGTAACACACACACACACACAGCGTAGTTTTTTGTCACAAAAAATAGGACTATAGTAACTACTTCAATTATTATGAATAGAATTTTTCCATCCGTCAGTACTCAGTACACGAAGCCCTGACAAGTGATCACAAAAACACTAACGATCATCAGCTAACAGCGCGTGACTCTGTTAATTATAATGAATGTTTTTGTCAATAACAATAATTAAATTGTATTAAAGTAATAGGCATTCCAGATGAAAGAAATTACAAATCACCTCCCAAGCCCTTTCACAACGCCACCATTTTTTTCTGGGTTCCACACCGCCCTTTAGACCTACAGCACCCACAAGGGAGCGTTATCGCCCACTTTGGGAAAGACTATAGTTTAATCCATTATAAACCAATAACAACCCAACTAGCACTAGATTACCATCCCATCTAGTACTACTTACTAGATCTAGTTTCTAGGACCAATCTAAAGTACTAAGCAAACGTGACATATTGGTATCGTTCTGCGGCGTCAGGGGGTTTAATTGATGTGTCAAGTGCAGCAATACAAAGTAGTTAAGCGCCGACTACACTTACCTTTATGATGAAGAATTTAAGTAGGGCTAGTTTTCATTAGAAAGAGGAATGTTCGCACGAAAAATGCTAAATGTGTTTTTTTTTTATTTTAGTATCTCCAGCACAATAGGTATGGCATTTTACAATAACCGTAAACAACCAGAAGTGTCGTGTAGTTGAAAATGTTTACTGGGGACCCGTTACCCGTTAACGGAGTGCCGTTTAAAAATTTAACTAAAAACCTTACATTTTCAGCCCTCGAAATACCATAGAATACTCATAGAATTTGAGGCTTATGCTGCTAAGTTATCAGCTCCAGAGTACAGTACTCTGGAGCTTAACTTGATCCAAGTAAAAAGTTGGAAAAAACGACAAATTCTTATTCCAAAACACAATAACCAATAACTAATGATGTTTTAATAAAGATGGCGTTTGTTCATACAAATTGGCCCTCAGATTTTGTTCCTACGACATGATTTTGAGTTGCACTTGACAGGCGCATGCGTGGATTATTCTATGACACGCGACTATCTGGCCTTATCGCACTGCAGTTGTCGTCCGTATTCTCTATCCCTTTTTAGCTTAACATAAAGCATTGAATAATTTTTCAAAAATTTTGGAAAATACCCAAATAAAATGTAATTACTAAATGTTTTCATATACTTCCGTGTGGTACGTAACTCCTACATCTTTTTTTACCTTTGAATTATAATTTTTGCATTTTCTGAATACACAGTTTGGCATTTTAAATCAAAAACGTCAGACCTCATCACTCACTCGCTGCCAACATTCAACTAATTCAAAAGACACTAATTAGGTTCATTTGGCCGCATCAGACTGTACGCGCTAGTGCGATATCTACCTTTTTTTATAATAGAATATCATTGGCCAATAACCATATTATTGTGTCTTAGTTTTTATTAACCCCCGACCAAAAAGAGGGGTGTTATAAGTTTGACGTGTCTGTCTGTCTGTGGCATCGTAGCATCCAAACGGGTGGACCGATTTTGATCTAGTTTTTTTTGTTTTTTAAAAAAACTTTGCCACATATAGTTTCTAATATAATAAAACAAATATAGCTTGTAGCTGATGCGTGTAGTAGGTGCTTAGGCAATCCAGCTGTTGTGTGGCAGCAGTTAGGTACACAAAGCAATGACATGGCACATTGTACAATATCGGTTAATACCACGGACTTATGGGGTGGACGTGGAAATTACTGTCGCAAACCTGTCGATAACTTGCTGAATGGGAATGTCATTTGACCGACGAGAACAGCTATTGTCCGAGCCAAGAGGCAAGAGACATACATACCTTAATATTAAACTAGATGAAGTCGGCAACTTGGTTCGTTTATCGCGTGAGAACCGTATCTACATTTCGTACCTACATTTTTCTGCAACAGAAACTATCATAATTATGTTTTTTCGGGTCTCCCAAAGTATCTCCATACTATATTTCAACAAAATCGGTTTAGTGATTTAGGTGATAAAATGTAACAGACAGACAGACAAACTTTCGAATTTATAATAATATTAGTGAGATATTATATGGATGTCCAAATACGTAGGAAACTTAGTGATAGAATAATTGTAGTTCTTAAAAATATTAGAGACCTACGCCTCTAATTCCAAAGTGTGGTACTACTATATGGTTATACCCAGCATTAATTTTACTATTACATAACCCTTATCGATTCCACTTAGCTCTACCATTTTGAAGATCTCCATTCTTTCTATCGATGAGTTATGATTTATGTCATACTTGTGTCTATAATATAAGCTGCGGCTACCAAAGGGAAGGCTTTTCTTTAGAAGCTTTTCTTTTAGCCAATATCTAGAGACTTTATGTATTGTTTGTCGAGATTGTTAGGTTCAAATAGAGAAATATTATCACAAGATTACACCTCTTCAGTATATTATAATATATAACTGAAATCAGTTATCGCTTACAATCAGGAAATTCTTCCGCTCCACAACAAGCGAAGCATATGGACGGCATTATCCAACACGCCACAGTAAAAAAACATGATGAATGGTCGTATTTGATGGTAGCTACGTGACCGTGATACATTCGCCACGCGCCAAAGGTCGCTTGTACTTTTTTACTTTCGATAGTGAGATGCACTTTTAGGGCCCCCGCAGATATACAATTTGCAGTTGTACAACTACAGTCAACTACAATTTTAAATGAAAAAAATAATATGAGAACTTTATTAATTCGAGATAAAAATGTGCAAGGTGACAATATTTAAAATGTGATAAGCGTTCTCTGTAAAAATACAAAGAAAACAATACACCTTTTATGCGTGATTACGTTTAGAAAATTTTCCCGCCTGTCATGACTTTCTTGACAGACTGTAGTTGTACAACTAGAAATTGTATATCTGCGGGGGCCCTTAACTTGTTACGTGATACTTTATTTATGAACCCCCAACGATAAAAGCGTTGTAAGTTTGACGATTCTATCTGTCTATGTGTAATTTAGTTATTAGTAAAAGTTTGAAGAAGAAACTCTACTTATACTCTCTTATAAAGAAAACCGCAATAGAGTAGAAAGAAGGTTGAAGAATAATTTCCTGTAAGTAGACACATATCTTGTACATAACGCTACCATAGATAATGATAATATACGACTTGTACGTGCAGCTAATTACTAAGGTAATAAATTATAACTGTATGCAACATAAAATTTTGTATTCAATTTGTCTGTGATCTGATGATCTCATATAGCTTAAAATCTGAACCGATTTAAATGTTGTCTTGTATATACATTTAGATAACAGACTAAATACCTAGAAAAGACATGAGATAGTTGCGCGAACTAGGCTTTAGGCAGAATTAACCTACCAAAATTAATACCAATAAGTAAGGTGCCCAAAAATCATCTAACAATATACCACAAGTCAAACTTTACAAAATTATAACCAACTGATGATGTATCAGTATATTTAACGACGATTATGCCACAAAATGACGGAAGTAAACGATTTTGTTCAACAATTTCATAACAACCATTACAGTTTACGTTCAACGTAAATTGTCTAATATTATGTTAATTCGAGAACGCGCAGCTCTTGCACTACGTCCGATCCGAATCAAGGAAAATGAGCCTTTGCGCAACTTAGTTTAACGCGGGCGGCGGGAAACGTACCTAAAACGTTACATTTTTCCAGAGGAATCCCACGTCCGCATCTAGGACTCAAAGGAAGTGATTTAATAAAGTAAATAATGGGCCAAGTGCGAGTTGGACACGCGCACGAAGGGTTCCGTACCGTTATAGAGCGAAAATTATAGGGAAAAAATGGTGTTTTTTGTATGGGAGCCCCCCTTTCATTATTTATTTTACTTTAATTTTATTATTTAATATTAAAGTACAGTACATATAATTGAGGATTTTGTGAACATTTCAAGTGCCTATAATTATGTTGCCATTATGGATTACGAGCCAAAAGGACCAAAAAAATATCGTTTGTTGTATGGGAGCCCCCCTTAAGAATGCTCCAACCGGAGAATTAGCAGGTCGGATGTCTGTCAGTACGAATATCGACGTTAATGACATTAAAATAAGATTCATATTAGCGCACCTTGTACAGTGGCGGTTACGACGCTCGCCGCGTTCTTGATATGGCGAAAATGTATGAAAAAATTTGAGAAATTTTCTTATTTTTCTTATAACTGGAAAAGTTGTTTATTTTATATAAAATTTTTAGCGGACTATATAGAGGACTAAATAGGCAACAATTTTTTTGTATATTTATTTTCATCAGTTCAGGGTACCTAATCAGACCTCATTTTTTTCATATTTTGCGATTATTGTGATGGTTATAACGTATTTTATGTGAAAATTTTGTATGCGGCTATAGAATTTTTATGGTACAGTCGTGGAGATGAATATATTATCTTTCATTTGAAACCAAAATATCCTCGCAGCTTGACTCCTAATTCTTTAATAGGGTACCGGAAAATCGCTGATATTTGTAATAGCGTCCTTAAATATTAACTTTATTTTGTTTTTAGTATTTGTTGTTATAGCGGCACCAAAAATACATAATCTGTGAAAATTTCAGAAGTCTAGCTATAGCGGTTCTTGAGATACAGCCTGGAGACAGACAAACGGACAGACATCGAAGTCTCAGTAATGCCCCGTTTTTACCCTTTGGGTACGGAACCCTCAAAACAACTTTCATAAAAATCGATTATGTGGTTCAGGCGTTAAGAAGACTTATATAAATATAGATTATAAATAGACCATCGCATTTCTAATATTAGGATTACTTGCACGAGCTATAAAAATTCACATATTATACAGCGCTGAATTTTTAACAACGGCCTAACTGCGCAGTTATTCTTGATGGACTCTTCGCAATTGTATTGAAGTTTTTAGCCTTATTTACTAGATACTTGGTTATCCTAAAACCTAGGCCATTCAAAAGCATTAATATAAGTTTTACCCGATTTTAGTCCGACTAAGCGTTAAAGTTATTACCTAAAATATTACCGACGCAGAAAGTAGGGTATAAAGTTTTATTAAAACACTTTTCTAATTTTCTATTAAAAATTCAAAGTTTTGTCTGTCTGTACAACCTGTAATCCCTGAACCGATTCAGACAAAACGCAATAAAGAGATAAATAAATATATATTTTTTGGTTTTAGGAGGTTCGTATATAGGGAAATATTAAATGGATACAGATTTTTTTCGGAAATGTATACTTACGTATGAACTAACTGCAATAAAGTTGCGGGAAAAAGTTTTGATTACCGTAACCCGTAACTCGTTTTACCATAGAACAACTAATTAAATCTTACTCCCACGCCATATTTGGTGAAACTACTCATGTAACTCTAAACCAACCTGCATTAAAACTAGTAGAAAATTTATGTTAATGCGTAAAAGTTGCATATTTTTAAACATTATTCGTTCACCAATGACACATTCCATTTTGGACCTTATACTCCGTAACATTGGGTTTATTTTAGAGAGCATATAATTATAAATAAGATAGGAAATGTGACAAGTTACATAAAACCAGTGATAACAACTATCACAAATCTACAGTCCATTTCCACCTGTGAGATATAACAGCTGTGTAAGGTGCTAGTGAAGTGATAAAATCTATTGAAAATTACCAAAAAAGACGTGTAAAAAAACAAATATTTCGAAAAAAAAGTCGAAAAAGTGCGCAAGTTCCTGGATGAAAATATCGTAAATACGAGAGTCGAATATTTTTGATATAATTTTAAAATAAACACTTTTTAATAAAATATAATCAACAAACAACAAAAAACACATCTTTCGTAATTCGTTACATAATAACCATTTGCAATAATTATAATAAAAAACCATAATATTAACAAAAACAAATCATTATTTATGTAAAGAGCTCGTTTATTTTTAGAAAACAAGAATTTTCGTTAGTGCATGATAGTCGAAAAAAGTGTTATGTAAGTCATTAGTAAACAAAAGTGACTTGAAAATTTACTTCCATATCAATATCAAAATTACGAAATTATGTCAGTGTCTGTTACTTTACTCTCAAACCGCTGAGCCGATTTTAATTAAATTTGGCATAGAAATAGATTAAGTACATATAAATAGAGAGGACATAGGATACTTCTTTTACTTTTTGGAGTTTGGTGAAATTTTTATTTTTTCTACTCTTCGATGGCAGCTGCGGAAAAAATCTAGTAAAAGCTTTAATAATATTATTTTAATGACATAAAATTATTTTTTCGTTTCTTATTGAATCAAAAGTTTCAGAAATATCATTTCCTTCTCTACCTTACAATAACAAAACATTACTATAAAACACAAGTATTTGTTACAACTCATTATAATCGATAGTTATCTTATCAATTTCTAATTGATTGACTAGTCTGTTCGGTATGTGGTAATAGATATTTATAACATTGATAAAAATAGATTGGTTTGTTAGTAAATTGTTTCTTAATTAGTGATAACACGTGTAGATTATTTGTTATTAAGTATAATTACTAATTAGTAACTATAATAAAAATAATATTAGATATGAGATCGCATATTATTATCGTAAATGAATGACCGGTCTACAAAATATTTTTTTTCTACTTGTTCTAAAAAATATACTTATTGTACTTTAACATTTATGACTTAAAAAATATCACACCAATAAGTATCTAAAATCATTTAGATACAAATCTACAAAAATGTTTGTGACTAAAGGCACAGAATATATAATAGTACTCCGTACTAAAGGGTACAAGGGTCAAAACACACCCACACAAACTGACGAATAGCGAAAGTTTTAAGACCCCATTTAAATAAAAAAATGCCGAAATTAAATCGTCTCTTAGGATTTCTACAAGAAAATGATTTGTACAATTCATGGCCAACAAAAAGAAAAATCAACGACCTCTTGTAATTACTTTTTTTAGCAGTTTTAAAAGTTTATCTTCTTTTGTAGATAGGCATTTTTAGGGTTTCCGTTTAGGGTAAACCACGTTACGTACTAAAGTAAGTAGTAAAGTAGTTCGTTGTCAGTCCGTGTGTTTGTCTGTCATCGTATCCCGTAAAAATAAAAAAAAACGCCTCCGTCATGGACCATGGTCCAATGGTTTAGACTTTAGAGCGTGGCTCTTGACTCGGATGTGGTTGTAATGTGTTCGACTCCCGCGTTGGAAACATGTTATTTCCAAGTTCAGTTAGGAGTGAGGACCATATAGACTGATCACCTGATTGCCTGACAAGTAAGATGATCCATGCGTCGGATGGACATGTAAAAAGTCGGTCCTGCGCCATGATCTCTCGCCGGTCGTTTCGGTCTTCTGTCCCACTGGGTTAATGATAGTAAAATGAATAGAGAGTGCTCATGTGTACTGCGCATACATTTGGGCACTATAAAATTACTCCTGCGTAACTGGCCTGGTTTCAATAAAGACAGTCACCGTCACCGAAACCGATGTGGGAGTTGTTATTATTATCCCGTGATAGAAAGACTTGATCATGATCCTTGGTAAAAGCAATAAATCTAAAACAATATTTGCTGTCAGTATTTTTACGATAGTTTTCGGCAACGAGTGAGTAAGAAAAATGTTATATCAATAATGCCTCAAGTAGAAATATAATCATTCATCTTCGACACTATCTCAACTATCGATCTTAAGTGCTTAGATCTGGCGAAACTGAAAATCAACTCTATTTTTACAACTCCAAAGTATAAATTGCAGTAATAAATAGTATCTAATATCAATTTGACCTCGAAAAGATTGACCAAGGTAAATGATGTCAATGAGATAAAACCTTACTCTCATAAACAAAAGATTATGAAAATCCTGATACTTGCTTGTTTCTAAAGAAGATTTTTTAGAAACCCCGTAACTCGGTTGCGACAAAATTCGATTATTGTGCGAAAACCGTACATTTTTTTTCGAGATAAAAAATATCCTTTTCTAGGACCAAAGTATCTCTATAAGTACCAAATCTCAGCAAACTCCGTTCTCTGGTTTGTCCGGGTAACAGACAAGACAGACACACTTTCGAATGTAAGCATAATATTATTACTTATGAATTATAGAAACCAGTCAAATACGATTTAACGGTAGTTTAACTAACAAAAATAGTCGATAAGCAAAAAAATCATACTACAATGTTACATTAAAAATCTTACCACGTTACAAAATACAATATAAATCAACAAGTCGGAGCCATGTGAAAAATCTCAGATCTGATTCAGAGATTTGGTAATTATGTAAAGTTTGAGAAAGGTCGAGATTTATCTCACAAAACCTATTGTTTCTTATCAAAAATATGTGTTTGACCTTGTCTAAGCCCAAATAAGCCTAAACACAAGTACACGTAGAACAAATAACTATACACTATACAGAATGATATTTTGTTTCTGTTGATCTTTTGAAGTTTTAGAGCCTATTCCAAACTATTCGATCCTCTAATATTCGTATAGATTTTGTAGTACGTTACGTTACTATAATATCTTCTTAAATATATAAAATTCTATAGTTAGCGTACTCTTCCGAAACAGCTTTACTGATTTTAACCAAATTTTATATGCATATTCAGTGGGTCTGAGAATCGGCTACTGGGTACTTTTTATATTGATGAGTGCGCTTGTTGAAAAAATAATAGTAAATTATTATTACAACTCGAGACTGACGGCGACCATTGTTTACACTTTACATGCTACGGAATAGCGATGGACGTTGCCATAGTGACATACTTATTTAGTCACTTCAATAAAATAATATGGGCGAAATAATTTATATGGCAAAACAACGTTTGCCGGGACAGCTAGTTATTAATATATTATTATTCTTCCCCAAGGACGTTTCTTCCCATTGTAGTATGAGCAAAATTTAAATAATGAAAATCTCAAAAAACATCTACAAAAAAGATGGCGCTATTTTCGATATGCACACCGCTTATTCTCATAACAGTGCAACGTCAATGCAGCGTTATAAAATGTGGAACTTCGTTTGTTTATATTTTTATCAATATATTTAGAACGTAATAAATTCATAAACATGATTCATGAAACCTGTACCTAATGTCTGCAAACAAGGCTCTACTTCCAAACATCACGCCTTTTCTGATTCATAAAATTATCGTTATCAGTTAATCTACAAGTAAGGACGGCAAATTAACCACTTTTGACACAAGTTAGTCATTCGATTAACGCTCTTAATGAAAGGGTTTTAGGTCTAGTTTACTTTCACGGAATTTTTCCTCGGAAAAGTGCAGTTTGATAAGATTAGTTGTCGGTTAGGAAATCGGACAGTCGCCTAGTTGGTGATCTCATAGATGTAAGTGGTTTGCTACTCTTTAGTTCAAAACGTGAGTATTAATTTGAGTCACATTTTACTAAAATTTCAACGAAAAATCAACTCAAAGGACTTAACAAAAAAGTCGCATTATTTACCAGACGAAGCCCGCAACTCCGTTGCGCCAAAACTCGTTTATCACGCGGGAACCGTGCATTTTTCTGGGACAAAACGTATCCTATGTCCGTTCCCGGGTCTCGAAGTATCTCCATGCGAAATTTCAGCAAAATTGGTTAAGCGGTTTGGGCGTGAAGAGGTAACAGACAGACACACTTTCGCATTTATAATAATTAGTATGGATTACCAAAAATCTGCAAAATCATTACTCGTGACAGTTTACTTTCAATTAAATTAAAACCAAATTAAAACGTAAGGTCTGCATTATGTAGGATCGTAAAAATACTGTAAAGTTTTCATGAGAAATTCCCGTTAAGTATAACCCACTTTCAAATGTTTGATTCTTTGTTTATTGTCCTGAGAAAATAAAAGTACCAAGTTACTAAGTATAATAATTTATCTGCTTATTTTTACGAACAAATAAGTCCGAAGCAACAACAAAAAACAGACAATAAAAGATATAACATCGCGGTGAAATTATTCTCATGCTATAAAATATGTTTTAACCAAAAAATTACTCAGGAGAATATACAGATGTATACTAAATATAATTATTTACTCCTCAAGTTTTGAAATAAAAAAAGGGATTAAAAATGAGAAAATAAAAGAAATACAAAAATGTCCGACAGCGTTGAAGAGTTGTCGAAAGCTTACAGAAGAAATGTGTCGAGGGATCACAGACGAGGGATCGGTTAGTATTATTTATTCTAAAATAAAAAATAGTTTTAAAAAACTAAAAAAAAACACGTTTTTTTATTTTAACAAAATATTGAATTGCCATTGACTCTTACGTATGCAAAGTTTCGAACTATATATCTTTAGACTACTGCACTGGAGAATGGAGATGGGTAAAAACCATGCTAAAAGATTCCATTACATACATGATACACCTAACATAATATACCCAAGCCCATGCTTATAAAAGCGTGTTAATAATTAATATTCTAATTATTCCGGTTAAAGTAATAATTTGCTCTCTGTCACTGAACACAATATAGAAATTCAGCCATAGACTTGGCTTGTCTCTACTATTATAATTAATGTGAAGACATAATTACTGAAATCCTAGCTTATTGTACGAAAGCTCATTAAATAAACAATTTATTGACGAAAGTTTTGACTGCAGAAAGTTTCATTGTCAATGGTTTTTTGCTGTTCATATTGCCGATGAATTGCCGGATTTATATCCAGCAAACTGCTATATTATTACAGCAGTGTGTTGGTATTATTTAACTAACCTAACTTTTGTTAGGTAATTATAATATTGCTATTATAATTACCTAACAAAAGTTAACTAATTAAAGTTTTTATAGTTTCCGAGCTTGCGCAATGAAAACAGACGGAGAAATATAATGTTACCATAACTCCTTAAATTATTATTATTATTATAACATAGTAGGTCAATTACAGCAATATAAATAGGCACTGATTTAAAAGAGTTCATAATTACCAACTAGTAAATTAAATCGTAACAAGAAGTAATTTTAATCAATAAGAGTTAATGAAAGCTAAAAGGCTACACTGTCCTCCTCGAGTTTCACAAAATAATGAAACCTTATTGTTGGCCCAGAGAACTAAACTGAAAATTCCCAAGATGCTTGAGCCCTTAAGCCCTGAAGTGCGCATTGAAGAGCAGGACTTTTTAACAATAGGTCGTTTAGCGTTCCCTTATTCTGCCCTTATTTTGAATATAGAGCAATGAGCGTTTTATAATGAAGGGAAGTTATATAAATGGTTGTAACACTTAGCAGTCAGCCCTTTTTGGGCCATACTGGGTTATTGGTACCTAAGTGATTTTAAAAAAAGATCAGTGCCGTAAATAGGGCGGTGCCACCGGTGCTCAAGCACAGGGCGTAGATTCTGGGGGGCGCAAGAATGGCCGGACGAAAGGCCTATACGTGGCATTGTTCTGGGTACCTATAATATCTAAAAAAACAAGGGTGCAGTTATAGGAGCTCACACAGGGCGCAAAAAAGGCTATTTACGGCACTGAAAAGGATCTCTGTTTTATAAATACAGTTATTAGGGCCTGTTTCACCACTTACTGATAAGTACCGGATAGACTTTCCACAACTTATCAGACTGCAGGTACTCTATACACTATCTGTCAGATAAGTTATGGATAGCTTATCTGGCACTTATCAGCAAGAGGTGAAACAGGCCCTTAATCAATGAAGTTCTCCTGTATCATATTATAATAAGGGTTAATTCAGACCGCAACGTGACGCGTAGATGCATTTCTAAATTTGTACTGAATAATTGACAGATTTCAATTGCGCGAGACGTCTTACAAATCTGTCAAATCCATACAATTAAGAAATTACGCGTCCAAATGACGTAGGTCCGTCAACTGCCTATGAATCAATTTCTTCGATGGTTCATGCATTTTTTTTTCTTCTTTTTAGTTTTTTTTTTAATTCCAGGTCTATTCACGATCCCGGAGGTCCCCGAGGATCCCGGCATGTGGTCCACGATCGTGGACGTGGTGCTGACGTCACTCCGCTACCTCGCGCCCGCGACGCTGCTCACGCTGCTCTGGGGCCAGCACAGCTTCCTCTATAAGCTGCTGAAGTACATCGACTCGGCATTCAGATCTGGTGAGAGCTCCATTGTTATACTCAAGATCCCGGAATTCCCGGGAAATCCCGCAAGTTCCCGGAAAATCTTTGGGATTGTGGGAAGTCCATGATGGACGCTGGTTACTGTTGGGGTAACACAACTTCCTCTACAAGCTACTCAAGTACGACGACCTCTGAAGTCTGACCTCTGTGGCTCAGTTGGTGGGCTTTTGGTAGCTCAAGCTGGGGGTCGCGGGTTCGAATCCCGCCGACGGAACAAAAAGTTTTCAAAGTTCCTGGACCATGGATGTGTAAATATATTATGTGTATACTGTATCATATAATAAAAATCTTAAATATAATATTATGTATAGTATAAAAGTATTAAATATATTTTCCTTTGTCTGGTACCCGTAACACAAGTCCTTCAGGTACTTACCACGGGGCCAGACAGACGTGGTGTGAAGCGTACATAGACAATAATATTAAGTATTATTATTATAAGTATCGACTCTGCGTTCAGATCTGATATTACCACGTTCAGATCTGGTATTATAGTAGAGCACTACCTGCGATCTGCGGGTGAGAGCGTCCATCACCATTGTCTCTATTATACCCAAGCTGACTTCTTCTCATTCGCCCTTACCTATGTCACGAATGTTTTTATTCAAACGTCATTCAGTCAGCGGTAAGTAATAATTAGTTAGCCTTTAGCCCTTAGCCCTTAGCCCTTAGCCCTTAGCCCATAGCCCATAGCCCTTAGCCCTTAGCCCTTAGCCCTTAGCCCTTAGCCCTTAGCCCTTAGCCCTTAGCCCTTAGCCCTTAGCCCTTACCCATAAGCGCGATATTATGTCATATTATAATATGTACGGCCTGGCTACGGCTATAGCCGTAGCCAGGTGGATAATTGTTGCTGATATTTGATGGCGGGCGAAAAAGTGATACCGTACGACGATGATTCCTTTTCAAGTTTAGGTATAATAAGTAACAGATATGTTTTTACTGAAAAAAAAGAAACAAGAATTTAAAATAAGTTACTAAATCAAAATAATGAATAGAAATTGGTAGTTCAATAGGAGACAGACTGGATTAAACACAAAAAATAAACAGCATTACTATTGAACTACAATAGTAAAATTTGCTGCAATAATAAAACTGCTTTCCATTATTTTGACCCAATTACAACAGTTAAAAAATATTTATCTAGTTTAAAGAGGAATTAAAAACTTTAGTACTCTGTGGCAACCTGCATACACCTGATAAGATATAATTATTTGGGAGGCTTATAGTTTATTGACCCAATTTATGTAATGAGAAAGTATTTTAGGAAAAAATAGTAGTTTTTGAAAGTAAAGATTCATTTTACCAAGAACCACTATGCGTTTGACGATGATAAAGCTTTAGAAATCAGAATACCCTTTTTAAATTTAATTATAAGTATAAATTTAATTATAAGTCCACTGTTTTAATATGCATGATAATATTATGTATATTAAAACAGTGGACTTGGGGTATTCAGTTTACTACTTATTACTCTATCACCACAGTTGCATGGTTATAGTTACAAGTTACAGCCATACCAGCAGCTAACCTATTATACATCTGGAGGTGTAGTGCGAGTTTTATTCGATCATACGCATCGAACACGTTAACGCGAATTTGTATGGGATCAAAGCAGCGCCATCCACTAGCTAACGTGGATACCGCTTTGATCCTATACAAATTCGCGTTAACGTGCTCGATGTGTATGATCGAATAAAACTCGCACTACGCACTCAGGGGTGGCCAACGGCTGTTGATCGCGGCTGTTAGTCCAGTCGATCGCGGCCAGGCAAAAAATATAAATAATTAGATCAGACTGCGCAATGACTAATTAATAAATAATAAGCTAAACTATACTGTTTCATTAAAGATTTGAAGTATGTACTTTATAGATCGCACCGGGTTTCGTTAGTAAACAGCTGTAGATCTTAGGTCTAATCAAGTTGGCCACCCCTGCTATACATTGCTTACGTACGTAGCTAATTTAGGTAAGTAAGTACCTAAATTAAAGCCGTCTTCGTAACTCTAGATCTAGCTGTCATCAGCCATTTACCTAATGTAAGTCCATCATGAAAATTAAGGTCATAGGACAAAAGACTAATTCATATAGGCAATATAATAATATTAATATTGCTCATTTAGTAAATGGAAAACTTAATATACTATTTGATGTCGCTTTAAATGGATAGATACTTTAATGAAATAAGTTAGGTACCTATTTGTATTATAGGTAGGTATAAATATTTAAAGTAAATATCGGCTCAGCACCTGCATAGTAATTCTGTAAGATTGCTAATCTAATTTTGATCCTTATTTGATGTGGCCAATAGCTTAGGTATTAATTTAAGGTAGCGGCCCATTGAGATTGAATATAGGAAATATTTAAACTCAATGTTGTCTGCACCAGCTGTAGGCTTGGCATGGTCACCAAAGAAGCGGTTTCTTTCTTTTAAAATCTGTCAGTATGTCGATTCTTCCCCGTTTCTAATGTTGTTATGCTAAGCCTGCTGTAGTGACTGGAACCTTACATTCTGCTAGCGAAAGTAGTTTTTGATTTGTTCGTGGGCAGCTCTATGTACGTAGGTATATTTAGATAAAATACTCCTAGTAGGTATGCAGTTTCAAAGCCTATTCGATGCAAGGGATTGCATCGAAGATAATAACTAGTATTTATAGGTATCATAAATAAAGATATTATAGTTGATTAATAGTATAGTACATAATTATATCTAAGTAAGTAAGTGAAATCACAAAAATAAACAACCATTAATTTTTAAGCTATAAACTACACCTACACGAAGTTCAAAGGCCGTTTTTAAACAACCTACGCTTGAAATCCAGTCAGTCTGTTCTAATTTCTTAATAATATACAAACTTAATAAACATTACATGACAGACAACTTAAAATTTAAATAATTTTGAGTTGTCAACGAAAGCATTTGTTTAGTAATTATGTTAAAACGGTTACATATTCAAATAAGTTCTTAGTTTACTGGTTTAGGGTCAACATACTTATACAGGGTGTTTAGTCACGAACTAGCGATATTTTAAGCACTCATGTATATACTAAGTATTTGCTAAGCAAAAAAACAATAACTACTACATCTCAATGATAACTAGTAAGGTCTAGCCTCCTTCGCCTCTATGTGGCAGGAACTTTATTATTGACTCTACCCTGGTTAGCAAAAAGAGGGATCCACACCGCCGTTTTTCCATACAAACGTTGTCCGCTGTTTCCTTCCTGGATAATACTGGTAGAGTTATAGTTTTTTTCCTGAATATCTATGGCCAGTTGGTCACTTATACAATGTCGCTATTTTTTTCATAATATTTTATAATTAAAAAAAATATGCACGTTCAAAAACCCAAAAAATGGGCAGATTTTTCTCCGCGTTCAAACACCCAGAAAACAAAACTGGCTAGAATATATTATACCAAAAAAGTAAAACATAGGAACACAGCTCAAGCTTTAATTCTTAATGAAAAAAAGTACTTAGGTAAATCGGTTAAGTTTTGGAGAAGGAATCAGAGGACAACGAATCGATGATTTTCTGTTCTTTTATTACAATTTTTGTCGTGTTGTCTCTATCGCGCTCTGCGGTGGGAGACTTGAGATTGGTGAGACAGCAATACATTTTCAAAATACCTATTTTGAATGTCTCTCGCCCTTGGTGTATCCTCTTAATGACAATAGGACGAAACCTCGCAGAGAAAGAATGTTTTTTGCTAACCAGGTAGAGTCAATAATAAAGTGCCTGCCACATAGAGGCGAAGGAGGCTAGAGTACCTTAGTAGTTATAGGCAGTAGAAATTAAGTTCGCAGCTAATTTGCGTTGAAACGAATGTGATAAATATTTAATTTCCATTATAAACTCCGATTAAAATAACATCATTAAAATTTCACTAACGAGTTTTCCGAATAAAACTGTTAATTATTGATAACGTTTATTATTTATTTCGTTACAAATTGGTTTATTCAGTACACGTTATAAAACATGACGTGTCTGTTCCACCACAAATCACAATGCCTAAACTACTGATACGATTTTAACTGACGTAGGTGCAAATAAATGAACTGGAAAAGTAACATCAGCTATAACTTAACTTAATGTTATCCTGACTTGCGTTGTTAGGAAAGGCCCCCAATACACAATATGCAGTTTGCAATGCAAAAAAAACGTCATCGTCATCAACGATTACGTTTTTTGCGCCGCCGAGAAAATGCTTTTAAACATCTTGCGGAGGATGGGGGTCCTAAATCCGCAAGTATGTGGGTCTCTGCCAGCTGCGTCCAAAAATGGTGGTAGACGCAGCCACTAAAAACTAGGAGTTACTCCACGTCTAGAGCTCGGCATTCGGCAAGGCTTTATAATTATAAATTTTCCGCCACGTTCATAATTATGAACGTGGCGAAAATAGGAACTAACGCTGTCATCATACAAAAATTACATTTTTGACAGTTCATCTTCACCAGCAGCGCCCTCGCCCACGTTCATTTAAAGTACTATTTTAAAGTCTTGTTGTAGGTACTCTACAGTGCTACAGGAGCTAGTCGTGGACTAGCTACTCCGCCGGCGAGCGTCTGCTGATGCGCAGACTCTTCTCTGTGAGGGCTTTGTGGGGGCTTTTTATCCCCCCGGCAAGACCAGCCTGCTATCCGATCGGCTATAATCTAGATTGACCTTTCGTATATTGTGTATTAATTATAATATATGTAATTTGATTATGGCCTAGTTTTATGTACTATATGTAGGTATTGTCTTAGCTACATAACTCGGAAGTAAAAAAGTGGTTATCTTCTCATAACAAATTAATTCGTCACTACTCACTATGACCGATTACAAATCTTTGACGCAATGCTATTGTTGCTAATTAGTAATTACAAATGATGACCTTTCTCAAATAGATCAAGTGATTTCGTAGAAGTACATCTTAATTATGTACGAGCTATTATTAGACTGTTATTTAATCTTTGTTATTTCTAGGGTAAGAACTCGGATAGATACTATTTGATTTCGACTACTTACCATCTCTTTATGGTTAAATGAGTAGATAATTTTAAAAAATGACAAAAGAGCAGCATAAGTTCACGGTTTAAAATAAAAGAAAATAACTAACTTGAGTTGAAGTCAGAGCCTGGAGACTTGAGACTGGAGCTCTCCAGTCTGGAGGTAAAGCTATTCCTGGGTAAACTTAAAGTTAGGAAAGACAAATTGTCTTGTTCTTCGTATATGTTATATCATTAAAAAAACTTAAATTAGTGGTTTAGTTTCCTTATTGGTAAAAATGGGTGAATCGAAAAAAAACTACTTATCTGAATAATTCTGATACTTGACCAACCTTCACCAACTCATCTTTCTTTCTCTCATTTCCAGTGGTCTACTCGAGCGACGAACAGAAGCAGACGGTCCTGCAATGGCTGGAGACAGCTGGCACCGTCAGGGTGGATAAGTTGGAAACGGTATGGCGGCACGGCTGGATAGTCTGCGGCGTGCTGGACATAGCTATTCCGGGGACGTGTACAGGACATCCACCAACCAAGCTGTCGTTGAAACATGCGCAGTCCATAGCGGAGGAGCACCTTGGGATTGAACCTGTGAGTATTTCTGTTGTATAGTGATTGTGACTATCGTCTTTCTCTAATGCCGCGGCCGCATATATGCGTAGTGCTTCGCGCTAAAACCGATACTATTGGACGATCTGCTTGTATCGTCCAATAGTATCGTCTTATAGCACGAAGCTTCGGACGATAGACGCAGGTGCGGCCGGGCCGATACAGGGTGTAGCAAAACAAAGAAATAATACTTTAGGATGTGTATGTAGAGTTCGCTGTGAAAGTCTACTGTAAAAAAGTAAATTTTAAAATTTTTATATTGGCAAATTCATGACGTTGGGGCATGTCTCATAGAAAAATAGTAGTCAAAGTACCTCTTCATTGAGCTAAGTTCGGTTAGCTAATCAATGGACTGAACGTTTTTGAGTTCAATGGTTTCCTTAGACAAAGATATTTCCTGCAAGGCTCAAAGCGTCAATTATGTTGTTTTCAGGTCTTCACGCCTCAAGAACTGGAGTCAATCGAGACTTTAAGCAAGCATCAGGAATGGAAGCTGGTCACGTTTTTGGACAACGTTAGAGAAGCCCTGGTCAAAATAGCGCCGCCCCCCAAGCCGAGCCCTATTAGGTTTGCGGCAGAATCCACTCAACATACCTTCGATTACATAGCCAAAGGTTCGGGATTAGTAGCCGCTCAAATAAAAAACAAAACCTTCTTCAAAATTTACCCGACAGCCCAACAGTCCTTGAATCCTGGGGAAATTATTATAGAGATAAAAGGACCGAATAAATCACACGGTACGTTTACTTTGCCGGCTGTACTCGGTAAAGCGCAGGTAATTAGACAAAGTTTACTCGGAAGGAAGGCCACCACAAATTACACTGAAAATATTTTACCGCTTACCCAAGGTGCCAGCTACCTACGAAACTTTGGAAAGAATGACATGAGCAAAACTTACTTTATACCCAAATTAAAAAGTAATATTGTTATAGATTCGGAGACGAATGACGATCACGTAAAAATTGGTTATACGGTGGAATATGAGGGGAAATACGAGATTTCAATTACTAGTAAAAATCTGAGTATAGCTGGGTCACCGTTCTCGATGGTAGCGTCTAAGGATATTGTAGAAACATTAGAAAATGATAACATTACCTTGGAGGATGGTGAGGAAATAGACATAGTTGATGTAAGCACGGATAAAAAAGCGGTTATTAGAATCGTAGATTTTGTTACTGAAAAAATGTTACTTAAAGAAGACGGATGCTTGGAAAAAATTAGCAATGATGACGCAAAACAGTTAATGGAAGCTTGCAATAAAGAACATGCAAATATAAATAATGATAAAGAACTGACGAAAGAAACAACATACACTGACGTAAAAACAAAAAATGCTTTAAAGTTATTTACAGAAGCATCTAGGAAAATAATAATAATGATGCGAGTAAGTAAATGTTTCTGGGATTACAAAGAAACTTCGAAAACCGATAAAAAGACTGAAAGTGTAATTCGAAAACAAGACATTCCAGATGTAGTAAATTCGACACTTAATGATTACCAAATAAATACAGGTTTTGTGCCAAGAGTAAGTGATCGATACATAATTCCTGAACCGATATCTGTGTCGTTAAAAACAGAAAAACTTAATGAATCTATAGAAAATGAACCCGAGGGTAAAGAATTTGATAAAGTACATAATTACGGCCCACTTTATGAAAATATTTTCGACGATGCCACACGAAATTCATCAAATAATACATTCACTGATGACACGTATGCCGAATGCTATACGACAGAAAAGAAGTTAGGGTCATTCATCACTACCGAGTATGAAACTAATAATTCACACAGCGAAGAGTTGCAAAATCAATCAGTGGCTTTAGCTAACAAGGAGAGTGATTGTTGTCAAGTCACAAATCCCTTTGCTGAAATTCGAAAACTAGATATTTCTGAATCTGAGTCAAATTCAAATGTTCAAAAATCTTTGAATCCTTTTGATGACATAAATGAAGATTGTTATGCACCAGAAAACCAAACAGAGTTTATTATTGGAGCTCCAGTTTCCTTACCGCCAAATCTAGTAGCTACATCCATGGAATCTATCAATACAAATGCCAGTAACACCTCGTCAGAGACAGCATCTTGCGATAGATCAGAAACAAATGATAATATTACTCAAAACAGTACACAGTTAATAGATGACAAAACTTTGAGTAACACTAAACTCACTACTATATCACCAAATAAAGATATGTGGGACTCTGCTTATGTAAGTATCGATGACAATAATAGTTCGGATATAGCAGCGACTGAATCTACTGAAGAAACTCCCCTTAAACAGAAACAAATTTTCAACACTGATAAAACTCCCACAACGGAATCCTTAAGAGAAAGATTATTACATGATATTAGAGAGAGATCTAATTTTATTGATAACGAAAAGAAAAAAATATACGAATCGAAAAAATCAGCTTTTACACCAATTCATGAAGAAAATGACAAGTACGATACACATGCTTCAACAAAGATAGATCTTATGACGAAAAGTGAAACTGATTCGGTGACAGAAGCATTTGCTGAACTTGATGACATTTACGATAACTATTTCTCAGAAGAAGTAGAAATCATGGATAAAAATTTAGAAAATTATTCCGTTAACATAAGACATACCAAGAAATGTGACACACGTGTCGATTCTGCGTCTGAAAGTATATCAGATGTGAAAAGACAAACGACAACTTCAGAAGGAGGGACTTCTGAGATTCAGGCAGATGTCACTGAGTCAGTTTCAGCAAGTCAAATCCTTCGGTCGGAATATACCATAGAAGAAAACAATAATCGTAGATCTAGCGACGAAACCAAATTTGGTGACAAAATATATAATAACATTGTCATAGAGAAAAAACTATATTGGGACGAAAAAATAAGACAAATTCAAGCCAAAGAACAAGAACTCAAATCTTTAAAACGACGTTTATCATCAAAGTATTTACGTCGCAACGATTCCCTAACAAAGAAAAGAGGGAAGAAGATTGTCAAAAATTTTCTAAAGTCTGCAGAAAAAGAAACTGGAAGTGATAATTGGAATACTACAGACCCTAATTATGTTGAATCTTCTAATGAAACAAACCATAATAAAGCAAAACTCAAAGACAGTCTAAGAAATTATTGGGATAATAAAGTACAAGCTATGGACTCCTGCTTCGGGAAAAAATCTGAAAAAGATATAGAACACACTAGAGGAGAATCACGTGACAGCACTGAAAAAAATGTATTAGAAAATAAAAATCATGAATTAGACAAACAAGACTTGCCAGAAAAAGTTTTTGAAGCATTTGAAACAAGTCCGAAGCGTTTCTTTGGTACTTCTAGACAGCAAATTTTAAATAAAATAGATACTTACGTAGGAAAATCTGATCAAGAAGATGAGATTAAGAGTGTCAGTAGCGAAATAAGCTATGACAGTGGACTAGTATCTAGTCGAATATCTTTGTTCCACAATATAGCTGAAACAGAGGCAGCATCTTCGCCATTTAGAAAACATAAGAGTCTTAATAATATTTGCACAGAAAAAGTAAGCATGCACAACAAAAATTATAATTCACACGAGCAACAAAATTTATTAGATGATAATAATGAGTCGACTAGTTCAAAAATTGGCTACACAGTTAAATTTGACAAAAATTCAAATTTAATAAAGGAACCTATAGTCAGCTTTCAGGTCAATAAGCTGGAAGGCAACGAGAATATGAAGAATAGTAATATTGTAGTCGACACCTCTGCAGATACAGCTAATGATAATAAAAACCACAACTATATTGGAAATACAAATACAGATAAATGGACAGACAACCTGGGAGGCGACCAAAAGAATGTAGATCAAGATAGTGAAAGGCCAGATGCTGATGATGATGATAGAAATAATAATAGAAAAAATAGTTTATTAAGAAGTAACCTCAATTCTTTTAGTAAATCCGAAATGGATATCTTCAGCAAAACATCAAAAACCGTAGATATAGACTTAGACATACACAAGTCATTTGAAGAGCTACCAAAAAATTCTGTGAAGAAGTTCATATCACTTTACGAAGACGTTTCAAAATCTTCAGATCAATCAAATATAATGGCAAGCTGTAAGAAAAATCGAAAGGTTATTGGAAATGTACGAAAAGAGAGTTCAACAGAAGGTACGAAAATATACTTCATTATATCATTTGACTAAACCCATGGATTCTTTTAATGGATCAGTTTCACTTCTCTAGAAAAATAACGTTGGCTATTGACTTCATTCTTGGGTGCGTCTTCACATGTTACATTGTCTGTCTTCTTGTGTCTTCAAATGTTTCATTCATGTATCACTCAGAAGCTCATATTCTCGTCAAAACATATTCATTAACGGCATTTTCATTGTTGCGTACCTTTCTTCTTCGTCATGATCTTCTGTATCTTCATTATGATGCTAACAGGCGCTGTCACTTTATTTTTGTAGGAACTGCTAGGGTACCACAATCTGAAACATACGTAAGAAAAGGCGAACATAGAACGACAACGAAAAGTTTAATAAACGATAACAGCTTCGAAAGCTACAACGCGACTGGATCAGGCTTCGAAGTAATTTCAATGGAAGACAAACACGCAAGTCGCCTAAGCTTGTCAGATATCGACATTGAAGTTATTGAAAGACCAGATAACACGACTGAAGATATACGAGAAGATAAAATAGTACGAAAAGATGAAATAGCACACGAAGATAAAATAGCACGAGAAGATAAAATAGTACCAGAAGATTACGTAGATTATAAAAGCCGTTTCAAATTGGCTAAGCAGTATTTCAAATCATTAGAAGAGTTAAGGATAGAAAAAAAGCCAAAGGAGGTTAAAGAAAACATAATATCAGTAGCCGATATACCTGAAGAATCTCTAGAAAAGAAAGACGGAAACGAGAAAGAAAAAGTTAAGAAAAGTAATATAAAGAAGTCCCACACCATGCCATCGTCCGAATTATCCAAAATATGGAATCAAATACAAGAAGAGAACGCACTTAGTCCCAAAAGATTAATGAAAATCTCAGAGAAATTTAACGTTGAGGATCTTTACGAAGATGTTATGGAGGGACGACTTAGTAGGCAGGGTAGTTTACGAGGTATTCCTAATAAGAAAGCTGTTCTTGAAACGTTTAGGTCTATGGAGAATATGACACAACAATTCAACTCGTACGAGCTTGCAACGTCACAGACCGTAGATTTTGCTAATGAAAATAGGAGTAGAAGTGCTCAGACATACCTTAGCGAATACCCCTACTTACCAACTACCGATCCATCGAAATTCCATTCTAGGCTAGATGCTAGTGCATCAGGTCTCATTACTTTTAAGGAACTTAAAGAACAAAAACATAGAAAGACATATAGAAGAAATAGTGTACCAAACGCTAGTATAAATCCTATATTTACAGAAAATCTTTAGTTTATCTTAGATATTAGCAACCAGTACCTTGTGTTTATACTGTAATTACTACATAATGCCTTATTTTATAGTGTATAATTTGAAGAAACGCCACTTGTATTGTAATATAGTGTGTAATTGTACAATTTGTACAGACATTGAATCTTTTGTTAATTTGTGACAAGTAATTTATTAAATAACAATAGTTGTAAGTTAAATAAACTAAATCTATTTAAAAATCTCATTTATTTTTCCTGTAAAACTTTATTTACATGGTTATATTTACACCGGCTTTTACTAGCTTAAAATTAATTATTATGAATCAATTAGTGTCACAATTAAAATCAAGTCGTTATCATACAGTTAGCACTTTTTCCATATTCAATAAATAAGACCCATATCACTTCATATTTTAGACACAGCGACACTATACATTGAGCAATAATTTACAATTTCATTATTAAAATAAATTGTGACCATGACAAAATAACTTTCAGCCATATCATCAAAGACATGCATGATTATTTTGGCACATGCCAGGCGTGTCTACATGCCATAATCAGATTACTATCCGTTGATCAAAAGTCTGGCTAGAGGTTAGAGCGATGTGAGATTAGGTAGAGCTAGACTAACTAGAAGTGACGCGCCCCATGTCTACTAATAAAACAGGGCTCGTACCACGAAACCTTTTTGAGATTCAAACAATCGAACGAGAATGCCGTGTCCTTCTCTAACAAACGTGAAACGACGTTGTTGGAGCAGGACGTGGCATTCTCCTTCGATTATTTGAGTCTCAAAACGGTTTCGTTGTAGGCCTCCTGGGCGGACGTTGGACAAACTGAGCAGCTATATAATTAATTTGGTTGCAATAATATCGGTATAAGCGTAAATCACCACTAATGTTTCAACATCAACTCTCCTGCTACAACACTCTTACAGACTATCTCTCTCTCTCTCTCTTTTCTTTCTCTCTCTCTCTCTCTCTCCCGCTCTATCTCTACTTGATATGTATCTGCACGTAGGACGAATGTGCGGCCGCGTTGCGTCGTCGTGCGGCTAACCATGCGGCTACACAGGGATCCTTTCTATCCCCTCGCGCTTCCAACTGTTGGTAGTACGCTTCGCGGATGATTCTGAATGCGTCGACGCTGCGATAAGGCAACTTTGTCACTGGGTCGATGTAGCGAGCTGGCCGTCTGAAAAAAACAATAATGATACAGTACATAGTATGAAAATAGGGCTTTCTCTGTCTGTTCATAAGTATATAGGCTTAAATTCTCAAAACGGATTCTGAAGAGGTTTTCTTTAATAAATTATAAATACAGTGAATTATAGGGAAGGAGTCTACTTTTGTATGCGCAATGTGAAACGTACGAATAATGATCACGCGAGAGAAGGGTTAGCTAGTATAGTATTTTCTCTATCTATGGTATAAATTATTTAAATAATTTATATAAATTGTGAGCTGTCCCAGCAAACGTTGTTTTGCCATATAAAGTTTTTCGCCCATATTATTTAATTGAAGTGACTAAATAAGTATGTCACCAGTTATTAATTATGTCATAAGTTATTTTTACGAAACTTGATAAAAAGATACTTTGAATCTCAAGAAACATTTTATAACCCAAAATTGTACAGTTACATCAGTCTTTCCCAAAGTGGGCGATAACGCCCGCTTGTGGGCGTTGAAGGTCTAAAGACCCGTTGATCTGGGTGTGGGACTTGGGCTTGGGATGGTGATTTATTTCATCTGGATGCATCTAAAATTGAAACAATGGGGGCACTAAAACATAATTTGTTTTCAAAGTGGGCAAGACAAAATAAATTTGGGAACGCCTGGGTTACATTATTCTGTGAACCTCAGAAATCGTCATTCTTATATCTTAAGAAGTCATCGAAAAAACGACAATTGGCAAGAAACATTACCATACACTAGTACGGTCGCACTTACTTGGTAACAGCACACAGCATTTCCCTCTTTCGTTTAGGTTTGGAAGTCGGGAAGCAGGATTTGAATGCCTTGTTTTTGATGTCGTTTTCAAAAGACAGGAGTGTTCTTTCAAGATATTGGATATTGGCCTTAGGTTTCTTCTTCTCGTCTTTTCTGTAAATATAACGATAGAAAACGATTAATAAGTCCAAACAAACTGTAATAGTATGTTTCACTAATCATAAAGAATGCTAGTCAAATACAATAACTTAATCCACAGCAAAGGTTAAAAACTATCACCAAGGCAACCAACATGAAAAAATGTTTTTAAGTAAAAAAAGTAAACAAAATATTTTATTTTGTTCATAAATTCGCCATTCTTAGCTGTTTCGTATTCGCGCACCAAAAATCCTTATAGATTTGTTCTTGTTATCTAGTTTGAACTTAGAATAGCACTTTGATGGAAATGATTCAATGGTGAATTTACATCATTTGGGTTGGCTTAAGTGAAGTCTTTGATCTGTCAATTAGCGCCTTTATATATCCCGACCAACAGGCTTAGCATAACAACAGTAGAAACGGGAAAGAATGGACTTACTGACAGATTTTATTGACAAAATGGCGGATTTCCTTTGTCCGTCACTTTGTCTATTCTTTAGTAGAAAGAAACCGCTTCTATGGTGACCATGATAAGCCTGCAAATTGGCAAGCTATCTGTCTATGAAACAATTTTTCTGATAATACATACATGATATCTTCAACCAGAATCTCTTCATCGGGTCCCACAACGTCCATCTCTGGTTTCTCCGGTTCCAAGCTGACCGTGGCCGGATCTCCGTCCGGTTTGGGTTCTGTCAGCGGCGTCGGGTTTATGTTCTCGTAGTTCAAATCCCCAGGAGATAATAAATCTGAAAAGATAGAAATAATTATATATATGTATTTGAGAATTCTGTTTTGTTAAGTTAATTTTACCTGCATACCAAATTCATTTTCCCTTTACATTGTCACTCAATGTACCATCGAAGAAATATTCATAGGCAGTTGATGGACATACGTCATTTGGTTGGATCATGCCAAATCAATATAGGGACCGTGCAGAGCGACGACACTGCCACAAGTGGCGAATAGCCGAAACTTTTACTAAAATTTTACTGTCGAGCTCTAGTGAAGCTACGGAAAATTAGAAGATTTCTTAACAAATTCCGAGTATTTTCAAGAATTGAAATGTATTGTTGTATTCCCGGACTTAAAAGAAATATAAAGGCAAATCGAACAATGTAAAATTTTATTATTTTTCTGCCAAAATATTCGCATGGTTTTGCTTATTGAAAAACGAAAGAAATGGATAAAAGGCGGTAAAAATATACGTAAGTATTTAAAAAGTTCCATGAGTGTTATGCGTAGACTAGTAAAAACACTAAATTTTGTAGATTATAACCGTAAATTCATTTTTTATGAACACAATATGAACATAACCTATAACCATTGCTTTCTTTCAGTAAACATCCAAACTGGCTTCCATCTTAATTGATATACATACATAGGCACGGCTCATTTAATTGGCATAAAGTTGCATCAAAAGTAAGGATAATTTGGAGAAGTCCTGCCAGGAATTCAACACTGAGGATAGTATTGAACTTGAACCATCTTGTCAAAGTGTTGGTTCTCAAAAGGATGATTCTTCAAGTAAGAAAAAGATTAGTAGTGCAGTCTTTGTGTGTTATTTGAAGAATACATACCTAAATGGTGTTTACACTTATGAGATCCAGACTGAAATTAGTTAAAAATAGTGACAGACAAAAGTTGTGAAGATGGTATCGATCGAATCGCAGAAGGTTGAAATAAAAGCATTTATTTTAGTGAACTTGTTTTATTTTATTAATCCACAAGCATTTTCAGTAATTAATATAAGTATTTTTGCATAGCTTTATTATTTTATTGCAATATTTATCAAGTTTTTACTTTCTATGCTGATGGATGCTATTAATTACTTTTTCAGATATTTTCTTAGTTAACTAGATAAGCTTTATACATTTTTATTCACTCTTCCATTCTTTGTTTACGGGTAGAAACTGTAGAAAGTAGAAACCCTTAATATTATATTTAATATTATAGAAATATACTTAATATTATAAATGCGAAAGTGTGTCTGTCTATTAGTACTTCACGCCCAAACCGCTAAACCAATTTTGCTGAAATTTGGTATGGATTTACTTTGAGCCCCGGGAAAGGACATAGGATACTTTTTATCCCGGGAAAATGTACGGTTCTCGCGCGATAAATGATTTTTGGCGCAACGGAGTTGCGGGCGTCATCTAGTCTTTAACTTTAATATTTCGATCGCGGATTCTTGGAAATCTGTCGTTGTTCTCGCGGCCGCATGTGGCCACTTGGGAGTGTAAGTATTATATCATTTTATAGTGTAAAACATAAAAAAAACACTCATAAACTAGCCAGGGTCAAGGAGAATGCGAAGTCAAAGTCACTCACAAGTTACGTCTTTTACTCGCATCGCGGCGCTGCTGTCGAATTACGACGCCCTCTATAGTTTCTGCACGGTCCCTATAAGCTGTGATCTGTCAGCTGGGTTTGACATAAGGGTCAATTCAGACCGCAACGCGACGAGGCGAGGCGCGACGCGACGCGACCTAAATTTGTATGGATTTGACAGATGTCGTCAGCGTGAGACGTCGAATCTGTCAAATTCATACTAATTTAGAAATGCATCTACGCGTCGCGTTGCGGTCTGAATCAACCCTAACGCGACCAATATACTTAGGTCTACCATCTGCCTATGAATCAACTTCTCTGATAGTATATTTTACTAACATGCGCTCAACTTGCGTTTGGTTTACGCCTGTCTACAACTACATACATTTTATTCTGGAAAACGCGCGTTACTCGTTAGCACGTGTATGGCTAAAATTTAAACGTGCGTTATCGTGATGAGCATTTATCATCTGAACGTACCCTACAGTGTGTGCACTTACCATCTTCACTTTTTATAATATCACCAAGTGATATGTCTACTAAAGGCACTTCGGCGGATGGTAAAGTAGTCTCTGATATTGGTACAGCAAACGAATGATATCTGAAAATATTATAATTAATAGTAGGGCTTCACGCGAGAGCGAGATTTTTCTCGTCTCGTCTCGTTCCCATCTCGCTTTTTCGAGACGAGACGAGACGAGACGTTTTGGAAAATATTATGGGCAATACCGAGACCACATATCTCGATCGAGAATCTTGTTTTGGGTCTTGTTAAATTTTTTTAATGAAGTTATTATTCGAAAAATTAGAAAAGGTCTATTAAGAAAAATATATATTTTACAAAATATACAATCTGGTAACCATCTGTGAAATATTTGTTTGTAAATTTTCAAATTAATTATTACCGCCTGAAAATAAACGAAACATTGAAAGGCACAAATTCAGATGATAGTAAATTTATATATGAACATGCATTTATCCTAGAAATACGCTAGTCATAAAATATTCCTTATTCTCTTAATTATATAGAAATAGATCATTATTTACAATTAAGCGAGACGAGACGAGACAACTGGTAACGAGACGAGACCGAGACTTGAACGAGACTCAATTTTTTTGAGGATTGACGAGACCGAGATGAGATTTTTGTTACTCTTTTTTTTTTAATATATTTATTCATTTAAAAAAACTTAAAAACTAATACAATTAAACCTCGCCAACCAAACCAACCAAAGTTCATCGGCGAGATACGCTCATTAACATTTTTTATACTATTATCTATTGAATACATGCTTACTCTCGCCTCGTGTGAAGCCCTAATTAATAGCTAGTTAATTAGTAGTACTTTGGACAGACTTATAAATATAATATCTGTGGGCCAGCTCAACCCGATTAATTATTATTACAATAGGAAACTGCAGTAAATCAACACTTACGTCGTGTATGGTCAAGCAAGCTTACCAAAAACCTATGGGAGTAAGGGATTAGTATAGATTATAGGAACTGTTACATCCCTATTTAGTTAGCACATTACGTTTAATAAGCATTTCTATATTCTTCCATAATTTTCCATTTACGTTGCAGTTTTCGGTTAGCATTCATTTCTAGTTCATTTCATAAGTTAGTTAGATTCTGGAAGCCGGGCAAGTAACGTGTGGGAAGTCGTAGTAAAGTGTAACTAGTTTAATTTTGAGTTAATAAATTAGTTAGGGTGAACTTTTGGTTTTTTTTTTAAAAACTTACACAGAGGGTGCTGCAAAACAAATTGGTGTCAGAAGTGGGATGATATTTGATCCCGAAAAAAAAGTCTAATGTTTTAGACCAGGGATCACGAACCCGTGGCACCCGTGTTTAAAGTTTTTGGTCGACGGTAAGACTCCGCCACCGAAGGCGCGAGCCCGCACCACGTTTTTTGGACGACAGTAAGCCTCCGCACCTCTGCGCGAGCCTGCTCCATTCGGTTCACACACTCGGACGACGGTCAGCCTCAGGCCCTAGCCTGAGCCCGCTCCAGCTACAACCCCACGAGGACGTCGGTCTGCCCCAGCAGTTTCAACAGCGGTGCTGTGCTGTCTGAGCCGCTCCAGCCTAACTCACCAGGGCCACATCATCGGCCCCAAGCTCCGGGTAAAGCGTAGCCTCTGCACGCGACTCCGGGTCCACTCCAGTCTCCACGGCATGAAGGTTTTCGTCGTGTTCCTGTGAGTGTTTTCTATTTCTTTCTAAATCCTGTCTCTGTTTCTACTAAATTCAAAAAATCGTGCTAAATCAAAGTGCTAAATCTAAAAGTGTTCTAAATCGTGAAGTGAATTCTAAATCTAATATTTACAAACTCTTAAGTCTAAAATAATTCTAAATCCTAGTTTATTCTATTTTTAATTTCTAAATCTTTGCTGTATTATATTTCTAATTTTTTTACAAGTTCAGCATAACATAATTAATAATGTCAGTCAAGGGAGAGTCATCTAAAGACAAAATGTCCGAAAAAGTAACGCTTTCATTTTTAACAAAATTTATAAAACCTTATACTGGTGACAGAGAGTCACTTCCTGCATTTCTCACAAATTGCGAAAATGCTATGTTATTAGCCAGCCCAGAACAACAATTAATTTTATGCAAATTTATTATTTCTCAACTAGAAGGCAAGGCACAAGTCGCCTGTAGCTTAAAAACATTTTCAAAATGGGCGGAATTAAAAACATTTTTGCGCTCAACTTTCGGCGAAAAGAAACACGCCACTCATTTACTTTCCGATCTTCAAAATTGCAAACAATTATCTAGCGAGGATGTTATAAAATATTCACTTAGAATTGAACAAATTTTAACTCGAATTCAATCTGATATCCATTATAGTTGCGTAGACGAGAAAGAACTTCCCGGCCGAATTGCGGCTATGGAAGAACTCGCTTTAAATACATTTTTATTGGGCTTAAATTCTTCTATTTCTACTATTGTTAGGTGTAAAAATCCTAAAACCCTCAGTGATGCAATTCAATATGCCACTGACGAGGAGAAATTATTTAATCTTTTAAAAAATAGCACTAGGGCTCAAAAATCGTGCTCTATCTGTCATAAATTCGGACATGGCTCTTCTGAATGTTATAAAAATAAAAAACCTATTTTTCAGAAATCTTATCACGTAAATCCACAACGTAATTTTAATTCTAACTCAAATCCTAATTTTAATACTAATTCTATTCCTAAAAATAATTCTATTTCTATGTCTAAAAATAATTCTAATTTTTATGCTAAATCGTGTAATTATTGTAAAAACGTCGGTCACACGATCATGGAATGTCGTAAGCGTCAATTTAATATGAAACGCCGCGTAAACGCTGGCAACGCGCAACGTGACGACGGTCATATTCCTTCACATACATGTGACTTTGAATATAATGTTGATAATAATCATCAGACTCAATCCAATCACGATGATTTAAATTAAAAAGGATTTTGGTTCCGTGTCTGCCAAAATCCAACGTAAATCATAAGGACACGATATATTCTAAATCTTATTATAATTTTCCTAATTCTACATCCCAGCCACAGATGCTGAGTCCATCTCAGTCAAAGTTACTGAGTCCATCTCAACGAAAAACGTTGAGTCATTCTAAATCTTCTAATTCTACTAATTTTACATCTCAGCCACAGATGCTGAGTCCATCTCAGCCAAAGATGCTGAGTCCACCTCAACGAAAAACGTTGAGTCAAACTAACTTTTCTAATTTTTCTAAATCTACATCTCAGTCACAGTTACTGAGTCCATCTCAGCCACAGATGCTGAGTCCATCTCGACGAAAAACGCCGAGTCAAACAAATTTTCCTAATAAATTTACATCTCAGCCAAAGATGCTGAGTCCATCTCAACAAAACATGTTGAGTCAATCAAATTCTAAATTTACATCTCAGCCCAAGATGCTGAGTCCATCTCAACAAAACATGTTGAGTCAATCAAATTTTTCTAAATCTACATCTCAGCCAAAGATGCTGAGTCCATCTCAACAAAATAATACGTTGAGTCATAATTCATCCCAAAATTTGGGTCCTACTAAATCTTCATCTCGATCAAAAGAGTCGAGTCAAATAAATAATAATTCATCTCTGTCAAAAGAGCAGAGTCATTTAATTTTTAATGGTCAAAATAATTGCCAAGCATGTAAAAATAATTCTAAATCGAAACATGTCTCTTTTTCTAACTCAATTAATCCTAATTCGTCTCAATCGTCTCAATCGCCTCAATCGTCTCAATCTAATAAATTAATTTCTACTAACTCTAACTTAAAAAATCCTAAATCTACATCTCGGTCAGATGAACCGAGTCAAAATAATTTTAAGGACGAAATTGTCCAAAATACTAATTCTAATATTAATAAGTCACTTAAATCTAACATAAATCCTAGTTCTAGTTCTAAATCTATATACGAAATTAATAATTATACTAAAAAGGTATCATTGCCTCATACTTATTTGCTTTGTAAGCATGCACCGGGAACGGGTATGCTATGTTTTCTAGTTGATACGGGATCAGCCATCAGTATTATCAAGGGGTCCTGTTTATCTCAAATTCCAGATCTTTCTCATGAAATCGTTAAGCTAAAAGGCATTAACAGTTCCGAAAATCCTGTCGAGACATTAGGAACTTTTCAACTAGAATTTTCTATATCTTATGAAAAATTTAATTACAAGTTTCATGTCACAAATGACGACATAAATTTAACTAATTACGATGGTATTATCGGTAGCGACTTTTGCAATTTCTTTAAATCTAATATCGATTATTCTTCTAAATCTATGACTATAAATAATCATTCTATTCCTATTGTTTACACTCAGCCAACGTATATCATTCCGGCTCGTGCGGAAGCCTGTATTGAGTGTACTGTATCAAATTCCTCGCCCGAGCTTTATCATAACAACGAAGCTCTAGTTCTAGATCATACCTTAAGTCAAGGTGTTTATGTCGCTAATTGCATAGTAAAGGTCAAATCTAATGGAAAAGTGAACCTTACTATTTTAAATACTACCGAGTCCGATATCGAAGTCAAAAATTATCAAGTAAAGTTAACACCATTCGAAAATGAATGTTTAAATAATTCAAAAAATTGTATTAGCGTTAATTCTATTTCTAGTTCTAAATCGAATCGCGTAAGTCAAGTTCTAAATTCAATTCGCTGTTCTCATTTAAATAATGAAGAGAGAAAAGCTCTCTTAGACTGCGTCTCGTCTTATACCGATATTTTTCATTTAGATGGCGAGCCCTTAACGTGTACTAATGTCCTTGAACACAGTATTAATACAGGTGACACTCCTCCTATCCATGTCAAATCCTATCGCTTTCCTGAGTGTCACAAAGAAGAGGTCGATTCCCAAATCCGCAAAATGCTAGATCAAAAAATAATCCGGCCTTCTTCTTCGCCTTGGAGCGCCCCAGTTTGGGTAGTCCCGAAAAAGATAGACGCTTCAGGCAAACAAAAGTGGAGAATCGTCATAGACTATCGTCGCCTTAACGACGCCACTGTTTCAGAGTCTTATCCACTGCCTCCTGTTTCAGACATCCTAGATCAACTAGGTCATGCAAAATATTTTAGTACACTAGGCGTAGTTCATCAATTAAAAATGTGTCCTAAGGACGCCCCTAAAACAGGGTTTACAATAAGTACTAATTCAAGCATGTCTGGACATTATGAATTTACCAGAATGCCTTTTGGGTTGAAAAATGCCCCATCCACGTTTCAACGGTTAATGAATACCGTATTGTCAGGCCTACAAGGTCTAGATTGCTTTATTTATCTTGATGATATCGTTATTTTTAGCCAAAATTTACTAGATCATATTACAAAATTAAAACATGTTTTCGACAAACTTCGTCAAAGCAATTTAAAGCTTCAGCCAGATAAATGCGAATTTCTTCGACATGAAGTCGCTTATCTTGGTCATGTCATCACCGATAAAGGTGTCTCTCCGAATCCTGAAAAAGTCAAGGCCGTTTCCCATTTTCCAGTTCCCAAAAATCCTAAAGACGTCAAATCCTTCTTAGGTCTAATAGGCTATTATCGCCGTTTTATTAATAATTTTGCAAAGGTTACTAAGCCTCTTACGTCTCTCTTAAAGAAAGATGCTGTTTTCCACTGGAATGCGGAACAGCAACAAGCATTCGAATTTTTAAAAGAAAAATTAATCTCTGCTCCTCTTCTCCAGTATCCCGATTATTCGCAACCTTTTATCGTTACTACAGATGCTAGTAATTATGCTGTAGGCGCAATTCTATCTCAGGGTCCCATAGGCAAGGACAAACCTATAGCCTACGCCTCGCGAACTTTAAATAAGCCAGAAGGCAATTATTCAACGACGGAAAAAGAGCTCCTAGCTATTTTATTTGCCGTCAAAACTTTTAGACCATACTTATATGGTAATAAATTCAAAATCGTTACGGATCATAGGCCACTCGTATGGTTATTTAATGTAAAAGATCCAGGTAGCAGACTCACTCGCTGGCGCTTGAAACTCGAGGAGTATGATTACGAGATTGTTTATAAACAAGGTCGTCTCAATTCTAATGCCGACGCTCTGTCTAGGTGTCCGGTCAATGCTCTTAACATAAATAATTTAAATAATTTAACCTATGAAAAATACTTTAAAAGTCAATTTACTAATCAACTTCCTATTTCTAATACTATTATCGAAGAATGTACTCAAGGTTTACATTTAACTAAATTAAATAATATTGCGTGTCCAGTTTCTCTAGATTTTGACAATTCTATTCCGCATTGCGAAGAAATTTTATCGCAGCTAGAAAATGCTGACGAATTACTAAATTCTGAACGTGAGCCGTTCACAGTAAAACATTATAATTTTAAAGATAAAAATTACTATTTCCTTTTTACTAAAGTTCATCATTTTGATGAAACTCATTGTAAAGAAATTTATAATTTATTAATTAAATTAAGAAATATTTTAGTCAATTTGCAAAATGTTACGGATCTTGCTATTTCAGATTTTTCAGATCCATTTTCTAAGTTATCTTATACTAAAATTTACAATATTATTTCCTATATTTTTCACAATACTAATATTAAGATTTATATTTACAAAAATCAATTAATTTATCCTACTCCGGTAGAAGTTCCTAAAATTTTAAAGGAAAATCATGATTCGCCTATTGCGGGTCATCCAGGTTCTCAAAGGATGTATAAACGAATTAAAGCCAGTTATTACTGGAAAGGAATGCGCTCTGATATTGAGCATTATGTTAAAAAATGCAAACTCTGCCAAATCAACAAGCCTTTACGTAAATCTAATAAAGCTCCAATGGAGATAACGTCTACTTCTACAAGACCATTTGAAAGATTAGCTCTCGATATAGTGGGTCCTCTTCCCGACGCGGGTTTCCAAAATTTTAAATTCATCTTAACATTACAAGATGATCTTACTAAATTCACTAGCGCTTATCCTATGGTTTCGTCGACAAGTGACGAAATAGCTCGAAATCTTGTTCATTTTATGTCTCTTTTCGGATTTCCTAAAACTATTTTAACAGACTTAGGTACGCCCTTCACGTCTGATTTATTTAAACAATTAACTGAAATTTTAAAAGTAAAAGCATTATTTACTACTCCTTATCATCCTCAAACAAATGGCGCACTAGAACGCTCTCATGCAACTTTAAAAGAATATTTAAAATCTTTTGTCAACGAGAATCAAAATGATTGGCATTGTTATTTATTTACTGCAATCTTAGCTTATAATACGACGCCGCATTCTTCTACTAATTTTACGCCACATGAACTATTGTTCGGCTATAAACCTTCTATTCCTAGCTCTTTATACGAAAGTAATAATAATACAACTTATAATGAATATATTCGTGCTTTACAATACAGAATGCGCTTTAGTCGCGAAAAAGCAATTCAGAACCTTATTAGTAGTAAAGAAAGGTCAAAACAATATTACGATTCTAATTCTCGCGAAGTTTCTTATAAATCAGGTGATATGGTGTATTTAAAACACCATCATAGATTGCGAAAAGCCTTATCTCCTATATGGAAAGGCCCATATAAAATTCTCAAAGTTCATAATAAACATAATGTGACTCTACAAATAGGTCGCAAAAATGTCAAACATCATACTAATGAAATTAAGCCTGCCACATCTTAACCTTCTAACTCTATGTTATAAAAACATATTCCGTCTCTTTCTATTATGCTGTCATAACTTTTGCCGCAGCGACGCGGAGTCAAATATCATTTCTTTATCGCGAAAAGCGAATATAGTGTCTTATTTAATGCGTAAAAATATACGTTATAAAATCTACAATTAATAATTTTAATAATACTATTTACAAGCTCAATCAAAATGAAATTAAATTAAATACGCAAATTAATAATATGAATAATATTCTTTCTAAAATTACGGATACAGATAATTTATTATTATACAATTCTAAACTAAATAATTTACTTAATATTATCGAAGGTTCTTTACTTACTATTTCTAATTTACTAGATACTACCTTAAATTCTATCTTATTTTCTAAAGTAAATGTTTTACATCCTAGTGTAATTAATCCTATAAGTCTCTATAATGAGTTAATTAAGCATAGTAATCAAATAAGTAAAAAATTGGAGTTCCCAATTTCTCTTAGTATAGAAAATATACATATTTTAATCGATATTTCTAAACTTAGTTCCTATTTCTTAAATAATAAAATAATTTTTATTTTACAAATTCCTTTAGTCACACCTGAAAATTTATGGTGTATAAAAATATTCCTTTACCAACTCCTCATGATGATGCTCATAATACTTTCGCGTTAATTCAACCCTCTGACTCATATATCGCCCTGAGCGACGACAGATTGCATTATGCTATGCTGAGCTCTTTAAATGATTGTAAATTAATAACAAGTAATTATTCTATTTGTGAATTGTTCAACATTTACTCTTGTGTTAGTAATCCAAATTGTGAATCGAAAATCTTAACCGAGGTCACACTTTCGTTGCCCTCCGAATGTAATTCTAAGATTCTATACGGTAATATCGATATATGGCAAAAGTTGCAAAATAATAAATGGATTTTTGTACAGTCAAAACCAAATAAGTTAACTATTCGTTGTGATGATGAAATTACTGATTTTTCTATCCAGGGTACTGGTATTGTAAAATTAACAGCTGATTGTGTCGGCTATTCTAAAACTGTACAATTGTTACCAACTAATTCTTATTCTTTTATGATTAAATCTCCTTTAGATATAAGTTTTGATATTACCGAGGACGATTGTTGTAAGAAGGACATATTTAATAAAAGCTTACCACATTTATCTCCTATTTCCTTAAGTAAAATAAATTTAGACTCTTTAAAATATGCCTCACATCAAATGGATAATTTAGAAATTGAACTTAACAATTTAGAAAAGGAATCTCATTTTATTAAATATGGCCAATATTATTCTACATTTACTTATATTTTAATTGTGTTTCTATTTTTGTATTTTGTGTATAAGATTTTCAGATGTTTTAAAAATAAAAACTCTATGAATGAGTCAGGATGTTGCATTCAGATTTTTAATCAATGTAATAATAAGAAAAATATTAGACATAAATCTAAAATTTCAAATTCTATTGAGATGACTCAAATTTCATCTTCAGATGAAGAAAGACAATCAGTCAAATCTTTGCCATTGCAACATCGAGCAAATAATTATGATAAAAATCAATTTTCTTCGAATAGAAATCTAAATTTTTAATTCAAAATAATTTTGATTATTTTTTGAAACAAATCATATTTTATCTCGCTTTATTTTCAATTTCTTTATTTTTGTGAAGTCTACGATTTTTCTATTTTATGAAGTTTTACTATGTTGATATTTTAATAATGTTTTTGATAATATCAACGATGTTTTATTTTTAGATATTTACTTTCTATTTCATTTGTGTTTTCGATGTTTTATATAAGTTTTCTATTTCGTTTTCAATGTTTTATATTTCTATGTTTTGTAGACTTCGCACACTTTACGTCTCTATCTTTTTAACTTCGCTTATCTTAAAGAGATAAAGCTTCGTCAAAAGGGGGGAGCTGTTACATCCCTATTTAGTTAGCACATTACGTTTAATAAGCATTTCTATATTCTTCCATAATTTTCCATTTACGTTGCAGTTTTCGGTTAGCATTCATTTCTAGTTCATTTCATAAGTTAGTTAGATTCTGGAAGCCGGGCAAGTAACGTGTGGGAAGTCGTAGTAAAGTGTAACTAGTTTAATTTTGAGTTAATAAATTAGTTAGGGTGAACTTTTGGTTTTTTTTTTAAAAACTTACACAGAGGGTGCTGCAAAACAGAACACAAATATTTCAGGGCGGCGGCAATCGCTTACCATCGTGCGGCTCGTTTTCTGGCCCATTTCATTAAAAACTACAAGATAATCATCATATTTACCTTATGACAGGACCAGTGATAGTCTTCTTTATTGGCCGCGCTTTCTTCCTTTCCAATTCGCTCTGTTCAAATTTCTCTGAAAATAATTATAGCAATAAGATTATTATTGTCATATAGGAATACTGTATACAATAATTCCATCGGCAAACTGTCGGCCGCTGCTAAATCAGTACGACGTTCTTCGACGCGCGCACATGACGCCGATTGTTTGGTCGGTCGACTCAGCAGAAATCCGAATCATGTAAAATTTTCCATTCAAAAATCTATCGCTGTGAATGGAACTGTGCGAGAGCAATCGGCTGACTGTCGTCTAGTCTGCGCACTCACCACCAACCCAACTGTTCAGTTGACGTAGTGTGTGTGCTAACAGCCGCCCAACCCGGCCAAACTATCGGCCGATAAAAAGTCTGCAGTATGCGGGGGCTCTAAAATAGAGTAAAATTGAGGTAGATATTATATACTGTTACGAATGCGGACACGTAGTGTCATCTAGCGGCAACCAGGCGAAACCATCACAGACAGCGTAAATCCCCTATTCAATACCAGATGCCGCTACTTGTATGTTTTTGTTACCTGCGCGTACCTGCTCGAGAATTTTCCCACGGTTGTTTACATGTTGATGCGAATTGTGGAATATTCTCGTAAGGTCTAGAGCTCGCCCCGACCCGTATAAATACGCGGCTAGACGGGCCGGCCAGTCAGTCTTCGAATGTTTTCGAGTGAGCGATAATCAAAGCGACTTCGGAAGTGAGAAACAAGTGACTTAGTGAGTAAACCAGTGATAGTGCTTAGTGTTTGAACTTAGTGCATAGTGTTTGGACCTAGTGCTTAGTGTTTAGACATAGTGATCTAGTGTGTGTAAGTGTAGTGTAAGTGTTAAGTGTAGTGTAAATAAAAGTCTTCAAGAGAGTCACCAGGTCTTTTTCTCCGAATCATCGAACCTTAGCACGTAACAATACTATAGCTATAGCTTATCTATAGCAATTAGCAAAAAAAACAAAAAAGATGAAATCTATGTTTCTTTATGATACTTAGTAGATATAAGGTTGTCGGATAAAAAAAGAAGACTATCTAATTCTAATTATATATAACATCTAAGACTTAGACGCACTGGATTAAGATCCAAAATAATCAATATAGAGATATGCCCAATGGGGAACAATCTCCGCCCGCCAAAATTCACTAAACTCATCTGCTCATGGTCTGAAAGACCATGAGCAGATGAGTTGATGCATGATTCCGCATGATTCTGAAAGAGAAAAAAAAAATCTAATTCTATAGCATACCTAAGCTCTTTAAATTTTCTTTCTCAGTGATCATAGCTTCTTCCAACAACTCTTCCTGCGTCAGGATTCTCTCTTCCACCTTCTTTGGTTTTTTCTTTTGTAGTTCAGACCTTATTTTAATTCTCTGCATCGTTTCCGCCGACTTAACAGCTGTACTCTGACGTATTGACTTTCTCTCTGAAATCAAAGTAAGTACAGGTTGATAAGTTGTAATACAAAATTTTACCACAGTTCTACAGGAATTTTATAGTGAGTCACCAAAAAAAAGAAGAGTAATGGCTCAAGGCTTTCAGTTATTCTTATTAGGAGCTCGGGAAAAGGAGCCTCAACACGCGGAACAGGCTTCTGTGCTAAGTGAGCAGAGCCTGTAGACAAGTGTCAAAACGCTAACGCTAACACTAACTCTAACGTTACAAAATGTATGGGATTTGACATTAGTATACGCTAGCAAAGCGATGACTTATGTCAAATCGCATACATTTTGTAACGTTAGAGTTAGCGTTAGCGTTTTGACACTTGTCTACAGCTGCAGGAAGCAACTCAGACCTCGGTTCCAGCACTACCTTGCCTGCCGGAGCGACCAAGGCGTGGTGTTCCCAAGGTTGACTACAGGAAGTTCTATTAATATTTGTTTATGTTACAAGAGTAGTTGTTAAGTTTTTTATTGTACCTCAAAAGACAGTTGCTTTACACTTACATCCTCCTGCCATTGACATCCAACTTCCAAGTATTGTTCTAACATTGTCAATCCTAATTCGTACACCATACTACTAAATGATACTGGTAGGTCTATGATATTCCAAAAATATAACCTACTGTCAATATGATGTCCCAAGAGCCAGTGAGACATTCGTCATTTTATAAAAGCTGAAAGTTATCCTGTATATGAACCCCTATAGAGGTAATAACAATCTGCAATTACCTACATTTATAGGGACATGTACAGAAAAACTTTTATGTTCTATAAAATTACGAAAATCTGGCTGTTTCTGGCTCTTACTCTATGGCATTTTGGAATGAAGTTTCAAAATGTCATAGAGTAAGAAAGGAGGCTAGACGAAAAGTTGTAACGACACGAAACTGTCGTGTCTCTCTTTCTCTCTCGCACACTGAACAGTGTGATGTAGCGACGCCTTTTTAGGGTTCCGTAGTCAAAATGACAAAAAAGGAATCCTTATAGATTTGTCATGTCTGTCTGTCTGTCTGTCTGTCCGTCCGTATGTCACAGCCACTTTTCTCCGAAACTATTAGAGCTATACTATTGAAACTTGGTAAGTAGATGTAGTCTGTGAACCGCATTAAGATTTTGATGCAAAAATGGAAAAATTATTAAAAATTTTAGGGGTCCCCATAGGTACAACTAAAACAAAAAAAAAATTTTTTCATCTAACCTATGCATGTGGGGTATCTATGGATAAGTCTCTAAAAATCATATTGAGGTTTCTCATATCATTTTTTTCTAACCTGAATAGTTTGCGAGAGAGACTCTTCCAAAGTGGTAAAATATGTGTCCCCCTCCCTCCCTCTAATTTCTAAAGTAGGGGCATGATAATTCTAAAAAAAATATATGATGTAGATTACTATAAAAACTACCAACGAAAATTGGTTTGAACGAGATCTAGCCAGTAGATTTTTTTATACGACATAAATGGTAAACCTTAATCTAAATTTCATTAAATCAACTGAAATTTAAAAATAAATCAAAATCCTTTTAATTTCATAAAAATAAACCTTATTGCTGCTGCGGAACCCTTCATGGGCGAGTCAAACTCGCACTTGGCCGCTTTTTTTGTTGAGTGTATACAGGTTTTTTGTACATAAGAAATAACTTCGTTCCATCCGGGTGTCCCTTGACACTTCTCAATTTTTTTTTGTAATTACACTACTTATGATATTTTTTTTACCTATAGAAGCATCTATAAATGTCTTATCCGCTTTACTGGCAGGTGATGGTGCAGATTCATCTTTTACTTTAGGTGCCTTTGGTTTTCTGGCTACAGGTTTTTTTGGTTGGGCAGCTTTCTTTTTTCTGTTGGGATCCTGAAACATGATTTTATAAAGATATTAATTTATGAATATTTGTAAGGCACAATCTCAGGTGTAGAGAGTAGCTTCAAATGGAATTTTGGAATGAATTTTTTATAGCTTCACAGTAATATTTTTACGAAGAGTAACTCTTGAAGGTCTACTATTTTCGTCTGTCATATTTTGCAAGCACAAGAAAGACAAGCTGACATTGTATAGCTGTAGTGTAAATATTACACTACTAGATGATCCGGTAAACTTTGTCTCACATCACTTTCCTCCTACTATTATATATTATATAAACCTTATCCAGACATCTCCACAAATAGTTTAAGACTAAAATTATCCAAGTTGAGTTGAGAATGAGTTATGTATTAAGTTTTAATGAGACTAAGAAAATTTGAAATTTATCTTATATTTTTAAATGAGCAATTCTTGTATATTATATTATATTGGAATCTCGGAATCGGCTCCAACGATTTTCATGAAATTTAGTATATAGGGGGTTTCGGGGGCGATAAATCGATCTAGCTAGGAATCATTTTTAGAAACTGTCATTTTATTTGTGTTTTATCGAATACTGAGCCAAGCTCGGTCAAATAGCTACTTGTTTTTTATTTAATATGATGATGATGAAAATTATAGTTTAAGATGAAGTGGTAGGGCCAGAAGCGTATAATATCGCGATCTAGGGTATCTTTGAACCTGTTTTTAGATATCAACCGCTAAAATTAATACAATGTTATTCATACCGGTGTAAGGGTGAAGATATGCCTAATAACGTTATATTCTTCGAAACACGATTATAGTAATTTGCCTCGATAGAAAAAAATCGTGAAAATCATCATAAATTGCCATTTTATTGCAATTTTTCGATTTTACGGCGAATTTAGATACAATTCTAGTAAAAAAATTATGTTTTCATAAACCTTTCATCAAATCCCATAAGGTAGTATTTATGGTTTTCACTAAAATGATAGTTAAATAAAATAATACCTATAATGCTCGCACTGTATGAGGGCGGCGGGGATGCGGGGTGGCGATTCAGTCGGCCGCGGAGCCTCGTCGCAAGCAGACACGTACTACTCGTCGGCCCGCTCTTTACGAGAATTTGATGTGAAAATGGGAAATAAAAACTGCAGAGGAAAAAAAATATCCCTTTTGCGGAAAAGAAGAATAATTCAAAAAAAAAGAAGAGTTAAGGGAAAAAAAAGAAATAAGGGTCACCGTACACTTGACTGAGTATCGGTATTATCTTTTTTTTGACGTTATTTTTTTCCTCAGTAGGCATTAGAATAAGGGTCACCGCATATTTGACCGGGTACCGATATGGGTATTGGGTATCTTGTTTTGACTATTCTTTTCCTCTGTAGGCATGAATTAGTAGAAATAAGAATAAGCGTCACCGCACACTTGATCTGGTATCGGTATCGGTATTATCTTGTTTTAAATTTTTTTTTCTTCAGTAGGTATGAATGAGTAGAAATAAGGGTCACCGTACACGTGACTGGGTCTCGATACTTATAATATTTTTTTGACACAATTGTTTCCTTAGTAGGTATGAATGAGTAGAAATGAGAGTAAGGGTATTGTCCAGTATCAATAACAATATTGAACAGTTACTAGAACTACACATTTAGGGACTCCTAACAAATAGGATGGTAATGTGTATTTTGATTTGTCTTTTGCTTTTGAAGACCGAAGAGATAGAATGAAGAAGAATGTTATTATGTTTCTTACAGATATCGAGCTATGGTTGTGCAACCAAATATAAAAAAATGTTCAGATAATTCTGTTCAAGTTTTAGAAGGGTGAGACTTACACATAATTTATTATGCATTAATATAGGTGTCGACGGCGAATAAATATTCGTAGTATTCAAATAAAAATAGTGTATAAATAAATAATAATAATTATTAATTTTTTTTTATTACAAATAGAATATAATTACAGCTAATTAGTTACATATAAAACAAAGGGGATAATAATAATAATAATAATAAAAATAAAGAAACACTATATATAAAAAACTAAATCTAAGTCGGAGGCTGCGGGCAATGTACCCAAGAGGCTGGCAGCATTACCTCGCTGTATGGCAAGGCTGATACGTTGGCCGAGGTAAGCGCCAGCTCTGGGATCGTTAGTTTTCTGAACCAGTCTTTGGGACAATTCTCTGAAAAGTAGCTTGGCACCAGGGCCCCACGGACCCAGGGTTTCGACACCGAAGGGTAAAAAAAAGTAGTCGTTCCCCAGTGCCTCATATTTCTTTTTTTTGTTTGTCTCTGCTTGTGCCGCCGCAGCTCCCGTCTCTCTCGTTGTGGCCGTCACGTGCGACGCCGCTAGCGTATCCACGCAGGTGGCGTCCCAGACAAGAGGCCTCCCGCGGCTCCACGGAACGAGCGTCATTCCGTCGGGCCTTTTGCCGTCGTCACATGCGATACCGTTCGGCTCTAGAGTAGCCGGCACGTTGACGGAGACAAGGGCCCTGCGGATAACGTCATTCAAGGAAGCATGGCGGGACTGGCGGCCGGCGCTGCGTCGACAAGATAGACCGTGGTGACCCTGGCGGTCTACTGCGGCGCCGCAGGGGCAGCGGTGGGGTTCGGTGATATTGGCTCCTAGTCGCAAACTGAGTGAAAGATTGAATGTGTGGTTATCTAAAAGTGTTCTGGTATTGGATGATGGGTTAGCCTGGAGCCAGTAGCCTGATTCCGGCTCGGCGGACGCTAGAAGACGCGCCCGATCTGTGGTGGACGAGGAATTTAGAATTTCTGATTGTGCCAAATTGATTAGTGGTTCATCCCAATTCTTTTGGATATTGGGGTTAACTGAAACGTCACTAGGACAAACACGTTTCCAAGCGTTGATCGCCTCAGCTAGTGACTCAATGCCTACGTTTCCAGAAGAATTGGTGATGATTTTGATGAAAAGAGGATGAATGCTGTGAGCTGAAGAAAGGAAGGCAGGAAGGGACACACTGGACACGCTTCTAAGACCCAAGCCACCGAAACGAATGGGGAGAGTAGCTTGGGCCCAAGAGGTGTCAGAGATTTGGCAGTTGAAAATATTCATTATTGTGTCTTTTAAAATAGTGTCTAAATGGGAAAGAAGGTTGGGGTACTCCCATAGAGGGCAGCACCTCAGGACATATGTGAATTGGGGCACAAACAAACAAAAACGAATTATTTGGTAAGCCATAAAATCCCACATTTTATTGCGACGAGTTTGCCAGAAGATACTACGAATTTTTCGGAATCGGTAACTAATGAGGTAAGTATCGGTATTCTCTTGTACAATCAACCGATAAGTGTGTACATCAAGTGTACGGTAAACCTTATTCTCATTTTTACTGAGGTTAAAAAGTGTTTCAAACAAGATAATACCGATACCGATACCCGGTCAAGTGTACGGTGACCCTTATTTCTATTCATACAATACCAACTAAGAAAAAATTTTTCAAAAACAATATAATACCAATTATAACTATACCCGGTCAAGTGTGCGGCGACCCTTATTCTCATTTATGCCTACTAAGGAAAAAATTTGTCTAAAAGAATAAGAGGGTAAAATATTGAACTCGCATGCCCGGTCGCCGCTGCCTCTACGCCATAGTAAAAGGATACTATGTCTACGCTACGCACCTACTACCAGGCGTGCGCATAGAAAGCGCGGGGCGGAAGATGGTTGCCCCGCGCATGCTCCCGCCACGCTTCATACCTCACCCCCTCAGAAACGCGATGCGCACCCTACCACTTCATCTTAATTTATCTATACTCATGAGACTAGATAGCTAGAATATACTCAAGAGCTTTTATGTTTTGATTAAAATTTACCTTATAAGCTTTAGCGTTGGATTTTCTTTTCTCTTTGCCCTCTCCATCCTCCTGGTCTGAGATCACTTCGTCATTTTCATCGATGTCGAAGTCAGAATCCACAACATCTTCTACCTCCTTTTCTTGACTGAATGCAAGTATTAATTATTATTCCCTCAAATGTGGGAAACGAGACTAAATAGATATTCCATTGTTTCGCAGCCGCGTGGGCCTTAATGGGTTATTTTAACTAACACAATATTCTTTAATGGGTTATTTTAACTAACACAATATTCTAACAGTTTGTTGGTTCTGTTTTGGTATTGAGATTCTCCTACTATATACAACTTTTAAATAGTATCAAGTGCTAATCGGGTACAGAATTACTTTAACAAACAACAGAAGCATTTCAAATGTCTTAGGTTTCCCAAGTTTTTTACTTGTTATTGTTTATTGGTTTACTTTTTGGCTCCAGCCGAAGAAATGGGATAGTGCAAAGATAAACTTCTGTCAAAAAACTCAGACACTGGCCATAACTGCTTACAAGTAGTCCAGATAAACATTGTTACACTTTTACTTAGACTGCCAGCCAAGCATTCTTGTTAATATCTTTAGAGAACTACAGTATACCGGCACAATTCACGCGAAACTACCAGCGTACGTAGAAACAGTATGTAGGTTGTTTTTCTTACCTACCGGTTTCATAAAGATTCTTTCAACTTATTTGTTTTTAACATGTTCCTAATCTTATTAATTATTACTCTATTACTCACTGATAGTCATTATCTTCTTCGACTTCGTTGAAACCACCGTAAGTAGTTTTATAGAATTCATCCTCCTCTTCTTCATCAAGTAACTTTGCCATGCGATTACCGGCATTTGACCGCCGCTCTCGTTGTGCCATTTTCTTTAGGGACGTAAATGTTATTGGAAATAATTGAGGAAGGTCTTCATCAGAGCGATAAATAGGTAAAATATAAAATTTTATGATCGCGAAAAGCAACAACGCTTGTAAATAAATGAGCTATCAATGTCAAATTGACAATTCGGACTTACGTGTCACGTTCAAGGTCACAGGCCAAACGACAAGTCGTGTTCGTTTCGTTTTTCAATGGATATTGCGCATGCGCAAAGTGTCAGTGTGAGCCAAGGTGTGAGCACATCCCAATAGGCATCAACGAGATAGAAAGTAGATGGAGAGGCCCTTATGTTCTATATAAACTATTGCTTATACAAATATGATGGAAATATGACAGAGAATGTGAAATATCATTTGATCTATTTCCATCATATGCTCTAATTTTCAGTGACAAAAGAGATAGCACTATTTTTGTTATTTCTCATTTTAGAAACATTTGACTTTGAAGCTGTCACTATGAACGCAATGGGCCCAGCTCCGCCATTTTATATTCACAGTTTCTCGTAGGTTTGTTGTGAAAAGTTTGTTTACGTTTAGTGTATTTAGGATTTTCTGGGAAACTAAAGGACTTTCTTTCATTAAAATTTAACTAGTGAATTGTGAAAGTGATTTTCACCATGCCTAAGTGTAGTATTATTGGGTGTTGTTCCATAAAACGGAAAAATCAACCTCAATTAAGCTTACACAGGTTAGTAGCTGGTTTTTGCGTTTTCGTACATATCATTGAGGTAATAATACTATAGGAGTCCGCCTTATATTTTGACAGCTGATAATGTTACTCTTTCTAACTAACGATGTAGTAATTTGGGTGAAAGAGAAAGCTCATATCGGTGTGTAAACGTCAAAAGCCTGTAATGTTATGTCCCACTTAGTAGAACATAACAAACGAGTAGGTCTGCATATTTCATGTATAAAAAGTGGTAATAAAAGTGTTTAGTGAACGTTCAATGCAATATATTATTGCGTTTTGTGATTCCGCTATATAATAAACCATAAAAACGGCCAAGGAATGCCTCAAACACGTGGATTTAACATAACATACGTAAGTTTTCAACAACGTTGTTTGGGCTTATCAATCGGTATTTTTGTAAGCTAAAAAAGAAAATTTATAAGTATAATAATCCATTAATCATGCTATATAAGGCATTAGTGATAAAAATGTCACATCAAGTAATAATTTGGCTGTAAATATTGCATAGTTTTTTACGTGTATTTTAGGGATGCGCCTTACTTGAACTATAGTTTATCGATAAAAATAATGTCATGGACTAAATGATTTTTTTTTCAGGTTGAAAATGCTTCAAAATAGACGACAAACAGATATATATTTTAGACGCAAGTTTCATGCAAGTTTTTAATCCTTACTCCCTTATGAAGGCATCACAATATTGGAATTTGGAATTATCATTTGAAACGTAAGTTTGAAACAATGATTTTATTGAAATAAAGAAAGTTCTAACGGAGAGTAAAATAATTGCATGATCAACAGCTCTCACACCTCCCCCCTGTAAGTACTCAATTCGTTACTTAAAGATACTTCTTGAAATTTTATCCTGGCATTAGGTACTCTTTTTTAATACCTAAGTAAAATGTAAAATTTTAATAAGGTTAAAGTCATAATCATTTAATAAAATAAATTTAATACCTCAATCGTCGAATTCCAGACACAATATATATTTAGTTGTTATGCGGCACCTGGGTTCCGCTTGGGGCTGGATGGGTTAAGCATGGAAAACTTACATAAAGCATATTGCCCCGTATACAATATTATGAATTATGTGTATAATATTTTATAGTATGTAGTAGTATAGTACATATTTTATTAACACTAAACCATTTATTTTTTTCAGGTTATTGGAATGCTCATAAAGAAGAGTTCAATATTATGGTGGTGACGGAGAGACCTATAATGAAGATAATAATTATTTTCAACTATTAATTTGATAATAAGATTGAAAGTGAAGAATAATATATGGTTTAGTGCTCTATGATTTTGATCGCACACACCGTGATACTGCACAATAAAATTGATCGTCTAGACTCTAGAGTCCTACTTAGGTTATTAATTATTATTATTATAATATCATTATTCAGGGGGCGTCGAAGTATCTATTTTAAGTCTTTTTCTGTATAAATATTATTACATAATTATATTTTAATAGGTAAAGAAATGCACCTAAGCGTTTTTGGAATTACTTTAAATAAGTAGGACTGAGATTCATTCTTATATTTCTTTGATAATAATAATTGTTATTCTACAAAATAGTTGCTTAATAGTAAATAGTAATTAAGTTTAATAAAGTATAATATATTTTGTTCTTCTGTTATGTTTTATAAAAACTGTTGATTTTATTGATATTAGCTATTACACTCCGGACAAGCTTTCGTGGCTTATGGAGTATACATATTATGTATATGTTTAACTATTTGTGTAATTATATACTTAAATATTTTGTTTATACAGGGTGCAATTAAACCATCCTGCCAAATTTTTCCAGGGCTTAGGTATCATTAGGAGAGGTCATTTAGCAAAAAAAAATTGGGTGTTATTTTTTTAATGACATATTTTATCTCATTTAAAATCGATGCAGAACGGTTACTCGTGGCGGTGGGAATGAGCGGGGGTGACGTGGGGGGGAGGCGCGCGCGCGCTCACCCGCCGGCGCCGCGTAATGTCCATTTTAATTGTAGTGTTTTTTAGGATAACTTTCGGAAGCTATTTCTCAACATTTTAGTACTGACTATATTAAAAGAAAAATACGTGTATTTTTATTTTGAACAAGGATCAATATATCAAAATTTGGCAGGAAGGTTTAATTGCACCCTGTATTTAAGTATTTTCATACACTTAATAAATAGATAAAAAATACCTTTTCACCAAATTGAAAGCGACTTCTAATTTAATGAGCATAATACGTCCTAAATTGAACATGCAGGTCGAATTGATAACCTCCTTTTTTGATGTTGTTTAATAAAAATCTGTAACATAAAATTATGGTCGCCTTGGTCGATAGCTGTAGTCTAATTTTATATTTTTATCGATATACGCCATCCCTACACGCACACTACAGCAATTGCACACAAGCATAAAATGGCCACGCGCTGGCGAGCTAAGAATCCATCTATGTATACTTAATCTGTGGTACATATTTCATAAAGTATTTACGTCGTGTTCAGATTTTTTTTAATGATACATTTATATTTTCCTGTATTTCGTTTTAAAAGCCCTTTTTATTGCATTTTATATCATAACTTTTATTTACGTAAATGAATAGTGATGTACCGTTTGTAATACTTATCGATAAAAAATAATTGCATTACCGGTTATGTTGAACTAGATGTCCCGCGCGGCTTCGCCCGCGTAAATTAGGATTTTTACGAAAACCGTACATTTTCCCGCAGAAAAAAGGTTGTCCCTTCACGTGGTCTAGTCTATATTATCTGTGCCAAATAATATCAGAAATGCTCCAATAGCTCGTGAGATAAAGCCTTTCTAATAATTTTTGCGTGAAAGAGTAACAAACATCCATACATCCATACATCCAAACTTTCGCCTTTATAATATTAGTAGGATTAATTAATGAAAATCGAATGATCATGTACTTAATCTTAATATTGCATTAATGAAAGTATTTAATACAAATGATAAATTTGTGAGTAAGTAATACTTAATTACTGGTTTTTATAGGTTTCCCAAAAGGGACACATTAAGTAAAGAATGGCTTAATGCTATAGGAGAAGAAAATATTAATCCACGACATAAAGTATGGCATGTTTGTTCACTACATTTTGAAGATAGCCGCTTTAATAGAACCCTTGATGTGATGAGGTTACGTGATGGCTCTGTTCCAACTCAGTTTTTGGTAAGTGTGAATAAAAAATATTTATTTTAAAACTCAAGTTTCTTTTGCCTATAGATAAAAACAAACATTTCTCCGTTCATTGAGACAGCAGCATGCGAGTACAGGCTGATTAGTAGTAGTAGTAGTAAACTTTTATCTGATGTTATTTTTTTATTTTTCAAACTGCTTTAGTTTATGAACATCATGATTTCAGAGAACTAATGGAGAACAACGTACAGTGTCGTCTGTTTTGTCTGAAACAAGCAGTAACATATTTGGCCATCCTTCTACATTTATTGTATCTGACCGTCCATCGCAGTTATCGGTATGGACCTTTTAATATTTGCATAAAAATGCTGAAGATTTGCATGTTTCTTATCTGAAGTGCTTTCTTTTTTTTTCAGACTGTACATCTTGAAAAGATTAAAAGGTTGACAGATAAGTGCCTAAAACAAAAACAGAAAATTAAAAATATTTCTCGACAATTTCATCGCAAAGTTAAAAAAATTGATGATTTGACGGATCTCATACAAGATTTACAACAAAGAAATTGCATAAACACCGAACAAGCTATTCTCTTAGAAGAGTTAGCAGGACCAAAAGACTTTCTGAAACGACAGATAAATAAGTGCAAAGGTCTACCGTTCCAAAAAAAATACTGTGAAGAAATTCGAAAATTTGCATTGACTTTGCACTTTTTATCCCCTAAAGCATATAATTATATAAGGCAGACATACAACACATGCTTGCCTCATACAAGGACACTTAGTAAATGGTACCAAAATGTGAATTGTGAACCAGGTTTTACAAAAGAAGCTTTTGATGTTTTAAGGTTGAAAGTGCAAAGTAGTTCTTTTCCAGTTATATGTTCCTTAGTTTTTGATGAAATGGCCATACGAAAGTCTCTGATTTGGGAACCAACACGTCAAAAATATTATGGTAGAGTGGACTATGGACATATATAGGCCAGATTTTAAACTCAAAAACAAAACGAATTAGGGTATTGGGGCGAATCGGAGTGCCACTTTTTACTTTACACTTTGTACCACTACAAGACTTACAACAATCGATGGATGTGCATTATATTTTAATTAATGCAATTGTTGTAAGTCTTGTCACAGTCGAAATATTTAAGTTAGAGTAAAAAGTGATACCATGTATTCGACTAAAGCAGTAAAATTAAAAAAAAAAAAGTTATTAACGTGTGGGATAATTTTGTGTGTGGGATAAGGCTGTTTGTGTATTCTATTTTTTAATATTTTTCTTTATTTTGTCACATAAATAAATTTGTTTCTGTTCTATTCTGTGTTTTATTTCAAAAACCTGCAAAATGTGTTTTTTTATTCTCCAAAGCTATGAGACGATACTATTGGTCAATACACGCAGATCGGCCAATAGTATCGGTTTTAGCACGAAGTACTACGCATATGCGGCCGCGGCATTAGTGTTTTACCTGAATGAAAAAATACTAAACCTTATGTGGTTAATATCAAAGGTAAAATGCGTATTTTAGCTCACGACGTTTCGAGAAATCTTAAAGTTTTAATGTAGCTATAAACAATGATCCATTTTTGGACTGAACCTTTATAAATTAATTGTCTTGTTCAACAATTGATAGCTGTCTCTGAGTGCTTTATATTATGTACTACGGACGAAGCCGCGGCGGATCGCTAGGTATATAATATACTGTAGTGTAAGTTATTGAAAAACTTTCGAACATTGATAATATTTTTTTAATTATATCGATAATAACATTATCGATACTTTTCAAGACACGTATTTCAACCCTAGTACGGCAGCCATATTTAGTTCACAATCAGCTGATAAATTGGGACCATTTTTGTTACGGTCAGGGCAAGTCCCCTCTTTTCTTAGGTTCATGATAGGCATGCAGACAGTAAGCAAATTTCATTGAAATAATTTGTGTGTCTAAAGTATCTAAATGCTTGATTATAAAACACTGGTTCTTTTTCTATTTTACATCAAGATTAATATTTTATTGATAAAATAAAATCACTAAATATGACAATCCGCCATGAAATGTTGAACGCCAATCAGAGCGCGTGACGTCACGTTAGAGCACTTTGACATTGACGTTTGAGTTATTTCTCTTTTACCACAGACATTTTTTTTTATCGTCCCGGTCGGGACAGGCAAAGGGATTACCACAGACAATTATTACTGTCAATTGATTCCTAAACAGCTGTCACTTGTCAGCTGTACTCTAGAGTGACGTCACAAGTGACGCCATGACACCTTGAAGTGTTTTGGTGCAAATTTTAAATTTATGATTTAAAAACTAATTTTTGTATACTAAATCATAATTTTTAGCAGAAATATTATGTTTGTTGTAATCAATATAATATATTTCCGAGTATTATAGAACAGTTTCTCAAAATTTGTCATCATGCCTATGATATTTTATTGGTAGTTTTATGGTATGATCGTAATGATGACCGTATGTTGGTAGACTTGGAGCTAAACGAAATAAAATGCCTTCGTAAAAATAAATTAATATAATCGGCCAAATGTGAGTCTGACTCGCTCATAAAGGGTTCCGTACCGTGAAAGAGCAAAAATAGGCCAAAATATGTGTTTTTTTTATGAGAGCCCTCCTTTATTTATTAGTTCAAGTCCCGTTTTACCCCTTGGGTACGGAACCCTAAAAATCCACTTCATCTCTTTCTGTCTTCGGCATTCGTAGCATAGCACAATAATATGTTAAAAGTGAACAATTATTTTGGATACTATCAAAACTCTAAAATAATACTAAAATTTAAATGCCCTATCCAATCTTCTGTCTTCACTGGTGAATGCATTGGTATTTTGGAATCTTGCCTATTCATAGAAAGTCACAACATTGAAAACGCCTATATATTTTCAGATTCAAAAAGCGCTATTGAATCATTAGTAAGCCCATGCATTATAAATAAATTAAATAGCCCCATAATTCTAGATATTAAACTATCCCTTTTTAATAGCTATAACAAAGGCCTTAATGTCACACTTGTGTGGATTCGGTCACGCTGGTTTAAGAGGAAACATGATAGCAGACTCTTTAGCAAAACAAGCTACTTCGGATATTAAACATTAATCTTTAATCCTCAATTAACATTTATTCAAACAAGGCCTTATGTTATAACTTAACAGCACTATTTTAATATTAAATGTATGTATATTTTATTAAAAATAAAAATCAAACTTCGTAAAAAAATTCCACAGAAAAATTCATTTCAAATTCAAAATTGTCGAAATTCCATGTTTTTCTTATTTTTACTTGACACTGGCAGAATGGTGCATCCCGGCGCCATAAATAAGAAGAAGAAGTAGAAGAATTATTTTGGAAGTTTCGTAGCTTGTATTTTATACCCAAAATAAAAATACTGTTAAAACTATAAATTATATCATTCACCACATTAAGTATAGACTTACCTAGTTTTTATTATGTTATTAGTTATTTAGCGTATCCGCTTTAAATCCAATATTTTTGTTTCGAGGTTAGGCCATCTGTTTTTGGCTTTTTGCATTGAAAGCTTTTCAAAATGTCTAAAAGCGATAGATTATCTAGTGTAACTGGATTCTGTGATAAGTGTGGTTCAATATTACCACTTCTACAGGATTTTGGATCGGTTACATGTTATGCGTGCAAAGAAAAGTATAGCCCTGAAAGTAAGTTTTCAATCCATTATCCAGTGTTTTTTTCCAACCATGTAGTCATTTTTTTTTTGATGCGCAGGGGAAACCCATCATGGGTCCCCCGGGTTGGGTATGTGCTCAGCACCCCGGGGGTATGTGAGACTCACTAAAAGGCTAAGCTTTCCAAACCTACCCCAATTTTTTGGTGGTCACATGGATTGAGAGAGGATGTTTTGGGTTAGAAAAACCTCCTCGTGCCACTTCCAACCCCCCCACCCCCCATTCAGTAGAAATTTACATTTGAAATTTACGTAATCTTAAGATAAGGTCATCTGTTTTCTGGTGTTTATGTATTACTATTTACTTACTAGGGAGTGCCTCCGTACCTACCGAAGCAGGGGGTGGGGGGGCGCCCCCCCCCCGCTCGAAAGGGGGGTTCGGGGGGCCGCCAAAACAAAAACAAACACAATCCAGAAACGCCGAAAGTGGGTTAGGTTAGGTTAGAACGTAGACCACAACACAGAGGGAACCTAACCTGCGGTTCGCCTTCAGCCGTATAAAGGAGGGATATCCCGGATCTAACAAACACGGGACTCCCTCCACGACTGGCCGGTCTACTTCAAAAGGGTCCGGACTTCCACCAAGGTAAGGGAACGCTTAGGCAAACTGAAGCGTTCCCCTCAGCGCCGGGGAGATTCCCATCCTCTCCCGGAGCCCCATTAGACGAGAGTTAGGAGGTTCGCATAGCGTCGCCTCCGCACTCCCGTCCTCCGCAGCGCCGCACTCATGGCAGGCTGGCGTTGGCTCTCTTTTGATTAAGGGTTGATCCGTCACTGGTCATGCCATAGGTGTACATTGTTAATTATCTAATAGATAAATATTATTTGTAACTATAACATGAGTATATAACTGAGAAATTGGTTGTTTCCTGGCCTTCATAATTTATTTATATGTTTTTTGTTACAGGATTTGGAAACATAAAATTCAACTACACCATACATTTCAATGCAGTGTCAAACTTGAACAACGACAACATTTTGCACATGGACAATCCTGAAGGCCCTGTTGTAGAGAGGAAGTGTCCAAAATGTGGTAACGATAGGATGTCTTATGCCACCTTGCAGTTAAGATCAGCGGATGAAGGACAGACAGTGTTCTATACTTGTACCTCATGCAAGTAAGTGTTTTCCATTAAAACCTCCTTTGAACATAATATTAAGAATTCTTGGAATCTAAAATAACTCAAGCCTGTACCATAATAATTGCCATAAATATTATGAAATGCTGTTTATGAAAACATTTTCTCTATCTTGAGTCCACATAATGCAGGAAACAAGGGTGGAATTTCCTCATCAGCAATAGATTAAAACATGGCCTAGTCTAATGCAGACTATTTACCGTATACTTTTGACCTTGTAATTTTTTTTTCAGATATAAAGAAACTGAAAATTCATAAGACTTCTATTGGGATTATAATCAACGAGCTTTTGCCCGCGGCTTCGCTCGCGTTAAGAAGTATAATTATATACAAACTTTCATCCCCTATTTGAACCCCCCTTGGGGTGGGAATTTATCAAAATCCTTTCTTAGCGGATGCCTACGTCATAACATCTACCTGCATGCCAAATTTCAGCCCGATCCGTCCAGTAGTTTGGGCTGTGCGTTGATAGATCACCATGTCAGTCAGTCACCTTTGAGTTTTATATATATAATATAATCAATTTAGAATAAATACATTTTGTTTAATTTTGTTACATCTTTTTTTGTTATCCTTTTTCCAAGCTATGGGGAAACAATACCTTTTGTTTACATTATAATATAATATTATATTTATTCATTTAATTCAGGCATTTTATAATACTAAATTATACTTATACTAATAACACTAAACAATAATTATAAGTTGGTGGTCTTTTTTAGGATGAAGAGGTCTTCTAAAAGACATGATTGTGGATACTAAAAATAATTATTAGGAGAGAAAGTGTGCAAATTTCAATACAAACAATTATTAACAAGGTAACATTATTTTATCAATGAATGAAATGAAACATCAAAAACATACTCAAAACAAGTGTAATTTAATGTTAACAATTATTAACATAATATGAATTAGGTATAAAACACAAACAACTCTTAAATTTTCGTCAAATCAATAATCAAAATTTATCAAAGGTAAATTATATTTTACAAAAAAAAGTTTCTCATACTTCTCATCATCTAACTCATCATTTAGGGGCTCATTAAATGATCTTGCTTCATGAAATTGTTTATTTTCTGAGCTAGCCGGAGCTGATAAATAATTACGCACTATGGGAGCTAGATCCTTATATTTACTGTTCTGTCTCCACCATACTAAAGGATCTCCTTTTACATGTAGTCTCTTTTCACGATTGTATTCATTAAGTAATAATTTCCATTGGATAAGATTCTTGTTATCTGAGCCGTTTTCTTCCGAATCCTCATCATCACTGTTAAGCAGTTCAGCTAGATTTGATTGGATGCTTCGTGATAGAGTAATGCAACTTCGGATAGGATGAGATTCTAATCTAGATTTTTTTGGAGCTGGCGCATCGTGACCAGTATCCGCATGAGCATCAACGTCATATTCGGCTAACAAGCATAATAGTTTCGATTTAACTTGTTCCTTGTTTATTTCATTGAAGAATTTTAATTTGTACCTGGGGTCTAAGTAAGTTGCAAGCGAGTACAGTGTATTGTTCGAGAGGTCACCAAGTCTGATATTGATTTCTGCTATTAGTTTTTGGATCATATTCTTCAACTCTTCATTTGTGTCTATTTTATCCTTTTCAATTTGCAAAGTATGTTTCAATGCGTGTATTATCGGGATTACTGACGATATACAAGTATTTGAATGGCCTAGATACCTCATCGTTTCTTCGATAAGGCGCAAAATTGCTATTATTTTATTCAGGAGTAGCCACTCGTTTGGTAAGATTTGTGCTGTATTATTTTTAGTGGCGTATAGGAAATTAGCATCTTTGATTTTCAAAAGCCACTCTAACATTGACAGTGTGCGGAGCCATCTGAAAAAATCAAACAATTATTCTTACTCAGAGACTAGAGTACTTAATTAAAATAATGTACTAAGTAGGTATCTATTAAATGACCTACCTGTTGTCACAATCCTGTATCGCAGGAATTATTGGCTGGTTAATTTGCGTTTGAAGTTGAGCCAGTTCTTCCTGGGCTGTTTGGGAATAAGTGAAATGTTTTGTAATCTCTCTACATTTTTCGATTAAATCTTTTATTTCTGGAGCTTCTAGAGCAAAATGGATGGATAGCAGTAGTTGGTTTACTGGACAAATTACTTTGGAGATATTAGCTAAATCCATCGTTTTGATCTTATTGTTCTTATTCCTTATGAAGCAATGCAAATTCTCGTCTGAGAGGTGCCAATCGCGAAGCGTCATTTTGAAATTCTCGCAAACCACATCAGCCGTATGTCCTTTGACTAAGCATGACTTCAGAACTGCTTTTACTCGACAAAAATCTTCAGATATTCCATGCGCCGTTACATTTAAAAGTGACACATCAGCATATTCTTGCCGAATGTCGGCGGTAAAAGTTAGTTTTAAACATTTTTGGAGCATTAGTCCTACTTTATTTACTACCTTGCAGTATATCTCATTATAAACATGATTAGCAAAAAACTGACTTCCTCCCAATTGGTAATTTGGTAGAGCAGTTTCCATCACACGACGAAAGCCAATACATTCGACGAAACTGAATGGAAGATTTTGTAAAGCTATCATTTCTCCGATCACATCGTCTATATTCGCAACTTTAGTGTGTGCGGTATTCCACATTTGAATATTTTCTGGAGGTTCTTCTTTGATTTGTTCCTCCTCTGATTGTTCTAAACTTGGTTCTTCCAAATCCATATTTTCACTGTTTATTTTGATTTCAATAATTCCTTCGCTTGTATTTGTATCGGAAAATGGCTGTTCTATAAATGCAACATCAACTTGCTGCTCGGATTTTATTTTACAAAGTTCTTCATATTTTTCTTTATGCCACGATTCTGCCAAGGATAGGCGCCATTCCGCTCTTTGTAGTGGTGTAATAGTATGACAACAGCCCTGCGGCTCCGGGTTCATACTTTGTGTTTGTCCAGTATTTTCCTCGTATATTTCTTTATGCATAGCTTTAAGATGCGTTCTCAGCGAAGAAGTCGTCCGACCTTTTCTTGAATATTTGTTGCCACAGATTTTGCATTGTGCAAAATCTTCGTCTATTACCAAAAAGTACTGCCATATATCACTTGTCTTTGGTCGCATCGCGTTATTATAATCTAACTAATTCCTTATAAGCACAAGTTCACTGAAATATTTGTTTTCTATTTGACTATATTCCTTCCGGTTTAAACACAACCGTCTCGTTTCACTTGCAACGCAATACTGGCGACATTTTGTTGATCGACGCGGGGCGCGCGGTGTGGACTGTGGAGGGAGGTCGCGATTCGCGATGCGACGCCGACGCGACGTGGGGAACGAATGGAGGTCACGCTCACGCACACAGTTACGGAGGCGGATGCAGATGCGGATGTTTCACTTCCGGAGCAACTTTCGATAGCTGCACGGACTCAAGGTTTTTATATAAGTTATAAGGACAAGGATTTTGAAAATAATTAAGTATTAGTAACAAGATGAAACAATAGAAAAATCTTTAAACGATGTCTTAACTTAATGAATAATTTAATAATTTCATTTACTTAATAAAAATTAAAAATACACTAATAACACACAAATTATCTAGTGCATACTTTGTGTGTTTTTTTTTTATTTGGTCTGGTTACGGAGTACTATTATATATTCTGTGGTCTGGTTTCATATTTCTTACAATGCATACGGATTACGGATATAATATTATTTTAGGTATGCACATCCGTACGCCTACCTATGTACCTATTGTATAAATATATTTTTATTATTTATTGTAAGGAGAATAGTAACAACGCTATGCGGATCATAAAGTTAATATACCTAGCGGAATAGGGCAGGGTTTTTCAAACATTCGGCTCCACGAACCCCTGTCAAAATTTCTAGGTGACAGCGAACCCCTTACTAAATAACTAAAAAATTGGGATAAAAAGTATCTTTTGTCCTTTCTCGGGACTCAAAGTATCTCCATACTAAATTTTAGTAAAATCGGTTCAGCGGTTTGTGCGTGAAGACCCTCTTCAATCAATCAGACCCAAACCGCTGAACCGAAGCCGTGTGTAAATCAGACCGTCACGCGTCAGACACATGGCCGACTTTACGGATTTTGAATCAGTGGTGAGTCCAAGTATCTAAGTCACAATTGCAAGAAGAGATATATTTCTATGACATAGTGCATGTATAACTTCTTAAAAGCGAGCTATGGAGAAACTCGCACTCAAGTCTCAACACACACACAGGTAGGTAAAAAATAAAACAACAAATATTTTGTGCGGTTTATTCAATTTTAACAGTTATATTAAGATTTTATTTCAGTCATGTTTAGTTGGTATTGAAAACCCTCTATCAGATTTTACTGTTACTAATAATAAACTTATGTTCCATACAATTTAAACAATCAACCAGGTTAGCATACCTTTGCATTCCAGAATACCCATAGAACGGTAAGTAGTCACACTATAACATTTACATTTCTAGCCCACCAAAACTTCGAACCCACACTATAGGTAAGTATATTAGCTATTTCAATAATTATTTAATCACTTTCATAATATTTTATTAATATACAATAATTATTATTAAGAATTTTTACCACCAGTGGGTACAGTCCACAGACATATGTAGATCAGTCCACAGAATATCTTGATCTATGTCTGTGGTACAGTCAAACAAATACGTATAGCAATGATGTTGCATAGTCGAAAAAGTCTGCCTCATAGATTAATGATTGGTCTCGCGCGGTCGAGCGCGCGCGCTAGACAAATCATTAATATAATTGGTCTGCCTATTTGAATTACTAGCTTTAAGAAATGTGCTCACATAAATAAACAGCTCTTTAACCGACCTTACAGAATAAGAAGGTTTTATATTCAGTAGCAATATTATGTAGTTTTTAATTGATTTTCTACACTACTATTATAAAGAGGAAAGATTTGATTTTTTGTTTGTTTCTTTGTTTGTATGTTTGTTTGTTTGTTTGTCCTGAATAGGCTCCGAAATAGGCTGTTTCACGCCGGTTTTCAGGTTCGGTTCTTCTGTCTTTATCTGTCGCGTGACTTTTCCAATGTGTTAGAAAAAGACCTGTGTTAATATTTTGTTAGTAATGGGGCAGAAAATACAAGTAGTACATTTCTATCTGCTAGTAATTCAACAATCACGACTCACGAGGGCTGACTAAAGGTTCTGACTGACATTTTAATCCCATCCACACAAGGTACTACCATATAAATTGCAGATGGCGGACCTGCGTTATTTGGTCAGGTTACATCCTGCCAATGTCAGTCAAGGCCTTTTAGCCAAGACATTTTCTTTATCTCTTCTTTATAGAATCGCCAATCAAGTTGTATGGACCAAAACTGATAATAGGTACAAAGTTAACGTTCGACTCGTGTAATATCAATTCGATACATTTTGATCGGCGATTCTTAGAAGCGTTATAGAAAACGTCTTGGCTAAAGGGCCTGATCTGTCTTTGACTTTGACACAACGCGACCAAATCACGTTGGTTCGACATCTACCTTTTTCCCTGGTACCCATAAATTACACATCTATTCAAATTTTGTATGTTATACACCATTGGATATTATGTACCTACATATTATAGGGATCTCTTATTTACCTATGTGTTGAATGTCTTTGGATAGGGACAACAATGACATGAAACTTAAATGTGCAGTAAATCACGTTGCTACAGCTCGACAAGGCTTTAAATGAACGTGGCAAGAAAATGAACTAACGCTCTTTTCATACAAAAACATTTTTGACAGTTCTCTTTTACCGGCAGCGCCATTGACATAGCCTTGGAGCACTTCAATGTCTTTCAGTAATAAGGTTTTTTAAAGCCACAGGCGACATGAAAAAAACCTAGGTTGCCGAAAGACTTTAAACAGCGTGGTCAAACTGTACCTACAGTTGACCTGAAAATTATCGTGGCTGACAAAAAACTTGACTGTCTGTGACTGACGACTGTACATAATATTCTATAAAATAACAAACTTAATATTAATATAGCACATATTATTATCGAATATATGTTGTATTCTTCGCTAATAAAATTAAACAAAAGTATAGCACTTACTTTTTATACGTAACTTTTTTCTAAAATTCTAGCAACAGAAACAATTTAGCTGCATAGAGTGGCGGCCTTACCCATTGCCCCGGGCAGCAGATCTTTGCGAGGCCGTATGACTTACGAAAAAATACCTTGCGAGACCACTGCAAGAGCGAGGCCCCGGGCGATTGCCCTGTTCGCCACCCCCTAGAGCCGCCACTGGTTGCATCTGCTCTCTAAAGTTATATGAAAGCACGCTTATGTGTGCGTGTGCCCGATTCGGGCGGCCAGTATGAAAGTGACCTACTGTACCTTTAAACTGTGGTGTGTGTTTATATTATGTCAGTGTATGTATAAAAAGTAAATGTTATACACATAACAAGTGACACGGAAATGGAATGTTTTAGTTTATGTATCGATAAAGATGTCGGATAACATCGAACATACATCTTATTAGTTATTTGTTTAATTATTTACCTACTAAGATAAACTCTCACACCCTCATTATGAGTAGCACTAAGGGCCCTATCATACTAGCGGTTGGCGAACGGTTTCGGGGCGGAGCGGGCGCGCAACGAATACGATGCGGACGTGCAACGAACCCGCCGCGCACGCGTCGCGAATACGACGCGGACGTGCAACAAGATAGCAGCGTTATGTGCTTTATAAACTCGCTATGAACACGCGTTGAAAACGTTGCGTATCCGCAACATGTTCGCGACGTCCTCGGTGCGCAACCGCGGCGTGTTCGCGACGTATTCGCTGCGCGCCCGCTTCGCCCCGAAACCGTTTGCCAACCGCTAGTATGATAACGCCCTAACTATTGAATATAATCTAAATACATCAAAACAATTTAGTCTATGACAAAACAAAGTCATTGAAACAACAAGCCATCAAATAAACAATATTTAAATATTCATATTTAGTTAATTAATAATGTCTTCATTTGTTAACATTTCAATAATTTATAAAACTGAAAAGGAATGTATAGTGTAACAAATAATTTGATAAAAACAATTTTATAATATCAACACTAGGCGAAGCAGTGCTACCTCATACGATATCCCCATAGTATTTCACTTATTTCATACATTACAATTAGGTACTTTAAATTATGAACTGTGTAGCTACACGTTCTAATCACCATTTTATATTAAAATATTTTAAATAATATGAAATCGAGACGAATACATATCTAAATCGAAGTCAAGTATACATTTCCAAGTGTTTAAAATACAACAGAAAACATGTAATTGCAAGTATTCAAAAAGTATTTTGCAGAGAAAGAAATACTCAGATACTGCAAATCAATGAGCATATGTTTGAATACTTGCAGCTAGTACCTTACACTATAATTTAGTATTATAACGTCTTAAAGTAATAATAGTGAAATAGTGACAGTAAAGACTCTAGTAAATATGTACATGTTAGTGCAGGTGACACGACCAAGCAAAATGAGGCGTCTTAAATGATTTTTTTAAACCAGTTTTCTAAAGTTCTTTGACAAATGTTTACCTACGCTATAACTCGCGTAATTGTATATAGGTCTACCAGGATCTGATGGCAAAAAGTGAAGAAAAGAAATTATTGACTCTAGCAATACCGGGGCAATTGGAATAAAACATTTTGATCCTTTTTTCCTTATAACGGCTAATTCTGTGTGTGAAACATGCAAATACAAAAATTTATCCAATGATCAAGGATATTTTTTGAAAATCTGCCATCCAAATTTGCCATCAGATCCTGGTAGACCTATAGCTAATGTCAGTTGACCAATCAACAACGTTATTGAATACATTAACTTCTGTCAAACCTCGGAAACTGGACATAATGCATGCATATAAAAAAAGTATTTATTATTTAATCATAATCATAAGTTCGTAACAGAACTCTGTCACTAAACATCCAGAAATTCGCCCATTGACCTATCATTCGTTGTCTCTTTTACTCGCACACGAATAGTAAAGGCTGAATTACATCTTTCGAGTAGTATGGCGAGCCGCGAGACAGAGCACCGAGTGCTCGGCCGAGAGCACTGTCACGCCACTACTATTTCGCATTTACGCATTAGGTTTCCAATTAATGTTCGCGATAAAATCACAAAAGAATTTTTGCGTGTGAAAGAGACAGGTAACGATAGGTCAACCACCGAATGTCTATGTGTTCAGCAACCGGCCTAAAGCTTGAGGCCCTTGGACAGTCAAATCATTAAATACTTAAGTTGTGGGCTATAATATGACTGATTATCACTATAGCATACAGTGTCAGCAAGGACTTAAGAGTTAAGACTCACAAGTTATAAGCAAGCTTTTAGAATTGGGGCGCTAATATGTTAAACAACATAATTTTTTACTTTTAATGAAATGGATATTTAAAAAAAAATGAAATTTAATATTAAAATCCTGAATTGTTAAATTATTGGAGTACTTTTTAATATTTCATACGGTAATAATTTAGATATTCTAGATAGCATAATAGTAATAATATTGATACTATAAGCATGCAACGCCTCTATGAAGAAAAAAGGAAACGAGTAAATAGAAAATTGAAAAAAAAAATGTACTGTATGTACAAAAAATACTAAAATGTTTCTTGTAACCCTGTAATCTCTAAAATATGTGACATCGATAGTATTATTCAAACTGAGAAACGCAAGACAGTGTAACAAGTTTGATACGTTAAAATCTACTCAAGCTGTTTTTATTAATTGACTTGAAGATTTTTTCCTATTAAAGCAAAGCAATTTACAGCAATAAAATATCCAATTGACAGAATATTCAAATAAATTGTTATCATAATATGATTTCAATCGGGCAGAACTACCACAATATGCCATCTGGTGGCAGAAATGGTATCGAAAACTGTGAATATATAATGGTGACACTTTCCAACAGGTGGCGCTAAGTATACGTCATTGCGGAATACGGTGTCAAAAAGATGCCAAAATATGTCACAAACAAAGTAACCCAACACAAGTAATATTGTGCGCGTAAATAGATAATTTTTTTCCTGCTGGCAACCCTCATTTTAAGTTGACATTGTAAAGTCTCCCGACTAAAAATTGATATACATATTTAATTACTTAATATTTCTTTTGGTTGACTGTCATGTTTCGATTTGCGATTGCGTTACTAAAAAGGAACACACTACCACGGAGAGCCCTCTCGCTTATCTTATTTTAATTTATTATCTCTTTACCCCATTTCGTTTTTTTGACAGCACACTGCTAAAGGCAAGCAAAAGAGTGCCAAAGCAACTGTATGCAAATACCAAACTTGCGTTTACGTTCCTCAGTTCGTTACAGTACCTAACATCTACTCATGATAGGATAGATCTTAAATTTAAATTTTGAAGTAAACATTTTGAGCTACGTAAGTTTCTAAGGATTTAATTTGTAAATTACCTAGTAATGTATAATTATGTACATCGATCTAAAACGTTGAGTGAAATCGTGCAGTCATTCGTTTGGCACAGTTTTTTTGAGCTGTGTTGTACCAAAGAAGTTGTTGCAATCCCATGATTACCATTATTCGTAATTTTATAATATTCATAATATTATGAAATAAATTCATTAAAAACATTAAAATTTTCAAAACAACACAGTTATTAACGTTACAATAATTTACTATTTCAAATTATTTTAAATGGTAACATTGAACATAATATCTTACGCATAATGCGTATACATCAAATAATTCGATGTTTAAAATTTAAACAACGTAACAACTTGAAAAAATTTTGTACTTACTAAATAATTTATTTAGAGTCAAAAACAAAGATACTAGTTTGTCAGTTGCCATAATATTATGTCTCTTTCTCTCACATTGCATAAGAAAGAGAACGGAGTCGGTCTCACAATTTTTCTTTTTATAAGGTCGTCTTTGCCCAGCAGTGGGACACAAATGGCTAATAATAATAAATAATAATAATAAATAAGGTCGTCAATTTCTGGTGTTACTTCAGTCCAAGTATGTAACACGAATCAAAGACTAAAGAGGATTTATAATACCCTATTTTGCCATAGACAGTTTCGACATTTGCTATTTGATATATCGGTAAATAGCAAGACAGCTCTTGCTATTTTATAGTAGCTTAAACTATAACAGCTGGTGTTAGACCAACTAGACCAAACCTACTAATATATTAAGAAACTTATGCCATACAACATATTATTTGATTACCTACAGATTTCGATTTATAATCTTTGAACTTGTCTTTGACAGCTGTCAAACCACAGATTACAGAATAGTTTATGGATAACACTCAGTATAACTAAATCGTTGCTACTTTTCAGGCTTTGATCTATCAAGTTATCTATCATATTAGAAAGTAAAATAAAAGAAGAGTTAAAGAAATAGCAATCGACAGGATTCCAACTACAAGTCTTTGAATACCATAGACAACAGATGCAAGAAATTCAAGGTCACACCGATCCTTAATCTTTGACTTTATCAAATGAAGATGTAACAAGATCGAAATCTACAGAAGCTTTAGGTTAGTGTTTCCCAACCTTTTTCAGCCACAGAAAACCGGATTATGTATGGTTCAGAGATGACACAGACGCGGACCCCCAAACATATGCCCGCGGATCCGCGAACCACAGGTTGGGAGACACTGCTCTAGGTCATACCGATCCTCTTTAGTCTTTGACCTCGTCATTAAGTATAGACTTACAGGTAACAGTCGGTAGGTCAATACACCCAGGAGACGGGCACCCACTGCGGCGTGGAGCGGAGTCGAGCGAGCGCCGCCTCGAGTTGCTGGAGAGTGTCGTCGATGTCGTTGTTGACGATCGTCAGGTCGAAGTAGTGGCCGTACGTGCGACGGAGCTGTTCCGACTCCCGGACTAGAACTTCGAGGGAGCCGTCGTACTGTAAATGTGGAAGATGAAAATGATTAATTCATTGGTCGCGAATGAACTGTACTTACATATTTTGCCGTAATAAAATTTTGCAAGACAGCGCCAACTGTACTATTTTGCCATGATAAAAATATGATCCTATGTCCTTTCTACGCTTCCTATGCTCTATACTAAAATCTGTTACGTTCGATCCCGATTAATGGACGCTGTTGTATGATTTTCGATATAAGGCATCCTAAAATTCATTGCGATGCATCATGCATGCGACGCTCCGCGTGGATGCGCCGGATCGTCTCCGGCTTGGTGCCGTTTATGTCACACTATAACAGGGGTCACCAAATGGCGGACCGCGGTCCGCGTCCGGACCGCTGACCCATTGTGTGCGGACCAAGCATTTTCGAAGATGAACTTCGTATTTTAATAATTAATGATAAAATTAAAATGAAATATTAGGAGTAGTAGTGGTAGTAAGCTCCCATACAAAAAAACAATTTATTTTGCCTATTTTTGCTCTATAACGGTACTGAACCCTTCGTGCGCGAGTCCGACTCGCACATGGCCGATTTTTTTAAGTGTGCGGACCGCGAAGGTCATTTCATTTCTTAAAATGGACCCCGAGCGAAACTAATTGGTGACCCCTGCACTATAATATATTATATAACTCACGTCGGCGACGTTGTTGAGCGGCGGCGCGGCGACGAACACGACGTAGGGCGCGAACTCGGCGCTGCGCAGGATCTTCAGCGCCTGCGGCTCCACGTCGAGGATGGCGACGCGCCGCTCCGCGTGGATGCGCCGAATCGTCTCCAGCTTGGTGCCGTACATGGCATCCTCGTGAGTACCTGTAACATTGGCATTAAAAAAAAAAATACTTTTGTGACCTTTGACCACCGACTTTAAAACATGCGACTATCCAATTATATGTGAATTTTGAGAACTGTTTTAGAATGCCAAAATACAAGATTTTACGTGGTAATATACATACTGGGTGTGTCGATTTACCGAGGTCAACCCCCTATTATATTGACTGGACTAATAGAGCCTTTTGTACGTTTCTTGATATGGGCTTTTTGCCCATCTTTAGTCTAGGCTCCCCTCAACTTTAATCTGTAGATCTCAGCCGATTCGCTCTTTTTCTCACCGTATTCGAGGTACTCGTTGGCGGCGATGTCAGCCATCATGTCGTCGTGCGACACGAAGTAGTAGTGACGGCCGTTCTCCTCGTCCGCGCGCGGCGCACGGGTCGTGTCTGTAACGTGCAATCTCAATTATTGTCACTTCCTCCATAAAGATTTCTATATTATATCACATAGGATCTAAAACAATAGTGGCAAGTGTTCAAGTGTGGACCTCGGACAGGTCAGTGGGATTGACAGGCCTTGACCCTCTCCTGGCACTTGTAACCATGAGGGACATGGTTCTGACGATACCACTGGCACGGAACGATATCTCTTTATCACCCTCGAAACTCTACCTAACACTAATAGCTTGCTGCTTGAGTGACCCCTTTCCACCAAGCCAATGCCACAATATTATCTAAAGGCAAAGGATGGAGCATCATACCCGAAGATAATTATCGTAAAATGTCGGATCTGCTGGCTGCCACTCACTGGGACACACTGGGATACACACACTGTCGCACCCAGCGGCACCGCCGCGCCGTTTTGCGCTGTGACGTCACTACTGTCACTAGTACTCACGCGGCACGGGGTACGCGTACTGGTCGGGGTGTCGCGCGATGAGCGTGTTCTTTATGTGGCGGCGGCCGACACCATGCGCGCCCAGCAGCACCACTGTCTTACGCTGGAACGCTGGAAACATCAATATTTCTGTAGATTTTGAATTCTTACTTTTTTCTCGCATAACTTTTGCTATGATAAAAATATTATGAACTTTTCAATACAGAGGGCAAAGACTAGGTAATTTTCCGGGACTCACAGAATCTTATTTTTCTGGCCTCACTAGGCCAGAAAAATAGATTTTTATTTTTTGACAATGAAGTTTTATATCAATGGGTTTTACAAGCTGACAGACAGACACACTTTCTCTTTTATAATATTGGTATAATATTGGTAAATATATACAGGAAACTTACATGGTAGTTTGACAACCTCTTCATAAGTGACCACATCTAGTTGATCAAACACAGCGTTGTGCTTCGCCAAATATTTGTCCTTGGACTGTTTTTTCTTGCGTCCGAATATAGAGCAGTTGACTGTAACAAATTACATGACACATTATTTAGTGGCAGAAAAGAAAGTGAAAAGTAAAGCAAGTAAAAAGCTCAAATAAAAAATATTTTTATTTATTTTTAAGCATGCTCTTAATTTGTATCTATTTTTATTGTATTTATGTTTGTTAAGTATTTATTTAATTGTTATTTGTAACTTTTACAACGAATAAAAAGCTGAAATCTAATGAAATAAAAAAAATGTGAAAAGTAAGATTTAAATTAAAAAAATTGAATAGAGTAAGTTTTGTTTTTTATTTTACGGCATTGAAGTCTAGAACAATATAATATAATTTAATATACTTTTATTAACAAATTTGGGTTTCTAACAACTAAAGTAAGGTTCATAAAATTAACAATTCAAACTTATCAGGAAAAATTAGCACTACGTTGTCTAGTGTCTACCTAATGAGCTAAAGATGGGAGCAGACATTTTAGTATATCGGTATACCACTTGCACTTATTAAAGATCGGCGAAATTAGAGGGGGCCACCGGCGCATGAGTACAAAATCTACCAATAAAATGTCTAATCGCGATTTACGAACAATCCGTCTTCTACCAACAGCGTCTTTCCGCGCCATCCCCTTCCATTTTAGCCGAAGTTTCAAATTATTCGCAGCCTATGCCTTTTACGGTGTCCTTGTCTATCCTTATGTATGAGACAAGGACAGCTATATCACGTGGTACACCCATATTTACCTGTGTTCTCGCAGCCGTCCGTATGCGACACGCAGCCCTCCGCTCCTAGCCGCACAACATTACAACAGACATGCACTCACAGTAGGTACTACGTCGGGGCACACGGGGAAATGCTTACACACTTTGGCAAGATTAGGAACAGTTGATACTCAAATGGGTATAAATTTTTAGCGGATCAAATAGAGGCGAGACAGATTGAAAACCTTGGGGGAGGCCTTTGCCCAGCAGTGGGATAGTATATATATTAGTTTCAGACAGATGTTGATAAGACCAGAGTAAAGCAAGTCTTATCAACATCTGTCTTGGAATCACGCCGAGATGTAGCTTCACTCTGCATCCTCTATAGGTTGTATCACGGGGAGTGCTCTGAGGAATTGTTCATCCCACGTCATCGTCCCACGCGAAAAACATACCATCCTCATCACCTTGATGAGTGGCAGTGTTCCACAGTGCGTTTTTCGCGTAACTTTCTGCCGCGCACTGTAAAACTCTGGAACGAACTGTCACTAGCAGTATTTCCGGACCTATACGACCTGCAAACCTTCAAGAAAAGAGCGTATTCTCTCTTAAAAGGCCGGCAACGCACCTGCAGCTCCTCTGATGTTGCGAGTGTCCATGGGCGACGGTAGTTGCTTACCATCAGGTGACCCGTTTGCTCGTTTGCCCCCTTATTTAATAAAAAAAAGTCTATAGAGCACCATCTACACTAAAGTTGAATGCTTCTTTTGTATTTCCGATCTTAAATAGCGCATCGAAACGAAACTATCAAAACCGAACATAGCAAATCCAACCTTAACTCCAAAGCGTTAACGCACACATTACATCTGAGAATTTTAAAAGGCGCGCGCGCGTCTGCCGCATCCGCGCGAATTCGCGCGCATAAGAACACAGAAAATTCAACCTTAACTCCAGAACGTAACGCACACATTATTTCTGTGTTCAGTTTTTGGGAACTCGCTTCTTTGTCAGTCGACTCTGCTCTATTATAAATTTACCCTAATCACAGAATATATAATAGACCAAACCCCCCCTCCCCCCATTCCCCCATTTCCGTTCATTTAAGTTAAGGCAATATTAAATTGAAATCACTAGACATTACAATAGTTAGCATAGAATAGGAAATCGAATTCTATTTCCTTGAAATATTTTATAATAATCCTCTTTGAGAACTGTTCTGGTAAAGGAATTGAACCAATAATTGGAATTTCTTGCACGGGATCATTGCGACGAGGTAACGGCTGTATATATTTCATCGAAGGTATTATTGCAATAAAACCTTTAACATAAAATGGCTTGGTACAGTTCCTAGAAGGCTTCATGGCCTGGAAGGTATCGTTACTCCAAGATTTCCAAGAACCCTCAATTCATCGAGTTAATAAAATACAGTAGAAAATTTCACAATTAATATATTTTTTTAATGTATGTAATGAATTCCACGCAATTACCATAAAGTACATACTTGCTACTTTAACGTTACCTTTACGTTAACAAGTTAAAAGTGAATAAGCATTTCTCCACGTTATCTTACACTATATACGTACCATGAACTTCAAGTTCAAGGGACTTTATGGTAATGGTGTCAAATTGGCTATGAGGTCAAGCAAAGATCACTTGCCAACCCAATATGGGGCCATCCATAAACTACGTCACCCTGATTTTTCACCCCTTAAAAAGCGGGACAAAATTGAACCGCCTCCTGTGCATATTTAGAATTAAAAAAATATATATTTTTCGCAATTTAAAACAGGATTGACTGTTGACACAAGTTGCGTTAAATGGCCAAAATTAAAAACCACTCCTTACATAAAATGATCATAATTCCTAGCTAGGCAATTTTTTTTTCATAAGTTGTGACGTAATTTTTGGACAACTCCCAATCATGAGAGATAGGTGGTCAGACATTTAGTTGTTTCACCATGCACACACAGGGAAATAATTTACGGTCAAGAGTCAATGATTTAGTGGATATTAATTCATTGTTCTATTGAGTAATAAAATTTTACATACCAACTGTTGTTTTCCAATGGTTAATATGAAAGAAGAGTCAATGTTTTAAATTGTGATTTCAAGTAAAAGACAATAAAACCTTTTGGTAAGAGTCAACATAAAAAAGATGATGATAAAAGAATTCCCCAACCACATAACGGTCGAAAGATTATTATGTTTGAAATAAAAATTAAACTAAAACGAAATTGTAGACATAATAACAATGAATTTAGGATTTAAGTAATTTAAAAGGAAAACAACGAAATATCAAGGACCTAAAACAATATTATACTAAAACACATAATGCCTAGCGAGTGCCGATGAATTTATGAATCTAATAATTTCTAACGGTGAAACACATCTGGCTCGAATAGCGAGAATAATCCCAGCAACAATAAACGAAAACTGAATACAAGTTTAGTTCATTTAAAAAAAAAAACAAAATTTTATAAACGAGAGTTTTAGGGTTCTGTAATCAACAAAACTTGGTTGACTACTGTACCCTAAAACAGAACCCTAACCAGCTGATTTTTTGTATATTGGTAGGATAATAGTTATATAATTTAAGAGTAACCTTGTCCTACAAATAAAACAATCCATATTTTAGGACCATCAAGTCAAAGTATGAAATCCTTTATATCTCTGTTAGTCTACCACTTTCGAGATTTTTCGAAAATAAAAATGTTGTTTGTCTTATCAAAATGTAGCTACTCACAAAAAATTAGCTTGTTAGTAATCACAAAAAAAAATTGTTCTAGGGCTCCCTGACCATCCTTAACCATTAGAGAGGCTTACTTTTCAGCAAAAATTCAATCGGCAGAATGTACCATTACTATCTGACTACTTTCCAATGGAAGCGTCTCTACATTTAGCGGCTAAAATTTAGCCACACTGAAATGAGCAAGCTTGCTTACAACACAGTTGACAGTAGCGAGCGCTAGCATTACTGGATTAATCAGATCACACTGTGTCAATGTAAACATGACCAGAATCCAACAACTGTCAGCATGTGAACACGCGTCATTCGTCAAACTAGTTCATTCAGTACTTGACGCTCGTTACTGTAATGTAAATCTGCACTTAACGGTCGCACTCGAGAGAGATTTGATGATTTAGTGAACTTTACTTTAATGAAGATTTGACACAGACTCCATACTATATTTTCTGTTAGTTTTAATTATTAAAGTTACGTGAACGTTAAGTTAGTTGGTCGCTGTCAAGCATATTTTGTGTATTAACACGCAAATTTTTTTGTTGAGTTACGAATGAAGTCTTGTAAATTATCTAAAGAACACTAAGAGTGAGTTGCATCAACCTACTTCAACTATAACTTTAACTTTAACCATAACAAATTGTGAAATGAACTGTCAAATCCCTAGCAACTTCACCATAGTCCATATTTGACGATAACCTTAACCTTAACTTTAACTACGCTTCTGGTGCAATTCACCCTATGATATAGATTATAGAAGAACATGACTGCATTAAATATAACTTCATACGTATTTTTTGTGGGACAATGCACATAATAAGTATCATACAAAATGCTTAACAGCGTTCAAATGTCTCTGAGTGCAGCCGTCATCCGCTTATCAGAATATTTGGGTATACATAATAATCACCTTGATCGGTGTTAGATTTCTCTGCAGCTGCACAGGCGGCGCGCCACTCCTGTAGCTCTGGGCTAGGGATGAGTCCGGCTGAACCGCCTGATGCGTCCTTACGAGCTTGCCACCAGTGGGAATCGTCCTTGCTGATGATCTAGAAATTTCCGAGAGAATTTAAAAACGTCTTCTTGAGTGGCATCTCTGTATTACGACTTGCTTAGGGGTGAGTTATTATAACGCAATTAAAATGTAACGTGAATATTATTGAGTGATAGAAATAGTTTTGACTCGAAATATTTTTATTGCTTACAAAATAAACATTTTATTCCAACTAAATATTAAATAGGTACGTTATGTTTGCCTTCAAACTGGAGTATTTATATAATGGAAATGTTAGGACAATATGGACATGCCTTTGAAATATACAAGGGCCTGCTCACAAACCTGCAGAATGTCCCCAGTATTGAAAGCGATACCCGCTTGAGCGCATGGTATTAATTCATCTTCCAAAGGATCGTAGTCGAATTGTGCCCGCACAAATATCTGGAAAGGGATTGGCGGGATTTTAGTAAGCGAAACGTCAAAATCAATGCATTTCAACAAATAATTATTAGAAATTATAAAATTGTCATCGGATATGACTTCACATTGACTAGAGATGATCGCGTTTATTTACATCAGCGTAATGAATTTTGGCAACGAATATTTAGGGATAAGCTATTTCTCTAATTGACGAGCGGTAGGTAACAACATCGAAACATTTTATACAGAAGACATAGAAATGGGGTCTGTAAACAATAATTTTGATGAACCAATTTATAGAGTTATGAAATTCTGAGTGAAACATGTAAGAACAACAAGCGCACAGAAACGAGGGGTACACACGCGCAGCCATGCCCGAATGACAGACAAAACAAAACACAAACATCAAACACAGTGAACAATAAACACAAAATGAAAGTAGCAGGGGCTCTAGTAGTCGCTACTTACTAGCACGGGCGAAGGCTTAATCCGGAATAGCTAGTTAAAATAAAAAAATATACATTTTAGTGTCGATTAATCTACATCAATAACAGGACAAGCATTTAGAATAAATTTTTGTGCGCTTGTCGGAGTCGATCGCTACTGTATTAATGTTAATTTAATTCACAAGTGCAAAACACAACTAATCAAATAAAACGTTATTCAATCACAAACCAAACGCACTTTAGTATCTAAGATTGATCACACTTGCCTTTATTTCAAATAAAGTGTTAGCAAAATGCACAGCATTCCTAGAACATAGAGCTTGAAGGTTGCCAACAACGGTCTAATCTAACTCTAGGTATGTACATAAGGGAGTATACCTCGCAGGGCGGTGGTGCAGAACGGTATGATGGTACAATCTTGAAGGTCACTGATCCGCGGGCTTCTCGCTGAAAATTGACAAGTTCAGAAAAAAATACAAACGGAGAAAAAGTTAAAAATAGACAAAGGGAATATGGAGTTTAATACTGTCTCAAAATATCCGAAGTAAATTGAAAGCAAGGCTTTCTAAACATCATTACATCTTTATTTTGTGTTGCTATTCTTTAATTTAATTGGACAGACGAATGTAATAACAAAGAATCATAACAGGAGAAAGCTGACGTTAAACAGGTCAAAAGTAGGTCGTAACATTTTTAACGGAGTAATTGTCGGTTGAAGAGACGAGGCTTATCAGATGATATTCCCGCAAAGTGGCGAATATTTTGCGTTTAATGGGACAGAAGTTTTAAAAGGGAATGGTTCCGTAGATAAAGGGTCAATTCCATACCAGCATTCTTTGAAGTTGTGCAACGGACTGGTTCGCGACGGGAGTGCCGTTGATTTCTTTGATTTCGTCGCCGACGTGAAGGGTCGCCTGCCGATGGATCATACCACCGTGCATAATGCGGGCCACGATACACCGCCCATCGTCAGCCAGCTTCAGTGTTATGCCCTAGAAATGAATTCACATGAAGCATACATTTTTAAAATATCAACAATGTGTCCGTAATGAAAGAGTCGAAAAGGTGTCACGCTTTTCACATCGTAGTCGTAAAGTAGATGACATCCGAAATGCTACTGAATAGCTCAAGGAAATGTTTTTCCTCGTTTCTAAGTGCAATGAAAATGTCCCTGTTTGACCCTCCTGTACTTTTAGCGGACTTAAAAAGCTTCATTATACGGACCTCACTTAGTGCGCCGTACATATTTTATGCCCAGCATAAATCAACACAAAAATACTGATCTTGACCTTAAAAGCCTTTCCAAGTAAGAAGGTTGTGCCGCTTCTTGAGTTTTAGGATAAGCCGGGTATAGTGAACAGGGACACTTCTCAACTTTTTTGTGGAAGGGACTTATTTACATCGTAATATCTCTACGTGGTCCTTATCAGACGCATAGTAATATGATAAGTAACCATGCCAATATTATAACCTTTTTTTGGGTAATACTTGTGTATCTGGATTACACTTAAAAATTTAATCAGAGACATAATAGTGTCAATATTTTGGATACTTCCTTGTAGTTAAGACATTTAAAATTCCGTATATTTTAATACCGGAGCTCTCTGGAAACACATTCAGGATAATAAGTTACCGCAATGTTTTTCTGGAATTACCTTAAAGAACTAAAAGCGCCCCTTGACCGGCGGCGGGGACGCGCGCAGCGACTCCTCCCCGTACACCTCGTGCGCTCACACCACCAGCAAAACTCACCATGGGCTCGTCGGTGTTCTTCTGGAACTGTACGAGGCGGACCCTGGTCACGTTCTCGAACTCGGGCTCGGTGTCCTCGTCCTCGTCGGGCAGCTGCGACGTGCGCCCGTTGACCGGCGGCGGAGACGCGCGCAGCGACTCCTCCCCGTACACCTCGCGCGCGACCACGTCGTGCGCTTGCAGCAATGCCTGCAACAAATAACACATTCTTAGAGCGTGATGGATACTGGCGTTTTGAGCAACACTGTTTTAGAGTTACTGGAGGTTTCGATGGGCAGGGCAGGAGTCTCCACTAGTTGTACGAAGTTCGTTGTTATTTGGTATCTGTGTACCTCTCTGAGAGTTTGAACTTGACGTCAACTATTTTGAACAAAATCTTTGATACGAAGTCAATATTAATATTGCAAAGACGTCTAACCCTGGCCGCACATTGTCCGAATTCTGATCAGAAACAGTTGAATTTCGCCGGACCGCCACCCCGCACATTATCCGAAATATCCTTCCGGCGAGTTCTAGCTCACTCGGCTCAGTACAAAATGTAAGAGACAGCGCGGACGTTCAACTGTTTCTGATCAGAACTGTCGTATAATGTGCGGCCAGGCTTAAACAGCAAAGTATTAGATCACAGGCAGAGCTAGCCTAAGAATCTGGCATATACTCGAGGTACATTAACTCAAGATCATAATAAAAATATATTTTATCAGTTTGCTCAAGTTGTCATTCTTAAAATGGAATGATCCCGATATATTCAATATAAACCGGATAGACCGTTAGACATTTCATTTCAGCTGTGTATATTGTATGCACCCTTCACATTGCGCCAACGATTTGGCATATAATCCCGCACATTCTCTCTGCTGCCAATATTGCGGGTATCCGTTAATCCGCTATGTACTGAATTGCTTTCATCGCTCTATTTTGGGGCGATTAAAATTGCCACTAATTTGTTGCACCTTTCAATTAATCGGTCATTAATGTGCGCGTACCAATTACATAAACGAAATAAATTTATATTAATTATTACTACGGCAATGCTTTGTGATTATGACTTAATATTTACTGCATAACTAAATCAAACATAAAACTTTCGGGATATTTTTCATAATAATTCTTGAAAAAAGTTACTTGGAAAGAAAGAGCTCGTTTCTAAAGAAGGAATCTTTTGACTTCTTTTAATACAAAAAGTTGCCATCTACTTTATCATTTACTTATTTATAAAAGGTTTTAATATGATTACATTCAAACTATGAAGCAACATTCTAGACTGAACACAGTTTCAAGAGTGCCTTAAATTGCACACCCATTACATTAAATTCCAAGTAATTCTCACTGGTTTGGAAGCAGGAGTGCAGAATGATGCTGTTCTTCATATCGAATTCATTGCAGCCATTTCGGGGGCTTAATAGACGGGTTAACCCGCAGCTATAGACCGAACTTTACCTTTATGCTGACGACATTCACATAAATTCAGAAGTAAAACAACTTCGAGCGGTGTACAGCTCATGCTGAGCAATCCCAAGTCATAATATGTTTCAAGACATTGCTTCCGTTTAATAAAGCCTCGTCAGTCGTCACCTTAATGAGTCTTCCTCTAATTTGAGTTAGAATCTAATTTTAGCTAAGTACGAACTTATAGATTTTCTAAGCCTAAATAGTGTCACGACTCGCAACAAAAATGAGGCATCATTCATTCTTCAGTTGTTGAGTTGAGAATAAACAATTCTTTAGAATAATATGTAAAGTTATTTAATTTCAGCGGCTAGTTGCCAAGAAAAGAAAAAAGGAAATTCGTTTACAGAGTCGTGACCGTACATTTTTCTGTAATGACAAGTATCTTGATTCTTGCATTGTTTTATCGGTCTCAAAATAGCTATACCTACGTGAAATACGGTTTAGCGGTTTGAGCATGAAAAGTAATAGACACATACTATTGCATTTATAATACATATTAACATTGACATTATACCTACTATTTTGTCCTTATTTAACTTGCCCCCATGATTGAATTGCCGCAATTTACATGGCAGGTTCCAGCTAATGGAATTTTGTCTGGAATGGCAAATGGATGCGTCCGGTACACAAACGCTCTCCGTTTGATTACATTTATTAGTAATTCGGTGTAATCATGCACACTAATGTCTGTTAATGTATGCCGGCGATTTGCATACGCTGATGACACAATGTTTAATGGAATCAAAAGCAGTCGGACGGGAATGTTGATTTGTCACTTCAATAAATATGGCTGTAATAACGCTCGGTAGGCATTTGAGTTGTCGACTGCAGAGTGCAGGTCCATTTTTGGACCAAAGCCGAAGGGCCATAATATTTCAAAATCTTTAAGCTATTCTAATCTGCCAAAAGAAAACCCTGTCAAAAATGTAATAGCAAATTCCGTCGATTTAATTCTTACAGCTGCTAATTATGGAAAGAAGCCAACATCCTTTTTAATTTCCTATGCAGTGACTCTGGCACGTTGGCAGAAAGCCGCCAGTTCGATCTTGGCCGGAACTCACTTATTTAAATTGTTGTAGAATATAATATACATATACACCCATCATGATCCTGGCCGGAACTCACTTATTTAAATTTCTGTAGAATATAGTATATTATACCCATCATGATTGTATATGACGTATTTCTACATAGGCTCGCCAGCACACACCATCATGACTGCCGACTGGTCATGATGGTGTGTGCCCTGACGTCTGTCAACGTCACTGTCATCCATGACATGAGTGCACCAGCCACCAGATATTCCAGACCTGAGTTCCAGACAAATATTTTAAGTGAAAAACGCAATAGTTTGTAGGAATTTAAATTAAATTATTGTAAGTCTTTCGAATTCCGTATAGTTTAATATTTAAGATTTAATTTACATTTAAAAACTTTTGCTAGTCTTTGACTAAAGTTGCTGGTACTTACCATAAAAAAGTTACAAAGTTATGTCTTCGAACATGAAACAAAAATAACACATCATGTCCCTTAACCCTTGTGCCTCAAGAAACTTTATCTAAAAAAAAGGACTCCCGGATGGAACAGGCAATATAAAAGTTTGGATATGTACGGAATAAAAAGTAGATATGTTAATAAACGTGCGTTTAGAATCAATAAGCGCAATTTCATCGACGAAGTCTTCGATAAACACTAATATCGGCTGAGGATAGTTTGCTCTTCTATCTCTATCTTTCTCACTCTAGATTTGCTCTCTCTCTGATTATTGCGGAACGACTGACAACATCGTAAATTCCTGTGTAATACATCGCTGCATATGCAGATTGAAATATATTGCTCACTCGTACAGAACAAGCGACGGACAATTTAATTTGACACAGTTGAATGTGAGCGTTTCGGTCGCGAAATGTATTTATTATTTCAAGAATTTTTATATTGCGTTGCGCGAATTTTATCAACTCAACGCGGCATTATCACATTTGGTACATTTCATGGGTAGATAGTAGGTATACCGTGTACGAGTTAAGCATATTTGCAAAGTTTGAACAAAATATTCGCCATTTTCAAAGTAATAATCCATTATAATGTGGAATAGAATTAAAGACACAAAATATTACAGACCATGCATTAATTAATATAATATTATATTAAGTATGTAGAAAATTCAAGTTTATGTAAAACTTTCAACAAACTTGGTTTCATAAAGTATAAAAGCACTTAGCGTACACACATTATAATAAACAGATATACGAGTTCTCAGAAACTAGCTAAATAAAGAAACATTTTCCACTCCGCGGATCCAGTAGAAATAAAAAATAACGGCAGGTTGCAGGCATTCTTACCGCGTGGTAGAAATAAGACAAAATTCCGTCTTCAAAATTTTGGATCAAATCACGTGTCCTAACGCGAGTTAAAACTTCAAAATCATCACCCATCCCAAAAAAGTACCCGCAAAATAAATTTCCACATCAATAACTGCCGTACAAGGGATTTTGAAAAACTCCACGCCTCTGAAATCTGAATACACAAGTACCTAACATTGTACGGTAACATTTTTCCGTCATCTAACTACCGGTAACACAGCGGTAGCCGGTAGGCTACATTGTTCGCGATGTGACAACATAATCTAACTTGATGATAGAATGAAACAACCCCAGCTATTCAGAAGCGCGCATTCAGCTTTTTTGGGTTCAGTCGGTGTAGAATTGTAAATGTTTATAGACCCATCGTGGATGACAAATTTATTACAAAATAAAGCCTAAAATTGTGTAGACAATAGATTAACACAAATAACAATGTTGTTATCTGAATTTGATCTTTTTTGTAATAAACTCTTTTGTCGATTGAGCTTAGTTTTTAACCGAAGTTTCTTAGGTTCAATTTCAATAGATTATTTATCAGTAATCACGTGTTTTTTATTTTTTACTGTCGTTATTTTACATCGTAACATAATATCCATCACAAGTTATTAACTTATCTTAGAACCACTGACACCCCCCGATAACTACTTATCGTTAGTCAAAACAACCCTTCCTTTCCTTTTTCATAAATACGCACAACGAGAATGATGACAAGATATTAAATTTACAGCTATGTGGCTGTAAAAATATCTTTTCCGAGGTTCTGTAGTATGTTATGTAAACTATAGAACCTCGGAAATAAACACAGCTCGCACTTGACCGTAACACAATTAACGAACACAATATTTAAATAAAACATGGATATTTCAACGTCGAGAAGTTGCCGACAAAGCCGGCAGAGCCGACGGCCGACGGTCGACAGGAAGACAGCTCGCACTCGCAACTTTGCTGGGAATTAATTTGTAATGTTACCTTTTATAACACCAACTATTATATTATTTATATGATGAAAATTAAAATTTTGATTGTTCGTTTCCATTGAACAGGTATTTTATAAAATTTCGGCACAGCTTTACGTATACCACGGTCCACGGGTAAGAAAGTAGACTGAAAGAAATAAGAATAAACTGTTTCCCAAGATATTTCTTTCAAGGGAGCAAGAACTAGACCTACAAATGAGATGGACGAGCTGAAAAAATAAATTAATTAAGAAATTTAAAAAAAAAGCCCCCGCAAAAAAACTTTTACAAACATCCCTCTTTTTGGTCGGGGGTTAAAAAATTAAAATGCTACAAACAAAGAGCAAGTTGTAAGTTTAACCGAATTAAGAAAGTTAATTGAAATAAAAATTACCGCAAAAAGAACGTCCAAGTATAAAATTTAAATATCACAGAAGTGGTGACAGTATCCTTAGCAGCGAACCGCTGAGGATAACGAAGTCAACGTTAACTCTGAAACTTTTATCTTTTCAAAGATTTGAAACGTCTCTAGGCTGTTAAAGTTTGAATCATGAATGAATTCTTCCACTAGTGTTTTCAATTTTTTGTTGCTGCGCTCCCGTTGAAGTAGATACGTATTATTTTCATTAAATAATAAAATATGTAATAATCTCTCGTAATATAATAATTCATCTTACGTGGACAAAGCTAAGGTATAACCACTTCTTATTATCCCACTAAACAAAGTTAATAACTTTTGAACTCTGACATTCCTAAGATTCTCAAGAAAATTGAGATTCACCTCATCGTATGAGACGCTGCAGAGCTCTGTAATAATTTAGCTTGAAATTGAAAATTGTCTGGGATTTCAGAGATGTCACGTACTTTGTATCTCATTTATTTATGTTTCTTTAAAATTGTCAATGTTGCTTTATTACTGATATCAGTCTAAAGAGTTATTCATTACCTCTAACATTAAAAGGATCAGTATATTACGACTAAAATTAGAATATTTCCCTATTTTCCTTTTAAAGCTCTACGCTGATTTAATCAAATAGGATTACTGATGCACAACACAACTCCAAAAGGTCATATCCAATAGCATTTGAATATTTGACCAATAGGTCAGTCACTTATCTGATATCATGCACATTCCCAAGTCCCGTCAGCGATATTAGTCGCGACGCGATGCGATTCAAGTAACTAAACGTCATTATGCCCATCCCTTCCAAAAGGTTGCATCAGTTGCATCCCGGCAGTTCTGAATTTGATATTATCGACAATTCCTTGCTAATATGTTGCTAATATTCTCATATAGAATTAATAGAAAATCAATTTCCGAAAGTTATTGAGATCACTTCCTGTGTCGACACGACAGACCTCACTCTGTTGACGAAACGGGTAATTTCAAGCATTTTCAACAGAAACAGAAATGTCAGTCATGCTGAACCAATTATGGCAGTTTCATTGATCAAAGTCTAAATGAACTAGTACCAACTCAGACTTAGACTGCACCTAAACTTAGTACTCAATTTAATAGATATATCCCAATAAACTAACTCATCTAAAACAGAGAAAAGTAAACAAAGTTCACAAAGCGACTAATTAGACAGACTAAGAGGTACCTGAATGTTGAATCGGATATCTTAGCCATAATTTGAAATCCACGAACATTCCAGTAAATTACAAACGCCTTAATAAGGCTAAATCTGGAATATAATTTGTTTTGAAACTGTGGTTTCATAACGTGAAATGTTTATAGCATTGAATGGAACGTTAATTTTGAGCTAAACTTGGTAGGTAAAGGTAAAATGAATTAAATAACGAGCAGCAAAGGCAAAGAGATTTAGTTTTTACTAAAATATATTGCTTAACAATTTTAAGTAATAATGATTATGCAGCAATTAAAAGAAATGCCCTTCTAAATGTTGAGGACTTTTAAATCTATTGATATTGAATGTATCTAATTTATCCTTGGATTGCTGTGATCGGTGAACAGCATAACAAATAGTATAACATTTGAAGAATATACAAGAAAAAAGTAGGTACTGCTCGAGCCGTTTTGCCGAAATTTCCAAAATATCTCTAGAACAAAACACAAAGACTCTGGAAAACATACAAATAAACGAACTTTTTAAGGAAGCATAATATCTTCAAATCAGGACAATGTCATGAAAATATACAGAGTAATGCATTAGTTCCAGCAACAGTAATCTGATAATCCATCGACCCACATGGAATATTGACAACGGCTTTTAAGATTAGAGATACGACACGCAAACCACTTACAGCATCGGTTAGGTGTTTAACCTCATCATATCAAAGAATCGCAAACCACTTAGACTATGGTTACACCGTTGGTCTCGGTTCAGTTCAGTAGCTCTACCATGATTTTAAAACTATGTTAATATAGTTTTTATCGATACTCGATGCCGATTACCGACTACGTAAATTTTTAGTATGGAAAATTTACAGCACCTCCAGTAGTCACTTGCGAAAAATCTGAGACTGACGCCAGAATGTTGCCTGAAAAGTACATAATAAAAAAATGATCAGTCCGTCAATTTACCTTAGTTAGAGTTTAGACGATCGTTCTCCCATCATTCCCGACCAAATTGATGGATTGAATTGATGTGTTTAAACACAATATCATAATATGAAAGAATCTGGCTAAATCTGTACGTAAATTCTGAATAGGACCGAGAAGTAAGTCCCTATAGTTAGGTATAGCAATCGAAACTTTAGACTGCTTCCATACTTCTTCTGACATTCGATATTCGAGAACGTAGATTACGTCGTTACGTTACTGTATTTTTTACGTAGCTACGTTTCATCAGTAAATTTTCCATAATGTAAAATGCAAAAGGATGCGACCATATCACCATAGTTTCCATTATCTTTTATGAAGGTACACATCAGATGGTGAAGCGAAGAAAATTTAATTTTTGGCTGCCACGAAAATGTGTGGGAAACTCCACACGCTGAGCTAATATAGTAATTTTGTTACTTTATTACGGTGTATGATGGACACCGTCAGCGAATCACGGGATTATGATCTCAACGTTAATGGTAACAAGGGTAACATTCGTTTGGGCTTGCTGTTATCAGAGTAGGGGTTGTCACGATGTAAGCTCAAACTACTTTAGGCAGTTAGTGAGATGAAACTAAGCGTAAGTTGGGCGTAAACATCAAGGACCATTTTTCTTCGAACGGGCTTCAGTCCACCACACATTCCCACCACTGTATCTCCTGTGTCGCCAGGATCGACAGCGGTATCCAACCACGAAATTTTTTGATATGATCGAGAAATGAGAAGCTTTGTATTCTTGACATTTTGGCTACTTAGAATAATTCTTTTAAAAATATAACATAAAGTCAAGTCAAACAGTCACTCATACGGTATTATACTTATATCTAAAGTCTAAAGTTCTAAACCATATTTACTGATTTATATTATTCCGGCTGTAGCCTATATTTTCTGGAGCAATTATTAAAATATGTGTAAACATTAAAACGAACAACTTGTTTATGCCTCAATATTGCAAAACAGCTTGTCGAAACTTGATGAATAATTCAAAAATTATAAACCCACTCAAGAAAATGAAAGCACGCACGAAATTAAGCTCGCCAAGTACTCATGAACATCAGCAGCACTTTGGTCGCTAACCAAACTGAGTATAATTTGTAAACTTATATTAGAGAGTATAGGAAAAGTCTTGAATTATACATTGAGCGGTATTTATTCGAGCAGAGTTTCACCTTACACGTTTCAAAGTTAATTACAGAATGTGTCAATCAATGCAATATGGCTGGCTTTTATACCATTTTAAGACAAAAGAGACGAACTTCCGTTGACAATTCAAATATAGTAAAATCATATAAAATACATTAAAAATTAAGAATAGCTAAGAATTAGTTGAGTACATAATTCTTAATATTAATTAATGTACTTCTCATATTTAAGATAATTATTTACTTAAATATGAGAAGAGGAAGTTGTGTAACTAACTATCTATGAAAATCAAGTACCTTACTTATTACTATTTAAAATATTATATCACTAATTAAATTTATACATAGTGACTAACGTAATATACAGATTTAAATAAAATAAATATAATATTATGTAGCTTATCCATTGATATCCGCTAACACTCGGCCATCCTGCATTAGGCGTGTCCTCACGACGTTCCCATGGTTTGCTCCCCTGTGCTGTACCAGTACCAGAACTGTAAGTGGTCTGAAACAGAGAAAGACATCGAAACAGTATTTTGTAAAAATTTTAGTATCACACCTCATCTCCAGCCAACATGGCATTTCTGAAGCCTAAAGGTAATTTATGCAATTTTTGTACTTTACTATTGTAATTTTTAGCTCAATTTTAGAATATTTGTAAGGTCATATTATATACGCCGGTCACATAGACGCCGCCGGTCACATAGACGCCGCCGGTCACATAGACTTTTTGGTCACACAGACTTTTTGGTCACACAGACGACTATTAAAACCCTCGTTCATTTTTTTGTACTAAATAATACTACCTATTATGATATCTTGTATTATGCAGGCCACAGACTACTTTATCGGGTCACATAGACATCAGTCACGTAGACATAGACATCAGCCACGTAGACATAGACATCAGTCACGTAGACATAGACATCAGTCACGTAGACATAGACATCAGTCACGTAGACATAGACATCAGTCACGTAGACATAGACATCAGTCACGTAGACATAGACATCAGTCACGTAGACATAGACATCAGTCACGTAGACATAGACATCAGTCACGTAGACATAGACATCAGTCACGTAGACATAGACATCAGTCACGTAGACATAGACATCAGTCACGTAGACATAGACATCAGTCACGTAGACATAGATATCAGTCACGTAGACAGACATCAGTCACGTAGACATAGACATCAGTCACGTAGACATAGACATCAGTCACGTAGACATAGACATCAGTCACGTAGACGTAGACATCAGTCACATAGACATAGACATCAGTCACATAGACATAGACATCAGTCACATAGACATAGACATCAGTCACGTAGACATAGACATCAGTCACATAGACATCAGTCACATAGACATCTGCAGTCACATAGACTTATATTGTTACCCTCTTACTAATAAAAACTTCTTAAACATGCGTTCAACGTGTGAATAGTTAAACAGGAGTTTTTAATCTATACACACGTTACACAGAGTCTATACATGGTCTATACAGAGAAATTTGTATGGAAATGACAGCATCGTTATACAGGCCTTATGTCAAAAAAATGATTATTAGTAGAAAAAAATCTTATGCACCCTCTATACACGCTGTGTAACTTTTTATTAGTAAGACCCTTAATGAATAGGTCACACAGACTAGTTTATAAATAATATTACTATGTCGATTTTAGGATTTGATCACACAGCCATCCTATAGATAATATTATTGTTGATTTTAGGATTTGATCACACAGCCATCCTATAGATAATATTATTGCGTTGATTTTAGGATTTGATGACACAGCCATCCTGTAGATAATATTATTGTTGATTTTAGGATTTGATCACACAGCCATCCTATATAGATAATAAATCATTACTATGTTGATTTGAGGATTTGATCACACAGCCATCCTATAGATAATATTATTGTTGATTTTAGGATTTGATCACACAGCCATCCTATATAGATAATAAATTATTACTATGTTGATTTGAGGATTTGATCAGACAGCCATCCTATAGATAATATTATTGTTGATTTTAGGATTTGATCACACAGCCATCCTGTAGATTATCTTGTAAGATGCAGGCCACATAGACCAATTTATCAGGTCACATATACTTTATTTCAATTTAGAACTAAACTGCTGCTTCGACTATGCTTCCAATATTTTTGTAACTGTTTGGTCTTTTAGATGCAGCTTCGGGACCAGCTTCTTATTAATATTATCAATTGTGAAGATTATAGAAGTAGAAAGCTAAGGTGTGATGATAATAATAAAATAGTTATTAAATTTGCATATACCTATTCGATCAATAAAATTTGTTTCTGTACACATGATACTGTATAAATTATTATCCCTAATCTTTTTAGTTACATTATACAAAAATTATATTAAAATTAACTTCCTAATCAATCAATTGGATCACCGTGTCTACCTCAGCATCGCTAGATGAACTGTCAGTATCAGAAGTTACCGATTTATAAGGCCTTAATACCTCACCCCTTACTACAGCTGAAAACTTCTTATTTTTCAATTTTTGGGTCACTTTGGCATTGGGATTTGCCATTTCCACAATACTAGATCACCGACTGAATTTTCCTACATTTCTTGTTAGTTTTGTCAAATCTATTTTTCGTAACAGTCATATAATTTCTATCAATTAGTAGCTTTGCTGTTGCCTTTCTTTCAGTTGATGCCTGTCGTTGCGAAGTACGGTCACTAGCACCACTGGATGGAATAGCTGGGAATTCTGAGTTATCATGGCTAAACATAAGCTTACATGAAAGGAAGTAGTAGAATTAGGTGTATTATTTATCGCCATACTATTTCCATTAATTTGTCATCCGAAACAGTTTCATTTTCAGACAGTGATCAGTCCATCAATTATGGTACCATTTACTCTTTCCACTCTGGATCAATTGATCTGAGATTAGCTATAGCATTAAGGGCATGTTTTAATTGCATGTCTTCTGTAAATTTGGTTAAGGTGTCTGCTAAGAAATGCTTTGCCTCTATGTTATTATGCGGACTGGGTTTCTAAACTGGGAAATATTATCTTTAAGTATTTTGTGGATTTTATGGAACTAGAGATTTTGACGGGCTTAGCAAAAACAAATTGTAACGACAAAAATGTATGTGTTGCCATTCTTAGTCCTAGCAATACAACTGGACTGTACTCAATTTGCAGGTCATAATCTTGTATGCTAAGCCACCATTCGAGCAATACGAGGAACAAGATCTTTTTTTTGCTAAGGGTTGTGCATAACGGTGCATAATCCGTTATAACGTTTACTTGGATACCTATTATATAAATACGGGAACGCTTTAAAGATTCCACAATGGCTAATGTTTTTCACTCGTAACTGTAGTAAAACCGTTCTTTGGATGTGACCACCAAAATAGGCTATAGGTTGAAATGTGCCGTCCTGCTGTTTTTGTATTAGTATACGCCCTAAACCTAGTTTACTTGCATCCGTATTAATCTGGAGATCACAGCCACATAATTTTAACACTTGGTCCTCAATATGAGACAAAGGGCAGATCTTTGAGTGTGTGAATTTAAATTTCGGTAATCAATGCACAGACCGTTATCTTCACCCTTCTTTTTATCTAAAATCACTTGACTAGTATATTCAGACAGAGTGACGAATGATACCAGCTCCCAAAATATTGTTAACCTTTTCATCAACTATTGCATTTTTTTAAGACACCTATCCCATAGAGCTTACAAAGTACAACTTTATAAGTTGTCTTTATTTTCATTTGTAATAAATCTGTGCCCTAAATCTTTTGTATCCCTAGTGAATAAATATATCTATTATCTTATCTAATATCATCATTTATTTTTTTTATCTAAACTTTCACCAATATCTACCTTACCTAAACACTAATTTCCGATTCAATGCCATATTTTGTGATTCAATTGATAAAGTCTTACTTTCAGTGGATGTATTTGAGTCGATAATATTAACAACTAGCTATCCCGGTGAACTTCGTGTCACTTTAAAACCTTCCCTGGACTTCTAAGAATATTTTAATACTAAAATCAGCCCAATCCGTTAAGAATGCTCCAACCGGAGAATTAGCAGGTCGGATGTCTGTCAGTACGAATATCGACGTTAATTACATTAAAATAAGATTCATATTAGCGCGCCGTGTACAGTGGCGGTTACGATGCTCGCCGCGTTCTTGATATGGCGAAAATGTATGAAAAAATTTGAGAAATTTTCTTATTTTTCTTATAACTGGAAAAGTTGTTCATTTTTATATAAAATTTTTAGCGGACCTTATAGAGGACTAAATAAGCAACAACTTTTTTGTATATTTATTTTCCTCAGTTCAGTGTATTTAGATATTAAGGTACCTAATGAGACCCCATTTTTTTCATATTTTGCGATTATTGTGATGGTTAAAACGTATTTTATGTGAAAATTTTGTATGCGGCTATAGAATTTTTATGGTACAGTCGTGGAGATGAATATATTATTATCTTTCATTTGAAACCAAAATATCCTCGCAGTTTGACTCCTAATTCTTTAATAGGGTACCGGAAAAACGCTGATATTTGTAATAGTGTCCTTAAGCCGTGACTAACATTTGAAAATCCATTTTTATATATAAGACCTCAGCCCGGGCAAGTATCGTATGTGCAGGCCAAGTTATTTCAATTTCACCTGTTGTAAATGACCCTCAACACTGACAGCTCCTCCAGGAATTATATAACACAATTATACAAGAATTATATATAGCACGTAAACTGTTCCATTGAATTTTTCTCATTTGAATCGATATCTACAAATACACATTACAGTAATTATTTTTAGGTAAAATTGTTTCATGCTTAAGTACTTCAGCAAAACAAATTATAAGTCTCTGTAAAAGTGGCAGAATTAGCTGTAGTAACTAATAACAGGCTGGTGGATCATTGTTTGTCCAATAATTATTAAGATTTCATTATTCTTGTTGATTGGCTCCTACCCACACAATTTTTTTTTTTTTTTGTGTAAATATTATTCACTAAGATAGTGTTGAAGTATAAAAAGTGTTACTCACTCGTGTTGAATTCTGCGGTTGCCGAGTTGTTCGCTGTATTTGCGAACCAGCAGTTAGCCGTCGATCGTCGTATGACCGGGGCGTTGAAAAGCTTCAATGGCCTACTATTCGACATTTGTAGCGGTGTTTATTCCTGGCTGGGGAGCTGCTGTCGATTTTCCATCACCTGCACCTTTCCTCCAATCCAAGTAGTCTTTCGCATTGGCTTGGCTTGTACTGTAGTTCATTTGGCAACCCTTTTATGACGCAAGATATTGCATGCTCGCCCTGGATTTCGCATTTCTTAAGCAGAGATACTTTATCGTTGTAATATTTGGTCATCGTCGCGCTTTCAGTCTTTGTTCGAACCATCATAGCTTCAATGCAGTCATTGTCTAGCGAACCTACGTAAACGAAATTGCACGATGAACTGTCGATCGGCACTGTTCCATCCGTAAACCTCGAAGCTGGTCGATTTTATGCAGCTATGTAGCTAAATTATAAGCGTCGTCTTCTGGTTCAAACTTTGGTATCACTTCTGCATCAGTTTGAGTAATTACTAGGCACTCTGGTTCACTATCACAATCACTGTTGTCTATAATGTTCGAAGAGAGAAAAAAAAATCACTTTCTACGCAGTGGGACGATACCACTTCTGAAATATTAGAGAGTATAGGAAAAGTCTTGAATTATACATTGAGCGGTATTTATTCGAGCAGAGTTTCACCTTACACGTTTCAAAGTTAATTACAGAATGTGTCAATCAATGCAATATGGCTGGCTTTTATACCATTTTAAGACAAAAGAGACGAACTTCCGTTGACAATTCAAATATAGTAAAATCATATAAAATACATTAAAAATTAAGAATAGCTAAGAATTAGTTGAGTACATAATTCTTAATATTAATTAATGTACTTCTCATATTTAAGATAATTATTTACTTAAATATGAGAAGAGGAAGTTGTGTAACTAACTATCTATGAAAATCAAGTACCTTACTTATTACTATTTAAAATATTATATCACTAATTAAATTTATACATAGTGACTAACGTAATATACAGATTTAAATAAAATAAATATAATATTATGTAGCTTATCCATTGATATCCGCTAACACTTATTAAATCTATATAATAATATAATAAATGCTAATGTGTGTCTGTCTTTTACTTCTTCACGTACAAACCACTGAACCGATTTTGCTGAAATTTGGTATGGAAATAGGACTCTTTTCGTCTCGGAAAAATGTACGGTTTCCGCGCGATAAACGAATAGAGTTGCAGGCTTCATAAAGTATATTATAATATAACACTCCTTATTTCAATATGTATTATATTATATAATATATACTCAAGTTTAACTGCTCCGTGGTCCAGTGGTTTAGAGCGTGGCTCTATACTTGGAGGTTATGCGCTCGATTCCCGCGTTGGAAAAGTTTTTCAAGTTTAAGGGGCCTGTTTCACCACTTAATTTCTGATAAAGTGCCGAATAGGCTATTCACAAATTTTTTGACAGATTCTACTTTTGACAGATACTTCATCTGTCAAGTTAAGTGGTGGATAGCCTATTCGGCACTTATCAGGAAGTGGTGAAACAGGCCCTAAACAATGCAGACTAATTACCCTATTATCTGACAATAAAGATGATCCATGTGACGGATATGGACATGTAAAAAGTCGGTGCTATGTCTGATCTATCGCCGATTAAATTTTTTTGGAATATCCGTCCCAATGGGTTATGAACTTATGAGAGTAAATAAATAAGAAAAATAATGCTCTTGTGTACTGCGCACATACTTGGGCACTATAAAATACTCTTGAGTGCTGGCCAGGTTTCAATGAAACTAAAGCCACCGTCACCGAAACCTATGTAAGAACCATTATTATTATATCGATTATTCAAGTTTAGAGACTGATAATGAATTATTATTCTGTGGTAAATTAATCTTGGTTAGTTTCCTCGTGTGACGGGTTAAGGTGACGCCATGTTGAAGTAAAAAACCGTGTTGGATGTGTTTGAGATTGCTTGTTTTCTATGCGAGGCTGGCCCGGCCTCTCATAGAAAACAAGCAATGGAACAGCAAAAAATTGAAAGGGCGTAGCGACAAAATGGTTTTTGTCGCGTAATTTAAAAACCATAAATAAATTTCATATAAGCTATGGACAAATTAAAGTGTATGCTAGAACCAATTTATGTGCAAATTTTGGAAGCTTATATCACTCTCCTCTGTTGGCAAAATAGGAATCCCTTTTTTTACAGAGGTCTTTTTATTGAATATTCTGTGTTATAAAAGTTGACCAATCGTGTTATGCTATGGGTAATTCAAAGACAAAGACATGATGAATACTGACAGTGAACTTTAATTTCTTAGCTTTAGTCATTACTGAAAAAAATGGACATCGCTACAGCCAAATTATCAAGGCGTCACCTTAATACGCTTGGTCCCCCGTGGTGAGATGAAAGAGTCTTTTCTTGCAAAAATACCGAAGGAAATTTCTAATATGAATAAATTACGTTGTAGAAAAGTAATATTATACAATAACTTCTTAATAGTCTTTTAATATAGGTTCTAAACGCAATTAGTGCATTCCAGTAAACCGTTCATGCGTTTACATACCAGTAGCAATCCAGTGATCCAATCACTGGATTGGAATAATGTAAGCCCGCTATTACAATGTTGTATTGCCAATTATTAATGTTTTGTCAAGAACATCCCTCACATAACATTTAAGTGTACCCCCGTTTTGTTAGATAAAGGAAGCCAACTAGTTTAACGTTCATTACCCTCGTAACTTTGAGATGTCAACATTGTAGTACTCGTAAAGTGCTAAAAGCCCTACAAGTTATGCGAAAAGTAAGGTCCTGCAGTATTTACTACATGGGAGAGTGACCCTTATGTTCATGACATTAAGGTACTGCCAATGGTAAAATAAATCTGAACAAATAAAGTTACGGAAGACAGGATAAAATTATTGGCACTTCGGGGCATTGGAGAGAAAATATTGTGAAATAATATGTAGTAGCACATATTTCTCCTTTTATTGTTAGGTAAGAGATTGATCACGATAATTTGCAATGATAGAATGAAATAACTAGATCTAGCGCCATCATCACAACAAAAGGTTAATTGCACAAGTAAAAATTAAGAAATATATTAAAGAAACTATTTTTCAGCAATTAGCGAGTTGGTGATGACTATGATGCCAACTCCTGGCAGCTTTAAAACACCAGATGGGAATCAGTCTTCCCGATTAAATGCTACGATCTACACACACAGACAGAAAGGCGGTCATGTCATATTTATATATTATGTTCCTTCTAACGCCTTCACTGGGATTCAAGGTGATGCATATAATTATTTAGTATGTATTCGTACACAAAATACAAAACAAAGAAGCGATGTGACCATCAAAGACAAGGACAAGAAAGATAATAGCAATAACTGCTTCATACTACATAAAAAATACGTACGAGATATTTTATTTCTATGTACGAAAAAACAAGAAGTATAGTGCCTCCAAAAAATAACACTGGCACAGTTCGTAAGATATTATATTTGTGTGTTTACCGAACGTGACAAAAGCAAAGACTCTGCTACCTACATAAATTAGCTTCACGCTTCATTTGGATTTCGGCTATCGGTAGGCAATTACACACCGTAACGACGCGACGATAAAATATAAGATACATTTTTTAAATGAGGCCTGATCAAAACTACCCAAATACAGCTGATATAATATAAACTCGAGTCTATATCTGTATTTGGGTAGTTGTATAGTCAAAATGTAATTAGACAAAAATTCTTCAGTCTTTTGGATTCATGCCGATACCCAAAAAAATAATAAAACAAAACAGATATTACCCATGGAGTTTCACAAAGCTTCTATTTAAATAACAAGGCGTCGATTCAAATAGATTACCTCCAGCTTAATTAAGAATAACTGTCCAATAGTACGAAATAGATGGATGCGGATTTACGAGCAGCTTTTTCCTTCAATTTCCTACGCGAACGGGACGACGTCGTCGATGTAAAAAGAGCAAAGATCTCTTAATGGTCCTCGAGTGCTTTAGAGTAGACACAAATAAAAATGATCGGATTAGTACGATGAACGTTTAACAGGAATAACCGCTTTTATTTAAAAATACTTATGTAAGAGTTAAAACAAAATTAACTGAAATGAATAACTTTTACGTGAATATATATTCTTCTAAAAGGGAATTTATTTAAGCTCTTTGTATTCGATTTTGTTGATTCAATTAATTATACCTCGATGTTACAGAACAGAAAACAAAAAGCAAATCCTTTATTCGATTGTATCATACTGGATTACCAAATAAAATATAAAATCATAAATAAAAATAAAACATATCTACTTACCCGAACAAGCTCCACATACAATGGCTTAAATAAAAATAAACAGAAGTAAAATAAAATATTGAACTTTATTAAAATTAATGAATAATTATGTAATACCCGAAGTAATAAAATAAATTTTCATAAAGGAGGACTTAATCGGGCAGAAATCACAGCCAATACATTTTTTCCCGTTGAAATCTTTACATCATCCATTTTCTTTTAATCAGTTATGTAAAAATCTTTGCATAAAACGAGTATTTTTTATATCATCATTAATTTTAATACAAATAGTTTTATCTGAAAGGCTAACGGAAGCCTATTTATTTCCTGTAAAAATTGATGGATTGGATTCCGATCCTTACGTGAACGTACTTACAAACGAACATGTGAAATTTAAATTAGGAGCCATTAGGCTGTCTGAATATGTGGGCAAAAGGAATAAAACTTAAGATCGTACAAAGTCGTAAGTTCAGCTAAACTGTAAGAGTTTGTTGCGACAACGTTCGGAGGAAAAGAAAGTCCATTAGGATTTACCCAATTGCGGACTCATTTTCCTAATTGATTTACATGTTCATGTGGGTGTACCTTCCATATTTAGCTGTCTCCTTTCAAACTGATTCGTCTTTTTAATATTACGTACGTAATGCATTTACTGCAATATCAAATGCAATATTTTTTACTTTTGTTAGTAAATAACTGTTTTTATTCCGAAAAAAATTGGTGGTAATGTTCTTCTTGATGTTTTCATAGTTTACTATGATTTATTTAAGTTCGGAAGAAAATTGTTTTGAAGAAAAACAATCCTATGAAGTTCAAAGTCCGTTCGATGTGCATCGGGGCATCCAGGATCTACCTATAAGTTAGAGTTTTAGGCCAACACTTTTAGAGGTTCAATAAAAAGGGCTTAAATAACCTCTTCAATATTGGCTTATACGTTCCCATTTTCAAATAGTTCCTTTGATTACTTATAAATGTGAATCTAAAGTCTACAATGGTAGTTAACCAAACAATAATTTTCGATGAATTTGGTCCAAACGCCTCTACTAAGATTGTTTACATCTACTAAAAATGTACATAACATATAAAAAATGTACTGATTTGATAGCCGCCATTTTTAGGGTTCTGTACCCAAAGGGTAAAAACGGGACCCTATTACTAAGACTTCGTTGTCTGTCCGTCAGTCTGTCTGTCTGTCTGTCGCCAGGCTGTATCTCAATAACCGCTATAGATAGACTTCTGTAATTTTCACAGATTGTGTATATCTGTTGCATATAATTATGTATAACAACAAATACTAAAAACAAAATAATATTAATGTTTAAGGGGGCTGCCATAAAATAAACGTGATTTTTTTTGCTTGATATTAATAATGGCAACAGTTAGGCACTTGAAATTTTCACAAAGTCCTTAAAATATATAATTATGTGTACTTTAATATATTCAATAATAATATTTAAATAAAATAAAAATTTAAGGGGGGCTCCCATACAAAAAACACAATTTTGGCCTATTTTTGCTCTACAACGGTACGGAACCCTTCGTGCGCGAGTCCGACTCGAACTTGGCCGATTTTTTAGTGTCGGTGAAATAATAATTATGATATTATAGGTTTGTTATATGTTTAGGTATTATTTATAATCATTTTATGATTATTTTAATGAGCAGCTATCGTTGTAAACAAACTATATTCATTATAGTTCGTTTCTGGACAGCGTCAGTAGAATTCTGATCTACACCGTACAGTAGAACTTGCGCGAATTGTGGCCATGTACCACTTTGTTTTCTATAACTTGTTTATGACGATCACTTCGGTGTTGTGCTTCATAGTTTTGTTGATAACTTGGTTCGCAATTCCACGGTGGCGAAATCTCCACAATTATATAAGCATACACCAGATTGGCACCGGAGCTTTGGTACTGTGTCTGAAGGACCTCTCCGAATACGCTGATCTACCGGACGCATTATTTTTTTACAATATTAAAATAGGTCAGTATCTGTTTCTCCTGACGATGTGTTGGACTCTATGCGGTCAGCTGTACGCGTACGTTCGCCTAGTTCTGTCGTTTCCTGGCCTGGACATGAGAGAAGACATGCGTTGGGCCCTGCTCTTCAGCTACGGATTGCTCGCAGCATTGATCTCCATCACTGAAGGTCTCATACCCTATCTATATTCTCTGGAGGATTATAGCGAACAGACCGCACCAAAGTTGATAGGTATTGCAGTAGTGACAACTATGAACTTATTGCTATATGCGAATATTGCCCGCGCAGTGATATCTTGCCGCAAGGAGCACTCACGAGGGTCACGCCTAGCGGGTCTCATCGGTGTCATGATACTCTCTGATCTGGTGTCCGCATTGATATTTATTGTCTGCGTTCTGGCTGCCTATATGGAAATCGGTCCGAGCAAAGGTTACGATATATCAAAACTGATATATACAAATGACATAGTGTTTCACACAAGAATAGTGGTGCAGACTGTTGTTGTAATGCTTAACAGACGCTCCAGGGACGAATTTGCAAGATATATTCGTCTGCGAAAAAATCGACGATTAAATCGAGTTTAAAAAATAATTATTGTTTTAATGATAAACTATATCATCATGGAGCTAATATTACATGAGTTAACATGAATAATGAGTTAACATGAGTATAACATGAATAATGTGGTTATTAATATGAAATTGAATTTATTAATTACAGCAACAAAATATAATTTAACGTATAAGCACATTGCAAATGAAGTTAACCTAATGAAGTAAGTATGTTTCTGAAGCACAGTCGTTAGCAGATATAGAACAAATATTTGTTCGATATAAGAACCTATTATTAAGTGGATCCTCTACATTTGTTTACACTGTTTCGTCGCTTACTCAAAGGATTCCTCTAGTCACTAGTACCAACATTCTTGGCTTTTTCTCGCCTAAAAGATGTTGCCGGGCAGCCAGTTATTTCTACTTACAATAAGTTAGGTACACACAGAAAAATTACTATGCGCAATTTATTCTCAAAGGCTCTTTGAATTTTTACTTCAAGCGAATTTTCTATTAAATGCAATGTTATTTGAATATAACTTTCAAATGTATTGCACAGACATTACATTACTTTAATAAAAAACATTGCAGGTAGAAGCGCAAAGCACAATTTTTGATTGTTTCACTTGCAGGTCTATACAAAATTTTAGAAAAATACGAGCACAATTCGCAAATAGCACCACATAAAAGGAAATAATGAGAAATGAGAATTTACACCGCGCTGCGCACTGCACAGCACTTGTAGTGTCACCATCACTTCTACATCCATTTATCTCCGAAATTGCCTTCCCTGCTTTTTGTTGAAAACAATGTATAAAATTACAATTTTGGATTCCTCGCTCTGAAAATTTATAACATGTTTCACGATGTCATAACATGGGCTATCAACAGCCACAGACGGCTGCATTTTATAGTTTTCGGAGCCTCCACGCAGGTTTAAAACGTTATTTTCAACAAACGATTATTAGCAGCAGCTTCTGTGGTGAACCTTTTTAATTCGGTTCTTTTGTTTATTTCAGAAGAAATTAATATAATATAAACAAAATGTCTTTGAATTCTATAGGCACAACATGTTTTTTGCATCATCTATGTACCACTACTAGTTGTATTCATCATTCAAATACAATTAAGGTACCACTTCCCAACAATGTAAATCCTGAGTTGAATTTTAATCCTGAAATTACCTTACTCGAGAATGCCTTACTTTTACTACGTTTGTTACCTTTTTGTAATCCTTTTTATTCACCTCTCGGCTCTCACCAGTCACCACTTAGAATTTGGAAATGAAACAAGAATCTTAAAGACGCGACTCAGGAAACTAAAGGTTTGAGATAATATTGTTCATACCTGAAGTGTTATTGAAAAAGTTATACGGAAGACATTAAGCTCTTTATACCCTAATGCGTTAGAAACGACCACATTTTTTTCTCCTTCCCTACTAACTTTGAATGTAAATATTTAAAAAAGAAATAGAAAATACAGTGTGTTAGTTTTTTTGTTACTGAATTACTTGATTCGATCGTCATTCGTCGCGCTCAAATCCCGTGATAAAAGCTATCAGATTTAAAAATGATGTATGTAATTAATTGTACTGTAGGTTCTTGGTGGAAATTCTTGTTAAACACTAATAAAACACATTTTATATTGTGCACTTTTTTCACTATATTAATTAGTTAGTAATTAACATTTTAAAACTTTAAACCTTTTTAGCCTTTGCTTTAACCGGATCAATTATTATTAAATGTAATTAATATAACATGCTATTAAACACGTGAATGTTACAGACTACAGTCAATATTAATTTACTAATAGTCATTAAGGCTAGCTTTGATGTTACCAATGCAATCCGATGCTATTTGGCTGGTTAGTCTAATGATTGAGCTGTTTTTAGGTTTAGGTTTAAAGAATTTATTCTCAAAAAGACATACGGTCACTTAAATACGATGATAAAAATAAAATAAAAATATATTTTTATTCAAAATAGGTATCATAAATACTCTTTTTGAACGTCGTAGAAACAACGAAGAAACTAAGATGCCTACCACCGCCACCGGTTCGGGAACTAACCCGGTGAGAAGAACCGGCGTAAGAAACTCGACGCACGGGGCGAGTCGGGCACAATAATTATTATTGTAGAGGTATATTATGTAAGTCATGTTAATAGGCTACAAACAAAATATTGTGAAAATAGGGTTGAAATAGAAATAGAAAAAGAAAAATTTAATCGTGGACTGGTTAAAAGCGGCTTCGGTCTGACTTTCATTGTTCTGGGGTGTTATGAAAATATCTGAAACATTTTTGTGCGATCAAAATTCGGAACGCTTGTCATGTAAATTCAAGTTGAAAATATTTACAATTTTAACAAAGTCATCCCGTTCTGGATTTTTCACGGTCAGCTGAGTTTAGAAGCGTAGCTTGTTACCGAATTATTTTTCTATAAGTTGTTCCTTGCAGCAAATTTTTCGAAACTAACCTTCGTTCAAAGTATTAATAACCGCTAAGAATGAACCAGGGTTGGGAACCCTGAGGATTAACATGAAATGAACTGCTAAAAGCAGTATAGATCGATGTAATCTGACTCCAAAGTCCAAGCCCTTGCTCACTATAACTATTTCAAGTTTGTTCATGTGTTAACACAGATATACAAAGTTAAGAAAGCTTCGCTTAACGGGATTAGTACTTTGGATAGTGGCCAACATGAAATAACAATCTGAAGTCTGAACCATACACTAATAATAGAATCAAGGATAAACTTGCGGTGATAGTCATAAATGCTGACATATCGCACAAAATAGAGGAAATAGTTAGTAAGTTAGTGGAAGCAAATATGGTTTTAAAAGCTCTGTTCACATTAACATACAAAACACATTCAATATTTTTAGTAACAGTTTTAAAAACTTTATTAAAAAATAATATTCACCTTCATTAGATAGGTATAGAATAAAATTAAATTAAGAAATTTAAAAAAACCCCCGCCAAAAAACTTTAAAAAGTAATGAAATAACATTTCCTGACTTTAAGTTTAAATCATTCCTAAGAGTAAAGTAATATTTTTAGTCCATAATTGTTGTCAAGGTGTGTCGGGGGACCGCTAAGTAAACTACCACAACAGCGACTTTTGCATTTTGTATCGCCATAACAGTCGCTAATTCTCTCGATTCGGGTCGCTGTGAACAGACCCTTAATTTATATTGTTATGTGAAATCAAACATCTACATTAGCGGTCCCCCGACACACCTTGACAACAATTATGGACTAAAAATATTACTTTACTCTTAGGAATATTTAAACTTAAAGCCAGGAAATGTTATTTCATTACTTTTTAAAGTTTTTTGGCGGGGGTTTTTTTAAATTTCTTAATTTAATTTTATTTTATGCTTTTTAAACTTGTGCAGAATAATTCCTATCAACTGGATCATATCCCAATGAATACCATCTATAAAATATGTCCTCTTGGATGAGGCCATCAATATGAGCCCAAACATGAAACCTCCACTTTAGGTTCATACGGAGCTTGGCTCCTATAGAATCCAGGTGATGCTGCAGCTGCAGCATGCAAATATTTACTGTTTATCTACGTCTTACTGATTGTCGCAATTAAAATGAGCCCAAACACGAAACCTCTGGTATAAGTTGGTGAGGAGTTGGGTATCCTATTGATTACCAGGTGATGCTGCACCACCAGGTCAACTTTCCAATAATGGGTATATATTCATAAGTGTCTCGAACCAGGATGCAAAATATAAAACCCATCAAACGACTGCAAATTGCTAATCGTCCTATCACGAACCAGATATACCGTGATATTTCAGTAATGAGCAGGCTGATGATGATGAACTATAGCTAAGAACACTCACCGTCATGTCAGCTTTCAAACAAAAAAAACTAGATCAAAATCGGTCCACCCGTTTGGATGCTACGATGCCACAGACAGACAGACAGACAGACAGACAGACAGACAGACACGTCAAACTTATGACACCCCTCTTTTTGGTCGGGGGTTAAAAATAAAAATGTTTTTAAAAAGGTGCCAAAAATGACGAGCCAAATAACAAAAGAGGCTATAAAGTAAAAACGACAAAAAGTCATGATTTTGAACACTTAGTAATTGAAAGGGATATAATTAAATTTGGAGACTCAACTCCATCGCCGTAATCGACACCATTTCAGACTGAAATAGATTTTCTCGTCATAAAATAGGACAACATTAAAACGGGACTTTACTTAATATTTAATATTTTCTACAAATTTCTTGACTTGTTTCATGATGTGATTTTAAACCTATTAAAGGTTAATTGACGAGTTCAACTATTTAACACTGTAAATGCTTTTTTCATAGTCTTTGATATACAGGCTACTTCTACTTAAAATTATTTTTTGAATCTACAAGGCACCTAAATAACAGGCGAGTGCAAAATACAAGAGAGGTAATGAAATATAAAGGCAATATAAAGGAGACGCTATAAAATACGACTGTTGTTTGTCTTTATTGACGTAATGCATTGGAGTACTCCATCTACGTAGAGACGACAAGATAACCAGATTTATAGATAGGAAAACGCAGTTTCCAATACTAAAGACACTCTTGTTGCTTCTGACGTCGATGCAAAGAAAAATATTACGCAATACCTTTCTATAATACTTAACTAATAAGATTAGATTGTTAAAAAGTAATAAATAGATTTGTGATTTGATTCAGTCTTGTTTGAAGTGAAGTGAAATAAGGTTTAGAAATAGCTGCATATAACCAGTCGCAAAGACTGAAAGTGACAAGTCAATAATGTTTACTTGATCATTTCGATAACAACGCTATATACCCAACTGTCCCAGCAATTAGCAAATCACTCAAAAGAATTAAAGACACGTAGGACAGTGACATATTATTTGATTACCATTAAGCTATGTCCACATTGTGCCCTTTCATCTTCAATTTTCATAATGAAAGGGCACGATGTGGACATAGCTATTACTAGATGACGCCCGCAACTCTGTTGCGCCAAAATTTGTTAATCGCGCGGGAATCGTAAATTTTTGCAGGATAAAAACTTTGGACGTAAAGAGGCAACAAACAAACAGACAGACAGACAGACACTTTCGCATTTAAAATATAAGTATGGATAATACCTATAAAAGCTGTTGCTATTAATATAAATAAAATTAATACTCCAATTATTCATGTTAATTTTAAATTAAAGGATTCATAATAAATTCCTGCCTTCAATGCAATCTAAGCATCTTTGCCGATGACACTAAGATATTTGCAAATCCATTAACTGACTACAACCGACTTCAAGATGACCTCAACAGAATAGCTAACTGGTCGAAGCAGTGGCTTATAAACCTGAATTCTTCTAAATGCACAGTGCTGCACATTGGCAAATGCAATCCTCACTTGAAATACAAATTAAATGATACCCAATTACTAGAGGTCAATGTGCAATCTGACTTGGGTGTAAAGATAACATCTGATCTAAAGTGGGGAGAACATATTTCATCCACCACAAAGAAAGCAAGGAGTCTCATATACTTAGTGAGGAAAGCATTTCGTGAGCTTACACCAGAAATGATGCTCCAGATCCTCAAAACTTTTATAAGACCAATATTAGAATATGCTTTCCAGATCTGGAACCCCTATTTTGTTAAGGATATTGAATTGTTGGAAAAAGTACAGCGTTCCTTTACTAAAATACCCAGAAAACTGAAAAGACTGTCATATGAGGAACGTCTGGAAGCCTTGAAAATTACTACTCTGAAACAACGCAGGGATAGAGGCGATTTAATAGAAACATATAAAATCCTAAACGGACATTATGACATTCAAGATATACAGAACATATTCACATTGAATGATAACACACATTTAAGAGGCCATAGCAAGAAGCTCGCTGCAAGTTCCTCGAAAAACAATCCACATAAACACTTTTTGTGCAATCGAGTTGTGAGAGCGTGGAACAGCTTGCCAGAGGATGTTATAGCAGCCCAGAATGTTAATAATTTCAAGAACAGACTTGACAGATATTTGAAAAATCACTGTTAAAATGCACAGAGAATAACCTGATACAGGCAACATCAGTTGTATCAACTGCTTGCCTGATTACCTATAATAATAATAATAATAATAATAATAATAATATGGATTATCCTCACAGTTTAACAGATTTTATTAATCTTTTTTTGGTAAACCCAGAGTAAATAAATTCAAACACCGAATCAAATGTAAAGCAACACGAACTGTTTGGGGGGTGTGAGATTGATCGTGTGTTGTATTAGGAACTGGCGAGGTCCAGTCACGTCCTTATTACCGCCGGAAGATAGACGTAGAATGCTAAGCCGCTTAAGTGGACTTACCAAACATCTTTTGGTATTGAAAGAAAATAAACCGGAAAGTATTATACAGTTGGCCGGCAGTAATGATCGTTTAAATGTGTCTGAAAAAAAAAACAAAAGATTTTGGATAGAAATTGAATTTACTAAAGGCGTCGCAACCTAAAGGCCTCGCCACTCTACTCGGGTCTCGGTAGGTGTAATCAGGACCTTAGTAGGAGTTGCTTCAAAACTATACACTTCAGTTCAGTATAACGAGAATGAGAAGTTTTCTTTTATCAAAACTTCTCACATGCACGAAAAGCGTGAATTGATATGAAAAGCCCATGATCCTATTTGTTGGACTCAAATTGGTTATCCCCTAATAAAGATTCCATAGGCTCGCTTGCTGTATTGTCTGCGTGTAAACAATTTTGTATCTTATCACCTTCCCTATAAGGCGCAAAAGGGACGAGTTAAAACTTTTAAAACCTTGCGAATTTAGCTATTTGTATTCGTAGAAAATAAAATTGTATTGATGTTTTGTTATTGGATACCCTTCGACCCTTACCGAAAATAAGTTGAAATAATTTACAAGTGGCAAAGAAGCACAAATAAGCAAGCCAACTCTAGGCTATTCTTTTTAAAATTACGCTTAATACAGGCAATAATTCCTGTATTTAGCTGAAATTTTAACGGAGAAGAAGTTTGTCATTTATTGAGATCACATTGTAGTCTTTTCATTATTCATATCGAGAAAGTATCTAAAACGTAAAAAAGCTGTACTATTAATATTAGAGCGTCCGTGGCCTACCTTTGGTTCGCACTCGCAGAGGGTGCCCGGTGCAGGTTCGATCCCAGGTGGAGACATGTACCAATGAGACATTTTTTGATCTCAAGTACGCAATACGGACATGGTTAGTGTCAGATGTATTGACCTGTTCATTCCACTGGACTAGGCCGACTATGTTGCGAGAATATCGTATGCGCTTGGACAACCATTATTACTGACATTTAAAACCTTGTCCCAGGCACTACAGTATTTGAAGAGTGGTTACTTCGTTCTGAAAATACCATATATAAACTATAAATCATCCACAATGGATGCAAAGGCCTAGTTTTTACTATTAATATTGGATTAGGATAGAATCGGGGTACTGGTTTCACTGAAATTTTAATGGCTGGGACGATTTTAACATACGGCCGCACATTACCATGATAAAGATGAACTATACGTGGCATCGCTCATACAAATTCATGCGTGGATTAAGCAGAGCTTTACCGTTTTTAGGGTCCAGTACCCAAAGGGTAAAAACCCTATTACTGAGATTTCGATGTTAGTGCGTCTGTCCGTCTGTCTCCAGGCTGTATCTCAAGAACCCCCAAGAGCTTGACTTGAGGGGCTCTCCCATACAAAAAACACAATTTTTTGCCTATTTCCGCTCTATAAGTTATAACGGTATGGAATCCTTCGTGCGGGTGCCCGACTCGCACTTGGCCAAATATTTTTATTCCATACTGTTTACACTAATGGTTACCTTGAACTTTTCATCATAAGTTTAGTTTATCTTTTACCTTTGTAATTAATGTTTTAATTGATATTTCAAACTTTACCAATTTACATTCGCACAGTGTATACCTACCTTATTTTTCTGTTTGTTTCCAGTCAGATTTGACAAACTGTTAATACATTTCAATTACTGTCTCCCTCTATTTCCATACAAAATATCGCCATCTCATTCACTCCTATAAAAACCGTTGAGAGATTTGGTGGCGTCATTCACGGACAATTCGATTCATAGCATATTCTAGAACGAAAAAAAAGAACGTGAAGAAAACGCATGAAGACGCTTCAGAAAATTATTCGGCATTTTTAAAAGAACAAGACAACACGTTGTTATAAATTGACTCGAAGAAAATACTATTGCTGTAGTGTAAAATACACACATTTGAAGTTAACACTTAACACAATCGTTGTATCAAAGTTATTTCACTTAAGTATATTAACCTCTAAATCCACAGTAGCTTCATTAAAAAGATAATAGGTAGGTACTCTGCAATCCTTTGTTAGTTTTTATTTCTCACAGTGCAGCGCCATGATACTTCGATTTCAGGCGAGTCGCGTGAGATAAAAGGTAAAAAAAAAGAAATAAAAGGGACAAATAAACCGGCTAGCCGGTAACGCATTGTACAATTTCACCCGCCGCCCGCGCGGTCGTTTAAAAAGAATTTACAATCATGTTTTCCTTTCTTTAGCCAAAATTTCTTTTACAGTTGCCTTTTATGGATTTGAAACTTTATCCAAAATATATAAAATACTACTTACTGTAAAGGAATTTATGTTTTGCTTATCTAGTGAGATTGAACAGCTGCCTCTAAAACTTTCATTAGTTGTGTAAGGAAACAAACTATGGTGTAAAACGTAAGGAAAAATGTAAAATGTATGGTAAAATGTAAGGAAAAAAATTCGTTAATTGCGCGGGTATCGTACATTTTATAAAATATTACACAATATTACACTATTCATAAGATATTATATTATCACTAGACATAAGTCCATTCTTCGGAGTTGTGACTAAAAAAAATACTAAAATCGGTTCAGCTACATTTTTTATGATTCATCAACATTATTTTATCGTATAACTATATAGCTGTCAGCTGTGGGAGAGTCATTTGACCGTTTTCTACAAATATCCTTGGCTAATCAGCATTAATAAAACTCCTCAGCCAATCAACCCAACCTCCATTAATAATTTCCTATCGAATATTCGAGAAATATTTAAATCAAAAGCGCTACACGTGACAGAGATTCGGCAGCGCGGCAACATGAACACTACTCTCGAGACCTCCGCATACACTCAAGCCTCCTCTCGAGCACTCGCCAGATTTCAATTTAAGTTTTAATCACCAAATTACTTAGGGAGTTATTAATAACTCGAGGACGCCCGCAAAGTCTGTTGCGCCAAAATACTATCCTAGGTTCTTTACCGAGACTCAAAGCATCTCAGTAGTTGAGGCGGAAAGGTACTCTCAGACCTTCGTACCATCAGATACCACTATGGGATTGACAACAAATGATACCTTTGATTTAGGTACAAGCACGTAGCAGTTCAATTTAGTTTGGCATTGGTTTTGATTCTTTGGTAAAGATCTAAGATATTGAGTGGCAGATGAAGGTGAAATATATCTGTGATATGTTACACGGACACCACAAATGAAATATAAATGTACCCTCATTTGTTGACGTCGGACTAAACGCTTCATCACATAAAATATATATAAGTGTTACTATAATATTGTTACGTGCTGAGGTTCGATGATTCGGAGGAAAAGACCTGGTGACTCTCTTGAAGACTTTTATTTGCACTACACTTAACACTTACACTACACTTACACACACTAGATCACTATGTCTAAACACTAAGCACTAGGTTCAAACACTATGCACTAAGTTCAAACACTAAGCACTATCACTGGTTCACTCACTAAGTCACTTGTTTCTCACTTCCGAAGTCGCTTTGATTATCGCTCACTCGAAAACATTCGAAGACTGGCCGGCCGGCCTGTCTAGCCGCGTATTTATACGGATCGGGGCGAGCTCTAGACCTTACGAGAATATTCCACAAAATTCGCATCAACATGTAAACAACCGTGGGAAAATTCTCGAGCAGGTACGCGCAGGTAAAAAACATACAAGTAGCGGCATCTGGTATTGAATAGGGGATTTACGCTGTCTGTGATGGTTTCGCCTGGTTGCCGCTAGATGACACTACGTGTCCGCATTCGTAACACTACTCCCCTCTTAGAGATGCTCGTCCCGAGCATCATTGTTACTGCCATGGTAACGCGCCAGACGGTCTATGTGTACCACTTTGAATGTCCCTCTTGGTTGCTTTTGAATCCTATAAGTCACATCATTCAATCGGGTAACCACTTTGTATGGGCCGTCCCACTTGGTCTGCAACTTTGGAGATTTCCCTTTTCGACGAGTTGGGTTATGCAGCCACACCAGTGTCCCTTCTTCGAAGCCGCTCGTGTTCGATTTCCGGTCGTATCTGGTCTTCATGTTCTCACTTGAATGTAACCCATTCTCCCGAACCATGCCGTGTATATAGCGCATCTTTTCCCTCAAATCGCAGACATAGTCTTGTACGGTCTTTGGTTCCTCCGGTGACCCTCCTGTCAAGAGGTCTACTGGTACTCGTAGTTCTCTACCGTAATTGACATATGCCGGGGTAGCCTTTATGCTCTCATGCTCGGCGGTACGGTACGACAGAAGGAAGAGCGGTATGTACTTGTCCCAATCCTTTTGTTTTTCATCTACCAATTTCGCCAAATGCCTCTCAAGAGTCTGGTTAAATCTCTCAACCATTCCATCAGACTGTGGATGGTACGCGGTGGTCCTCGTTTTATGCATTCCCAAGATTCTGCACACTTCCTGGAAGACCTGCGATTCGAAATTCCTGCCCTGATCGGAATGGATTTCCAGAGGCACACCAAAGCGAGATATCACTTCTTCCACAAGCTTAGAAGCAACTGTCGTAGCTTCTTGGTTTGGTATGGCGAACACTTCAGGCCACTTGGTGAAGTAGTCCATGACGACCATGAAATACTTGTTTCCCGACTCCGTTACAGGAAATGGCCCAGCTACATCAACTGCAATTCGTTCCCACGGTGCGCCAACGTTATACAACCGCAGGTTCCCACGGCTCCTGGTCTGTGGTCCCTTCACTGCAGCGCAAGTAGTACATTTGCGGCACCAATCCTGCACATCATCTCGACAATGCAACCAGTAGAATCGTTCTCGCACCTTTGTCAACGTCCTCTTGACACCCAGATGACCTCCTGATACGCCATCGTGCATTTCACGGAGAATATCTGGTACTCTCGCTCTTGGGACGACTATCTGAAGATGGAACTCTCTGCCGTTAGTCTTCTCCCATTTCCGGTAGAGTATTCCGTTTTGAAGTACCAGACTCTCCCATTGCGCCCAGTACGCCTTAGTGACAGCGCCAGTGGGTGCAACCTCACTCCAGATTGGTTTTACGTCACCCCGTTTCTTCCATGTGATGATGTGCCGAAGGTCGTCATCTTTTTCTTGAGCCTCCCTCATGGCATCATTCTCCCATGGACCCAAAGGACTTGTTCTCGTTAACTTTATTGTCACTTCATTAGATTCCTGCTTAACACAATGTTTGCAGTCTTCTGAACACGGCCTTCGTGAGAGTGCGTCGGCGTTCCCATGCGACTTTCCGCTGCGGTGTTCGGTCTTGAAGTCGTACTCCTGGAGCTGCTCAATCCATCGTGCTACTTGACCTTCCGGGTTCTTGAATTGCAGTAGCCACTTCAAGGCTGCGTGATCAGTTCGCAGTAAAAACTGTCTGCCGATGAGGTATTTGCTGAAATGTTGTAGCGTCTTTACCACAGCCAAGAGTTCTCTTCTTGTCACACAGTAGTTTCTCTCTGGCTTGGATAAAGATTTGCTGAAATATGCAATTACAACTTCTCTTTCACCCTGTTTTTGAGATAACACCCCTCCAATGGCTGTGTTGCTTGCGTCCGTGTCGACTATAAACTGACCTTCAGGTTGTGGATACCCCAGGATTGGTGTTTCGCACAGATGTTTCTTCAGTTTCTGAAAAGAATCTTCAGTAGTCTCATCCCAGATAAACTGTCGTTTATCTTCTGTCAGCCGGTGTAATGGCTTGGCTATCTCCGAGAATCCCTTAACAAAACGCCTGTAGTAGGAGCATAGGCCGAGAAATGCTCGCACTTCGGTTTTGTTCTTGGGGGTTGGCCAATTTTGAACTGCTTCCAGTTTCTCCGGGTCCGTCTGAATTCCATCACTGGAGATAACATGGCCGAGATAATTGACCTTACTCCTGAATAATCGACACTTTTTCGGATTCAACTTTAGCTTGGCCCCCTCTATTTTGGCGAAAACTCGTTCTAAGTTTCGCAAATGGTCCTCGAAGTCGCGGCCAACAATGATGACATCGTCCAAGTAGACTAAGCAAGCCTCTCCAACTAAGCCTGCCAGTACACACTCCATGAGTCGCTCAAATGTGGCAGGTGCGTTGCACAATCCAAAGGGCATGACGTTAAACTGCCATAAACCTTTACCGGTGGAAAAAGCTGTCTTCTCCTTGTCTTTTGGATGAATTTCCACCTGCCAGTATCCAGATTTCAGGTCCAGGGTCGAAAACCATTTCATGCCACTCAAGGTATCCAGAGTGTCGTCGATCCGAGGTAATGGGTAGCTGTCCTTCTTAGTGACATCATTGAGACGCCTGTAGTCCACACAAAATCTTGTGCTGCCATCTTTCTTCTTCACTAATACCACAGGTGAGCACCACGGACTTGCAGACGGTTCAATGATTTTATGCCTTCTCATGTCCTCCAAAAGGCCTTCCACTTCCTTCTCCTTTGCAATTGGTATCCGTCTTGCTCGTTGACGAATCGGGTTCTCGTTTCCGGTATCTATCCTGTGCTGAACCATCGACGTTCTTCCAAGGTCACCTTCCTGGCTGGAGAAGATATTCGCGTGGCGCTGTAAAAACTTCTTAGCTTTCATGCTCTGCGAATAAGTCAGATTACTCTTGCAGTCATTGAGTAGCTCAGTCACTAGTCCATTGTTGCTGCTGTTTGCTGGGTCTGCGTCTGTTGTCGAACTGCACTTTCTCATCCAGACAACTTCCTCGCACTTTCCAATGACGTCACCTTTGTTCAAGCAGATCTCGCGTTCACCAAGATTCAAAACCCGGACCACAGCGTGACTGCTTCCACTAACAAGGGTTCTTGCCGTCATCAGTTTTCGTGCTGATGTCTTGGTGGGTGTGTCTTCGATCAACACGCATCTGTTAGACTTGTTCTTTCCAGCTGGCGGTAGTTTCACCAGCACCCGGGCTTCCGCTCGTCCAGGTATAATGACTTCCTTTACACATGCGACTTTCCCGCAGGCGCCTCCAAGGATGAAAATTTCTTCTTCGACACATTTGAAAACTCCGTCAGCGACATTAATCCTGCAGTTGTGCTTCTTCATGAAATCCAAACCCAAGATGCAATCATCCATTATTTCAGCCACGATAACGTCATGAGGGTATGAGGACCCCCCTACATTAATCGTAACTGACATTTCTCCCAGGACGGGTATTGGCTGACCGGAGGCAGTAAGGAGCCGACAGTTAATTCTCCTCTTGTGTCGTCTTGCGGCTTTTACCAGATTTGGGTTCACTATCGTTCTAGAGGCTCCTGTGTCTAGAGTCATTTTGCAATCCGTCCTGTTAATAGTCCCCTGAATCACAAGACTATTCCCGCTGCATGCTTGGGAGATAACGGTTATCGGGGCTCCCTCCGCATCAGCCAGTACTCGCCCCTCAGTCCTGGCTTTTATTCGTTTCCCTGATCCTGGGTCCTGGGTAAGGGACGAAGTCCCTTGCTTCTTCAGCTCCTCTACTTGTTCCTCGAGCCTTTTCATCCTAGCCATCTGGGTCTCCTTCTGCGGGCAGTTGAGCTGAAGATGGCCCCTCTCACCGCACTTGTAGCACATGACTCCAAAACTTCTCTTCGTAGGAGCCTTGACCTCCTTGACTTCCTCCGAGATCTCGCGGATCTTATAGGTCTGCCGTATGTCACGCCGGACAGCCTCGATCTCGAGAGCATGCGCCAACGCTTCCTTTAGCGAGGTGTGGTGACGTAGCCTTACTGCAGCTCTGACTTCCAGATCCCTGATTCCGTCGACAAAGGCTTGAATAGTGTTCGAATCAACCATCTTGGAGTCTGCTCCTGGATGTGCCTTCTTGACCAGTTTTTCAATTTCCAGCGCCCATTGTTGTAGTCCCTCTCCTGAGCGTTGGACTCTGTCACGAAGTTGGGCACGGAACACGTGCTCCAGGTGTCGCTCCCCGTATCTGGATTCAAGCGCCTCTATCAGATCTTGGAACCCATTTCCTGTATGTGCTTCTAGGACCGACAAAGCTTGCCCTCTGAGCGCAACAGTGAGAGCGGTCAGGCATTGGTCTTCAGTCCATCCGTTGGCAGTAGCAACCGTCTGGAATTGCTGACGATAAGCGTTCCAAGAAGTAGTACCGTCGTACGGCGGCACCTTGACTTTTGGCCCTTGTACCACTGCTCCGGTAGTTCCACTAGACGTCGCGACTCCTGTGGTTTCCAGGCGCACTACTTTCTTCTGTAGTTCGGTGATGTTGGTCTTCACATTTTCCATATCCAATCCCAACCCGGTAACTCGTTCGTCCATTATGTCGACATCTTTACGAAGCTTTGTCACCGTGTCACTGACATCCTTTATCGCCAGAAGCGCCTTTTCTTGAAGGTCCTTTTGTTGCTCTTGTGACTCTTGCATTGCCCTTTGAGAATCTTGCACAGCGCCGAGTTTGCGGTCTTGTGCCTCTTGCAAAGCGCTGAGCTTGCGGTCTTGGGCCTCTTGCAAAGCGCTGAGCTTGCGGTCTTGGGCCTCTTGCAACGCCTGAATATCAGCCCTTTGCAGCTCCATCAATTTAATTAAACTTTCTAAATGAAGAGCCATTTGCGGTGCTGTAGAAGCTACAGACGAGGCATGGTGGCTGGAGCCAGTTGACGGGGCTTGAGCAGACGGGGCCTGGTGGGCGGGGCCAGTGGGCGTGGCCTGAGTGGGCGTGGCCTGGTGGGCGGAGCTAGTGGGCGTGGCCACACCCAAAGTGGGCGGGGCCTGAGGGGCGTGGCCAGTGGGCGGGTCCCGGTGGGCGGGGCCAGTGGGTGAGGCCTGCCCCGCAGTGGGCGGAGCTTGGTCCCCAGTGGGTGTGGCCTCCGCAGCCTGTTGCGTCCTTGTCCTGACACTTCCCTCGAAGTCTTCTCCCGGAGTCACTGGCACTGCGCCGTTGTCCTCACGCTCCCCTTGAACTCCTCTCTCGGAGTCGATGGCAGCAGCTCGCTGTGCCCTTGTCCTGACACTCCCCTTGAAGTCCTCTCTCGGAGTCAATGGCATCTCCAAATCTCACTTCCGACACCAGTTGTTACGTGCTGAGGTTCGATGATTCGGAGGAAAAGACCTGGTGACTCTCTTGAAGACTTTTATTTGCACTACACTTAACACTTACACTACACTTACACACACTAGATCACTATGTCTAAACACTAAGCACTAGGTTCAAACACTATGCACTAAGTTCAAACACTAAGCACTATCACTGGTTCACTCACTAAGTCACTTGTTTCTCACTTCCGAAGTCGCTTTGATTATCGCTCACTCGAAAACATTCGAAGACTGGCCGGCCGGCCTGTCTAGCCGCGTATTTATACGGATCGGGGCGAGCTCTAGACCTTACGAGAATATTCCACAAAATTCGCATCAACATGTAAACAACCGTGGGAAAATTCTCGAGCAGGTACGCGCAGGTAAAAAACATACAAGTAGCGGCATCTGGTATTGAATAGGGGATTTACGCTGTCTGTGATGGTTTCGCCTGGTTGCCGCTAGATGACACTACGTGTCCGCATTCGTAACAATATATTTAATAATAATAATAATAATAATAATATCTATGGACGCTTCACACCACGTCAGTCTGGCCCCCTGAAGGACTTGTGTTACAGGTACCAGACAACGGAAATATATTTAATACTTTTATACTATACATATATTTAAGATTTTTATTATATGATAAATATATTTAATACACATCCATGACCCAGGAACTTTGAAAACTTTTTGTTCCGTCGGCGGGATTCGAACCCGCGACCTCCGGCTTAAGCTACCAACGTGCTATCCACTGAGCCACAGAGGTCGTCAAAGTTTTGTGACGTCATTTTATCTATGAAATGAGTGGCGTAGCTCTATCACTTACGGCCGCAGTCAGAGATATTTTATGGCTTGTTAACTTTAATTTAGGTAATATAAATTTTGAGGCTCTCTATACATTCTAAATATCTTCATTAAAGTAAACAAATCATTAAACTATGTCTGATTGGATTATCAATAAACTACAAGATTCTCCGACCAACATCAAAACAATTATTTTTTTGCGAACAAAAGTAAAAATAACTAAATCAATATTAATCAGCAAATTATCATAAATACCAAAAAAAAAAATTCATTTTATAAGACATACTGTATAAACAAGTTATTGAATTTTTATTAGCCAATTATAAAGTTTTCATCATGATCTGTCAAATATAGCCAAATATACATAGGTACAATGTATTATAAGTTGTTCCAAGAATCAAATCAACATTTTGCTACGTTGGCAAGTCGTGTTTCAATGTAAAACAAATATTATGTGAAATGCATGTGAAACATTTTCATTTTTAACCCCCGACCAAAAAGAGGGGTGTTATAAGTTTGACGTGTCTGTCTGTCTGTCTGTCTGTCTGTGGCATCGTAGCATCCAAACGGGTGGACCGATTTTGATCTAGTTTTTAACCGTTTGATGATAAATATTCTGCAACAGTTCATAAATCAAATCAATTTTCTTCTTGTCTTGAACACATGGTTCGACTCTAGGCCGAGATAAAATAATTGTGTCACGACTCACGAATTACGATCATCGAAATACCATACTATGGAAGAGGAATTAGGTCAAGTCAAAGGTTCCACGCAGTGCCGGATTTACATTTTTTATGAGTATTATAGGGCACTTTAATTTTGCCGCAACCATGTACGAACTCTGCCGCCATCCGAGGACATGCCCTATGCTGCCTTTTTTTTTTTTTTTTTTGAGACGGGGAATGCTGTTGCGCATGCCGGAGGGTTTGGGGACAACTCCCCCGGGTATGTAGGACTCGCTGCGGCCGTAAAGATGGTGAATTGACCGCAGCCCTACCCACTAAAAACCCGTCTATACCCTTCCTCATACTCATCGCACGCAGGATTGCGAGAACGCGTGAGCTTTCTTTCCGCGGCTCTGCGTTCGCGTGCCTGCTTGTCACCAGCAGGCCCTCCTCGAGCCCATGCGGGCTCCGTGGCCAGACAGAGGCCCTTCCAGGGCTTGTGTAGGCCTGACACTTTGGTGTCGCGATGCGCGAAGGGTACCCAGCGCATCGCGACCCTCTCGGGGAATGCCCTATGCTGCCTATAATCTATATACATAAATCCTGGTTCCACGAAAAGCTAACCACGGCGTACTTTAGTTTCTTGTTCGCAAATCGCAGGTCGGTCACATAATATTCGTTGCTCTAGCTACGCGTTGACAGTAACTGGAACCATAATATTGAAACGGCCCGTTGTATGAATCGCTTTACACACAGCAGCTGTAATGTAAAGGTGTATAACATTATAGCACGCTGCACGATACATCTCGTTAGATCTTTCCATAAAAATGTTCATAATCCACACACGGCAGCTACTAATAAATGTACCTATATTTACACTGAATGTAATGTACTATCACAAAGGTTGATTAAGGACGCTATTACATATATCAGCGATTTTCCGGTACCATATTAAAGAATTAGGAGTCAAACTGCGAGGATATTTTGGTTTCAAATGAAAGATAATATATTCATCTCCACGACTGTACCATAAAAATTCTATAGCCGCATACAAAATTTTCACATAAAATACGTTTTAACCATCACAATAATCGCAAAATATGAAAAAATGGGGTCTGATTAGGTACCTTAATATCTAAATACACTGAATTGAGGAAAATAAATATACAAAAAAATTGTTGCTTATTTAGTCCTCTATAAAGTTCGCTAAAAATTTTATATAAAAATAAACAACTTTTCCAGTTAAGTATAAGAAAAATAAGAAAATTTCTCAATTTTTTTCATACATTTTCGCCATATCAAGAGCGCGGCGAGCGTCGTTACCGCCACTGTACAAGGCGCGCTAATATGAATCTTATTTTAATGTCATTAACGTCGATATTCGTACTGACAGACATCCGACCAGCTAATTTTTTTGTTATAGCGTCCTTAATAGGCAGATATGGGTAGCGTTATGTCAAACGCAGCCGACAGTTCACGACTAAATTAAATATTGAATTAACATAATCCGATCAAATGACGTAGGCCATCTGCTCTTAAATTCCACTTCTCTATATTATCTAAGCTAATTGTTACTAACAGTGACTAACAAATCTATGGACAAAATTAGTCTGAAAAAAAGCTTTATTTATTTATTTATTATATAGCCGTCGTGTGTAACCTCGAGACATCGTTCCATAGTACGGTATTTCGATGCCCGACAGTTTTCTGCTTGTCGCGTCCACACGGTCTAACTCCAGGCCAAGATAAAATCGTCCGATACAGGGCGAGATAGCCCAAATCTGTCCGCAGCGGGACGGGCCCATTTCACGGCGCCCGCCTCAGATTATCCGCCCAAAATAACTAACTTTATATCGGAAATATACTCTTGTCGCTCTTGAAATGGTCTGGTTAGTGTCTGAGATAAGAATTTTCTGCAGTCTTTTTTCACGATGTGCTAAGAATATTAAAACATATCTATGTGATGTAATAATAATAATGTTCTTTACCTATTTAAGTAATGTTTTCAGCTAACCATACCAATATTATTTAAAGGCTTTCGTTTATACAGTGTGTAACAAAATTAAGTCATAATAATTTAGGGTGTGCATGTGTTCCTTGTAGAGAGTTCACTGTGAAAGTAGCAGCGCTGAAAGACGAATTCATTTTCACTTTTGTATGGGCCAGGGCCCGAGCGTCACGTTCACAAGTATCCCCATACAAAAGTGAAAAAAAATTGGTCTTTCAGCGCTGCTACTTTCACAGTGAACTCTCTACAAGGAACACATACAAACCCTAAAGTATTATCACTTATTATTGTTAAACTGTGTTTGTTTGTTTCTTCACGCAAAAACTCAGTAGTTTAAATTGCATGACACAGTACCTAATTTTTTGGTATGAAAGTTTAGTAGTAGTAACTTTTATTCCGAGAAAATACAATAGTTACGTGGGATACTGTTATTACAACTTTAAAAAGACTCTTCATAACCATATAAAATGAAAATAATGGGGCAATATTTCACTAAACTATTTCTCATAGAACTTTCAATAAAATACAACTACTTTGTATCCGCATAGATAAAATCCCATTCCACCCAAACCTATTCCATTAAAAGCCTTACCACTCACTTAAGGCGAAGAAAACATTATTTATTACTGTCTTCTTACAGGACATACATTATTAATAACAAGGACAGCTTCCTGACTATCCGACAGGGTGTTTTATACTTGCGATAAAGCGAAGTGATCTGATAACGTATAGAGAATTGTACCGCAAAGTATTAAATACTTAATTGAAATACCTAGACATGGTATAGACGAATTCTCCATAACACGATTTCTATGACACAATTTGATCAGAGCAGTATGGTAGGCACTAGGCAGTATGTAAATACTCTAAGCTCTCTAACAAAATATGACTAATTCGCTTTCATCCGTGATTTACTTTTCTGAACTTAGTACGCTTTTAGTAAGCCACTAGTGAGTGCCAATATAATATTATTATAAACTACAATACAAGCGCCTAAACTACAAATCGGATTATATCTGAATAACATCGGATACGAGGTTAGGGTTATAGATATACAAAGTAGAATAGGCTATTATATAATTTAAATATTATAGATTTTAAACTTTTAATTTTCTTTTCTTAAAATATGAATTATACATATAAGCCTGAATTCGCCACATAATATTTTCAGCTTCACACTTTATTCGACGCTAGTATACGACGTTACCCTACATACTGGTGCCACTAACGACTATTTTGGCACAACATCTTTGTCTCTATGATTGATGAGAGCCATAATGGAGGCACTTAATTAAACATACTGCATCAGACGACGTCCTTGTGACAGTCAAAAGACCGTCAGCTAATAGATTAAACATAAAGCCGCCAACCCACCGCGGCGCACGGATTTATTAGTTTGATTACGTGGGTCAACGTTTCCACTGCAGCACACGCTACGCACACGGCCACGACTATGTACAACTGTAGCGCAGCACAGTTTTGAATACTATGTACACGCATCCGTGTATCCCGTGCACAGCATGCGTAGCGTAGCCAGCGCGGCAGCGTTGAGCTACGTGTGCGAGCTATTCGAGCAAGCCACGTGTGCGTAGCGTGTCCGTAGGTTGCAGTGGACACAGTCACATATTATATTTCCTTGCAAACTGCAAAGCGAAGCTTAAGGTGACGCCATGTCAAAGTAAAAAACCGTGTTGGATGTGTTTTAGATTGCTTGTTTTCTATGCGAGGCTGGCCCGGCCTCTCATAGAAAACAAGCAATGGAACAGCAAAAAATGGAAAGGGCGTAGCGACTAAATGGTTTTTGTCGCGTAATTTAAAATATATATTTCATATAAGCTATGGCCAAATTAAAGTATATGCTTGAACCAATCTATGTACAAATTTTGGAAGCTTATATCACTCTGCTCTGTTGGCAAAATAGGAATCCCTTTTTTTACAGAGGTCTTTTTGATTGATTATTCTGTGTTATAAAAGTTGACCAATCGTGTTATGCTATGGGTAATTCAAAGACAAAGACATGATGAATACTGACAGTGAACTTTAATTTCTTAGCTTTAGTCATTGCTGAGAAAAATGGACATCGCTACAGCCAATTTATCAAGGCGTCATCTTAACGCACGTGCGTAGCCTCTCCGTGCGCTGCGGTGGATTGGCAGCTTTAATTTAACATTTTATTCTCCGAAACCACCTTTGAGGTATATTTCAGCTGCAAAGTCAAAATAATATTATAATCTAGTAATGCTCGAATCTTTTAATACATTAAGCTTACAGTAATATCTTTCGAGTGTATTCGTTATTCGGACATAGTTTTCAGGGTTCCGTAACCAAAGGGTAAAAGCGAGACCCTATTACTAAGATTTTAAAGAGTACCTAACACAAGAACTACAAATTATTTATTAGCGAGAGAGTTGAAATTTTAAAACTAAAACAAAAAGTAAAAACCTTGTAATTTTTGGAAGTCAGAATGAGCCCGGCCGCACATTGTACGACATTTCTGATCAGAAACAGTGGAACGTCCGCGCTGTCTCTTACATGTTGTACTGAGCCGAGTGAGCTCGAACTCGCCGGGAGGATATTTCGGATAGTGTGCGGGGTGGCGATCCGGCGGAATTCAAATGTAGAATGATCAAAATTCGGACAATGTGCGGCCGGGCAAAACGCGATTTTTTCGGCATATTTTTGCTTGATAATTCATAATCGCAACGTAACTGGAAATATTCACAAATTACTCAGTCGTATATTTTTTATTTTACTAATAATAATTAATGATAACATTAAAATAAATAACAGGGGGGAGCAACAGAAAACAGAATTTTAGCTCCATTATGGTACCGAACGTGTACCCTTCGTACGCGAGTCCAACTCGCACTTGGCCGATTTTTACATTTTCGTAGGAAAACTAATAAGCCTCTATTTCTAATAAGCCCGAATAAAATACTAAAATTAAAATTATCATAGTCTCATGACGTATACTTGGTCTTTAATTTTTCGGAAATAATTTAAACATTAGGAAGTCAAGGGGCATCAATATATTTTATGTGGAAATGGAATAAATCTGATTCATTTGTGTCCGGATGAAGAAACACAATCTTTTTTCTATGTAAATTCAAGTCATCTTATGAACATCTACGACTGCTAACAGTAATGAAACCTGTGGACCTGTGGTCGTAGTTTTTTTATACGCTTTTTATTAGCTTCACCTGTATATTTGTTTGTAACATGTTTGTAACCGACTTCTTTGGGCGCGATTTTGACCCACTTTAAACGGCCAGATTTCGTTCAAACTTTGTAGATTTATCGAGGACCGATGACAATACACTAATTTGATATAATTATTCTATTTTTCAATTTGTATGTTTGTATGTTTGTTTGTAACCCTTTATATAAAAAGCATGTTTTTAGTTTTTTTAACTATTACTTATTCATTTAATACAAGGTTTTACATGCGTTATAAGTAATACCTAACAAATCCTAAGCCATATTAACAAATTAAAAAAAAAAACAAAGTCAAAATGGCTACTAAATGAATAAACGCGATTAGCAGCCATCCAATCAAGAGGATACCTTTAACAGCTTGGCATTAAACGGGGGCAATAAAAAATTAATTGCTTCGATATTCGGCTATTCCCTGGGATATTACATACAATAATTATTTTTATATCATCCGATACGATTACTCGGCAAAATAACGAGCAAATTCCGATATCTTTGAAGGTTATATTTAATACGAGCTTTTGCCCGCGGCTTCGCTCGCGTTAGAAGTATTATTTTATACAAACTTTCATCCCCTATTTTAACCCCTTGGGGTTGGAATTTATCAACATCCTTTCTTAGCGGATGCCTACGTCATAACCTCTACCTGAATGCTAAATTTCAGCCCGATCCGTCCAGTGGTTTAGGCTGTGCGTTGATAGATCACCATGTCAGTCAGTCACCTTTGAGTTTTATATTATATTAACGCCTCCGTGGTCTAGTGGTACAGAGCGCGGCTCTTGACTCGGAGGTCGTGGGTTCGATTCCCGCGTTGGAAACATGTTATTTCCAAGTTTGGTTAGGACAATGCAGGCTGATCACCTGATTGTCTGATAAGTAAGATGATCCATGCGTCGGATGGGCATGTAAAAAGTCGGTCCTGCGCCTGATCTCTCGCCGGTCGTGTCGGTCTGCCGTCCCACTGGGTTATGAGAGTAAAGGAATAGAGAGTGCTCTTGTGTACTGCGCACACACTTGGGCACTATAAAAATACTCCTGCGTAGCTGGCCTGGTTTCAATGAAACCGGCCACCGTCACCGAAACCGGTGTGGGAGCTATTATTATTATTATTATATTATTAGTTTTATATAATATTATATCTAAGATAGCTGTCCCGGCAAACGTTGTTTTGCCATTTAAAGTATATTTTGTACATCATCAGTTGATACATGTTTTACCCCCTCTTTTGTCCCCTAAGAGGGTGTGGGGGGGAAGGTCATACACCAGATGTTAAGTTGAAAAACACAGTTAATACCTAACATGAAGTAAGTCCACTAAAGAAAAAAGTTGTATACAAAATCTGACCCCTCTTTGGTCCCCAGAGAGGGTTGAGAGGGGAGGGGGGGGAGGATTTTTATACACCAGATGTTGAGTTGGAAGAAGACAAATATAATATATCTGTGAAAACCGTATGCAAATCTGTGAAAACCGTATGCAAATCGGATCAGTAGTTTTCGTGTTAAAGAAAAAAGTTTGATACAAAATCTGACCCCCTCTTTTGTCCCCTTAGAGGGGTGGGGGGAAAAAAATTTATACACCAGATGTTAAGTTGGAAGAAGAGACAAAGGTGTAATTTCGGGTGTCATTTCATATCTTTTATGTACAGAATTTTCATTTCTACAACAGAATATTGTCTTCCTCCCGCACGCGCTTTGGTGACGCCCACTATCGTAATATTTTAATTTCGCCATAATTTCAAAACCAAACGTCCAATTTTAATCATTCAAAGACCAAATATTATCTACATAAACTGTACTTAGTGATTAAATAATTTATTTTGATAAGGATTAATAGCGTGAGTAAAATATATCCGTTTAAATGTAGTCCAAAAAAAATTCAGGATTTTTAAATAAATAAGTGGTTATTGTGCCTCACTCGACATAGATAGGTATAGTGTGTCGCGGACTTTTTTGTAGATATTTATAAGATCTACAATTACTTAGAACATTTTATGGTTCTATCTTTTATAGTTTAGGCAGCGTACGCAAAATAAGTAACTTTTCTAGCTGATTTTTTACACCTTGCGTCCGAAAAACTCAAATATCTTACGGAACCCTACTTTTTTTCAAAATAAAATGTAGCCTATGTTCAGCAGAAATAATGTAAGATTCCAATAGCAAAAGAATTTTTCAAATCGGTCCAGTAGTTTCGGAGCCTATTCGACTCAAACAAACAAACAAACAAAAAAAAATCAAATCTTTCCTCTTTATAATAGTAGTGTATAATAGTAGTGTAGATAATAGATTAGATGACGTCCGCAACACCGTTGCGCCAAAATTCGTTTATCGTGCGGGAACTGTATATATTTTGGGGATAAAAACTATCCTAAGTCCATTCCATATTATATTTGTCTTCTTCCAACTCAACATCTGGTGTATAAAAATCCTCCCTCCCCTCCCCTCTCAACCCTCTCTGGGGACCAAAGATGGGTCAGATTTTGTATACAACTTTTTTCTTTAGTGGACTTACTTCATATTAGGTATTAACTGTGTTTTTCAACTTAACATCTGGTGTATGACCTTCCCCCCCACACCCTCTTAGGGGACAAAAGAGGGGGTAAAACATGTATCAACTGATGATGTAGAAAATATACTTTAAATGGCAAAACAACGTTTGCCGGGACAGCTAGTACATAATATAATAAAACTGTAGAAATGAAAATTCTGTACATTAAAGATATTCAAAATATAATAACCGGAGGGTGTCACTACATCGCTATAGAAGCCCAAAATGTGGTTAGTTTTTTGTCTGTCTGTCTGTCTGACTGTCTGTCTGCCTGTCTGTCTGTCTGTCTGTATGTTTGTTCCACTATCACACGTAAACTACTGATTCGATTTGAATATGGTTTTCGCAGATATATTGATTGTCTTCTTCCAACTTAACATCTGGTGTACCTACTTATAAAAAAAATTCCCCCCACCCCTCTAAGGGCACCAAAGAGGGGGTCAGATTTTGTATCAAATTTTTTTCTTTGGACTAACTTCATATTATTAACTGTGTTTTCCAATTTAACATCAGGTGTATAACATTATCCCCCCCCCACCCCTCTTAGGGGACAAAAGAGGGGGTAAGATTTTGTATCAACTGATTTGCCGGGACAGCTAGTATTAAGTATATAACCCTCCTGGCAGTCGGGTAAAAATATAAATAATCCTCTACGATCACTCGGCAAAATAACGGGAAAATCCAAATATCTTTAGGTTCATAAATGAATATTAAAACGCTGGATTACCTGGGATTACATTAACTAAAACCTGATCAAGCCTAAAAAGGTACATTAACGATTCAGTTACGACTTTGGGCAATCGATAATACTTAAAAACATCCAGGAACAATTAGGGCAGGATAATGATCATCAGAACAGTCATTATTTCGAATTAAAAGGCAAAAACCGCATATTTGGATTAACCGGAGGAATGTATGAATGATATTCGCTGGAAATAATGACATCGTATCATTATTATAGCTACGGTGAAAACATTTTATTTAATGAAATAATTTCATGAAACTTTGTTTATTCCCCTCGTCTATCACCAATATTTTATCACCAATACCTACTATATTGTGTCTATGAGATGTACATGGAACACATGAAACAATTGAAGACGTTAGTGGATGAACCAGATAACTAACATTAAACATAAGCTACTTGTGGAGGCTTTTAATTGGCTTTTTAAACTATCACATATAGCATACTGTGTTATAGCTAGCTGTAAGCCACCATAATATGATAAAATAAAACAAAATAAAAATAAAATAAGGAATAATTTGTGTGATGTGATAAATTAATAATAATAATCTGCCAAGTAGGAGTCGTTCCGTACTTATATAAAGCAAAGATAGGCAAAAAATTGTTTTTCGTATGTGATCCCCTTTATAAAATATATTTATTTTCTTTTAATTTTATTATTAATCATTAAAGTGTGAATACAATTAAATACTTTGTTAATATTAATTAAAGTGCCCACGTGTAGACATTATTGATAATATAGAGCAAAAAAGCCCAAAAATTTCACGTTTCTTGTATCGGAGCCCCCCTTAAACATTTGATTCATTTTGTTTTTAATTATTTACATTATTATAATTCAACATTAATTATAATCTGTGAAAATGAGATATACAGCCTGGAAACAGACAAACGGACGGATAGACATCAAAATCTTAGTAATAGGGTCCCGTTTTTACCCTTTGGGTACGAAACCCTAAAAATGAGTATAAGATAATTAAACTAATACATTAATACATACTTTCATAAAAAATCTTATGTATAAGTACTGCGAAACGCAGTTATAAAAACCCAAATATTACCATCTTGAATTTAATTTAAAAACGCTAATGATTTTGTATTTTTCATTCCGTGTTTCCTTTAATAATTTCAATCGGATCAACAAAAAATACTTCAATAAATTTTTATCTTTCTTTATGAGTTCTTGTATTTTATAAAATATATTATTTTTATGTTTTTAGGGTTCCGTAGCCAAAATGGCAAAAAAGGAACCCTTATAGATTCGTCATGTCTGTCTGTCTGTCTGTCTGTCTGTCTGTCTGTCTGTCTGTCTGTCTGTCTGTCTGTCTGTCTGTCCGTCCGTCCGTATGTCACAGCCACTTTTCTCCGAAACTATTAGAGCTATACTATTGAAACTTGGTAAGTAGATGTAGTCTGTGAACCGCATTAAGATTTTGATGCAAAAGTGGAAAAAGTATTAAAAATTTTAGGGGTCCCCATAGGTACAACTGAAACAAAAAAAAATTTTTTTCATCTAACCTATGCGTATGTGGTATCTATGGATAGGTCTCTAAAAATCATATTGAGGTTTCTCATATCATTTTTTTCTAACCTGAATAGTTTGCGAGAGAGACTCTTCCAAAGTGGAAAAATGTGTGTCCCCCCCCCTCTAATTTCTAAAGTAGAGGCATGATAATTCTTAAAAAAAATATATGATGTATATTACTATAAAAACTACCAACGAAAATTGGTTTGAACGAGATCTAGCCAGTAGTTTTTTTTTTATACGTCATAAATAGTAAAACTTAATGAAACAAAAAAAAATTTTTTTCATCTAACCTATGCGTGTGTGGTATCTATGGATAGGTCTCCAAAAATCATATTGAGGTTTCTCATATCATTTTTTTCTAAGCTGAATAGTTTGCGAGAGAGACTCTTCCAAAGTGGAAAAATGTGTGTCCCCCCCCCTCTAATTTCTAAAGTAGAGGCATGATAATTCTAAAAAAAATATATGATGTATATTACTATAAAAACTACCAACGAAAATTGGTTTGAACGAGATCTAGCCAGTAGTTTTTTTTATACGTCATAAATAGTAAACCTTAATCTAAATTTCATTAAATCGACTGAAATATAAAAATAAATCAAAAATAATATAATTTCATAAAAATTAACCTTATTGCTGCTGCGGAACCCTCCATGGGCGAGTCCAACTCGCACTTGGCCGCTTTTTTTAAATAACGCATACGCGCTGACGCCTCACACTTGTGTCTCTCATTACCGCTTTTGTACCTGACAGACGACAGTTGACGCAACCGGAGTAATGACGAGGAATGCGTCATTATAACACTTGAATTCGGGTCTCTATTCAAATAACGGCACTGACTGAGTGGAGCCATATTCTTCCGTTGCGTTGCGGTGCTAGTTGCTACGTCGCAGTGCAGTGGTGTAGCTCTACCATTTCACAAACATGATTATTTTGAAGACAATGAAACAGAATAGTGATCTACAAATACTGGGAAGCAGATTTGTAACCTGAACGAATTCTTCCTTGAAATTGTGTATAAAGTCAATTTTTACCCGACTGCCAGGAGGGTTATTAGAATGATACTTAGATCATGACTATAGTTCTAACTTTTTCATGATGTCGGATCCGTTTTGACGGATCGGCGGACCAAAGATGAAATTAGCGAGTAAGCGACGTGCTCCATCAGCATTTTGTATAGTTTTTCGCGCGTCAACACAATGCGTTATTCCGTTCCGACGTCGCAACGCACTGAAACAATATGGCCACGCTCAAACTCCTTAGAATCGATAGCAATTAATGTCAAGCTTTTCTCGAGTGAAATTGTTCGGATAATCAATAAAGGTGTCGAAGGGGATTTAACGCCGTTCGAATCCCTTATTTACAAACCGCTTGATCGGACGTCCGTTGTATACGTAATGTGACCGCTGACAAATAAGCCGTGACAATTCGGTTCAAAATAAAAATTGGGTAATTTCGTTGCAGAATTTTATTAGAATTAGAAATTGGTATGTGTAAAGTATAAACTGATCTTATATTTTTTTTAATGATAAGTAAGATAATAGCGAAAGCGCGCTCCATAATTATTGGTAGTGGTTTAAGCCGCTAAACGGATCTTGCGCGATACACAAATTTTTGCGCGAAATAAGTTTTAGGAAGAAATTATATCAAATTCAATGTACAATCACAACACAAGATTGAAATCTCATAACCAATACAGTATTACTCTCATAAACAGTAAACTTCCATCAATATCGACATAACTGTTTATTGAAGGCTCCACGGAACGAAATAAGTGCGAAAACAATGAAACAAACAAATAGGAACATAACAATAATTCCATTGAATGGATAAACAGGATTCTGGGTGTCAGACGTGTTTAATATCCTTTGACGCGAGTGGGGAGTGGGGGAGAGGTGGGATGCCAATCGTAAGAGAATAATGCGATAAATTTCACAGGGCCTATCACGTTTCTCATTTACGCAACTACAAAGTCACCCTGTCATTTGGAAATAACGGAGATGTGACAACTTGATTTGTTTTGCTATTCAGTACTCGGGATATGTCCTGGACCTGGATGGACACGGGTTCGTGGAACGTGTTATAAAAGACACCTATAGCACAGATTATGTATTAGTACTTAGTATCCTATAGTATTTAAAACTAAACAAAAAATCAAGTAACGGTTTTGAGCAGTATGTTGGATGATATCTAAAGCCCATGTTGAATCATGATTACCACCATGACGGCGGAACTGCCCAATCGATCTTGAGCTAAGATTGAGAGGCTGTCCAAACAGAATAAAAATCAGTCTTTTGAGACCCAGTTTTTTAAGATTCTATCTATGGGCAGACATGTGATTGCATCACTGCATAATTTTTTAACCGAAGAACAGTTTGGTGCTGGATAACAATAGTTAAAAATGTAAGCAATATTTAAACACTAAAAACAAATACGTCCTACGTTCAATAATTTCTCAAACACTCTGACTAATTTTATGTACGCAAAAATAAATTCGTACTTATTAACAACACAAAGACGTTTAAGTTACAGACAAAATAAGTACAAGGTGAAATTAAAAATTCTTTTGAGTCGCCAACAATAGAAAATGTTACAGTAACAAGATTTGAAAACGGCCTCATTATAATGAGAATGGGGGAGGGGTGTCAAAACTAACCCCTTATTTTATTCTTCGCGCAACATCTTGGCCATTATAAGACAGTTATGAACGTTCCCAAAGCGTTTAATTTTTTCGCATTTTCTCGGTACGCTTCGCAGAACTTGCTATATAGTATATGTATAAATTTCAGAATAATATTTTAATACGGAAGTGTTTGATATAATACGGTCCAATATATCATGATATAATTTGCTTTATGCTATTCCTTCAGAAATAAAATGAACTTTTAACAAAGTCTTAAAACTCCGATGACTGTAATATATGGGCGCAAAGACCTTAAATTATTATTGAAAAAGAGAAAAAATATAATATATTTATTCTGATTTCTCTTTTACTTTACTGATGATGGAAGTAACAATACCCCTCCTTTAGGAGTCGGTTAGTAATATAAGAACTTCAATTCTCTTAGGTGTAAGTCTTATCGCGGCGAGGTTCTGTGTAAAATAATCGAGTGAAATTTTATCGCAGACTTCATTTTGTAAAAATATCGTCTCGATTGCAAACAAGGGATCTAATATTTAAGATTATGCGTGAAACGAAAGTAAAAATTTTCACAGTAAGTGTAAAACTTTTAAACAAGTAAGTAATTTCAATTAAGAATAAACAAAATATTACATAATATTTTGTTTATTCTTAGAATTAATCGCAAGACAGCTTTAAAGATAATTCGAAGGGTAAACAGCTAATGAATATTTTTAACTATTAAATATTAACTGAAATAAATACATACTATTTATAAAGAAATAATAATACATATTATTTATACAATTTATAAAATACTAGCTGTCCCGGCAAACGTTGTTTTGCCATTTAAAGTATATTTTCTACATCATCAGTTGATACATGTTTTACCCCCTCTTTTGTCCCCTAAGAGGGTGTGGTGGGGGAAGGTCATACACCAGATGTTAAGTTGAAAAACACAGTTAATACCTAATATGAAGTAAGTCCACTAAAGAAAAAAGTTGTATACATAATCTGACCCCTCTTTGGTCCCCAGAGAGGGTTGAGAGGGGAGGGGGGGGGAGGATTTTTATACACCAGACGTTGAGTTGGAAGAAGACAAATATAATATATCTGTGAAAACTGTATGCAAATCGGATCAGTAGTTTTCGTGTTAAAGAAAAAAGTTTGATACAAAATCTGACCCCCTCTTTTGTCCCCTTAGAGGGGTGGGGGGAAAAAAATTTATACACCAGATGTTAAGTTGGAAGAAGATAAATATATCTGCGAAAACCACATTCAAATCGGATCAGTATTTTTCGTGTGATGCTGGAACAAACATACAGACAGACAGAAAGAGTGACAGACAGACAGACAGACAAAAAACTAACCACATTTTTGGCTTCTATAGCGATGTAGTGACAAAGGTGTAATTTCATAATATCTTTTATGTACAGAATTTTCATTTCTACAACAGAATATTGTTTTCCTCCCGCACGCGCTTTGGTGACGCCCACTATCGTAATATTTTAATTTCGCCATAATTTCAAAACCAAACGTCCAATTTTAATCATTCAAAGACCAAATATTATCTACATAAACTGTACTTAGTGATAAAATAATTTATTTTGATAAGGATTCATAGCGTGAATAAAATATATCCGTTTCAATGTAGTCCAAAAAAAATTCAGGATTTTTAAATAAATAAATGGTTATTGTGCCTCACTCGACATAGATAGGTATAGTGTATCGCGGACTTTTTTGTAGATATTTATAAGATCTACAATTACTTAGAACATTTTATGGTTCTATCTTTTATAGTTTAGGCAGCGTATGCAAAATAAGTAACTTTTCTAGCTGATTTTTTACACCTTGCGTCCGAAAAACTCAAATATCTTACGGAACCCTACTTTTTTTCAAAATAAAATGTAGCCTATGTTCAGCAGAAATAATGTAAGATTCCAATAGCAAAAGAATTTTTCAAATCGGTCCAGTAGTTTCAGAGCCTATTCGACTCAAACAAACAAACAAACAAATCTTTCCTCTTTATAATAGTAGTGTAGACATATTATTTATAAAGAAATAAATGTTTGAGTTTGGATTCATAAATATATTTCAACTTCATTACAAAATCAATATTTTCAATTAAATTCGTCTCACGTGACGCGTCGGACGTGTCTAAATTAGGTCCATTTAAAAATGCATCGTCTTGCTACAATGTAAACAGACCTTAAGAGCATACGCTAACACTTTTTTTCCATACAAACGTATTCCTCAATTTCCTCCCTGGATAATGCGTCTAGACAAATGATTTTTTTATACATTATTGGGATCTGTGAAAGCTATGCCTCTACGTCCGATTTTTTTTTTAAATATTTCACTAATAAATAAAAAAACATGACCCTTCAAAAATCGCAAAAAATGAATGTTCCGTACCTCTCCAATCAACCGACCATAAAACGAATTTGAAAGATCTTTTAGGTAAAATAAAAACGTAGAGGCACAGACTCATCTTTTCTGAAGATATTAAAAAAAATAATTATTAGATAGGCTCTATTTTGAAGGAGGAATCAGAGGAATACGTAACCTGGATTTACTGTATCTGTCTCTATCACAATACACGTTCCAGCGCAGGGTGAAGCGTGATGGCAATAGTTTCTTCGTTCAAATTTTACTGTACCCGCGTTCCCTCTTAAGACTAAATTGCAGTTAAGTTGTTGGGGAGATTATCACCATGTTATCTTTAACCTGCAGACTTCATCTAATCTGTGATTAAATTTGTGATGGTCCAAGAAGCTTAAGTTTGTTGTCGTCAGCTTACTTGCTCCATCCCAGACGTAATACTGTTACGTAAGATGTGATGGGAGCGACATTTTGACTGACAAAAACTTAATGAACAGGGAACTGAGAATTATCCGAGAGACTTTGAAAGGTTGTTTAAACATAGCTGTTGATTTTCTCATTATGATTATTACAAAAAATGTCGTCAACTAAAGCTAGATAGATTCCTCTAAACTCGTTTCAAAATAAAGATTGCTATATTTTTATTATCTTCCTTGTTTTTCTTATTATTTCATTTAATTGGCCTAAAAACATGGGAGACTGAACGAAACTTCGATCTTATATTAATTAACAGCATAGTACCTCACGACTTGACGAGTCAAACAAACAGCACACATACCAAGTAACTGACTTAGTATTTGATATAATTTTCTGAATTCTCTATATATCCCCGGGGCAAAATCCGTCAGGCGAAAACTTTGGAATGGTACGTAATTAAGGTTGACATTTGTCAAAACATTCCGAGCAAGTGAAAACTTACAAACTTCATTGGTTAAACTTAACAAATTACGGTTATGATTAGAGATGACATATATTGTATACAGAGATCACAAACAATTAAATAAACAAATGATGAAATATGATAGTTATCCTTAAAGCCTCTTAACTAGATCATAGACATCTTTTGAAGTGAAAAATTTTGCAGCGTTGTGCACTTTTTTTTATTTGACGGTGGGAGAGCAAATTACCGACACAGCTTGCGAGTGGAAGTGTATCCCCTTCTCTATAGTCTATATGTTCCGGCACATCCGGAATGCAACCCGTGTTTTTTTTAAATCAAACTGACAAAAGCTTCATTTCCGTTTAAAGTTTATTTAAACTCTAATAAAAGATCAGATATAATAAGAACAACTAGAGATCGCCCAATGGTCGAAATTCGACCTCAAATAAAAAATTTCAACGCTTTTCTATTGATATTCTATTGTCAAAATATGGACTTTACTCCTGCGACAGTCTCAGATTAACAAAGTCAAATATTGACAGACTGGCCGTGTGATAATAATTATCTAACAGTATTTAAGATATTTTAATAAAAAAAAAACTAAATTTATTTTCAATTTGACAACATACTTCAACAATAAACTAAAGAGTACAATAATTCGTGTGCATAGGCTAGTGTGTGTGTTGTAGTGTGTGTTATGTTTTATTTGTTAAGAAAATGTATGATTAAAGCATAATTTCAAAATAATAATAGCTCGATGCACCCCTCCACCATATAGACTATATAATATAACTGCAAAATTTCAATTACCTACGTTTTGTCAAAATGGATCCAAAGGTTTTCGCTCGCGTATTATAATATAGATACGGGTACGGATACCAATACAATTTATCACAGAAAAGCCATGTTTTTCTCCCGAAACAGATCGTTAGAAATTCAGCTCATATATCGTTTCATAGAACGTAATCAAAGTACACCTGGAGACGACGTAACCGAATCTGCATAAATTCACCCTAAACATCGCCTTGTGTAGGTGTATTGGATTTTATTTTTGGTTAGCTTTTATGGAATCTCAGTCCTAACAATAATTATATGAACGGACAAAAAAATTAATTCAAGCAAGAAGTGACAAAGAGTAACACACCGCGGTGAATAGCAATACGTCTCGCAAGACGTATTGCTTGTGTGTGAGCGTGTGTGACACTGTGTAATTACAAAACGAGGCGTAGTTTGGACACCCTTGGAGGTAAGCAGTATACTGTATAGAACTGTGTCTTTTCTATTTGGTCTGATCAGATTGTTTTTTGCAAAACACTAAAACAAAATAAAGTGATATTACTTTAGGGTGTCTACATGTCCCTTAAATAGAGTCTCTGTCTCTGAATCACTGTCAAAATGTGTGTATTAAACTCATTTTTTTGTTGAGTTACGAATGCAGTTTTGGCCTAAATGACTGCATTAATATTTAATAACTCAATACTTTTTTTTTTGGGACGACACACAAATTCTTAACAACAGGGACCCGTACACACCCCAAAGTATCACTTTCATTCATCACTTTATTTTGTGACACCTGTATAATATAACAATAGACTTACAACACAATCATGCGTAGCTCTTCTGACGATCACCGGATTTCTGTGAACTCGTTAACATATAAATTATCTCTATGGTAGAGCCAGGCTTTTCATTAAAAGTTTTTTTTTTTGTAATTAAATGTATGTAACTTACGGTTCAACTGCTAATTAATCATTGTGCGAACTTATATTTACGAAAATCACTTTCCATTATACTTTCATACTTAATATTATAAATGCGAAAGTGTGTTTGTCTGTTACCTCTTCACGCCCATATCGCTCAACCGATTTTACTGAAAAGTATCCCCTATACTTTGAGTCTCGGGAAAGGACATAGGATACATTTAATCCCGGAAAAAAATTCGGTTTCAGCTCAATAATCGAATTTTGGCGCAACGGAGTTGCGGGCGTCATCTAGTCACCATATAATTTATCACTCAATCACTATAAACTATAAAACGCTCTCAGCAATTTGCGGGACCCTTATGAGACCTCACCTAATAAATCCTACGAAACTTTATGCAAGGTAAAAAGAATCTTGTTCAGTGGACGTGGATTTCAAATTTGTTTAACGCTATTTCTCGTAACAAGTTTTAATAGTGGCAAGGTCAGAAGCCACGGTAAATTGAGTGGTTCAGACTGTAAGACATGTCTCCAATTAATTTTGAAATAGACTTTTCTGTTTCACAACGAAAGGGTCATTGTACAATGAACTGATAAAGTGATATAGTCTGTCTGAGAAGACGCCGCGCTGGGATGTGGGCAAAATTTTCTAAACGCAGTCACAACCGAATGGTGTTTTTTCGCGTATTTCTATACAGACGTTTGAACACTTTAAATATTATTATTACCCCCTGACATGTCTCTTATAAGTATATAAAATTCTCGTATCACAATGTTAGTTAGCGTACTCCTCCGAAACGGCTTTACTGATTTTAACCAAATTTTATATGCATATTCAGTGGGTCTGAGAATCGGCTACTGGGTACTTATTATATTGATATGTGCATTTGTTGAATAAATAATAGTAAATTATTACAACTCGAGACTGACGGTGACCATTGTTTGTGCGACGGGATAGCGATGCCGATGGACGTTGCCATGGTTACATACTTATTTAGTCACTTCAATAAAATAATATGGGCGCAATACTTTATATGGCAAAATAACGTTTGCCGGGACAGCTAGTATTGTAATATAATTAAAATAAACAATTTATACTTTTTATTTAATTTAAAAATGATGTTTGGAGTCTACTCTTTTTAGGGTTCCGTACCCAAAGGGTAAAAACGGGACCCTATTACCACTACTAAGACTTCGTTGTTTGTCCGTCTGTCTGTCTGTCTGTCTGTCTGTCTGTCGCCAGGCTGTATCTCAAGAACCGCTATAAATAAATGAATAAATTCTTTTATTCGGAGCAACTAAGGCCCAAAATTATTAGTAACAATGATCTTAAAAACTATGTTATAGCTAGACTTCTGAAATTTTCACAGATTGTATATATAACGCTTTAACAACAAATACTATATAATACTATTAATAGTTAAGGGGGGCTCCCATACAACAAACGTGATTTTTTTGGCCTTTTTTTCTCGATATCAGTAATGGCAACAGGTAGGCAGTTGAAATTTTCGCAATGCCGTAAATATATGTTTACTTTAATAATTAATAAAAATATTTGAATAAAATAAAAATTTAAGGGGGGCTCCCATACAAAAAACACATTTTTTGGCCTTTTTTTGCTCTATAACGGTACGGAACCCTTCATGCGCGAGTCCTACTCGCACTTGGCCGATTATTTTACCAAGCTGTAACCAATACCGATTATTATAGCTGAAGGTTTAGGTGCTAAAAGCTTCGCCTTCTATTTATGTATATTTGCTCCATCAAACCCCTTAAACAGACCACGGTTTCCTTTTGAACATCAGGTGTTCGGGGAACATTAATTTTAAAGTATAAAGACAAAATGAATGCGACAGACTGAAGGTTATTATGAACATTCTAAAACAAGTGTAGCGATAAATTTACCAGTATTTGTAAAAATATATAAAAGAAAAATACTTGTAAAGAGTATTTAACATACCTGCTGTGTACATAATATTTACAGTTTTTTTTTTCACAAAAAGTTGAATTTTATAAATAGTCATTTGAAGTATGTAGTATTCTCATAATAAATCGACTAAGTGCGAAGGAAAATCGTTCGTTGTATAGGCGCACTCTTATATCATTATTTCATTTAAGTATTTTAATAGTTGACTTTCGTTTTGAGTACAAAAAAAGCTTTAAAAAATCACCGTGCAACTATTAGCGTGTAAATTGTAATACATTTTTTATGCTGTGCTCGAATCACGATTTACAGGGTTTGTTTGAGAATCCCAAATACGCATTGAAACGTAACGCACATCGGAAGTGGGTTCGTGAAATCAGCTATTTTTGAGTGAGCACTCAAAAATCGGAGTCGAAAAAGCTGAGAGCATCGAATTTTTGAGTTAACTTGTCAGTAGATCCGAGGCTCGTATCAAAGATTAATGACTTTTTTTACCAACCTAAATCTAAGGCTCCAGCCTATGTGTCCTCGTTCTTTTGGTGCCAAGTGAAAAATGTTTTTACCAACGGGTGTTTCACCATAATCCTTAGGATCTGTGGACTTAGCTGATACTAGTTGACCCGGCAAACGTTGTTTTGCCATTTAAAGTATTTCTACTTCATCAGTAATTGATACCAAATCTTACCTCCCCCCCCCTCTTTTGTCCCCTAAGAGGATTAAGTTGGAAAATACACTTAGTAATATGACGTAAGTCCATTAAAGAAAAAATTTTATACAAAATCCGACCCCCTTTTGGGTCCCCTTAGAGGGGTGGGGGGGGGGAAAGTTTATACACCAGATGTTGAGTTGGAAGAAGGCAAATATATCTGCGAAAACCGTATGCAAATCGGATCAGTAGTTTTCGTGTTAAAGCAAAAGTTTGATACAAAATCTAACCCCCTCTTTCGTCCCTTTAGAGGGGTGGGGGGGAAAGTTTTTATACACCAGATGTTAAGTTGGAAGAAGACAAATATATTTGCGAAAACCGCATTCAAATCGGATCAGTAGTTTTCGTGTGATAGTGGAACAAACATACAGACAGACAGACAGACAGACAAAAAACTAACCACAGTTTTGCCTTCTATAGCGATGTAGTAACACCCCTTATTAGTGCTTATTATTTTTTGAATATCTTTAATGTACAGAATTCACATTTCTACAGTTTTATTATATGTATAGATAAGGCAAATTTTTGTATAAAAATACTAGGAAAATTTTCCAGCCAATAATGTAGTAAATACTTTTATAAATATTCGTTATAATATCTAAAGTGATAGTCAATTTTAACTGAAGCTAGAGGATAGTAAATAACATTAGGAGGCGAATGGTGAAAACGGGCACCACCGTATAAAGCGTACTCAGAAGATACAAAAAAGGCCAGCAATTAAGACCGCCTTTTCTGAGCATTCGCAAACATTCTGCCTTAATTTATTGCTCTAAATATTCCGAGGCCGAAATAAACATTTTTAAACGGATAAACACGTGCATAACTCGAAATTAAAGATTTCTCTAAGGTATTTTTTTTATTTTTCATTAATTCCGTAAAAATATTCATGGAATACGGCTCTTGGCAGAATATCAAAAACGCCGAAACGAATTATTGAAAGGTGTGGAGCTTTAATGAAACTTTTTTGTGAAAGAGTCATTTATTTTAAATTAGTGTAGAGTCTGATGAGACATAGTTTGAATACGATTAAAGACAATGACAGTTAAACTAGCGAATTACCAGTGCTTCTAGCAGGACGCTGATTCCACGAATAGTTTCGCCAGATAAATTAGTTCTGCAGTCGTGTTTATATACGTATAACGCTGCAGCCAAATATATATTATTTATTTTAGTTCCTAGTTAAAGTATGTTTATTGCACCGCAAAGCCTAACCTATCTACATGTAATTGATTAGTGAAATTGGCGTGGGTATTACAAGCTGTGATAACCTAATTTGGCAATATCTTTATGTAGAGGTATAAAAATTACGAGTCACGTTGTTTGTCCGCGATTTACTCCTAAAATAACATTATGTATGGTACTTTTTCGTGGTAAGTTGCAAAATGTAGAATTAAAGGCCTACATTAATTGTTCCACACAAACATCTAAATATGAATACGATGAAAACATTTTACCAAAAATGAATTGAAAAAAAAAAACCATAAAGCTTAACTATTTCTCGCTGCGATTTCAGCATAAAACTCAAAATATTATAAGGAAAAAACTGGGGAAAAACAAGCGATGGATGCGTGGCCAAATTCCCCCGAACACAAAACATCACCCACAACATCTGGCAAATATTCCTTTGTTGCATTGTCCAGCCATTTGTTCTGTAAAGCCTGCAGTCTGTGTACTTTAATCTGAACAAAACACAGCATTATACACAAATATATTAAGGCTGTCCGCTGTATATTATACGAACGCTGTATAAATGGTTATCTTGCTACTGCAATTATAGTTATGCTAACATTTTCAGCGTCAAAGCTGGCCTGTATACAATTGCTTTTGCAAAGATTTTTAAACTCAGTTAAAGGAAAATACATGCATTAAGTTTGTTTATTTTCATAAAATGCATAGTGCATAATATTATATATTAGGCTTCCATATATTATCCCCTCAATTCTCAAGAAATTTTAAATATTAAACATAGCACAAAGAGATCAATATTTTTTTTTACATAAAATATAGAAATAAAGTGGAAATACTAGACAAAAATTGTAACATTTCTTAAGTTAATTAATTATTATGATTTAATTTAAATTGTAAGCCTAAAGTGGTCGCTAATGACCGAATGTTTGAGAGACCAAAAATAAATTAAATAATAAAAAAAAACAAACAAAAAAAATGTTAAAACTTGATAGATTGTTGTTGTGACAAGTTGTAATTTTTTTATTAAAAAATTTATGCAAGTACTTTTACATAATGTATCGAATAACGTGACATAGTACCATAAACCGATAATATTATAGTATATTTGGCAGGTGCTAGTACATGATTACCCAATCGATAAGAGTAATTAGAAGTCACTCTGACATTGGCAACTCACTGAGGCCGCCATAATAAAAGAAGAAGAAGAAGAAGAGTAATTAGAATCAAGAGGTTTCATCTACGCGTGATGACTTGCCTGAACACATAGGGTGAATTGCACCAGAGGCGTAGTTAAAGTTAAGGTTATCGTAAATTTTGATTATCGGTAATATATTGGTTAACTATATCGTAAGTATATCGGTTAAGTTTCTTTAACTATAACAAAAAGTCAAATGAACTGTCAAATCCCTAGTAAAAGTCCATTATGGAAGCCATATTTGACGATAACCTTACCTAACTTTAACTAACCCACCCTTGGTGCAACTGTTTACCTCGGGGTATGAGAATAGTTTAGTAAAAGGTATATAATATGAAATGGAGTGCTATAAAATAATTAATAGTGTATACTGTTAACTGTATGTACTTTTTCAAAAATGTTATAAAAATGATACAGTATATATTTTATGCTGTAAAACGGCGAACTTTTGTGTTTTCCATATTTTGTTCCATTCGTTGTTGCGAGGTCCTGGATTAATTCCGATCAGTTAGATATTTTTTAACTTATTTAGGTACACAATTTTTAATTTTTCCTTTTTTAGGGTTCCGTAGTCAACAAGGAACCCTTATAGTTTCGGTCTGTCCGTCCGTCTGTCCGTCTGTCTGTCTGTCCGCGGTTTTGCTCAGAGACTATAGGACCTACAAAGCTGTAATTTGGCATGAATACACATATTAATAATGCCAACAAAATGATACATAAAATATTTAAAAAATATTTTTTTTATGGTACCTCCCCTACACATCAAGCGGGGTTGAATTTTTTTTTTTCGCGCCCACTCCATCGTGTGGGGTGTCGTTGGATAGGTTTCTTAAAAATATTATGAGTATTCATTCCGACACGCACTTGGCCGGTTTTTTTAAAGACATTATTAAACCTACGAACAGTCAGTGCTCCCCAGGTATCTTCAAAACTACAATTATTTTAAATACCTTTTTGCTATCAAGGTAGTTGTGAAGTCGTTTACATCTTTCGTATCTAATCTAAATAGGCCGGACGATTTACGGACGTAATAATCCTTATCAAGAAGACCGACACTAAAAAGGTTACTTTTTAGGGTTCCGTACCCAAAGGGTAAAAACGGGACCCTATTACTAAGACTTCGATGTCTGTCCGTCTGTTCGTCTGTCTGTCTCCAGGCTGTAACTCAAGAACGGTAATAGTTACAGATTTGAAACTAGATTTTTTCACAAAATACCTAATTATATGTGTACTTTAATATTTAAGTAATAATAATATTAAAATAAAAAATTAAGGGGGGCTTCCATACAAAAACACAATTTAATAAGCCTAATTTTGCTACGTAATGGTACGGAACCCTTCGTGCGCGAATCTGACTCGCACTTGGCCGATTATTTTAAGAGCCTGTGCTGTCCCCACTGCTGGGCTTTACTTATTCTACGTAATCTCTATATTCTTCTGAATGAAATTCAAAGATATAATTCAGGCCAGTGCGTACAAAATCTATGCGTTTCATATAACTTAGGATTAATTTGAACTTAAATCGACGTAGCCTTAGTTACATACGCATAAATTCAATGTACTTGCAAACGTTTGAATAAAATACTTACATAACAAAGCATTTCGCTTTAAATATTTCTTGAATTACAATCCATTTTAATCGTAAAACTTCATGCAGCTTAAATAACACTCAAGTTTTTCACTTATACTGTTAAAAGTTACATTGTACTAAAATAGCTAATCTCACTCGATTTTATAATATCGGAAAATAGAAATCCTAAGTCTTTTCAAATGAGAAAAATAAAAGTAAAAAAATTAAACACAAAATTCACATTTTTAGACGACTTCCAAAAAAACCTTCTTTTTTTCACCCGTATATATTTTAAATTTCGACGAACTTTTTCAAACTTTACTGCGGCACGCGCGTACGAACTAACGCGGCCGCACCGGGCGTGCTTTACAAAGCTACTGAGCGAACTTTCGCCCGCCGGGAGAGCTTTACGTAGACGAAAGCTCCGGCGAGACCATTATTGAAATTACATACACGAATTCGTATTATAGTTTCATTAAACACACTCGCAATTGTTGAAAATTATTTGGTTGTTAAATAAAAGTTCTTTAGACACTCGTAAACACGGAAATCAATGCAAAATTATCAAAAGCAAAATCAATATTTTGCATGACATTCAACTGGTGAGAAGTGTGTACCAAACACAGAACTTCAAAATATGGTACCTACGCATTATTACCACAATTCACATGTTATGGTTTTAGCCTTCAGATCATCCAACAAGACTTGAGGTCTGTGATACACAATATATCATATCTATGGGATTAAGTCGGGTTTGTGGCTATGAGCGAGCCGCAGTACATGTGGGTTTGATAATGTGTGTTACTTCCATAACTTATATTTATTTACTTAATTTTATAAATGCGAAAGTGTGTCTGTCTGTTACCTCTTCATGCTTAAACCGCTGAACCGATTTTGCTGAAATTTGCAATAGGGATACTTTGAATCCTAGGAAAGAACATATAATACTTTTAATCCTGGAAAATGTACGGTTCCCGAAACGAATTTAATAATTAATAATCATTATATAACGATGATAAAAACTATAAAATAAAATCTATAATAATGATTTTTGTTAATAAAATCTACAATAATGATGAGACAAACAGATTTACAAATTTTGTTGCAACAATATTCACATATAGTTAAGAAATTACGTTTACGTTAAGCCGTCAACCCACCGCGGCGCACGATTTATTTCTTTGACTTGACACAATTCGTGCGTAGCGTGTCCGTGGGTTGCAGTGGACACAGTCACATACATTTTCTTACAAAGCGAAGCTTGACGCACGTGCGTAGTCTCTCCGTGCGCCGCGGTGGGTTGGCGGCTTTATAAAAACTATTCTGTCATCTCTCTAGCTATTTGAGCATGAAGAGGTATATAAATACTAGCAGAAACATTTTAAATACTAATAATGGACTAGAACAAATGATTTTTACGTGTGATATCAGGCGCGGCCCGCAACATTATTTTATCCATTTTTACCAATATACATGGGTTATGTTAAAAAAGTTTTTTACATTTCCGCCTAGTATACATACATTACACTATTCTACCTTTAGGAGGTTTACAAAATTTGTCTTATGTACAAAAACAAAGGTATAAATCTCATTTTGTGTAACTACGCGGCGTTCGACGACCGATTTGTGGAGCGTTCAGTGTCTAGAGAGAGAATCAATTGTCAAACAAACGGAAAATATATTTTATTTTACTTCCAAACCGAAAAATCATTACTATAATAATATAAATGCGAAAGTGTGTCTGTCGTCTGTTACCTCTTCACGCCGACACGGCTAAACCGATTGAGATTAAATTCAGTGTCAAGATTTGAGGGACGGGAAATAATTTAGTATAGTTTATCTTGTCGAAATTTGCTATAGGGTAACTTTGAGTCCCGGGAAAGGACATAGGATACTTTTTATCCCCGTAGATTCCCGCGCGATAAACTAATTTCGGTGCCAACCATGTTGCGAGCGTCAGCTAGTATTAAAAAAAATATGCTATTTTGTAATTGCAATTTCTTTACAATTTGTGAGGAAATGTAATTTACAAATTGTAAGGTAATTTTTTAAGTTACAAGGGCAATCAAAGTTAAGGGTAGGGTTTAGGTCTCGTCAGTTAATCTCCAGCGAGTTTCTTCACAATTCAATTAACAAACAAACTCAACAAGGACGATGTTGCTCATTTGTTACACCGTCATGACGCATGACCATGGTAATAAATCCATAATACTATTATTATAAATGCGAAAATATGTATGTCTGTATGTCTGTTATCTCTTCACGTCCAAACCGCTGAACCGATTTTGCTGAACTTTGGTTATGGAGATACTTTGAGTCCCGGGAAAGGACAAAGGATACTTTTTATCCCGGAAGAACGATAAACTAATTTTAATGCAACGAAGTTACAGGCGTCATCTAATAATAACATACAGGTAGAACATCTAGATCCGAATCGTGCACACACACACACACACACACACATATTAAGCGTGATTGCAGACAACTTGAAGAAGCAATACTATACATTTAAATTTCGAACTCGTACATTCGTTTCATTTCAAGAGTTTGAATTTTGAACAGGAACGACTGGTGCAATAGAATGTGTATATAGTTGTATAGTAAATAAAGGTCAATTCTACTTTGCTAGGTTTACAAAAACAGTCACAGTGTGAGCTGACTGTAGACATTATATTATTATCTCTCGTACAAAATAATACAAAACATGAGCCGCCTCTGATGCAAAGATGCAAAACGTGTATTAATATTTAAGAGTTTGTTTTGTATTCTGATCGAGGCGAGAGTTATTAAAAACTCATAAAACACTAACCACAGTATATTTATCGTATAATAATCTTGTCATGGTCGAGAAATTCCCAAGCGTAATTAGATAAAAGAATAAAAATTACGTAGTTCTACATACCTATCATAAATGACAGAAAATGATTAAAAAAAACTACGATACTCAAAAGCTCTACACCGTCGCGTTTAATTTAACTACCGACTACAAAACTATAACCACGTATTTTGTAAATATGTTTGGATTTTCAACAAAAAAAATTGAAAGAATTTCAAACTCCAGAAAACTTTCTTTTTACAAAAAAGAAAAGATTTAAGTATTCAGTTTTTGAGCCAAACCTTATAAGTTACCAACAGCAACTTTTACGGTGCGACTACGAACATGCTACGATATAATAATAGCTCCCACACCGGTTTCGGTGACGGTGGCCGGTTTCATTGAAACCAGGCCAGCTAGCAGGAGTATTTTTTTAAAGTGCCCAAGTGTGTGCGCAGTACACAAGAGCACTCTCTATTCCTTTACTCTCATAACCCAGTGGGACGGCAGACCGACACGACCGGCGAGAGATCAGGCGCAGGACCGACTTTTTACATGCCCATCCGACGCATGGATCATCTTACTTGTCAGACAATCAGGTGATCAGCCTGCATTGTCCTAACCAAACTTGGAAATAACATGTTTCCAACGCGGGAATCGAACCCACGACCTCCGAGTCAAGAGCCGCGCTCTGTACCACTAGACCACGGAGGCGTTAAACGATATAACGCTAACGTAGCACGTACGTAGAGCGTCGTAGAGCTCGTAGCGACACTTCTACGTAGTTCGTAGCATTTGTATAATATTATGTTACCGCTAATGTGCGTAAACCAGTTAGACTGCAGATTAACAAGGTATTCTGCAGATTATCTGGGTGAGTCAGTTAAAGTGCAAAAAGTTTATTCTATTCTTACATTAACGAGATAATCTACAGAATACCTAGGTAATCTGCGGACTAACGACAATGCATGCAGTAAATTGCATAAAACAGGTTCTTGTTTGAATAAATATTTAGTTGTAGGGAATTATTTTCGGCGCCGGTTGCCGAAATTGCTGCCGGCGCCTATTCGGCAAAAATATCGTGTTATAACTTTGTGAATAAATATTGCGAAGTAAAAAGACGATTTTGGTTTAAAACTAATACTTAATATATTTTCTTTGAAGATTTTATCCCAAACAGATTCTTAAATAATTAATGTTTCTTAAAAGTAATTTACTATCGACGTTCAATTTAAGAGCGGGAGAAGCACTATCAATGGCCCGCAATAAAATTGTAATGTTTTATTTAATTTAATCCTAGATTCTAGCCCACGCTTTAGTGCCCAAATAAAGTGTAGGCGTCTAGTAATTTAATCGAAGGAAGCGTTACTTTCATAGCGCCGTTTACATTTTGGTTCCTTTAGCACACAAAAATAGAGCAAGGACAACAAAATATCACTTCAAAAGTGCCATATAAAAATATATTTTCAAATTCTAATTTTACACAGGCCTGGTAACATTGTACTGTAGAAAAAAAAAGAAAGCTGATACACGCTTAGCAACATCTCACATGAGACCAAACTTGAGCCACACAATACCACGAAAAAGTTGTTCACAAGTGAAATAAAAAAATATTCCTTTGGGACGCCGTACACGAAATGTTTTGTGCGACGAAGCCACTGATGTGAAGGAAGGATGGAGGACATATTATAAGTGGCTTTAAGTGTGCTAAAATGGACGATTTGGGTCAGTCTATATGGCAAATAATATTAAATTCAATAAGTGGTTGCCCGTATTTTGTTGCGCCGAAATTAGCTCACCTCGTATGAAGCGTGAAATTTTCTGGAATAAAAAGTATGTCCTTTACTTAAAGGGCTCAAAGAATCATCATACCAAATTACATAAAAGTGGTTACGCTGCACGCTGTTTAGACGTGCTTCGCGCTTAAACCGATACTATTGGACGATCTGCGTGTATCGTCCAATAGTATCGTCTCATTGCACGAAGCTTCGGACGATAGACGCAGGTGCGGCCGGGCCGTAAGAAATTATTTGCAACTGTATATTTTGCGCGACAAAAAATCTTCACGGCCAAGCGCGCACTACAACTTTTTGCCGCGCGATTATTTTACGGACCGACAAAAATTCAAACAAAATGTCACTTTATGACATGCGCTATATGTTTGATTTTGCTCTACGCAACTAAAAAGGAGCGGCAGAATGGGTCGATAGACGAATGTCGATAGAAATTAATGAAACCTATAGCGTATGTCATAAAGTGACATTTTTTATTTCAATTTTTGTCGGTCGGCAAAATAATCGCGCGGCAAAAAGTCGTAGTGCGCGCTAGCTCTTATCTTTTAAATTAATCGCACAATTTTCAATGAATCAGATGACGATTTACGAGTAATCAAAGATATCTTGACGCATTTACAAACGGACTAGATGAATACGCAATTCCGTTTTTTGGACGTGAAAATTAGTTTATCGCGCGGGAACCGTACATTTTTCCGGGATACAAAAAATATCCTACGTCCTTTCCCGTGATTCAAAGTATCTCCATACCAAATTACAACAAAATCGGTTTAGCGGATTTGACGTGAAGAGGTAAAAGACAGACAGACACACTTTCACATTTATAACATTATAGAATATGGGTATTTACTATTTAATATACCGACGTCCCTAAAGTAGTATGTCAATGACCAAACAGAATCAAGGCCACAGGAGGCCGTTGCGTCTCTCTCGTCAGTCATTCCGCACAGTAACCCTCTTACTAATAAAAAGTTACACAGCGTGTATAGAGGGTGCATAAGATTTTTTCTACTAATAATCATTTTTTGACATAAGGCCTGTATAACGATGCTGTCATTTCCATACAAATATCTCTGTATAGACTCTGTATAACGTGTGTGTAACTTAAAAACTCCTGTTTAACTATTCACACGTTGAACGCATGTTTAAGAAGTTTTTATTAGTAAGAGGGTAAATATTTGGTCCGGACTCCGGTGTGAAAATTAGCTCTGGCCAGCGGGGACCATACAATTTGTATATTGGTGAGTTAATCACATCGGTAATATAATATTATGAATTTATTACTAACGGCCATGATTCTAATAGGCAAATAATAGGTATTTTAGCCGATGAAAATATTTATATTCGCTTTGTAATATTATTCGTATTGGCCAAGTACCTGAGCTAATATGACCGCTAAATATGGTTGTACTGGTGAATATTGTAACTCAAGTATTGTGTTATTGGGAAATATATTTAAAACAGTGAAGAGCTCATCTAGACTTCATTTATGAATCAGCAACTGTAATTTTGTTGCAATGATTAATACCTCTTCATTGCTTACAAATTATAAATATATATTTAAATATTATAACAAAAATGCATGCATTATAAGTAAAAAAAAAACCGCTTATAATTCCATGCCCAAGAGGTGTACTTTTGTTTCATATTAAAAGACCCTGTAACCTTGGACAGAAATTAAATTCTTATTATTCTTTCACCTGCTTGAGCTTGTTTGCAGACTGCAGAAGTGCCTTCTGTAAAAACGCTCTTTCTTGGAAATAAATGCATACTGATATTACAAATTGTGAAAATGTCTCTGTCTGTCTGGTGCCTCTTCACGCCCAAACCACTAATGTGATTCAGCTGAAATACTTTTTATCCCGGAAAAATGTACGGCTCCCGCCTGATAAACGAATTAAGGCGCATTAACGGAGTTGAGGGAGTTATTTAGAAATAATACTTTACCTACTCGAGCTCATATCTTCGGTCTTGTAACCCTCCAAAATCCTCCAAAATTCATCCCTCATGTTATGACGCCTGTCTTAATTCGTCCCGCCGGGTGACGTGGGATGATCTGAGAGGAATATTAATGTATAATGGGCTTAACATAAACACGATAGCCGCTTCATCCAGCGCGCTAATTATTTAGGGTCATAACGCTCATCAATTATTAAGTTATGAATAATTATCATGCGTGTAGGTTAGGCCTGATTAGAACTTTAATTAGATGCTAATTGTTACTAGATGACGCCTGCAAGTCCGTTGCGCCAAAACTCGTTTGTCGCGCGTTGTACATATTTTTTCGAGACGAAAAGTATTCTATGTCCTTTCCCGGGACTAATAGTATCTCCATGCCAAATTTCAGCAAAATCGGTTCAGCGGTTCGGGCGTGAAGAGGTTACAGACAGACATACACACTTATGCATTTATAATATTGAAATGAAATTATGTTTGGATAAAATATGTTTGCTAAAGATGTTAATTACGGTAGATCGCATATTAGTACGGAAGTATGAATATGGATGTACATATTATTGTTATCATGCGTGAAGGTTAGGCCTGATTAGAACTTCAATTGGATGCTAATGATGCGGACGCGGTACCGGAGAAAGCAGATTTGAATTTACATTCGATCTAGATAATATTTAAATTATCTTTAACACTTGCCGTAAAGTAACTTATGTTTATGATAACGTAAGTTAATACCGTAAATATTAAGTTACGTGACGATCACTGCTATCGATGTTTACATACTAACATGAAAGTATTATTATTTATTTTACAAAATAAAAAAGTGACATTTTATTTTATAAAAATAATACTTTCATGTTAGTATGCAAACATCGATAGTAGTGATCGAATATCGAGACGAGCTTCTATGCGTTGTTTTTGAGGTTTTATTAGGTACAGGAGTTAGTTAATGTTTTTTATTAAAAGCTAATTTACTAGATACGGGGAAATTAAGAGGGAACGCGGGTACAGTAAAATTTGAATGAAGAAACTATTGCCATCACGCTTCACCCTGCGCTGGCACATGTATTGTGATAGAGACAGATACAGTAAATCGAGGTTACGTATTCCTCTGATTCCTCCTTCAAAATAGAGCCAAATTATTTTTTTAATAAAAAAGGATGAGTCTATGCCTCTACGTTTTTATTTTACCTAAAAGATCTTTCAAATTCGTTTTATGGTCGGTTGATTGGCGGGATACGGAACATTCATTTTTTGCGATTTTTGAAGGGTCATATTTTTTTATTTCTTTACTAAGATTTTTTTTAATTTACTAATAAAAAAAAAATCGGACGTAGAGGCATAGCTTTCACAGATCCCAAAAATGTATAAAAAAATCATTTGTCTAGACGCATTATCCAGGGAGGAAATTGAGGAATACGTTTGTGTGGAAAAAAGTGTTAGCGTATGCTCTTAAATGCTTCAAGTGACGCAAATACCGCAGTTCCTTAGCGTTTCAGAAATTAAAACAACAAAACATGTTTGTTTCATTGTAACCGCAACGTTCTTTAGCCACATAAAACGAATTTACTGTTTTATCAGATACATAATACGAGACGACACCTACAACTCCATTGCGCCAAAATTGGTTTATCGCGCGGGAACCGTACAGTTATCCGAGAAAAAAAGGTGTCCGATGTCCTTTCCTGGGTCTCCAAGTATCTCCTTAGCAAAATCGGTTGGAAACATGAAAAGGTAACTTTCACGTTTAGGTATAATTATAATATTATGTAAGGATAAAAAGATCTTTGGAGCAATACAATAAATTGAAGATTTTCAACAGCTATTATCGGTCAGGTATTGAATTATGTTGCAAAAGAGGACCGTCGAGTATCCGTTGGCGGCTTGCCCGAAACTGTTCCGTGATCAATTTTACCTCTGACAGGACCTTAATGCCAATGACATAAGGTTCAATCTTCAATAAACTCAGAGGTAACGAGTTAACTTTATGGAACCCATGGCGACTTCGAAAGAACGGCCAAAAAATGTAATAAATAGTTACAGTTTTTATGAACATAGCCAAGAAATAGTATTTATAATAGAATACAATCTCTAATACTAGCTGATACTTCCTATGAATAAAATACCAAGAAGAAATGCCAAGTACTTTTAGGATTATTGGTACTTCGGGTACAAGAAAGAAATTAATTTTCATTGGAGTTTATCTTTTCAATAGCTTGCTTGATTATTACCCTGTAGATCGTGAGAAAAACAACTTATCTATTGTTATCGCGGTCGCATACCACCGCTTGGGGCTTGATGAATTATTTGATTAACGTTAGCCAATAAAAACGCCAGTTATTACATTTAAAACTCCTGTAAAAACCTCCGAAAACGGGTGTAAAGTTAAAAATTGGAAGCGAGCGACTCGCGACAACAGCAGACGACGTGTCGCGATACTAGTGGTTTCTATGTATTTCTATGGCTTTGTCCACATTGTGCCTTTTTCTGTTCGTCAAGGGCATGCGTTATAGCGCAGTCAACAGCAAACGTGAGGCATGCCCGTGACGCGCGTAAAAATCGTAGCGCTCGCTATGACAGTTTTCTTTCAACGCGGGTGGATTTTGACGCATGCAATTATCGAATATGAACCAAACGACAGTTGAATAAAAAGAAGATGAAGAAAATTGAAGATGAAAATGCATAATGTGGACATAGCTTACGAAATGCCCTCCGCAGCTAAAGACACGAAGCTAGCGACACTTATTCATAGAAATACATAGAAACCAGTAATGTCGCGACTACACGTCGTCTGCAGTTCATATTCATATTCATATTTCTTATTTGCTTCAAAAGTGGTACAAATACATTAATTTCCATTCCATTTCATACTATAAATAATTCAATAAAGTACAAAAAAATACAACATTAAAAATAATAGACCCTGTCATAATAAACATGTCCTGATCTTACAAGCTATATTAATATTATATTTAGTGCCTCTTTCACCACCTTCGAGTAAAGTGTCGAGTAGACTACTCGCCAGATAAAGTCACCCGTAACTACATGTGTCGATTTCACGACCCTCAAGTAGCACTAATCGTTGATTAAACTGTCAAGTAACTTACTTGCCACATCATCTGCCAATTACCGAGTTTACTTGACGGTTTTATACAATCACAGAGTTTAAATGTCTTTATCTCTTGTCAAAAATCGATTTATTTGACTTAATTGATCACTAATTAGATGAATTGGACTATAATACGTTGCAACGGACATCGAGACCTAGATGAAAGAGATTTTTTGGCTAGATTTCGTCTATAGAAGTGTAGCAGCGAACCAAGTGCATAACTTAAGAAAACATAAAATAACTCATCAATCCCCAAGCGGCACCCGGCTGTCGCGTACAATTGAAAATCTATTGTGTCTGCGATTCCCACGATCGAGGTATTAATGCCTAAAACGCAAAGGTCATTATATTTTTATCATTAAATAATCAATAATGAGTTTACTCAATCAAGTAGGTAATGACTAATGAGTAATGACACAGCACCTATATTCTAGTACCTACTGGCTACCATTAATCCTTTTTACATGTTACAAGTAAAATATATTGAATACGATGTTCACTTTCTCAATTTTTTCTAATAAACCAAATACAACAAAGGCAACAACAAAGGACTCAAAACAACTAACAAGTAACAACACAAAAGAAAGGTATATTTTTTTCTTCTTCACTGCCAATGACAATGTCGGGCGATTGATTTGACGCCATTTTGAACGAATGTAATGTATGATTTGTTATGTCATTCACTTAACGGGCAAGTAGTTACTCAGAGCTTTATTTTTGCTTGTGAAATTGACAAAAGATACTTGTAAGCTTTACTTGCCAATTAACGTTACTTGACAAGTAACTACTCAACACTTTACTTGGAGATGGTGAAAGAGGCCCTAATTCAAATTTCAATTGATTTCAAAATAGTAAATCAATGTCTATAATATAATTAAGCAATTTTAACAATAGTATTTAATGTCAAAGTATAATCATAAGTTACCTGGGTTAAAGTTATGGTATTAACTTTAACCCAGATCTACGCAAGTCTGCCTTAGTATTGTGTTTAGTTTGATTTTTATGCTGCCAATGAAAGTAATAATTTTGCAAGCGCCTATACCATCTGCTTCTCTCGGCTGTATGTAAGCTAACGGGAATCCATTACGGCGCCACTACACGCACCGAAACTAATAATATTATAATGGAATATTCCCTATGCAATGTGCCGTGTTCAATTCCACCGGGCTTCCGTTTCCGAACGATTATAATAACATGCCGCATGCAAGCGTGCGGCATCTTGATAATATAATATAATATGTTCACCACTTGCACAGATCTAGGTGAAAGCTGGGTTAAATATAATTTTACCATAGGCCTTATTATGTTACCTAGCTCATTCTTCGTATTTATGAAAGAGATGACATGATTTTAATGCAGGACGAGTTTTAACCTATATATGCAAGTGGGCCTTAAATGGTTTTACTGTATGCTATTTTTTGAGGAAAATAAATTAAAACATTGTTCTTCTTTCGGGCTTCCTTATATACGAGATATTTAGTACCTATTTTTTGTACTTATTTTGATTTAAGAATAAAACTTCTGCTTGTCCTTGAAAACCCTTGGCAAATATCGCAGAAAATTCAACACGACCACAATCGCCGCATACAGAAGCAGCCAGCGACGTAATAATTCATGCTGAGGAAATCAAAACACGCGACAAACACTCGCTAATGAAACTGAATTGTGAGCGGGGTTGTGAAAGCAACAAATTATAGTTGCGAAATAAAATGAGAGCCCGTGCTGATTACTAATTGAGTTGTATCAACCCTCCGCATAGTAGGTGGGTGTGATACGACCCAGTCATGCGAAAATCTTTGAAAATATTTACTTTGTATGAAAATCTCAGTAGCTCGAGTTAAAATCATAGTCTCTTATCGTGGGGCCATGATTTCTAAGGTTTAGAACATAGACGAATAAGTATGTCCTCCCTTAAAAAAACAGCCATTATCAATAATTTGACGAGGTATTAAAAATATTTTGTCGTCAATGATAGTAACTTTGCATTCAAGAAGGCCTTTGCGAAAGTGCAAGAGAAAAAAAAATGAAAATATCATTACGTCGTTTAACAATATTGGCTTAGGGTCCTATCAACATAACTAAGTCGCGTTAGATGTCACAGACAACTTTGTACGTGTCGTTGTGTAAACGTGGCAAGGCAAAGTGTCACGGCAAAGAATTTGCTTCAAGCCCCACGTGAAACAGCGTGTAGCCGCGGTGTAGCTTTATTCACCTGGTGCAAATAATAGACGCATTATCCAGGGAGGAAATTGAGGAATACGTTTGTATGGAAAAAAAGTGTTAGCGTAAGCTCTTAAAGAGTCTTATTGCTAGCTAGCAAGACTAACTACTCGTTCTTTCAGCATCAGTGGTTGATATGCCTTCAAATAGGCCATACTTGGACCTTCATAGGTAGGGTGGAATGAATATGTACGACTTAGATGTATGTGTGACAGTGATATTCACTATCACTTTATATTATTTTCTGTCTATCTGATAAAACAAATGAAAACTGATTACATTAAAAGTTTCTCGCGATCATTTTTAGCTGTCTTTAGGTAAGCGGAGGCACGATCTGGGTAGTTCTTAAAATACAATTTCAAAGTTTCCGCAGATAAGAACTTTAAAATAATAGAATTTCACGAGTTAGCGACTGCAATTCAGCTTGGATGGCGTCAAATTTATCTGAAAACTATTATATTTAAGAACTATTCCATTACTTACTTTAACCACCATTTTCCAAAACAGCACCAAATGAAAACGGCAATGAATGTTTATTGAAGATGCTTTAAAATTAAGAGCATTATATCACAACTGTAACGTAAGCTAAAATTACGAATACATTATACTGAAAATAGCTTGATGGAGTATCGTTTTAGCATCGTCAGCAAGTTTTAAACGAGGCTGCATCTTATAAGCCGAGCCAAAAGCGATTGTTTTTATTACTCGCGACGACAATCGTTTTAGCTATAAACATCTATATAACTATAAAACGTTTATCCTCGTTGTAAAAAAGGGGAAAAATGTATAAACAACATTGTTTTCTTTTCAAAGGAGCAAATCACTATGAGTGAAGTGAAATGCAAAGTTCTCAAAGCAACTAAGAGTCAGTGAAGCAAATTAGACTTTAGCAAGGTTTGTGGCTTGAAGTTCTTTGTTCTGAAGTATACCATGTCATGTCTATTTCGGAACATACTGAAATGTTATTTTCGGTCTATTCATCCTAACAGACCGCAAAACAGTATTCTTATATATACCTAAACGAGCAATCGACTCGATCGATCGATTTTGCAACTTTTCACCGATCAAAACATGTTTGAACTTCATTTGGTAGCTTTTTAAATGTGGTTAGCCCACCACACATTCCCACTACTGTGTCGCAGGATCGACAGCGGTTCCCAACCACGAAAACCCTTTGATCTCAGGGAGCCCGAAGACACGATTAAGCCGTCTAATTGGGACCCGCAACGAAATTATTTGGAAGAAAATAGGAGGAGTAGTAAGTAAATAGCTTATAAGAATACCAATTTATAGCTCTACTTTTTGCATAACAAGACTGTATGTATCGAAAATCTAACCTAATCTAAGAGTATCTCAAAACCATGCCAGCTCTATCCCACTTATATCTGTGGAACTTTGGAAAAAACTGTCGCCAGCAGAGAACGCATTTCTTCTTAAAAGACCGGCAGCGCACCTGGTGCAGGTGCGCTGCCGGTCTCATCTGATGTTGCGAGTGTCCATGGGCGGCAGTCGCTTTTCATCAGGTGACCCGTTTGCACGTTAGCACCCTAATTTATAAAAAAAAAACTGTCAGTCGAGATGCCACAGATCTACAACTCTGTAGCATGTAGGTTGATGCACAAAATTGCACACGTAGCGTATTCGGGGCGCACTTGATTGAAATCTTTGTCGCTACGAACAAAATACGAGAACAGTAGACTAGGTGAGCAGGATACCTTTTGTGTTGGTAATGCAGAATGGGGTTACCAAGAATACTGCCACCTACTTTCTTGTGACACGGGAGCGAGCTAATTTTGTTGTGAGGGTAATTGAAGACGTGAGTGAAGTAAATAACTAGTAACAGAGGTATAGGCAGTGAACGAAATATAATACAAACTAGCGATCCACCCCGGCTTCGCACGGGTATAAAATATAATATAGCCCATGTTATTAATACTGAAGAAATGATTAAAATCGATTCAGTAGGTAGTTTTGATTAGTCTTTACTACCCGTGGCCCGCATTGGTCGGTACTCGGTACCGCCGCAAAAGCTACGTCCCGCAACTTTTATTTTAAACTAGCTGACCCGACCGTGCTGTCCTGTCTAAACGATGATTATTTAATTCGAATTGGTATATAAAAAAAAGATTAAAATTAGTATCTCCATGACAAATTTCATCATAATAGATCAAAACAGAAAAGTACATTTTCCGGGACAAATCAAAATTCATCAAAATTGATCGAATAGTTTGCGCGCAAATCATAAAAGTATATTGTGCAGTAACCGTACATTTTTCTGGGACAAAATGTATCCTTTGTTGGTCTTTGGGACTCGAAGTATCTCTATGCCAAATTTCAGCAAAATCGGTCCAGTCGTTCAGGCGTGATGTCGTGACCACGCGAATATGGATTCTAATATATATATATATATATATATATATATATATATATATATATATATATATATATATATATATATATATATATATATATATATATATTCTATTCCGAATTCTAAAATCGAATACCGAAATCTTGTGTATGCGGCCAGCCTAAAACACGTGGCAGACATTACCAAAGAGAAAAGTTCCCTTTTAAGCTCTCTACTCTCACAAAAGTCAGGATCTCTTGGGGTTCGACTGACGCTATCCAACATAAGCCCGGAGCTTTCGCAACCATAACAGAATGTGGGATTTAAATGTTTTCGGAGCTTTGTGTTATGTACAATTATTATAGCAAAGCGTTTACAAAAAAATACATTGATTACATAGAATTAAACTGCCTCACTTAGAGACATTTAATGTTATAATAATAATAATTTATTAGTCAGAGTGAAATGTACATTGTACAATACGGTCTTCATAATAAAATACAGGATCATATCACAATTAATAATTAACAGCCTACTTAACTTTAATTTAAATACGAGTTTAAATATGTATAAATTAAATGTCTCTTGAATCTTTCTTGTATTAAAGTTAAGTTGTGATAAAATCTATGAGCGCAGCCAGTTACGGCTTACGGTAAGTAAGATTATATTTATAGATAGAGATGGGCAAAGTGTTTATAAATGCCTAAACCGTCGCGTCGGGGTAAATTTCCATCTATATAGATAGAATATGCGCATACATAAATGCCTAATGTACTCTACCCATCTAACATTAAACACGTACAAACGTACATCTATAATATTTATAGATGTATGTTAAAACGTGTTTTGTATATACTCTGTTTTCTATGAAAACGTAAACAAGTCCTGTCCCCGCTAGGGCCTAGGGGAATAGTGTTCAATAAATAAAAAATACTCAGTTGAACGCTTTCATATTAAATGAATAGAAAAATCTGCGAAATTCTGCGAGAAAATCTGCGAGAAAGAAATCACTGCGAAAATCGCTTCTTAGAATCGAGCTAACCTTTTGACTCTATGCTGTGATTGGATTGAGTATTTTATCTGTGTCCATAAAAATATTGCACTTTTCCATCTGTATAATATTATGTGGGATTTAGGGCAGCGAATAAACAGTTATTAAAAGGTAATACAGTTCTTGTTAAGTAAATATTCTCATAATACAGTTTTATGGGAAATTCATACAAGTTTATTTGCAATCCATATTATTATTATAAATTCGAAAGTGTTTATGTCTGCTAAAACCGATAAACCAATTGTGACGAAATTCGGTAAGGTGATACTTTGAGTCCTAGAAATGAACATAGGATACTTTATTTTCCGAAAAAAAATGAACGATTACCGCGCGATAAATGAATTTATGGGCAACGGAGTATCGGGCGTCATCAGTTAATAAAATATAATACTCCTGGTATAAAGTCGACTTTCAACTTACCAGTTTCTAATTTTGTGCTAGGACGTGTCTAAATTCAGTCTATCTCTGGTCTAGATTCAGCATAAAGTATACATTATGTAAATAATAAGCGTTGGCGTGAAATAAAGCGTTGTGCCCATTCTCCTCTCCGCGGGGAATAACCAGTGATTTTATACTTTAAAATAGTTTTCGCTAGTTGATAATAGAGATTTGAAGTTGAAGTTAGAGACACTTTTTCATGTACAATTTCAATTTCAAGTTTAATTTAAGTTAATGATAAAAAAGTAAATTTAAATACTCTATAATAATAGGTATTATTAACAGGGCGTTCACATCCATACTTGTTAAACTAATATACTATTCTGTGTCCATACTATAATATTTGAGATAATTTAAGTATAATTTAAGTTTTAATAGTAAAAACTTACTGTATTTTTAAGGATGTGATTAAATTAACGATTTTTTAGGGTTCCGTAGCCAAAATGGCAAAAAAGGAACCCTTATAGATTCGTCATGTCTGTCTGTCTGTCTGTCTGTCTGTCTGTCTGTCTGTCCGTCCGTATGTCACAGCCACTTTTCTCCGAAACTATTAGAGCTATACTATTGAAACTTGGTAAGTAGATAGATCTTAATGCGGTTCACAGACTACTGTGAACCGCATTAAGATTTTGATGCAAAAATGGCAAAAATATTAAAAATTTTAGGGGTCCCCATAGGTCCAACTGAAACAAAAAATTTTTTTTTTCATCTAACCTATGCGTGTGGGGTATCTATGGATAGGTCTCCAAAAATCATATTGAGGTTTCTCATATAATTTTTTTCTAACCTGAATAGTTTGCGAGAGAGACTCTTCCAAAGTGGAAAAATGTGTGTCCCCCCCCCCCTCTAATTTCTAAAGTAGAGGCATGATAATTCTAAAAAAAATATATGATGTAGATTACTATAAAAACTACCAACGAAAATTGGTTTGAACGAGATCTAGCCAGTAGTTTTTTTTATACGTCATAAATAGTAAACCATAATTTAAATTTCATTAAATCGACTGAAATATAAAAATAAATCAAAAATATTTTAATTTCATAAAAATAAACCTTATTGTTGCTGCGGAACCCTCCATGGGCGAGTCCAATTCGCACTTGGCCGCTTTTTTTTTAATTGTACTAAGCGTCTAACTTATTAAAAGATACTGATGATGCAATGATAACATCACATTAATATTACTAGATGTGTGGATCGTGCGAGTAACTTCAATCTTGAAGATCCAATTGATTGATTGATTGAGATTAATTGTTATTGTTCGTGCTAATACTAGTTTCCTAATTTAATCCTACTAATATTATCAATGCGAAAGTACGTTTGTTTGTTACCTTTTCACGCCCAAACTCTGAACCTATTTTGCCGGAAATTTAGTATGGCGGGAGTACCGGGAATGGACATAGGATACTTTTTATCCAGGAAAAAGGTACGGTTTTCATGCGATAAACGAATTTTGGTGCAACGGACTTGCGCACCCGCAACTGAAGGTTCTATAGGTTCGTTTTCGTCTTCTTGGCGCATCTCCAGCGGTTAGGGGACATTGCCCGGTATGTGGTTCTGCCCAGACGCAGGATCTACCCCACGGTGCTCCACAGACCAGCTTAAGGAAAGTTGCGGGAACTGTAAAACCCGGCACAACCAACCCAGAACCCAGAAATACCAAGGAGCAGGCCAGGGGCATGAAAATCAATTTGCAAAACACACGTGTAACTCCTCATGTAATGCGAGCGGCGGCAATTTCTATAAATATTACTAAATGACGCCTGCAATTCCGATGCGCTAAAATTCATTTATGCATGGGAACCGTACATTTTTCCGACATAAAAAGTATTCTATATCCTTTTCCGGGACTCAAAGTATTTCCATACCAAATTCCAGCAAAATCGGTTCAGCGGTTTAAGCGTGAAGTGGTAACAGGCAGACACACTTTCGCATTTATATTATTTATGAGTATGGATAGTATTGATGTCTCGTAAAATTAAATGAAGTCTTTTTTATAGTTCTTTATGAGATAAAATGCCAAGATTTGATTCAAAATACGCACAAATATTTACTTAATTTCATTTCTTATAATTTTACTAAAGCAAAATTAGCAAGCAGCTATACTATATTTAAATAAATAAGGTCAGAGTTATAGCAATTTATTACAATTTGTATACTTCAATCGTTTCAATTGCGTTTTATAGCTCAACTTGTAGCTAGTCTTTGAGAATATTTTCCATCAGTTTGTAGAGTAATAAAGGCAATGGCAAGAGTTTTATCGCTTTGTACTGTATTAAATTTTAGTTTAAACTCCATCTATTTTAAGAGCAATAACAATTTACTACTAAGTAACAATAATATATTTTATGAAAAGAATTTTATATTTGTACATACTATAAGTATTTTTGCTAATATTATATTAATAAAATATCATATAAGTACTATTATATACTTGGAAGTTACATAACTATTTAAAATATGAGTAAAGTGTGCAAATTTTTTTGTACTTTTGGTATTTTTACATTTTGTATAATAAATGTAGACTTACGGAACCTATAATATTAGCTGCTATGAAGTTAGGTGTTTGTAGCTTTATTTATTTATTTATTTAATACTTTTTGCACAATTTACAATGGTGGACTTAATTCATAGAGCCCCAAGCGGTCGCATGCAACCGCGATAACAATAGATAAGCTATTGTGTCTCGTTTTTCCACGATCGACGGATTAATGTCATAGGGTATTTTCTACCAGTCAACCATTAGGTGGTAAGAGAGACAAAACTAAAAAGTAAAAACACAGGTGCTTTGTGTAGAAAATGAACACACATATTTTAGGAAAAACATAATTAAATATACAATAAATACTGATAAAGATAATAAGAAATACTAGGCATACGATATTGTAATGATATAATATTATAATAGTAATTCAGACAGATCATTCCAATACACGATTCTCAACCGATCTTAAAAGCGATTTAATATTTTCAGATTGTCTTTTAAAATATATTCTTGAATTCGACCTATTGTCGCACGATTGTTATGCAAAATAAATATTTCTCAAAACTCGAATACGCGAAATAAAATTTTATGCATTTCATAAAAGTGAGAAATCTAAAAATTTTTAAATATTCATAACATAACAAAATCAAATGGCCATCTCCTTCGATTTAATCAAATCGTAACAATTCATAGTTTTACAAAGCCAACAATCAACGACAAAAAACGTCGTTGATTTTTTTCTTGTACATAATATTAATGTACGATAACCGACACACCAAAGCAGTATATTGTCTGCCTAAGCTATAAGCTTTTCAAAAAGCCCTCAATAAAGCCCGTAATCGCGTTGTTGACATTGTCTGAAGATTCTCTAGTCAGCGGAATCGGTGCTCTGACATGTAAATTTATCGTGACCGTGACATAATTTTGTATAGTAAAGTAGTTTTAGAGATATGCGAAAACAAACATAAAAACATACATACACTTTTGAAATTTAGCACATTAATTGTTCAGAGTTCAGATGCTGATATAGACTAACATAATATACGAAAATTAGGCAGGGCCTCCTTTTTTGAAGTCAGTTAAAATATATAAAGATTAAAGAGCAATCGTGTAGCAACCTGTATACTTTATATTGTATATTGCTCTGGTAGTGCTAAAGCCGGCCCTGGGGCTCCTATACAGAAACACAACTTTTGGCCTATTTTTAGGGTTCCGTAGCCAAAATGGCAAAAAAGGAACCCTTATAGATTCGTCATGTCTGTCTGTCTGTCTGTCTGTCTGTCTGTCTGTCTGTCTGTCTGTCCGTCCGTCCGTATGTCACAGCCACTTTTCTCCGAAACAATTAGAGCTATACTATTGAAACTTGGTAAGCAGATGTAGTCTGTAAACCGCATTAAGATTTTGATGCAAAAATGGAAAAAATATTAAAAATTTTAGGGGTCCCCATAGGTACAACTGAAACAAAAATTTTTTTTTTTCATCTAACCTATGCGTGTGGGGTATCTATGGATAGGTCTCAAAAAACCATATTGAGGTTTCTCATATCATTTTTTTCTAACCTGAATAGTTTGCGAGAGAGACTCTTCCAAAGTGGAAAAATGTGTGTCCCCCCCCCTCTAATTTCTAAAGTAGAGGCATGATAATTCTAAAAAAAAATATATGATGTAGATTACTATAAAAACTACCAACGAAAATTGGTTTGAACGAGATCTAGCCAGTAGTTTTTTTTATACGTCATAAATAGTAAACCTTAATTTAAATTTCATTAATCGACTGAAATATAAAAATAAATCAAAAATATTTTAATTTCATAAAAATAAACCTTATTGCTGCTGCGGAACCCTCCATGGGCGAGTCCAACTCGCACTTGGCCGCTTTTTTTTTCTCTATAACGGTACGGAACCCTTCGTGCGTGAATCAGACTCGCACTTGGCCGATTTTTTCATTTACATTTTTGGGTACCTTAATATCTATACCATATCGTATAGATTTCATCTCTGAAAATATATCCCCTGCAAGAAACGCGGACAACAGCTCCGTCAATTTGGAGACTTTTATTTCATCGTCGAAAATTTTTACTAACAACGCGACGCACCGTATTTAAGTATCGGCGAAACACCTAAATTACCTTGTTAAGTTTGTCACTTTGTTTCTTGATCACAAAACATCTCTAAAAATAGTATAAAGACTCTCTCCTTTGAGTAATTCACTGGTAGGACTAGAAGAAGACTAGAAGAACCAGTAAGCATATTCGGTATGCATTTGCGCTAACTTTCAACAGTTTCCAAGTAGCTAAGCTCTACCGAATATGCGTTTAACATCAACAATTTTCGAGCGCATAATCAGTATGCAGCGCGGCGCTAGCAATAAATAAATACACCTGGCTCAGTCGTACTTCGTTAGACCAAAAATAAATATTCGCTTAGAAAATGCAATAGCGCCGCATTGAAGTTACACTTTTGTACCCGGGTCACGGTTAGAGTAAATATCGAAGTTAAATAATGCAACGCTTTTGATCCTGACAGTTTTAACTTTTACGAAACTTTGATGTTATAGTATCAAACATTTTTTACAACATTCCATGCTACTTTTAGACATTCCACACAAAACTGCGAATTCGCATCGCACCGTAATGTATTTTTGAAGTGAAAACTACTTTAGCGGCGTTGAGCACCTTTGTGGGATGGATAAAAACTGTGAAACTCGCGTCAGGTCACGTGTGCTGATCGAAAAACCGTAAGACGGTTGGAGAGTAGTGTTGTTAATAATCAAGTTTTCACTTCTGCCGGCACTCCCGGAGTGCATATTTTGTTATGAATTTTGTCGCAGATAATTTTGCGATGCGATGCGACTTCGCGTTTATGTGTGGGAGCCCTTATTACAAAATATGCAAAAGTAAGCCTGTCTGTTGTCTAACACATCTGCAAAATCTAGTTATTACTTGTAGTAAATACCGAAGTAAGGCACTTAATGAGCTGATGGTAAACAGATATCGGGGAAGGCTCCCCAATGAAGTGCGCATCACGTCGCCGCCAAGAAAGTCTACGTGATAATAGTGTGAATGTGAGAGTGTTGTGAGAATAATAATATGCTGTAGGATAAGACTGTTCGGTGTGCATCCGTTGTCTGATTGCCATAACACAAGTTCAACTTAGCATGGGATTAGACGTCGACGTGATGTACACTGTCTAATTTGTGCTATTGTGTATTATTGTATGAGTAAAATAAAGAATTTGAAAGAATTTGAAAGAAACATTATTTCACTTGTTGCCAGTATTACATCGTTGCGCCTAAATTCGTTTATCGCGCAGGAACCGTACATTTTCCCGGATGCAAACAATATTAATCATACGAACGAACGAACCCGATAAACATATTATTTAGTATAGATAAATGAAACTCTCCCTTTTTTAAAAACTATTGGACTCCATAGTCGAATATGACAAAGGAGAACCTTATGATTTATAAGATATCTATAAACCTAAATCTTTTATCGCAATATCGAGTTAAATAAAGGAACTTAAGCTCCAACCATAATCCCCAATCATCAAAGAACATAAAAGACCTATAAAGTAGACCCAGTTTCCAATCTTAACAGCCTAATTCCAACTTCGGTTTCTTTACATCCGCTTAGATAAGGCAAAACATATACGGATATACCTTCATATTATTTTCTTCTACACGGAAAACCTAATAATCGACCAAGTGCGAGTCGGACCCGAACACGAAGGGTTCCGTACCGTTATAGAGCAAAAATAGGCCAAAAATTGTGTTTTTTGTATGGGAGCCCCCTTAATTTTTTATTTTATTTAAATATTATTATTAATTATTAAAGTACAATTATATTTAAGGCCTTCGTGAAAGTTTCAAGTACTTACCAAGAGGCCAAGTCAAATCTAATCTACTTTAAGATCTTACATTATTTAAATAACAGCAATTGTCGTAGATATTAAAGAAAGCAAAGAAATAGACTTTATTGTTTGTTCATAATGTTATTTGGTTCCTATAAATACATATTTAAATTTTCCATAGAACTTGGCACTCATTTAGATCTCCATTCTTTTTACGGCGAAGTCCATAGATAAGCATAAAGTTTGTATTGAACTTGGCTCTCTTTTTTTACATATTTTATGTTTTTGGTGGGATATCACTACTTTTTGTAAAGAAAATTTTTCCGAGCAGGTGTAGGCACCTAAATCTTCCCAGTTTAAACTTAAATATTCGACTATGGTCGCTTACCATTTTAAGGGGCTGTTTCACCTATTCCTGATAAGTGTCGGATATGCTATCCACAACTTATGTGACAGACTAGATGTCCCGCGCGGCTTTGCCCGCGTAAATTAGGAATTTCACGAAAACCGTACATTTTCCCGCACAAAATAGCTTAAGTCCCTTCACGTGGTCTAGTCTATATCTGCGCCAAATAATATCAAAAATGCTCCAGTAGCTCGTGAAATAAACCCTTTCTAATAATTTTCCCGGGTATTTCCATATTGTCCTCTGTTTCTTCGGTCCTATTAGTCTTAGCGTAATAATATACATAATAATATATCCTTCCTCTATAAATGAGTTATCTATAAGCTATAAGCTAGCACTGAAATATTTTATAAATCGGACCAGTAGTCTGTGGTAGATTAGCGCCTTCGAGCAAACAAATAAACAAACTCTTCAGGTGTATAATATTAGTATAATTTTTTTTTAATCGCTTGACAAACTCGAGTCTCGATCTAAAAGACTATGAAACATACTTACCAATAATAGGGCTACGACTCGGCTATCATATCTAGCTGATTCTATCGAAGGTATTTAGACCAGCTTGAACATTTACAAAGCTGCCCTCTGTAGTACAAACATAGCAACTTTGTGCAGGGTGAACCTGTACTGCCTGTAGGCTTGTAACATTTTACGTAGCTCACGTAGAGAGCGTTCAGTAACGACGTAGTTACATAGATGGCGCTTTAGTACGAAGTTCAGGGAAAATTTTGTGGATGGCGTTGTTTTTAATGATGTACCTACCATCGAGGAAATTGATTCCTAGGCAGTTGATTAATATTATTTATGACGTAACGCGTTACGCTACCAAACTATGTAGGTGCCGTCCCCCCCCTTCTGCCTAGGAATCAACTTCTCTGATAATACAACTTGGGTTGACATTTTTCACCGTTTTAATATAGTTTATGTAATACGTAAAAGGTATAAGTATAAACAAGATTGTTACTTACAGATATTCACGATTTTAATGAAATAGAAAATCACTTTCTTGTTATTACCTGAAACAAAAAAAAAACATGACATGTAATAAACTTTTTGATAATTTATGTTTTAAGTAGATTTTTGTCAGTACATAGTCATCCATGATCAAAGTCAATTGCGTACGTAAGGAAATACAATTCTACAAGGATATAGGCTCGTGACCGAAACACTGATTCCGCCATCTTGTAAACTGTCAGTAAAATTTTGCATGGTAGCTATTAAGCTCAATTTATACTGGCGCAAAAAGCAGCTTCCATTCCATTCTGCGGCGGTGTAAATTGAGCAAGATCCACTTCCTCACGCCATGACAATGTCATCCACGCGTCAAAACGATTCTTGTAGGTGTGAAAAGCATACAGGTGCAAATGTAAAAGCACAGCAGTAAAAAAGCGGCCAAGTGCGAGTTGGACTCGCCCATGAAGGGTTCCGCAGCAGCAATAAGGTTTATTTTTATGAAATTAAAAGGTTTTTGATTTATTTTTATATTTCAGTCGATTTAATGAAATTTTGATTAAAGTTTACCATTTTTATGACGTTTAAAAAAAACTACTGGCTAGATCTCGTTCAAACCAATTTTCGTTGGTAGTTTTTATAGTAATCTACATCATATATTTTTTTTAGAATTATCATGCCTCTACTTTAGAAATTAGAGGGGGGGGGACACACATTTTTCCACTTTGGAAGAGTCTCTCTCGCAAACTATTCAGGTTAGAAAAAAATGATATGAGAAACCTCAATATGATTTTTGGAGACCTATCCATAGATACCCCACACGCATAGGTTAGATGAAAAAAAAAATTTTTGTTTCAGTTGTACTTTACTATTTATGACGTATAAAAAAAACTACTGGCTAGATCTCGTTCAAACCAATTTTCGTTGGTAGTTTTTATAGTAATCTACATCATATATTTTTTTTTAGAATTATCATGCCTCTACTTTAGAAATTAGAGGGGGGGGGGACACACATTTTTCCACTTTGGAAGAGTCTCTCTCGCAAACTATTCAGGTTAGAAAAAAATGATATGAGAAACCTCAATATGATTTTTGGAGACCTATCCATAGATACCCCACACGCATAGGTTAGATGAAAAAAAACATTTTTTGTTTCAGTTGTACCTATGGGGACCCCTAAAATTTTTAATATTTTTTCCATTTTTGCATCAAAATCTTAATGCGGTTTACAGACTGCATCTGCTTACCAAGTTTCAATAGTATAGCTCTAATAGTTTCGGAGAAAAGTGGCTGTGACATACGGACGGACGGACAGACAGACAGACAGACAGACAGACAGACAGACATGACGAATCTATAAGGGTTCCTTTTTTGCCATTTTGGCTACGGAACCCTAAAAAGGCACCATTAAATGTAAATTAAGGTCTCACAGCAAAATTGCTTTTACACTTTTGAAATCATTAAAACGGGAACTGCTCGAGTTTTTACAGCCTTTAAATCATTAGTTCCAAGTTTCAAGTGTCGCCATTATAAGAAAACAGAGAGTTGGCACGGTTTTTATATAAATCCCTTTTCGTTTAGCTACTACTTGTAAGCTAAGTTTAAGGTTTTCAATAAGTATTTTCTAAAATATTATGTAAAATAATTAAATATATTATGTATATAAATAAAAACTAATTCTTAAATCGGTAAGTTTCACTAACACTCGAGAACAGCTGAACCGATTTTGCTAATTTTAGTCCCGAAATAATATTTAAGAAAGTCCAGGGAAGTGATACGAAGTTCACCAAGACGTCATCTTGTTTGTAAAAAAAAGTTGGTGCATGTATGTTTAGAAAACTAGATGCCAAAAACATTTCCTTTTTAGAAAAAAAGTTTTCCTCACTTCCAAGCGACATACTATTACTGGTGAACGTCCATCAAGATAATCTTCACCGAAAATCTGCTGCATTTCTCTCAGTCTCTACAATTGATAGCATGTTCGTTAGCGTGAAGCTATCTAACGAACATGCTATCAATCTCAATCTCAAAATTATCAATCTCAAGATTTTAATTGACAGTTCTATTCGTTAGGACAATTACGTATCTTGCGAGTTGCGACAAGTACGCCAATGGCGTTTGACAGCAGATATTGCACAAGTGACAAGACTATTTACTATCTGACAAAAAATTGGTATGCACAATTTTTGGCAAATAGCAGATATTGAGCAATTGAAGCAGGCGCCAGAGGTAAGTAGTAGTCTCATACAAAATGTGAGTGACGAATTTCGCTAACCGTCTAACGGGTAACACAAGGTTATGACCCTTTCACTTAAATCCGTTAGCGAAATTCGTAAAATAATGTAGATCTTGCCGATAGATTTTAGGGCCAACTTTTTTACCCCCTCCACTCTTTTACGCAAAGGGAATGTTTATTTTATATACTCACTTCCCTCTGGCGCCTCCACTAAATAATATATTCTGCTGTCAAATGCCTGTTGCTTATTTGTCGCCGTATAATTTGAGTTTCTTAAGCAAGTAGCAACCGATTGCGTGACAATTGTAAGACTCGTTGCTGTCTGCAAATTATCTGCTAAGAATCGTCCTACCGGTTGGCTATGCAGTGCGTCAAGCATGTGCGTACTACGAGATATCTCACTGTCGAATGTAGTTATATTGTCGATATCGACATAATGATTTTGATCGTTTTTTGGCATTATATCAATAGATTTTGACGACAGATCTACATGAGAAAAAATGTATACTCATGTTAAGGTCAATAGAGAATAGAGATGAAGAGACCATCAAACATCGAGATAACCATAAACATCGAGAAAACATGTAGACAAAATTTTCTCGTTATGCGCATTCTAGGCCCACAGACTCCAGACCCCAGACACACTAATTCCCTTACCTCGAATCGCTTAAATCTCACTTGCGCGTAAGCCGTGATGCGCGGAAGTAAAATATTATATCGAACTAGAGTTCGATATTAGAGTCATTTGAAAGTACGACTAGTCCGCAACTTGAAGTACAACAAAAATGGTCGCAATCACATAATATAACCAAAAGGGTTTTTAAGCGCTTTGCACTTGATTGATGTTATTTTATCATAATAACTAATAGTTCAATGTACCAATTTACATGATAATATGATGTATCATTTTGACTTCATACTTGTAGAATTAATAAACAGTAATTCTAGCCAGCCAGCCTATCCATTTTCCCGTATTATCTCGTAGAAAATATTTTTTCGTGGCCGACGTCGTTATTCAGAGCGTGCCACATGCATATGGAGTTGGCAGTGACCCAGCCTGTGTAATTCGGTTTATCCAGGGGCGGATAAGAAATTAATATTAGTCCGTAGTCTGTACACTGATTTATAGTGTGTTGAGACTTTTATAGTCAGCAAACTAGCTTTAACTTCTATATCAGGCTTGAAATATTTTCACTCTATATGGTTTAGTTGAATCACTTCTTTCTAAATAATATTTTACTTCATTAAAATGTAATCATTACACAAACGAAAATATTTTTTACTAACCTATGCTGTCCCTCTGCTGGGCAAAGGCCTTTTGGTTGTCGTTTTCGCGCCACCGTTAGCCATTTTACATTTTCACACTTGGTACCTGTTGTGTCCGTGGATCCAAGCAATGCATTGTATGTAAAAAATTTGTTTGTACACGTTAACCGTTTAATGCGTTTTGTGTCAATTCGACGTCACAGCGCGCGTTCATAATGTGACACTTTGCTGATGAGGAAATTGCGCCGTGGAATTTTCCTCCACTTTTCAATTCCGCTGTCTCTACATTACGTGTAGCTGGACAATTCGATTGTGTTTTAATTATTGTGTGTTAAAAGAGGACATCAAGCATCGGAGCAGACGTCGCTACCAGCACATACAGTAAATTATCCGACCAAAATCAGACATGTTCCACACGCCATATTAGAATATTGATAGAAACTTTGTCGAACGTCAAACAAAACTACATATTTGTTAACTGGCTGGTGCTGCCGACTAGCGTGAAAACATGGTAGTATTATTAGGTCCTTAAGTGTTTGCAGTTTCATAAGATTCGGACTAGTTCGAAGCTGCATTATCATTCGTTCAAACAAAATGTGGAAATTTTGATAGCTAATACACCTAACACCACCTCCGAACCACCTCTAACAACGCCACTCTCACTTCTAACACCCTGTTACACAACCGTTATTTAAACGTTATTATATCCCGCTATATCGCATTGCAGTTTAGCTGAGACTGGCTGCACAGAGGACGTACAACAATGCCGTTCATTATTTTGTTCACTGGTGGCGCATCAAAAGTCTGAATGGCTACAATGGTTTTTCTAATACTGAGGCTGAGCATTGGCTACGTGACCGGTGGGTATCAAAGTGAATGTGCCTTTGTGTTTTTTTATGTTTGTAGTTTTTTCTTCATTAGACACTGTATACCGAATGGAGACGAGATCAGCGTTTATCGTATTTTTATTCTGTTTTTTTCTTTTCTTTCTAAGAATTCAAGCACCTGAACGGCACTGAAGTACATCAATTGACGTATAACGCTTATAATGAGCTTTAATTTTTTTTATCAATAATTAGTCACGTTGAGTCTCAAGTCTCAGCTCAATTTGGCAATGGGAGGTAGATTTCTTTATCTCCGTTGTACGAAAAATCTAAAAGAAACAAATGTCCTACGTACAATATAATGTTAATCTGACATCGCGTATCGGTACCTATATTATAGTATATACGAGTAATAAAGTATTTCTATTTGACGCAATCATAAGCAATCACACGAGTCATCTAAGAAGCCGTATTCAACGGTGAATCTAACCTATATCTGAACATTAAACGAACATTTGAGAATTCACTTAAACTTTTATCATTAAAGTTTTTAAAGAGGCCAACTTCACGCCAACTTGTAATAAACTTTTAACAAGAAATTAATATCACATTCAATACAACAGAGTTTTGACTCAAGTTTTACAATGTGTGAACTCTTGAAAGATTTTCACGGAATACGAATATCCCAGAATCGGCGGATCATCCTGCACGTGCGTAGGAAAGAATAGGGTCACGGGCATTGAAAAGAAAAAATATACTGCTATAGAAAAAATAAAAATAGATATAGGGAAAACTAGTTGGTAGTCACCCTATTGTTTTTTTTATTATAATAATTAGGGTCGTCTATGGGCTAGTCGCCCATATCCTTTATTTGTCTCATTGTTATAATATGGTCGCGTACCAAGATTACATTTCCTCTTAATCTACTGTAAGTCCATCACGCCTTGGACCTTTTAAACTTATACATTATTATACTATTGATATTATTGTATATTAAATTATGCTTAATACTATTATTATTTATATAGAATATTACCTAACTTAATAAATATATATATATATATGTGATAAATATATATATATATATATATATATATATATATATATATATATATATATATATATATATATATATATATATATATATATATATATATATATATATATATATATTATCACAATATTATAAATATTTGATGCCCTGAAGGGGCGTATGTGGTCCCAGTATAGCCAGTAGATTCGACATTTTTGGATTTCTTCGGGTATGGTGCTGCACCCTTTGCCTTTAGATGTTGTGGCATTGGCTTGGTGGAGAGCGGTCACTCAAGCTGGTCACCCTATTGTTAGCACCTTACATATTTCTTTGAAAATATATTATGTCAATAATAGGATTTCTGTAGTTTGAAATAATAAAGTAGTACATAATTAGGAACTCTAGTAAAATATGAATTAAAATTGAAATGTAAAGGCCATGATTGCCCAGGGAAGGCGTTTATAAATCTTCTCATTTTCGTACAAAATTGGTGATTGCCAACCAAAGTAATATTACTTTGATTAAACTATCGAAATTAATAATTATTATTATAGATTTGGAAGGACAAGATTTGGAAAGCGATGAAAAGAGAGAGAAATCCATAGAAAAAAATATGACCTTGGTAACATATACAACGGAAGCCTATGACAAACAGCTCCAACCAACATTATCTCTTTCTCCACCACAGATTACTCATAAAGTTTATAAACCTACATACTCGCCTCTCAAAAGTCAAAACAATTATTGTCCCACACGTTCGGAAACCCCACTGCACTGTCATACAAGACTGTCCGACCGCTGGGACACTAATTCGTGAAACTAATTGGACCTGGGCTTCCGAGTGAGGATATAACTTCGTCATGGAGTACTTAGTTCCAACTCCGCAACTCCGACTTCGTTTGTTGTTAAGTGAATTGCATCGCCGCGCCGTAATCTATTTAATGTACTATCGAGGAAATTGATTCTTAGGCAGATGGCGGACCTAAGTAATTTGGTCGCGTTAATGGTCGCAATACACCATCCTTCCTATCGTCCAATCGGCATGAGTCCCTTTTTTACCCTTTGGGTACGGAACTCTAAAAATGAAATGTCTTATTTACTATTAGATATTTAGCTCAGCCGCACATTGTCCGAATTCTGATCAGAAACAGTTGAATTCCACTGGACCGCCACCCCGCACAGATAGATAGATAGATAGATAGATAGATTGTTTATTTGCTTAGAATGCATGCACATTATCCGAAATATCCTTCCGGCGAGTTCTACTAGCTCACTCGGCTCAGTACAAAATGTAAGAGACAGCGCGGACGTTCAACTGTTTCTGATCAGAACTGTCGTACAATGTACGGCCAGGCTTATAACCCGTGTAAAATATTTAGACAAATGCCAGAATACGAATGACATTCCATATAATATATGTTATTACATTGTAATTTGTACATTAAAATACCACTCACACTTGGTACCAGTGTGATTACAGACCTGCTGTTCACCATCAGGTCAGTATATAAGTAATTTCTATTACTGTATTATAATTTTTCAGAGAGATTCCATTTTCAAAATTGTATAATATAGTTTTGTGCTCTTTACTCTTTATCATGCCTCATTACAATTGTCGATACAAAAAACATTATAGATATCAACATTTTACATACATAATTCATATCGAAACATAATATTAATTCGACAAAAACAAATATATAATTACATAGACACATTTACAGATCCTTAAAACATAGAATACAATGCACATATTTTGTTGTATAATTACATCCAAAGTCGTTTTGAGGGTTTTTTTTGCAAGCTAAATAAATATATTTTTTTAATAATAATGGACAAGATTAATGCATAAAACTTTCACAGGGGTCCACCTGAGCCCGATAGGGGTCTAGCTTGCGTAGAAGAAAAATGGGAGTCCACGAGTCGTTAACGGGGGTCTATTAAAATAAGTGACCCGACTTGACTTCTCCTATGAATATTAGCTATCGGTCAAGCGTGAGTCGATTCGTCTTCAAACTTTAGAGGCCATTTCCAATCTCCCGGCTGTGCAGCGTTATGAAATTTGGCATAAAGGGCGTGTGTTATATAATATGCAGATTAACAAAAAAATAAGAAATTGAAGAAATCGGTCAAGCGTGAGTCGGCTCATCTACGAACTTTAGATAAAAAATCCAGTGATACAATGAGAAACGATGAGGATGGGAGGACAAGGGGGGGGGGGGGGATAAAATATTGTCATGTATAATGCACACTGTATAGCTTATTAAATAAAAACTATTAACTGAGGAATTTGGCTTTTATTTATAGTTTAACAAATACCTAACTAATACTAACGCCATATTATTATATCGAAAGTATTGTTTATATCTGGCGTGAAAAAATAAAAAATACTTGTATAATTTCTTAAGAAAAGTATTGAAATCCCACTAAAAATATACCTGTTAAAATGGGGCCAAGTTCCTTAGATCAGCTAATTTTGGCCTAAAAATAAGAGTTGAAATCCAATACAATGCCAAGTTTAAACCACCTTGGGATAAAAATACACTACGGAGGCATAATATTTTATGATTTATGATTAATATGTTAAACTTGGTGCGACATGCCTCCGACTGCATTTTATAATCCACTTTCTTCTTCTACATTTTTCTATGTAACCTTCGATTTATCCTGGCATGAAACTCGTAAGCAAGAGTCGTATCAATTAAAACATGGATATTGGATTCGATGCCTCCGGCAGAATTAGGTCTTGTTTCGTTCTTTTTAGTTAACATTTTTTGCAGTCGGGTTTTTTGATTTTTAATTAATTTATTTTATTTATTGTATTGATAAAAACATACCAAAATAGTGTGGGCATATGGATGGCGGCTACACAGGAAGATCTGACCGAGGGAGAAATCATGCTTGGTTAGACCGAAGTCTACCTGACATCTTTTCAGACGTTGTACGTCTTGTCGTTCTCAGAAACATCGATAGCGCGATGGAGGATGTGGCGCTAGTTGTGGGTACCGTTGCAATAGTAGGGGGATGATAAAAGAGAAGAGTGAAAGCTATAATCATTATGATATTATATTTAAACACGTATTATTTTAAGCTACATCATTTGTTTCAAGATGGCGAACATCTTCATTTGACAAAACACTTAAAACTGTAATAACTGAAACGCACTGGCGCTTAATCCATCATCTTGTCAAAGTTCTTTTGTTTTAGGCACAGTCGGGACATTTTCTCTCTTTCGTCTTTAAACCTTACTGCCATTGCAATAAGGTCGCAACGTGGAGCAATGCGAATGTCCTCTGTTGTACAATGACCACAAAACAGTTTCGTATTGCGGTAAAAAAATGTCTGAAGATAAAACAGCAATTTGTCTTGGACTTAGGTGCCGGTATAATAGGATTGTCCGTTAGGGAAATGAAACGCCTCTTATTTTAAGCACAGTACAAGTGTAATAAATTAGGTATATTTTTGCTGTTACAGTAAATTGAAATTAATAGGTAAATAAAGTACTAAATATTATATTATTATTATTCTTATAGTACTAGCGGACTCGACGAACGTTGTCCTAAACACGACTTTTAGGGCTAAAGATAAAGCAAAAGCCTCCAACGCCTACATCAACTATTTAATAACAATAATGACCCCCATTTGTCGAGTTTACGACCCCCAGGTTCACGGGCGACATCTCGAGAATGGGACAGTAAAACCTTCCTCAATCCCATCGGGTCGCGTGACGCGTCCTCTTAGTCACGTTCGCGATAGTCGTCGAGCTCTTTCGAATTGCCAATCATTAGATTTAATGGTAACGGAGAATGTCTAGAAAAGGGCATTTTAACCGACTAGCAACAAGAATGTAGCTGTTAAGTACTTATAACATAGTAAATATTTTTTACAATCGACTTTAAATAGTATTTCCTAATTATGGGACCACCTTTGAAATTACCGCTTTTCAACGAAAAGAGAATCATCAAGATCGGTTCACAAACGCCGAAGTTACCCGTGAACAAACAAAAAACCATATTTAAATACGGTCAAATTGAGAATCCTTCGCCACTTTTGAAGTTGGATAGAAAAATACGAAAAGGAAAATGGTTGGCAATGGTTTTTCTTAATGCTCCAGAATAATATAGACCTGTGAGTACGCAGTAAATCAACTAAAAGTACGAAAGTTAGACAAAATGTAAACCTGGGTCTTAAGCCTCAAAGTGTTCATAAGGCCGTCATTCAAAATTGCTATTGCAGGAAATTTATTCATTCATCGATCTCTCTGATAGTACATACACAAAAATAATAGGTATTGTAGTAGTATAGCAATACATACGCAATAACTGCAGACTCAAACACAAAAAACAGTTTAAAACTGAACGAAAAATTCAGGATAAAACTTTTAAAGCATTCAATAACGCTTTGATTGAACGTTCCGATGCAATCAAAGAATCAACAGACGGCGCAACGATTCGCCCATATTGTACCCGCACAATCCAATAACAAAAATACAGGAAAAAATAATAAAAAAAGGCCGCAATTACAAAAAAACCTCAAGGTTAGGTTAGGTTAGTTATTAAATGAATGATAAGAAAATTGTACGGAGTAAATTTACTTAGGTTCGCAAGGAAACGATAATATTCGTTTAATATTCCATAATATATTTCCAGCACGCATCACTTTTATTTGTTATTTAGCATTTTTGTTAGAACTAACAAAAAACCCTCGGGGTTAAGTTAGGTAAGTTGTTTAATGATTCTTGAGAAAATTGTTCGGAGTAAATTTACTGAGGTTCGCAAGGATACAATCAACTATACCTGGTTTAATATTCCATATATTTCCAGCAGCACTTGTCATTTTTATTTGTGTTGTTTAGCATTTTTGTTAAAATTAAAACTAGTTCTGCCTAGGCTTGAGCAGTTTGGAAAACCTTTAAAATGATTAAGATTACAAAACTATGCTGTTAGTTACTTATAAAATTTGTGACGTAAGTTCATTTGCAACAAATGTTATAGATATTTTCCAAAATACTAAATTATACTTGCGCTAAATTCTGATAGCAACTTCTAAAATTCCAGGAGCTTTGCGTTGAAACCAACATACAATGCAGGTAAAATACTTTACAGTTACGGTTTTGCGGTTTTACACATTCACATGTTTTAGCAGCCTCGCATAGGGTCAGATATACGCTACTACTAAACTCTACTACATAATACCATTGCATTGGTCGCAGATTGAACTATGTACTAATTTTACTAACGCTTGTTAAACTTAAGCGTTGTTCAATAATTGGTTTCCTTTAAAATGAAAGAGATGACATCAACGATGTCAAAATCAGAAAAATCAACTTCACGAGACGACACCAATATTGGGCGTGATGATGACAGTTATACAAATGTAGATAACGAGCTCTAAGTAAGGACCCCGGCGTACAAGCGTACAAGCCTAGAACTAAATAGAGTTCATAAGCACTAACAACATGAAACTTAGCAAGAAACTGCTTTTCACGAGACGTCCAACTTTCATTCATTAATTCAAACATCCTTTGCTCAAATAAAAGAGAAAAAAAGTAGAAGAATCCGGACAGTTTTGCATTTCACTTCCTTGCTGTGTCTGAACTCTGAACAAACGTTGCGGACAAAGTATTGACGGTGTTGTTGCAGTTTGTGTTTCTTTGAATACAAAAATAAAATGAACAATACAAGTCAATAAAGATAGAACTAAATAATGCGTAAAATTACTCATGCTAAATACGATTAAGTCATTAATATTTGAGTTTACTTATTAACCTTTAAGCACACGCGTTGTTTTTGGTAACGTTTCATCACGCGTGGGGTCTAGAAGTACCCCAATATAAATATACATACAGATTCAGAATTGTTTAATTTTATTTATTTTTATTTATTGTGAAAAGCATTTATAAATAATAAAATATCCATTATTTAGACAGTAAAGAAATTTTTTATAAACTAACCAATCTCGTGCATAGATTTTTTAGGGCACATGTTTAATGTACTAAAATTCAACAAAAGTGTCTTCTTCTAACTTATTATCTTTTTCTAATAAAGTAAGACTTAGAAATTAGTAATAAAAAGAAAAATTAACACTAAACATTACAGAAAAAAAAATTGACAATCCTTGAAAAGTACTACCCTAAACTAAAATTATTCCTTGAGTAGGCAAGGTAAGTAATAAATAATTTTACTAAATGAGGCTTGCAAATGGCTGTAAAACAAAAAAAAAAATGTTTTATAGCAAGGTTTACGGATAATAATAATAAGTTCTGGGACAATAATAGCATCTTCGCTTCAGTTTTGTTGCAATAGGTCTAGCTACCTCTAACTCTTCCAAAATGTTTCCAAAAACTTTCAAGGTCATTAAAATTGTATATGATTTGTGCAATTTGATTGTCTGTTAGTCAGTAACAAATTTTTCCACATTTTATACATAGCCAATTCAAAAAACAAACAAATAAACACATAACCAATGAGAAAAAAGTATAGACGTTAAATCACGGGTGGGGTCTGTAGGTATCCCCACATAAGCAAAAATGTAACTTCTCTTAGCAGAGGAGCGACGGACTTTTGCTCACTGAAAGACCTCTCGTTGCATTGAGATTAGCCGAAAACGAACGATCGTAACTTGACAATTTAAAAAAATACCGTCAAAAAACAGCGCGTGGGGTCTGCGTAGACCCCGCCCGTGACGTTAAAGTTTAAAGTAAGAGCATCTAAAACTTGTCATCAAAAATGTTTCTAACGTCCCGGCCGCATCTGCGTGTATCGTCCGAAGCTTCGTGCGATGAGACGATACTATTGGACGATACACGCAGATCGTCCAATAGTATCGGCTTTAGCGCGAACCACCACGCATATGCGGCCGCGGCATTAGAATAGGTGGAATAGGAACATGAATTTGGGAATTCACAATATAATATATTTTAAGATGTAAATCCGTAAAATATAAATAAGAAACCGACACCTGCTACTTTACTTTGTAAGGTTTCTCTTGAGAATTGAAGAATAGGCAAACAGCAAATGAAAGCAGGCGACATTAAATATGAAAGTGCAGCAACGCCATTTTGGTGTTATCTAGAAGCCATTCACAAAATGGCCGACTGTTTATGGCACACTGGAGCACCATATTTCGAGGTGAAAACACCAAGTGTGTTTTAAATAAAGCATTGTGCATGTCTTCCTGAAGCACTAAACCAGGCACATTTCGACTTTATTACATGGCATTAAAGTTCAAAAGTGGTACAACGCCGATTTTCTCGGCTCGTACCATTTGTGTTAATAAAGTAGGAACTGTCTACACTCTACACAGTGGCATTGTGTACTAACATATTCTATCTTGAACTGGTTTACAGATGCAGATGTGTTACCAATTTCTTGGGTTGCAACCTTGCTTTGTCCAGTGTCAGTTTGCATTATAAAATTATATGAGTAAAGGAAAATAGCTTATTTTCTAAAGAAATATTTACATGATTTTAAAGAGGACATGTTGGTTTGTATCAATTAGGCTCTGCAACTAATGGGCATGTTTTGTTGACAAAAGATATAAGATATAAGAGTTAAACCACGTTGACGGACAACTAATTTAATGTTTTCCCGGGAAAATGTTTTACCGCAGAAAACAAAATTTGACTTGTTTTTGCGCGCAGCTTCTAGTCATCAATAAACGGAATCGAATTATCATGATCACAAAGGAAGTTTTCGGTCATAAATTATCCAAAAGTTGTACCAAGAGACAGGTGTGAGTCTTTTGTCCATTGTCGCCACTCGCCGTCACCGGGACGTCACCGACAGAAATCCAAATAAAATGATTATGACCTAGGCCACATGTTTCATTTTGCTCTACGCCACTACTACACTACCAGCGGCGGCAAGCTAATAATAGAAAATGAAACCTACAACCTAGGTTATAAAGTGGCATTTTATTTGAATTTTCGTCGGTGACGTGCCGTTCGGCGGCTGTGGACAAACGACATTAGACTCGGAGCTCCAGCGTCCCCAAACCAAACACAATTCATAATGCAGGTTGCGTACCGGGGACTTTTTAGGGTTCCGTAGCCAAAATGGCAAAAAAGGAACCCTTAGAGATTCGTCATGTCTGTCTGTCTGTCTGTCTGTATGTCCGTCCATCCGTATGTCACAGCCACTTTTCTCCGAAACTATTAGAGCTATACTATTGAAACTTGGTAAGTAGATGTAATCTGTGAACCGCATTAAGATTTCGATGCAAAAATTAAAAAATATTAAAAATTTTAGGGGTCCCCATAGAGGTACAACTGAAACAAAAATTATTTTTTTCATCTAACCTATGCGTGTGGGGTATCTATGGATAAGTCTCCAAAAATCATATTGAGGTTTCTCATATCATTTTTTTCTAACCTGAATAGTTTGCGAGTGAGACTCTTCCAAAGTGGTAAAATGTGTGTCCCCCCCCCTCTAATTTCTAAAGTAGGGGCATGATAATTCTAAAAAAATATAATATGATGTAGATTACTATAAAACTACCAACGAAAATTGGTTTGAACGAGATCTAGCCAGTAGTTTTTTTTATACGTCATAAATGGTAAACCTTAATCTAAATTTCATTAAATCGACTGAAATATAAAAATAAATAAAAAAACCTTTTAATTTCATAAAAATAAACCTTATTGCTGCTGCGGAACCCTTCATGGGCGAGTCCAACTCGCACTTGGCCGGTTTTTTATTGAATAACACAGGTGTGCGTCGCTCAGTTTTAAGGGTGAAGGACGAGGGTAGATAATTATTAATACGAGTTCTCTTCAATGAGAAATATGAGCCTATCCATACTAATATTATAAAACTAGCTGTCCCGGTGAACTTCGTGTCACTTTAAAACCTTCTCTGGACATCTACGAATATTTGAAGCCTAAAATCAGCCCAATCCGTTTAGCGGTTTTCGAGTTCTAGCGCGACTAACACATTTGAAAATCCATTTTACATAATATTAGAAGATATTCGAAAGTGTGTCTGTCTGTTACCTCTTCACGCTCAAACCGCTGAACCGATTTTGCTGAAATTTGGCATGGAGATACTTTGAGTCCCGGGAAAGGACACAGGATAGTTTTTATCCCTGAAAATGCACAGTTCCCGCGCGATAAACGAATTTTGGCGCAACGGAGTTGCAGGCGTTTCATAAAAATCAAATATTATAAGCCCCTATTGGAAACTACATACCAGTTTACTACGATCGACCGATATGAAATTAATTTTTTATTTTTTTATTTATTGACACACAGAAATGAATATACAGTAATAAAGTATAACAGTGTTAAAAAGCCCCTACTGGGCTTGTGTTAACACGGCTTCACGGGATATAATATTGGAACGCTACAGTGGACAATTAAGTAAGTAACCTACATCTAAAATATTCTATAAAGTACATATTATTTAAGTAACAAGTACATATGTATTTAATTTCTAAGAAACCGTACTAACATCCAATTGATACCGTCTTATTTGCGATGGAATGAAACGATCGATCGCAAATGAGACCGCTTTAAACGTTAGTTCAAATGCGGACTCAACGTTGTGTTGCAATTCAAATTAAACTTAATCATCTTCACAAGAAGATACACATTTCTTTGCAAGAGTTTCAGCGTAGCGCAGCTCTTGCAGCGTTATAACTTTTAAATCTAAAGTATACAGCATGACTGGTGAGACATTACCGATACTTAATTAAGGAGTGTACTCTGTACTCGATTCTCATTACAATTATGTAATAAAATTAGGTAAGTACTTAATTTTTTTCCGAATTTCCCAAAAATAAATGAATCATGGATACTAAGTAAATTACGCGGCTAGGCAAGTAGGCATACTATGCGGCCGGTGCAGAGGCATGCGCTACCAAAGAAACACCACACAACTACCCTTCCCGCGCGCGGTGTCCATGCGTTGGGTAAATTAGTTACAGTTTATCTAACTTTAGGCTGCAATTACTCAGTGATCAATTGATATTATTTTTTATATTATTTTTTTCATCTAATATAATAGCCAAATATCACGTCCTCGAGTATTGAACATGTCTCACCAGTCACGCAGTATTATGATTTATTAACTATCCAGTTCATCAACATTAGAATTTAGGGTGTATTATCAGGGAAGATAATTCGGAGGCACATGACAGACCTGCGTAATTTGGTTGCGTTATGTCAAATCCAGCCGACAGAACAAAACAATATTGGATTAACATAACCAATAATAATATCTATGGACGCTTCACACCATGTCAGTCGGCCCCGTGCTAAGCTGTACCTGAAGGACTTGTGTTGCAGGTACCAGACAACGGAAATATATTTAATACTTTTATACATATATTTCAGATTTTTATTATATCATACACATATGTATTTAATACACATCCAGACCCGGGAACATTGAAAACTTTTTGTTCCGTCGGCGGGATTCGAACCTGCGACCCCCGGCTTGAGCTGCCACACTCTCAACCAATTGAGCCACAGAGATCGTCATACCTAATGACCTAGGTCTGCCATCCTCGATGGTACAATAAATACGATTGGGAACTTCATAGAACATAACAACAAAACCCATGTAAACACAAAGTCATCAAACCGCACGAATATTTAAAGATTCTAAACGAACGAATACGTCTTTTATTCAGGTCCATCGGATTGAAAATACCCTTCAAATCAAAACATCTTCCGGGTTTATAAGCAGGCTATACTAACGGAAAATGTCTATTGATTTAATGAGAGAGGAGAGAATATTCCGTAATATTCGGAACGATAATGCTGATAAAAGAATCAATTCCGCACATTAAGCAAATTGTGATTCGCCGAGGAATCGCGTAATTCGAGAGGGCTGGGTCTTGGCGTCGACGGTTTATCTCCAACGCCTTCCGTATATGGGTTTAGTGATTGTATGATTATGTATGATTAGGTTTCGTAGTATGTTGACTCATACTGACCCTTTTAAGGCTATCCAATATCCACACTAATCTATACTAATATTATAAATGCGAAAGTGTGTCTGTCTGTCTGTCTGTTACCTCTTCACGGCCGAACCTCTGAATCTTTATTTTTAACCATTCAGTTGAAAACAAGGTTGCAAAATATCGAGCGCTAACTTATTTGGCCGTGAAATCCATACTTAAAATTATAAATGCGAAAGTGTGTCTGTCTGTCTCTTCACGCCCAAACTGCTCAACCGATTTTGCTGAAAGAATCATGGCCAAATTTGTATAGGAGCTGGACTCGACTTTTATTTTTGATGTACCAAAATAAACTATAGTTAGATTGGATTGTTCTTATGCTCTAAACATAATTCCGTTTGAGAATTATGTCTAAATAGCCACGATTTTTTATAATAATTATTAACGTTTACAATTATTTTGAGGTTAGACTTAAGAACTACCTTTTTTCCGACGGTGTAGCCTACAAGTGTATATTCGGCGATCTCGTTTCTAATTTACCCAAAAAATAGAACGAATGCGAATGATCGCCGGCTGTCAGAACATATGAAAGACAACAACGAAACTGATCTTTTTTTGTGGCTATTTATAAACACATTTCTAATGTTTTTCGATGCCTTAAAATATTAGGGAATTTTTGCTACCAATGGCATATCGGGACGCCACCACCCACCTGGTACGATTTGGCCATTGTTCTTTGTTATGGAGATACTTTGAGTCCCGGGAAAGGACATAGGATATTTTTTATCCCGGAAAAAATGTACGATTTCAGCGCAAAAAAAATAATTTTGGCGCAACGGAGTTGCGGGCGTCATCTAGTTACATAAAAATAACCTCCTTTTTTTGAAGTCTGTTAAAAAGAAAAAAATATCTGTGAATAAGCATGCTCTTTAAAATTAAAACGTTGCATACACAATTACGTGGAACAGTCAATTTTAATAAAAAAAAAGCGGCCAAGTGCGAGTTGGACTCGCCCATGGAGGGTTCCGCAGCAGCAATAAGGTTTATTTTTATGAAATTAAAATATTTTTGATTTATTTTTATATTTCAGTCGATTTAATGAAATTTAGATTAAGGTTTACTATTTATGACGTATAAAAAAAACTACGGGCTAGATCTCGTTCAAACCAATTTTCGTTGGTAGTTTTTATAGTAATCTACATCATATATTTTTTTTAGAATTATCATGCCTCTACTTTAGAAATTAGAGGGGGGGGGACACACATTTTTCCACTTTGGAAGAGTCTCTCTCGCAAACTATTCAGGTTAGAAAAAAATGATATGAGAAACCTCAATATGATTTTTGGAGACCTATCCATAGATACCCCACACGCATAGGTTAGATGAAAAAAAAAATTTCATCAAAATCTTGATGCGGTTTACAGACTACATCTGCTTACCAAGTTTCAATAGTATAGCTCTAATAGTTTCGGAGAAAAGTGGCTGTGACATACGGACGGACGGACAGACAGATAGACAGACAGACAGACAGACATGACGAATCTATAAGGGTTCCTTTTTTGCCATTTTGGCTACGGAACCCTAATGAAAGCATTCGTGCCGGAGCGAATTTCAATAAAGACAACATTAAAGTTGCATTAAACTTGAAACTCCCTTTAATAATTGCCTTTACTGATATAAAGTAGCTGATACAACCTCATTTCTTCCCTCGGCAAAATTAAGCCTACTCGGAATTTTATTCGTTTTGAAATTGTAAACAGAATTTCTAACGAACGCGTTACTTTGTGACAATGCTCATTTAAGTAATTATACCTGCTTTACTTATTTCACACGATAGGTAACTTTTTTAACGAATATAAATTGCTTGTTTATAAGTCTTTAAGTCGCTAATACTCTTGTCTTTTTTTTCGAACTGAACATAATATACAGACCAGGGATTACCTATGAAGAAGTATCAGCCATCGCTATTTCTAGGTAGATCTAAGTTTAATTAATTTTTAATTTAAAATAATTCAATCCATACTAATAATATAAATGCAAAAGTCTGTTTGTCTGCTTGTTACTTCTTTACGCACAACCCGTTGAACCGATTTTGATAAAATTTAGAGTCCTGGGAAAGGACATAGGTTACTATTTTCTCGGAAAAATGTACGGTTCCCGCGCGATAAACGGAGATCCGGGCGTCATCTAGCTGTTAATAAAATTCATGATACCTTATAATTCGATAGAGCCCCATTCTTCTCCTATATGTCAGGAAAATGTGACGCCAATGATTTTTCCATGTGACAAAGCGATCCGACCCACATTCCAGTGACAGCTACCCCAGTCACCTGAAGATATATCACTGGGGGTCGACTCATACTACATTTTGAAAGTTTGTTTGTCGTTAGCTCTACACGCTTTAATTTTATCGACATTTAGCGTTGATATGCTTTGAATACGGAAAAGGAAGCAGGTTTTTCTTGAAGCAAAATGCATAGTTAACAAAGTAGTAAGTTTCATAATTTTTGATGTATTTGTTGCAACAACGAAACAACACTAAGCGTCTCTCGGAAACAACTTTTTAACGTGATCACGTTTAAGCGCTGCAAGTTTTCAAATTAGCATCAAATCGATTTTCTTCCCTGTAAATAATTGAGCTACAAGCTCGACCACAACTTTGCAACAAAGCTTAAACATCATCTAATTTAAGTGACTTTAAAACTCGTTTTTAGAATTTAATTTATTAGCAGTGTAACTCCTTAACTACTTTTTGTGAGTTATGTGAGTAGACATATTGTGACAGACTAATAATACCCTCCCTAACTATACATAATAAAAATCATTAAAATAATAATTGTGGTCAAAAACAACCGCTTTAAGCAAATCGCTTTATGAAGAATAATATTTTGTATCAAAGCAGGGTTTGAAGTTCATAAATAAAGTACGAATTGGACGAAATATTGGACTTGCAAAACATTGGTTAAATTTTACGAAAAATGGTACTATGAGTATTCAGAGCACTGAGATTCAAAGTAATATAATATGTATCATACGTTTACGCCTCCGTGGTCTAGTGGTATAGGGCGCGGCTCTTGACTCGGAGGTCGTGGGTTCGATTCCCGAACTGTTGCTACATCTGCTACGACGCTACGCTTCGTAGAGCGTCTACGAATTCGTAGACTTATTACTTTTTAACGTGGCGCGTGGTCCAGTGGTCTAGAGCGTCGCTCTTGACTCGGAGGTCGTGGGTTCGATTCCCGCGTTGGAAACATGTTATTTCCAAGTTTGGTTAGGTTAGGTTAGGGTTATGAGAGTAAAGGAATAGAGAGTGCTCTTGTGTACTGCGCACACACTTGGGCACTATAAAATTACTCCTGCGTAGCTGGCCTGGTTTCAATAAAACCGGCCACCGTCACCGAAACCGGTGTGGGAGCTATTATTATTATTATATCATACGTTTGTACATCAGTATTAATATTCATTGCAAGATCTACGTTTATTCTGGAGAAGTGAAACCTTTCCTCACAATACAGCTGTTTCTCTACCCCTCGTGTCTTCTTTGTTTTTTATGGCGTAGTTTGCGTCAGTTGGTTAGAAAGTGTTTGTGTCACTATCGAAGCTTAAATTTTCACATCTTACTTTATTCCTAAAATGTTCTTTGTGATTCAATTTGTTGAAGCCATAATGTATAGGTTATTGCTACTAGAAACGATTTGTGTGAATTTCATTTTAGTTTAAGCAAACTTATTCAATATTTTTAACGCCTTACCTACGTAACAATCTTCTCCTGTCTCATTCCGCCGAGGAGATAAAAAATTATGACTGTCTACATTCACTGCCTTTATAGAAACGGGGCATTCGACCAAAAAACACTTAAGAACAGCTGAACCGGTTTACTTCAAAATTATTTGGAACGAACTTTAAAACTAGCTACCAGGGAGCTTTTTGCTTAGCTTCATGGGATGTGGTATATAACGTGTTTAAATTATGATCCACTGCTAATACTCGAGCAATGCCAAGGGCAACAACTAGTGGTGATTTTAGAACATTGATTATTATAAGTTGTGAACGTTAATCAATAATTCAATTCAGATTTCAATTAATATTAAAGTCATAAATTAGTTTTGCTTTTCAGTTTACAACGCTCACACAAAAGCAGGCCCATTTAAAGCAAATGAGATTTCTAACTTTCGATTCATTTCCATTGTATTGAGAACTATTTCAGAAACTCGGGAGTTTTTGGTCGATTAATTCAATTAACAATTATTACATGTATTCACATATAATATCAAAATATGTTTAGCTGTAACTAAAAAGTTAAGTAAGTACGCCAACAATATTGAACATTTCACCTCTGCACGCATACCTTGACCACAAATAAAGAAAGAGTTAAAAAAATTTAAAACACTTCTAAGTCGACCTACTGGTTAGTTCTATCTGTTATGCCTTGACCATGACAATAGCTAGAATCCTGTCGTAAAATGGAGAAATCAACAAATTGACAAAATAAATATGTCTGTGTATTATTTCATTTCGATGCAAAATAATAGAAAAAAATAGAAAGCTTGAGCTCAAGATATCTCAAAGTAAATATAACACTCATTCTTGTAACCTCTACAAGAATTTATAAACTTTATTTATTTAACAATGAAGTTTATAATTTTGATGTATTTTATGAGGCTGGCATTGTCGGATCCGACACAAGCCTAATAAATAAGAAAAAAAAAAAACACGAGTACATAAAAACAATTCACAAGTTAATACTTAAGAAGAAAATTGACACATGTACTGCTTATCTCAAAATATGAACATCAAACGCATTTAATAAAGTGAAATTGATCTTACAAAAATAAAAAAATAACTTTTCAGTTAACAGATTTCATCTACATAAAAGTCGTGCTATGAGCGTGCATTTTAATGATGTTATTGAGTGGAGGAGACGGCGAACTACGCTTGTTGATACGCTCAGGTAAGCACCGAGTATAACCCCCGACGCGCGACGCCCCCAGCTCGCGCAAATGTCACTTCTTAGGTCAATACTGTAACTAGTCAGACACTTATTGCACTCATAGAAGGCTAGGAAGCCATAGCCTCTTTGTCGGCTTCAAAACAGCTTACCTTGCAATCGCTTTCAAAACACTTTACCTTAAAGGCCAGGCCACAACACTGCGTTGCGGCGTCGTATCGCAAACACAAGATCGCACATAATATATGAGATGCGAAGTCGCAACGCAAAAATTTCGACGCGATGCTTTTTGCGGCGTCGTAGATTTTATACGATCCGACGCCGCAACGCATTGTTGTGGCCTGGCCCTATGGCGTGGTAAGGTGTTTCGAAAGCGACTGCTAACTGGAAATATCCCGGAAAATAACATATTTTTCTGTGTTATAGTAAATAAATATAGAAAACGATTCTTAGTAGAGGCATTTAGCTATTATGAGATCGAAGAACTTAGCGATATTTTATCACTTTTCAAACAAGTTCAATTAATACGGCACTATGCACCAACAAAATTATTTAAATTCCTCCAAAACATTAATAATACCTACAGGTTAGGAGTTAGGACAGATTTCCATGTAACAAGATAAAGGCACACTCACACTAAGTACTCTACAAAATTGTATTATACGTGAATATATTCATAACGTCTGCACGTGCGCTGCATCAAGACCTAATTCGCTTTTAATCGCTTTACGGTCCCGGTACACAATTTAATAATAATTTGTTGGAATCAAATATGGAAAATGATCAGAACTACGCTGCATGCAGTGCTCTCTGTTTCTAATAAATCGCTTTTACTTAACCTCTTTGAATATAATATGAATGTTTCCGTATTATAAGTATTATTACGGATTACCATTAAATATTCGTAAACGACTAACATTTTCCACGAGCTTAGTACCTAATCATAAAAGAAAATCTTTATACAAATTGAACTTAAGTAAACGTGGCTAAGCCGGCGCCGAGTAGACAGAGGATATTGAAAGCGAGGGAAGTAATAAGAGAGTATTGAAACCACCAGTTTCATTCGCTGTCCAGGGGGGTGAGACAAGATTTTTTCGTTTTAGTTTCGTTCTAGAATCGCCGATCAAAATATATGGAATTGAAATAAGCGTTCGTTAATGTGACGTTGACGTTCGACTCGTCTTAATATGTCAATTCCATACTTTATTTTATAACGAAATCGAACGTATGATTCTATAACGAAGCGAAAACGAAAAAGTTTCGGCTAAGTGGCCAGTTGCATTTAGAACCTAATAAAATATCTCCAATCTAGATAGTTGATTCCCGCAACAAGCTAATGATTCACGAACATATAAACGACATATACAAGGGGTTTTCTTGTCATCAATTATTACAATCCTACTAATTCATATCCATACCAATAACATTATAAATGCGAGAGTTTGTCTCTCTGTCTGTCTGTCTGCCTGTCTCTCTATTACCTCTTCACGCCCAAACCGCTGAACCGATTTTGCTGATTTTTCGTATGGCGATACTTTTAACTAAAAAGGCATTTCCACCAAAGCTGAGCGGAGGTGTGTTGCGGGGGATGTGTTTTTGAGAACCAATAGCATCGCCGCGCTGAGCGATGTCATGGCAAAGTCATGTCAATGAAGCGAAAGGCTAATGCCTTTTTTGCGGTTTTGCGGTTGCCTTAAGTCCCGGGAAAGGGCATAGGATATTTTTTATTTCGGAAAAATGTACGGTTCCCGCGTGATAAACGAATTTTGGCGCAACGCAGTTGCGGGTGTCTTCTAGCTAAAAATAACAACACGTAAGTTAATATAAATTTGCAACAACAATGACAGTTTCCATCAATCCAAACGGCGTGTTCGCATTCCAAAATACTTTAACATAGGCCAATATACAACTTGTTTATAAAAAAACTCCGTAATAAATAAAAAATATACTATTTATTTAATACATACTAGTAACTACTTTTGAAATAGTATGTAGAGAACAAAAGTCAATATTTGCCTTTTACACATTTTCATACGAGCGTGAAATTGCCAAGACTGACACTTCATTTGTAAAGAGGGTATTTTCAATGGTTAAATAATAATAATTTGAATGTTAACATAAAAAAGACAATGTATATGCAGTTCTACAATAAAAAGGGTAAGGGAAGAGACCTATGCATAAAATATAATAATTCTACATTAATGGAGACGAAGACTGTAAAATTTCTAGGAATTACTTTGGATAACAACTTGTCATGGCAACAGCATATAGACAAGATTTGTAGGAAAATTAATCAGTATGTGTATGTCCTCAGTCAACTTCGTAAGACAGCTACAACTGAAACAGCGTTAACAGCCTATCATGCATTCGTTATGTCTGCACTCCGATATGGATTGATCATTTGGGGCAACTCAGTAGATATACCACGTTTATTTATTGCTCAGAAAAAATGTATCCGGGCTATTTGCGGAGCCAAACCATTGGAATCCTGCCGCCCTTTATTCAAAAAATTAAAACTACTTACATTACCAAGTCTATATATCTACGAAACAAGCATATTTGTTAAAAAGCACATATCAGAATTATATAAAAAAAAGAGCCAAGTGCTAAATATAAACACAAGGTATCCAGACAAGTTAGTTATACCACATTCAAAAACTATGTTTGCTAAGAAAGGGTGCTATAACATGTCTATTGAGATTTTCAATAAAATACCCAACGATATTAAAGAGTTCCCACTGAACATTTTTAAGAAAAAACTTTATCAATGGCTAGTAGATAAAAGTTTCTACTCCCTAAATGAATTTATCTGACATAATAATAGATATCTAAATATATAATATTTTAATGTTGACATTGCATATTAATTATTAGTACTTAATGAAATTAATGACATTACTATTTCGACTATTGATTGACATTTTTATTTATAAATTTATAATAAGAAAATCTTACCATATGACATTATTTCCATTATGTATGACTTGACTAACTTAACAATTTAATACTATGTTTGTTCCGTGGCCCCTCTATAGTTCTAGTGTAGGTTGAGACATCTGGGTGCTGAAACATAAATTTTGTTTTGCTGTCATAATAATTTTAATAGTACTAGAGTATAATATAAATTTAAAAAAGTGTACCAATGGATAGGTTACCTGCATTTTATGCACCGGCCACCGAGTGTAATGTCACACAACTCACAACAAACAGTATTTAAAAGAAATGATGTAGCCTCATATAGCTTTATAATCTGCATGCTGTAATAACAACAAAAAATCTTAGGACAACACGGTCATAGAATATTATGTTAACAACACTTAAATAGGTAATGTAAATGGAAACAAAAGGCTTACTTTTGTTGCTTTGTTGTCGAGCAAATTTAGAGCAAATGAACTGTCACGAAAGGAATTGTTCTTTTTTTCTACACAGCACTTCACAGCAGCCTAATGATTGTTATTTCATTCTTTTTTTAAATATTTTTAATTACTCTATGGTAATGCATAAAATATTGTTTACATTATAATTTGCATGACACTGACAGTTGACACATGACTGATGGTGACAATGTGGTGACATTATTATTATCTTTTTTTTTTTATAATCTCCACATTTGACTTAGTGTTTGTTTATTTTCGTGTAATGCCTATGACTTTTATATTATAATAATTTAATGGATAATAATTAATGTTATGTAAATGTAATGAGATTATTAAATTTTAGTACTTTTTTTTTATAAAAATTATGTTAATGCCATACAATTTAAAATTATTTTGCACGCCACTTATTAGGCAGAATGTTGGATTCATTTATGTATTAGTAATATTGTAAGACCCTTTTGTACCACATTTATGCAATAAATCATTCATTCATTCATTCATTCATTCATTCACTTTTTCAATCAAAGCGGCTTTGCCGAGTCAATGTCACGCGGTATGAAAAGAAATTTCGTAAATTTTGTCATACACCCCACTTTCAAGTGAAGGGAATTAACGGAATATTGTAAGGTTTTCTAGAAAATTGATTATTTTTTCCTAGATTCATAAAATATATTTTTAACTGACTTCAATATTAAGTAATAGTTAAAAAAACTAAAAACACGCTTTTTATATAAAGGGTTATATAAAGGGTTAGGGGTATTGTCATCGGTCCTCGATAAATCTACAAAGTTTGAACGAAATTTGGCCGTTTAAAGTGGGTCAAAATCGCTCTTTTTTATCTTTTTAAAATACAGTTAATAGGATAGCAATCGTCTTAGTAAATTCAGAGTTCATTCACTTAGGTGATCTGAATCAAAAACATCACCAGGTTTTTTTCGCGTAACGTTTTTGTGATGATTATATTGCAATTGGTCTGTTTTTATTTGACCTAATAATAATTGTTAAGTTAAAAATTAAAGAGTGACTAAAAGCGTAGAACTTAATAATATCAACTAATTGCAGCATCCGCAGTGCGCTCGACAATTTCAACATGTTTATACCACAGTATACATAACATACAGTATCAAATCTGGCGCACGCACAAAAGCATAGCAATTTACAGATTCTTTACACACATACTACACAGCATAACAATTTACAGAACTTCAAGAACAAAATAATGAAATATCAAGTCCCGCGCGATTTACAACTTGTCGCTTTGATTTCTAAAACACGGTTAATATAATTTAGTTAATTCACGGTTAGAATAAAAAAAAATCAAATACATATAAAACAAAATATAATTTACTTAAGTATTTGTAAAAAAAAAAAAACAGAAAACAGTAATCTTACCAAACAGTTTGTCGGCAGCAAAGTTACTCTACTTTGTAGGTTTTGTACTGTGTTCAGTGTTCACCGTTCATATACACCGCGGCACCGCAGAACTTGACTTATTACCATCAGAGTTCCTCATTAACATGTTTTCAACTTTGAGAACTTGGCAAGTGCGGTGTGCAAGTATTTGAAAATAGCTTCTACGTATACCTACTTAATACTGCTGGTAGGCTTAGCACGGTAAACTGAATAAATCTTTCTTTCGACTTTGTTGCTATCCAACTTAGTCCTGATTGAAATTTCAAGGTAACAAGGTAATAAAAAAAAGAAATGAAATTTATTATAAAGACGGCGCTTCGACATTTACTGCCTTAAAACTATTTTGCTACGAACGTTGTGAATTAAGTCTAATTCATTAAAAAATTTAGAAATATTCTGGTAATAAGTACAGTGCTTCTATATCTTTGGTTATAAGAAGGCGTTAATTTTAAATACAGCATATTCTATAATATTTATTAGTAGATATATACTTAATTAGGAGAAATCAACAAATTCAGTACTTACCCATTACAAATTACACATGGCATACAAATTGAACTCGTAACAAACGGGTCTTGCGTCCATTTGTAGGGCGATAGGCTGTTATGACAGAACATCAGTCAACGTCTGCAATATTACCAAAATACAAATATATACAGTAGAGCAACTCTGCCGTTTTCTTAAAATTCAATTCGTGCAATCGAGATACGTGAAACTCCATTCTTTAGTAATGTCTTAATTAATCGCGTCCGGAATCAGGTCCGTCGACACGATAAGGGTATGACATGACCACTTTCAGTGTTCCATGGTTAGCTTCATTTCAGAAATTGTGAATCGGCATTGACATAATATTGTAGTCAAATGTTTTCTGTGGACACATAATAATATTGTTGAAATGTCAATTAGGTGAATTGTATTGTAGGTAGTAATTGATGAAGAACTTCTCTCAAAACATTGTACTTACGATTCATAATATGAAACAACCATAAGTGGCCATTTAGGCCAGCTGTTTTCTAATGTTATCTGATATGACGTTAATAATATATCGCTCGATCTGTGGGCTAGAGACGGTAAAGTATGATGTTGGTCTACTGTATACCATTTAAACTGTGGTACTACCGAATATTACTGCGGCGGTCGGTTCGTCGGTTTGTCCGACGCCCGTCAGATTTGAATTTCCGCATTGTTCCGACCGATATCGTAATTAAATTTGAACTTGGAACGAATGTTGGTTTTTCGTCTAATTGGAAACCAATCGCAATTCGCTATAACAAATATCTGTGCCTGTAGACAAGTAGCAAAACGCTAACGCTAACGTTACAAAATGTATGGGATTTGACATTAGTATTCGCTAGCGAAGCGATGACTTATGTCAAATCGCATACATTTTGTAACGCTAGAGTTAGCGTTAGCGTTTCGCCACTTGTCTACAGGCACTGATAGGAAAAGGGGTGAAAAAAAATTACCGCGAACGATTGGTATCTGAGGTTATATCATGGGTTTATCTATTATACAGTGTGTAACAAAAATAAGTGACAAAACTTTAGGGAGTGTACGTGTTCCTTGTAGAGAGTTCACTGTGAAAGTAGCAGCACTGAAAGGCGATTTTTTTTGGGCAAGGGCTCGAGCGTCACGAGTTTCCCCTGTCCCCATACAAAAGTGATAAAAATTTAGTCTTTCAGCACTGATACTTTCACAGTGAACTCTCTACAAGTAACACGTACACACCCCATCGTATTATCACTTATTTTTGTTACACCCTGTATAGCGTTGTTAACTGGTTGATTTTTTGATCCTAGACAATAAAAAACCCTACTAATAATAATAGAATAGATAAACTCAGGATATTTTCTAGGGGTCAAAATACCTCACCGGGTAAGTATAGTTAATAGAGTATATTTTTATTGAGGTTAATCTGTACTGATATTGTTTAATGAATACTCTCACTTATCTTCTTTCTTCTTTAAGCTTAAAACTATATAGATAAACTGATCTGCCCCCTTAGACAAGTGGCAAAGCGCTAACGCTAACGCTAAGGCTACAAAATGTATGGATTTGACATTAGTATTCGCTAGCGAAGCGATTGAATCTGAAACTGATCGTGTAATAAAGTCATTTTGCGTTAACGAAGTCGCAGACTGCAATACATAAGATGGTGAAAAGGTTTTCCCGTTGGTTTTTAAAGAAAAACTTATGGAGAGGATAAAACCACTTCAGTGTGTTTTTCCTAATCAAATCAAAAAAAAAACACACCCAAAGGCAAACTATTCCATAAAAACGGTAAAATAAATACAAGAAGTCGGCGAAAAACAATTTCACTGGGCACAAAGACACGAGCATTTTTACACAAAAAATTCTTCGACAATCTTTGAGTCTCTGTCACAAATAGTATCCAACAAAGTATAATTAAAAGACTTAGTTGCATGGCGCAGTTCCAAGATACCTTTCGTTGGGCGGACGGCTCGCTCGGAATTTCATTATCGAAACTATTCGGATATTGTGTTGCGAGGATGTATACTGCCAAATACATCACTAGCTATATTTGCAATCAGATGTTAATCATGACACAGAGGAACTGTTTCACCACCCACCCCACCCCGCACACCTACCTATTCGGCACTTATCACCCACCTGATAAGTGCCGAATAGGCTATCCACCACTTACCTTGACAGATAGAGTATGGATGAAACTGTCAAAAAAGTTGTGCATATCCGGCACTTTATCAGGAAGCGGTGAAACAGCTGCCCTTAGGCTCGATTTATATGCGTCCGCCCAAAGGCGCGGTTTGGCATTTGGCGGCTATACCGCGAGATCACAAGCAATTTCTCACCAGCATGGAGACAGTAATTAATTCAAGGAGAAAAAAATGTTTGGGCCTCCATCAAAAAAAAGTTTCAGAACCTGATGTAAAGTCACCAGCAGCGTCAACATCATCATTATAACCTTCTGGTCTAAAATGATCAAAACGGCATACCGGGTCATCACTCCAAACAAGTAACAAATTAGACTGGTCACATAAGCGTATTGAATTCTAACCCTGACGATGAACGTTCTAATTTTACTGTACTCAATTAGCGTAATCTGTGAAATCATTTACCCGTGATGGGGCAATAAATATCCCACGCGGCATACATAACCCTGTGTGTGCTCGGTCTTATCGGCTCAGCTCAGACACATCAATGTGTTTAGTGTTGAGAATTAATTTTATGACGGTTCTGAGAATTCGGGATTTACGGCTGCGATTCGTCCGCAAAGACAAGTCAAGCTTGACGAGAATTAACCGTGCGTATTCAAGGACATATAGAAGGTACGTTTACCTACTAAAATAGTTATCCTAAGGGCCTGTTTCATCACTTTCTGATAAGTGCCGGATAGGCTATCCACAACTTATATGACAGATTAAGTATGTACTATGTAGTATCTGTCAGTGAAAAGCCTATACTTACGGAACTTATCATGAAGTGGTGAAACAGGCCCTTAATATATTGAAATAATATTATGATATGTAAAGGTTAATATGGGAGGCCGAGCCTGACCTAACTTATGCAAACTGTTTTCTTGTTTTGTTTTAGTGTACTACCACAGAATATAATTAGTAGTACCAAGTACTACTTAATATTATTTTAGGACATAGCGTGTTTGGACTAGCAACAACAAAATCAACTGCTGATAAAACTATCCAGAGGTAGACAGTTGATTGCAATCTGGAACAACGAGCGATACCACAGTATAAATTATATATAGTAGACCATCTTCAATCTAGCTACTCAAAACCATCGGGCGTGATTCGTGAACGCACAATCGTGATCACAGATAACTTTACAGAGTATGCTCAATAAATATTATGAGAATATGCTCAAAAGTGACATTTAAGTATCATAATATTGTGCTCCCGTAATGGTGTGCAACTAACAGAATGGCCCTTTAAAACTTCTCGTAATGAAATATGTAGTATAAGCCTCCGCTTTTGCCGGCTTCCAATTTGGTCGCGGTTTGTCATAACCAGCCGACAGATTGAATTAACATAATCCGATTAAATGATGTGGGTCTATCTGCCTATGTATCAATTTCTTCTATGGTAAGTACATACCAGTCGACATTCCAAAAATCTTGGCACAAACTTGTTTTAAGAATGTTACCCGTTAAATCAGCCGTTGCTGAGTTACGATACTGTAGATATATTTGTATTGTAGCGATACAGGCCCGTATGTACAAAGAATTCATGGAATCTGTCCAAGACTCGACCCGCATTGCAAACACGATGTGTCCACTGTGGTCATTTCCTTGGGTAATTCGTGGAACATTCTAGATTTCTAGATAGTACATAGAGATAAATCTAACTCTATTTAACTCTGATGGTGTTTATATTGATGTATTGTCAGACTGCGGTTGAACGGTCGGACATTAGTTCAGTCCACCATTCTGAGACTGACGCCAGCATGATGGCTGAAAAGTTCATAAAAAATTATCAGTCCGTCAATCAACCGGTTCGACGATCAGTCTCCCATCATTCTGACCTAACTAATGGACTGAACTGATGCCACACTGACCGTGTAACCAAAGTCTCAGAATAATTAATTCATACGCAGTTGACAGACCTACATAAGTTGATTGGATTTGTGTCAAGCCCGACATCAGGCATTGACGAATCACGACTAACATTGACTTGATATAACCCGACCTAATAACGAAGGTCCTCCATCTTTCTACGAATAAAATATGTTCTAAATACAAAAATCGTGATCACATTAATAGTCGTAACGAGGCGGTAAGATTTAAGGCTTTGGACCATGAAAGTAGACTATTGGTAACGTACTTAATAAAATAAAAGACTAATAAAAGCTTAAAAATAAAAGGTTGTATGTTTGCTTACGGAGGACTACTAAACGGATTAAATCTAATAAGACAGTAGCTTATTTATTGGCTGTATAATATTCAAGCTAATAGGTAATAAACAGTGTATATTACAGCATTATAGTCGATCGTGAGAAAAACAACTTATCTATTGTTATCGCGGTCGCATGCGACCGCTTGGGCATGCTTGGGGCTTGATGAATTAAGATCACCATCCATCCCAATCCTCTCTAAGGAATACTTTAATTCGATAAGCCTGCAGTTGCTTGCTTTCGAACCATTAACAAGTTACCTCATTTAACAATCACAGCTGCTCCGAACTGTGCTATCGTACATAAAACTGCAGGCGATTAAGATTTATACGTCGTCTGAACTCAAGCGGACTGAATAATTACTACGGCCAAAATGGAATTTCTGCGCGACAAAAATCAGTCCCAGTCCGCTAGAATTCCCAGTTAAAAACTGTCCCAGTTACTGCAAATAGAATACTTGAACGCCACGCTAGAATAAACATAGTTCGACTTAATTTCGTGTGCATGTTTCAATTTTAATAGCATAATCTGCGTTACATTGCAAAAGATATAGTGAATCGAGTTGAAAACGTACAATTTCGTTTAATATATCGAAAATGTTTGATAGTAGCGTGGGTTCCTATACATTTAAAGTCCATTCCCATTGCTTACTTCTTTTGGTGTGCATAGCCATAGGACCGGCTTTCGTCCAAACAGGCGTCCATAGATATTATATTATTATTTTTGCGTAATCCGAAAACGGTATGTTGAACGTTTGATCGAATGTACGTGCCGTCAATGCACACTCTTGCTTCCGTCATCCAATCCAGTACCTTATAAAATATACAAGCTAGACTTCCGAAGAATTCATACTTTTCGCCCTTCTTCAAACGTGATTGTCGCAGCAAATGATTTAAAAGTTTGTTGCTGATCGTTATAAATCAAATTTCAAGAGTTAACGAAAAAACAAGGGCGCAAGTTTATCCCAGCAAAAAGTTCATCTGGGTCCGCAATTCCCAAATTAAGTTTGCTAAATCTGAGAGGATAAGTCAACAGAGGCCCGCAGATTGGAATAAATGGAATAGGCGTGGTGGCTCAAACTCCTTCTGTCTTTATAGCATTGGAAAACGATAGCTCACACTTTAAATGATTGGCTTCAGTTTCGCAAGCGAAATATTCTATCACTGAAACCGATATGATAAATTTTTCTTTGTTTCCATATTTGAATTGTGAATGCGGCAATTTAAGAGGAAAAACCTGTTGTGTGTATTATAAGATTTCTATGAAACTCCCAAATAATGCAAATTGATAGCATACTGCATACTGCATATTATCGAACTTTATGTGTTTCAAAACATCTTTATTTCATGCAAATCTGATACTCGTCTGGGTTTTGTTTCTTCTTATACCTGGAATGTCGTTTTAATAGCAAGTTGTCGTGTAATTAATTGTACTGTCAGTTCTTGGTGGAAATTTATATTGAATTTCCAATTCATAATAAATCACACGACCGGTTTCGAAATAATTCATTATTATCAGTGTAAAATAATAATTTCTGTATATGGTGAAAAAAGTGCACAAAAAATTGTGTTTTATTAGTGTTTTATTTGTGTCACACGCCCAAATGAGAGAGCCTAAGATCAAATTGGCGTAAACTGAGTTACGCGGGTGCCCGCGCGGGTTCATACAAAAGTGACCCGCGCGGAGAGACGGGCCCCGCGCCGACAGGAGCACGCGCTGCATACGATTTTTTACATTTATTTTGCATGTACTATCCAAAGGCAGAAATCGTACTGTACAAATACTCAGGAACTGGTGACACTGCGTAAGTCGAGTCACCGCGACGTATGATTCGGATCCATTATCGATGCCTCTCAGACGTATGATTCGGATCCATTATCGATGCCTCTGAAACAATGATACTGAAACGCAATAAGTTTTTTCAGGTACTTCAGTTCACCATCTCGCTATACTAAAGGCCTGTTTCACCACTTCCTGATAAAGTGCCGAATAAGCTATTCACAACTTTTTTGACAGATTCACCATACTCGATATGTCAAGTTAATTGGTGGATAGCCTATTTGGCACTTATCAGGAAGTGGTGGAACAGGCCCTAAGTCTAATAATTCCAGCCAAACAATTTAAGAGCCAATTTAAAAGATTTAATAACTCGCAACGGAGATCAAATGAAATTATTTTATGAAATCTCAAACAATACCAATGTTTAGATAAAGTGTTTCACGAAAGTTTTTAATGAAAGAAACGACAGATAAAGAATTAAATATTGGGGGGTAGATAGAAAGACAGTCGGCCGGACGAATTTTCCATTTAGATTTACACAGCTCAGCGAAACACATAAATTGGATTTGAAATTGTTTTGACGATTGTGAAATTTCAAATTGAAAATTTACAGTATATGAGAGCTCTGAAACTGTTCTTTGTTTTCATAACTAGGATAGTTACTGTGATTCGAGAAACGATCCTATGTCCTTTTCGGGACCAATTGCATATCAAAGTTCATTAAAATCGGCTCAGCAGCTTCAGTGAAAATAATAATTAATAAATGGTAATCGCGAGGGAATCATACATTTTTTAGTTAAAACTATTCTAATATGTCCTTTCCCAGGGATATAAATATGTGCATACCAAATTTTATCACAATCGGTTCAGCGGTTCCAGTATTAAGAGGTAACAGACAGACAGAAAGATATACAAACCGTCAGACAGATAGACACAATTTTGTATTTATAATAATAGTGAGGATTATAGACGATATTATAATGTTATGAGCCAGTTTTCCACAAAATATTATCCTACCGACTTCGTAGAACGGCAGTTTTAGGAAGTCGAAAACAGCTAATATATTTCGACTTTTCGTAGAAGAGAACAATATTTTAACAGAAATATAAAGCAGAACAATAATAAATATCTTTTAAATAAAATCCCAGTGAAAAGAATTTGAACTAACAGCAAAGTTAGTCTTTGCTAATAGTATAAACTAATTATACGAGCAAGTTGAACCACGAGCGAAGCTAACTTTTAATCCGGCATTAATATTTCAAATAAGTCTGAGCTTCCCATTCATCCCCAATTAATTTTAAAAGATCTATTTTAGGAAATCCATACTAATATTATAAATGCGCAGTTGCGGGAGTCGTCTAAAACTAAATCTTTTTAGGGTTCCGTACCCAAAGAGTAAAAACGGGACCCTATTACTATGACTTCGTTGTCACTCCGTCTATCCGTCTTTTTTTTTTATTACTTATTCAGTGAATTAACATTTTACAATACACATTAAAATTTGCCAAACTGCGCAGCAGCAGTCTGTCTGTCTCCAGGCTGTATCTCAAGAACCGCTTATAGCTAGACTTCTGAAATTTTCACAGATGGTGTATATCTGTTGCCGCTATAACAACAAATACTAAAAAAACAAAATAAATTAAATACCTACTTAAGGGGGGCTCCCATACAACAAACTTGATTTTTTTGCTATATTTTTCTCGACATCAATAACGGCAAACAAAAGGCATTTGAAATATTCAAGAAATACTCAATTTTTACTTGCACTTTAATAATTTTATTTAAAATCTTGAATTTATTTTACTCATGCTATTAATCCTTATCAAGGTACAGTTTATGTAGCTAATATATTTTGGTCTAGGCTTTTTACATCAGTAATCGACATTCACGCGGGCTGAGCCGCGGGCGACCGCTAGTCTTTATATAAATTGTCTCAGTAATCAGGATTATCTACTGATTAAGAACAACAAACCTACCAGGTTACTAATTTGCGATCACCTTTAAACGATTCTATAAGCGAGAAGTATAAAAAGCAGACAGGTAGACACTTCAGCATTTATGATTTAGTATGCATGTCTGTGCATATTATAGTGCTATCAGAGAATAGTACAAGCTTTAGGCGTCTCCCAGACAGACGCGGACAGCGGTGGTGGTGGCGGCGGCGGTCAGTTGTTTGTACTGCCACCGCCACCGCGTGTGTCTGTGTCGTTCCTAGAACTCTCAAGTCATCCAACTGACCGCCGCCGCCACCGCCACCGCTGTCCGCGTCTGTCTGGGAGACGCCTTATGAAATTATGACTTTTTTTGCAATTTTGCTCTACTTTATATTATCAACAACTAGATGACGCCCGCAACTCCATACTCCATTGCGCCAAAATTAGTTTACCGCGCGAGAACCGTACATTTTCCAGGATAAAAAGTATCCTATGTCCTTGCCCGGGGCTCAAAGTATTTCCACACCAATCGGCTGAGGGTTGGGCGTGAAAAGGTAACTCACAGACATAAATACTTTTGCATTTATGATATTAGTATAAATATGGATATTGGTCTTAGCCACTGCAGATTAACGAGAAATCGAGTATGATAATAAATTCGACCGTATTTATCTGCTGAAGACTGCAATGCAGAACTACTTGGCAATCGTTTTGCATCAAATTTCCTAAATCGAATGGTCTACTTCAATATCGCTAATGCTTTAAATTCAACCAGCAAGGCTGTTATATAAAAGTTTTTCCATTAAACACTTATTTTGTTGTGAATGAGTTTATAAATTATTTTGTTGTGAATAGAAGTTATCCTGTCTATTCAATAATCACAGACCGACTGTAGTTTTGTTGCCTAAAAACTAAAAGCTGTTCGACCTGTAAGAACTTTGTGCCCATATGATAAAAACATAATATTATGATCATGTTTTTAAGAAATTCTTTATATCAGCTCAGCTTTATAAGATATTTCATTCTAAAGTTTCGAGGCTTCGCGCACATTGCATTGTAACGAAGCGCAGGCCGCAGCGGATGGGCCGTATTTTCGTACGTTAGTTAAGTAGTGACCCATCGCGGTATCAAAAGACTTATGATATAATTATTAAGTCGGTTAAAAATTGCGATCCATCCCGCTGCGTTCCGTCACGATATGCGCAAAGATTTAAAAATAAATTTATGTTGAAGTTATAGTAATTATTTAATTTAAAATTTACAATAAACTGTTGAGGGTGAAGCCAAACGAGCGTAATTTTGTGAGTCATGATTTGTATGAAAAGATATTTACGCGACCGAAATTCTACGACACAACTCACAAATTACGCTCGTTTGGCTTCACTCTTAATTATAACAACTGATATTATTGTGATTTTAGTAACCCTCAAGTACTTAGTAAATAGTACATTACTAAAATGCACCTAGACGTGCTTATTTGTTAAAGCATTTTATTTGACTCAGTTACTTTTCCATATCATAGTATTAATTCGATGACTAATCATAATTTAAGTATTTATAGCTTCGCAAAACAAGATTTTGGCTTCGGCAATCGAATCTGCAAACTATAAACTGAGATTGTTTGCCTACACATGTTTGCACGACCCTGCAATCAAATTTATTGCTCAAATTAATCGAGTCGATTTCTGACTTGATTGAAAGGTACGTGTTTTGCACAAGTTTTGTTTAGTTGGGAACTAACTTGCTTATTTGGGGAAATAGTTGACTAAGGGGTTATAAAACATCTTGCTCTTTGAAAATGTTTGTATTGTCAAAACTCAGCATCAATAGCTCAGAGGGGTTAGTGCGAGTTTTATTCGATCATAATATTTATGGGATCAAAGCAGTATCCACGTTAGCCAGTAGATGGCACTGCTTTGATCCCATACAAATTCGCGTTTACGCGCTCGATGCAGATTGAATAAAACTCGCACTAACCCCTCTGATCTGTAATAATTAGTGAAATTACCTATACATTCTAAAAAAAAGAAAGTTTAACAAAAACTCATTTTAAAAATAAACACATAAGTATTTGTGACTAGAGTCATAGTTTTGGGCCATTTGTAATGAATAAAAAACAATTAAATTAACCATAATATTAGAATTTTCGTAAAGGCTAGAACAGTTAAACTAAATAAAAAGTATACGCGGTCAAAAACACAGTTAATTCAGAATAAGAAATTAGAGTTTCTAATTTCCTATAAAGTAAAGTCACAGTCAGCGAGTATCAGTAAGCAAACGAGCAGGTTAAATGTGATCTAAATGCAAAGCAATTTTATAGTATTGCACTCGAGTCGAGTTTGCAGATCGGATCGGTGAAAATTGGAAATGTACTTGTACGCTATACAACACTGGCAGGAAAACCTGTAATCAACAATTTTAAAGCTTTTAACGCTATTAAGCCAACCGGTTCAGCGTTTTCATAGTGAGTAAATACAAATATTTCTATAGGTACTACCTGCAGGTATTACAAACCTTTTTAAGCTCCATATTTTATGTGTAAGTATAGAGGTATTTTAAGATCGTAAAGTGTTCATCCTTGTCTAAATCACCACTAAAATCATTTTTCTTACGTGTGAAAGTGTGTCAGACATACATCTATCATAATTCCTAACTTTACACTTAAACCTTTGTGTAACTTCACACGCTGTTGACAAAAAAATAAAACGTTGACTAAGCGCTACTTACTTCTATTGCAATATTTTTCCATATTTACGCGCGACAGCAATAATCTCAAACGCGAGAGAATCTGCCAAACAATGCTCGGTCTATAGCCGAATTTATCTGTCTTCCACCACCCACCTATAATTGGGATATGCGGAGGATGGAATGCAATTTGCTGTAATACGTTAATACCTGCACCGCTCCGCGTGCCACAAAGCATATCATAACATTAAAGATTCCATGCACTATACGTACTCGCAAAACTTTAATATTCACTGTTATGTTTAAATTTTTTAAAAATATAATGTGAAAAGGCACTGTAAAAGAGAGAGAAACGGAATGAACCGCGAAGAGAAAATATATACATTCTCTTGGTTCATTTCAGTTGTAGGAAACGTGTGTGCAGCTATTTCAGCGAGCTGTGTCAATTTTGATATTTTTTCATTTATATGTATTTAAAAGTCCTATTCTTCAATAGCTCAATGTAACTCAGAAGGCTTACGTAATGTTTAATTAGTGTGTGTTGTGAATAATGTGATCATTCACAGACCGCAGTGGAAATACGAAGAAATAGAAACATGGACAGATTTTATAGACAATATATAAATTTAGTAAATATGTTATTTAGTGTATTCTTAGTATGAATTGTTCAAAACTCCTGCAAAGTTTTAAACTAGCCATGATGAGCATGCAACAAAGTAATATACCTCCTTAAACCTAATTGCCAGAATACTGCAGGTGATAAAACATCAACGTAACTTTGTTGTGGAAATTAAAACTAGCGAAACAATGGCACTTTAAGCTGGAAATTAATTTACTTAGCACATTCACGACCCTAAATTAAGAAAGGGTCTTAAATTTTAACTAACATTGGGCCGGGACGTCGTGACTCGTGTTTGGTTGAGTTGGTGTAATTGGCAGTATTCGCAGTGTCCGTATTAGCTGTGTCATTTACATTACAATTTGAGAAAATTCTTTTCTTCACTTTGTTCATGTGGAAAGGCTGCATCACTTACCAGCGATGCAGCCTTTTCTATACTTTTTCTATACCTACAATAATAGTAAAGGAGGAGACCATTGAATATTCTTACTTGCTTGAAATCAGACATGAAGAAAGATCAATCAAACAGACCAATTTCCAAAAACTTTGCAGAAGAAACTTTGGGAGTTGGCTAACCTCTTGACAAACCCTGTATCCTTTTTGAATGATGAATGATAAACTTTATTAAACTAGTCAATTCATTATTTTATAAAATCCCTACAAAATGTGAGGATGTGTGTAAATATTAAAGGCTAAAAAGTTTATGCTTTATCATTTTATTTGTGGAGCATGCGACAAGAACATTCGATATTATTATACTGCGTGAAATTTAAATGGTTGTTTTCCCGCAGTAAAACGAATCTATCTTAGTAGTACAATAGATTTGTGAAGTTTTTTTTGTTCAAATTATTAAAAATATTCGGCCGGGTCCATAGCCTCTCGCGCCTATCGACATAAAGTTGCCATAGTACGTCATACAAAATATTTCGTATTTTCAAAAAATAACTTGCATGATTCGATAGTACTACTATAGGTAAATCGGCCTGGGGGGTTATTATGAGCTCTTATATCCAGCCAGTTTACAGGCCAATTTACAGGCCATTGCATAGACACGGCTTGTAAACTGGCTGGAAACTGGCTGGATATAAGAGCTCGTAATAACCCCCCTGCTGCGGGAAAACAACCACTAAAATTTCACGTTGTATTTTAAACCAAGCATTTAATTATAGCATTAGTTCCATTATAACGAGACACTGCGTCGCACAATTAAATATTGTAGGCACTAATTGAATCAATTACGCACAATAGAAAATCGTAGCCGATATCAATGCGAAAATTTGGAAAATTAATTTTGAGGTTTCACGAATTCAGCCTGATTGTTGTAATCGCTAAATCTCGTTTCGCCAATTTACGAATGATCCGACTTTGCTCTGATAATAATGAGATATTAATAATGTTGTTATGCGGCTATGTCCGTGTATGTGGTAATGTGGTATGTATGTATTTATATATGTAAGTATATATAATGGAAATCTCCGACAAAGCGAGGTTGCTAACATTAAACAGGCTAAATTGTAGCAGTGGTCAGCTGAGGTAATATCTGCAACGATCTTAAAAAGCGCTTGCAGAAAACTTAAAAAGCGCTATTCGGAATAGTGGCATTTGTCCGTCACAAATTATTACTTATTTTTTCCCTTACGCCTAACGAAAGTAATAATTAAAAAAAAAAACGACGAATCACTTCAAGAAAAGGTAGGTTACCTATAGTTAGCAATTGTGATTCGCTTGGCTCGTCTTGACGGGGGCACTGCCGTGCCCCCAGATGTAAAAATATCAGTTTTAGGCTGCGTTTCCACCAGAGATGTGCGATGAACTGTGTCGTGCAAGGATAATAATAATAATAATAATAATATTCTTTATTTGCATAAATATGGTACATTAAGGTGTTGCTAATCAAACAGTGTCTCACATATTTTGTCGATTTTCTCGACGTGCAAATGTTAAATTTATGATTTAATGGTCAATCATCTTAAATAATATCTATAATTTACATATTTCATGGCTAATTCGAATTACTGGATTACATTATTAGTTTAATTTACAATTTACAGTCAAATATCAATAAGTAATTGTGAAACATGTCAATTCTTAATTAAAATTCATAAATCATAACAATTGTAAATTAATAAATAAAAGCATACTAATAATTCATGTCAAAGTAAAATTTAAAAAGAAAAAAAAACCAGCAACTGACAACAAGACAAAGGAGTAGAAGAAGAAGATGTGTAGCAGAGCTGTAAAACTGCGCTGGTACAGTATGCGCAACCTACCACCACATACATTTCAACACACATTTCTCGCAACACATCTCTCGCACACATTCCTCGCTTGTTTTGTATGTGCAAAAATCTAGCTCCGCAGCCGCGTTTCCACCAGAGCTGTGCTGACCGAGGCGAAGTAAATGAAGCGATTCTATTGGTTCTTTACAAACACATCCCACGCTACGCATCCTCGCACATCTCTGGTGGAAAACGCAGCCCAAATAGAAACGCTTAATTTGCCTGACAACATTCAGCGCAGCGATTCTATTGGATCTAAAAAACACATTCCACAGAACACTGGTGGAAACGCAGCAGAATATTGTTAGATAAAAATTTTCAGTTTGCGATTTCAGTCATGCTATCTTATATTATGCACTCGCATTATATCGTGTGAGTGTGATATAACAAATCACGCCAATTGGAAGAATCAATTCAAAATCAATACAAAAAAAAAAATGATAATATCATAGACCAATTAATATATTACTAGGATAATATGCGCAATAGTTCGTATTATATCTTGTTTATACCTCCACGTTAGGATTCATACATGACCTTGAATCCATCTATCAACCGCACCAGTCTCATAATAACAATTTCGCACCGAGGACAATGAATTGGATACCTCCAGAGTGTGTGCCAATAAAGTTATTCCGAAGAACGGGCGGGAAAAGTTATAATTTATGGACGTCTAAGTTTTATCGTCAGTTATCCACAACTGGCGGCGTCAGATTCCTCCGCTGTATGCTGTATTATGCCAATGTTATTACACCGTCTGAATTTCCCAGCGTCTGAAAGCTCAAGCCTCCATTACTCACGACCTTCGGCTTGACCGTGAAACTGACTATCAGCATCCACCACTAGCGCTATTATTTGACGAAAGCTTGAGAGATAAATCCTTAATGCTCGGGGGTCTTTACAATCCCCCATTAGGACTTTGTTCATTCGCAATCTTCTTATAAATTATGTAATACACATAATATTAATCTTATTCAAAATTATTATTATATTATGTATTATAATCGAAACACAGGCAAAATTCAAGTAGGTATTACAGTTAGGAACTTGAATGTACGCAAAAGTTTCTATAATGATGCAGGCATTCAGCTAAAAATATTTTAAAATTACACTCCAAAGTGCTCTAGACAGGATATCAAATACTTCCTGTTTCAAGTATGCCTATGCCCTGCTGTAGCAAAAGAAATAAATAAATAAAATAAAAATCGCTTTTATTTAAAATGAGTTACAGATACACTTTTTGAACATCGAATCTACGATTATGGCTACCATTGTAGGTTCGGGAATTAGCCCGGCGAGAAGAGCCGGCGTAAGACTCTATTGGTAGACTCATTAGTCAATCTTTTGTTCTCATTTTAACGCATTATTTTCAACTAGATGACGCCCAAATACGTTTACGAGGAGGTAGTTTTAGTCTCAAAGATTTTGGGCGCCACGGTTTGGGCGTTAATGCCCACTGACAGACAGACACTTTCATATTTGTAATTATTAGTATGGACATCTTTAACATTTAAAAGTGTTTTGAAATTGAACCACAGTTTCACACAACCTGCACAACCCTCATAACACCTACTTTAAACAGCTTAATGTTCATAATTATCCGTCCAATAGCTCCGAGTGTAACAGTTGTTCTTTCGTTTAATGTTAAAGTGTCGCTCGTTTTCAGGCGACACAATAATTAAGTTTAAGTCGTTCGCAACATTGTAGTTGACATCAAAGTATGGCCGCGAGCATTTAGCAAAATTAGGGAGGTATACCGAAGACTTTAACTCCTGAGTTAAAATCCTTTTAGAGTTCTGAGTTAAATTCCTATTGCATAACTTTTATTGCGGATTTTAAGCGCCGTGACCGAATTTTGAAATTCCATAACGAAAATAAACCTAACACTGACCTACAAGTATACATCCAGTCAGAACTGAGCGGTCTTCATACAGCTATCAGTATTTTGAATAAAGATTTGTCGACGATCTGTGACTGGAGTAGGAACTATGGACTCTTAATTAATCCCGCAAAAACCCAATTAATCCTAATTGGCAGCCCGGGACTAGTCTCCAGGATTGACCATAACTCCTTACCTCCCGTCCTTATCAATGGTATTACAATCCCATTTAGTAAGGTTGTGAAAAATCTCGGGGTGACATTCGATGAAAATTTTTCTTGGTCGCCACAACTTCAAAACGTTAGCAAAAAAGTATTTTCTACCTGGCATTCCTTAAAACGTCTCCGGTACGTTCTTCCTACCCAAACCAAAGTAGTTTTAGCTCAATCCCTGTTTCTCTCCCTTCTTGATTATGCTGATGCTTGTTACACCAACTTAACTGAAGATCAACTTAATAAGCTTGAGCGCCTCCAAAATCTTTCGCTGAGGTTCATATTCGGCTTACGTAAATATGACCATATTACTGAATTCCGTCTCAAGCTTAAGTGGCTCCCAATCCGTTATCGCCGTGATTTTCGCATACTCTCTTTACTATACAACATTTTATTCGACTCCCATTACCCTAATTATTTAAAAACCAATTATATGTTCCACAATTATGATAGGCAAGATCTCCGCTCCCATTCAAAACTCCTCCTCAACATTCCCATCCATCAAACAAAATATTTTCATTCCTCCTTTACTGTCAAGTCCATTGTACTTTGGAACTCCTTACCTACTCATATTAGGCAGGCGAAAACATTAAATCACTTTAAGTCGTTACTTTTTAATCACTATTTTAATTCATCAGTCAACAATAATAATTATTAATTTCATTTAAATATTCCTTTTTTATGACCATTTATTTTGTATACTTAATATATAAATATATTTTTATTGTAAGTATTATTATTTTATATTTTTATGTATATTATATTGTAATATGTATGTATTTTATATTATAATATTAATTATTATATTATATTATTGTTTATTGTAATATTTATTGAATACCTATATCTTATATTATCTATAACTTAATTTTATACTTTTGCACATCACCACTTTCCAAAGTTCATCATCTCAAAGACGTGTGAAAGGTTGCCTGGAAGATATTGCTTTAAGTAATAAGGCCGCCTTTGTGTGCAGTTCAATTAAATTATAATATTGTATTTGTATTTATAATGTAATATGTGCAAAATAAAGTATATTTGTTTGTTTGTTTGTTTGTAAATCTTCCTTCGATCAAACAAGGCCATTTAAGAGCTGTGCGAGTCTGTGAACGTGCGGAAATTCAAGAAATATATCCGGTATGTTAAATATTATCCCTTTTTAGTACAACATTTTCTCCCTCTTCTCTATTCTATGTTGAAATATATTTATTATTTAATCTCATTTCAACTGTATCGCGTTTAGAAATTTATGAGCAATGAACAGCGTCGGCACACCTGCCCACTTAGGGTCCAATTACACTCAATCGTCATACAGGAGAACGCGAACGTTCAAAGTAGAAACAGAATTGGACACTGGCTCGAAATACGAAAGTGTGTCCGTCTGTCTGTTACCTCTTCACGGTAAAACCACTGAACCGATTTTGCTGAAATTTGGTATGGAGATACTTCGAGTCCCGGGATAGGACATAGGACCTTTTTTATCCCGGAAAAATGTACGGTTCGGTCAGAGGGCATGCGTCGCGGGCATGCCTCACGTGCTCTGTTGACTGCACTATGATGCATGCCCTTAATGAACAAAATAAGGCAGAATGTGGACATAACTATAGATAATGATATAACAGCCTGTTTGTTATACGTACTATCAGATTGTTTGTTTTTATTACTATATCTTAATATTATTTTAATAGGCAAACAGATATTAATGTGTACCTACTTATTTAATGATAACATTATGTGTGGCGTCTTTGCCTTACTAATTATTATGTTACACCTATTGTAAAAAATCAAACCAAATCTGTTCAAACCTGTGTAACTTTAAGTAGCCTTAGTATACTTCTGATTTGTTAAACTTATATTTTTGTAAGTATATAATTATATCTAAGTACATTTAAAAAGCAAATCGTATGTGCGATACCAGTGCCCAGGTAAACCGAACCGGTTTGTGGCGCACTTGTTATACATGTAAAACAATGTTTATAATTATATAGATGATTAAATAAATAAATAATAAAAAAAAAAGATAAATTGATTCATTCATGACTGAACTACGTAATTTGGACGGCTGTCAGATCACGATTAACATAGACTTGAATTATCCCGACCAAATAACGTAGGTCCTCCATTTCTAAATTAATCAATTTGTCCTCAAAGCGCGCCATAGGTGGGTATAAAATTGGTTATAATTCTTCATTTTCATGTTCATTTTTAACGTTTGCTGGGTCAGACTAGTACTTACAATATATACAATACAATCCCCTAGCGTTTTTTTACAATATTAAATTAAATGTAAATTAAATTCGTTCAGTATTCATTAAGATAAGAAAACACATTTGTGGCTGACGAGGTAATCGAAATAGAAACTATCAAATTTAATAAAACGCTTTATATTCTTTTAAAGTTAAAAGTTCAAATTTCATTACAAGTAGATGCAAAACTGAGCAATCCAAGCAATTTTTACCTTTAAAATGAACACAGTATATATATACAGATGCAAAACCAGCAACATTTCTACATAAACTTCCCGAGAGCAATACAAACAAGGATTAACCCTTGAACAATTTTAATGAAACTACAATTAATTTCTGCAAAAAACAGCAACGTACATCAACTCCGTAAATCCCAAATTAGATCTGATATGACAGTGTCAATCACTTTTATAAAGGTAGCGTACATAAAACATACATCTTTTTATTCAACGGCTCAAACATAGAGTAAAAAAGAAAAAAAAAACACAATTTCTCTCGCATTGCCGCCTCCGCAGCTCTCGAGAGTGCTTCACCTGCAGGGACAATTGAAGATGTTATATTTTATCTAGTTAGATATTAATGCTTGGTTTTATTTGGCAGAAAAACCGGTCAAGTGTTGTATATAAAGAAAACTTGTTCCTCGTAAATCTTCATACCTATAAATGGATCCCAATTTTCTCTAGAGCGCTTACAGATGAACGGCACTTGTCGAAGGCAGTCGACGGCACGTGTCGACAAGTGCAGTAAGCCGTTCGTATGTAAGAAGCCTCAGTCACAGTAACGCGTGAACTGCTGGACATGTTTATGATATTTGCCTCAGATATGGTGTACAATGTGTGTGAAGGACATTGGCTATAATATTGTCGCAGAAATATATCAAAAATATACTGTAAATATTCATTTTATTTCTCGTTATTGCAGTGGCGAAATATCTGCGAAAACATCAGTAGTTTTCATGTGATATTGGAACAAATATACAGACAGACAAACAGAAAAACAGACATACAGACAAAAAACTAACCACATTTTTGGCTTCTATAGCGATGTAGTGACACTCCGCGCTAATTATTTTTTTAAATATTATCTATAATGTACAGAATTTTCATTTCTACAGTTTTATTATATTATTACATTGTATAGACTACCAAAATCTTTTTTTTCATACTTCAAATAGCAATTACTAAACATACAATACTTATTTACAGTACACACAATATAAGATGTAACCAAACTGATTAAATCTACGAAGTAAACAAACCGATCTTTTCGCAACAACGAGAAGGCAATAAAGGGTAAAACAACACAAACATAGTGCTTTATCAATATTATTATATTTGCCTATTCCGCAGTGAGCTATCGCAGGAGGACTGTTAAAGCAACTTATTTCCCGGTAGAGCAGTTCTGTATACAGTCCTCATATGAGCCTCATCAACATTTATACCAGAAATATATTTTCCGAACATAAAAACTAGATAGGTAAGCGTCGGACTAAATATTACTGTATCACGATTCAGCTATGAGACATTAATATAGCTTTGATACAATCTGGATAAACAGCAAAATAGTTTTCTTATAAAATTTAAAACACACGTCAAAAAATAGATTTTTTGAGTTTTGACCAATAGTAATAAAAATATAAAGCTCAAAAAATTGTTGCTATAGCGGCGACAAAATCCATGATAAAGGCGTCTCCCAGACAGACGCGGCCTGCGGTGGCGGTCGCGGTGGCGGTCACTTGGATGACTTCAAAGTTCTAGGAACGACACAGACACACGCGGTGGCGGTCACAGTACAAAAAACTGACCGCCGCCGCGACCGCCACCGCTGCCCGCGTCTGTCTGGGAGACGCCTAAAACTGGTACTCTCATGCCGACCATTCGAGAGACAGTCATATTATAACAGACAGCTGATGAACCGATAGGGGAAATCTAAGTAAGTGTTTTACGGAACCTTAACCAGCAGATTTTTTGTATATTGATAGGTTAATAGTTATATAATTTCAGTGTTACATTGTCCTAAAATAGAACAATCCATATATTTTTAGGACCATCAACTCAAAATATTAAATCCTTTCTATCTCTGTTAACTACCACTTTCGAGATTTCTCCCTGAGGAAATTGTTGTTCGTCTTATCAAAATGAAGCGAAAATGAAACGTAATGACACGAAAAATTAGCTTGATAGTAATAAAAAAAAAATTGTTCTCTGGAACCTGTACTAATACATATAATTTTATGATGGTAGTGACAGCGAACGACTGGTTTTATTAATTTTGAATGTATTATCGCGTTTAATTGTGTCAAGTACATTCAGCGACTCTAGAAGCTGTCGGGGACATATTAATTTCTATGTAAAGCTTATTTAATGTTTTATATCTATAGAACATGGGTTTTATTTTCCTAAAAATATTACTACTCGATTAAAATTTTTTAGCGAAACTTCGTCTTTTTCTGTTAACGAGAACTTTGAAAGTAATTATAAATACTCTTCGTAGGTTTTTAGACTTCGGTATGTTGTATGTAATTTTTTAGGAAAATCAATATACCATATTTACTAAACGAGCGTTAAAAATTATATTTTAAATGGTCTAATAATCAGATAAAATAGTTTTTCATAATCGAATGTAAATGGCAAAACAATCTCTGCCGGATCGGTTAGTATGAATATATTCACAAGTTTATTACACGTTGATTTCAAGTCAAAATGAACTGTGACTTGAGAGCAACCGCCATTTAATAAAGCCTCAGTCATTAGCAAAGGACGCCCGAATCATTAGCCGCTGGAGACACTCGAGTCGCTTAATTAAACTTCATTAAATTAATACACATCCTGTACAGGTATCCTTATAAACCCGAGTAATGTACAAAATGTTACATTTGTTTATGGGTTTAATAGAAGGTTTAATAATATAACTTAAAATACTTATTAAACACTTAATCAATGTTAGATATTATCAAAATGCACACTTTAAAGGTGTTAGTAAGTATAAACCCGAGTAACCTATAATTATTCAATGTGTCCCGACACCAGTATGTTCGTCGACTTGTGCATCCGCTTGTATGCTTGTAGTAGTGAAAACATTGTAAAAGCGTAGCTACGTACGTAGTAGTCTACGTGCGTAGCAGTCTACGTGCGTAGCAGTCTACATGCGTAGCAGTCTACGTGCGTAGCAGTCTACGTGCGTAGCAGTCTACATGCGTAGCAGTCTACGCGCGTAGCAGTCTACGCGTAGCTGTCTACGCCTGCCTACGCCCGTAGCAAGCTACGAGCTATGATACTACGCGCTACGCCGAGGCCCGCTTGCACAATCTGGGTAAGAATTATTAGCTTAAATTAACTTTGGGTTCAACATCATATTGTCTCTTTTACCCATACGAAGAATGAGAAATATAACATGATTAATATACTGTTAAATCAGATAAACGCCAGACATTAACTTTAAACAAGAAATTTTAAATAGATTACGTCTTGTTTACCTGCTTTTCTATGTTTGAACTAAAAATTAAAAGTGATAACACTCGTATCTGTGTACTCGAATATGTGAAAAGAGTTGTTTAAAAAAATCTTGCTGGCAAGCACTTGGGAGGACCAGGCAATTTTTTCTCATAATATTACACTTTTATAAAAACAATGCCATAAGAAATTTAATATACAATATCACGTAATGTTCTGCGACATGTATGGGGAATGCAATATGTAAATTTTATACTAACCTCAGCGCTCCAGGTTACGCTAGGAATTTCCTTATATCGGTTACTATGTTGCATGTAATATAGCGGCGATCTTACATTATATAATATAGATGGAACATACCGACATATCAAATAGTGGTGAGGTTATACACGTCATAATATTCACTAATAATGAGGTACATCCTTATCTAGATGATGCCTATATCTTCGATGCGCGCTGATTCCCTTGTCTTGTAGAAACCGTGCATTTTTCCGAAATGACATTTATCCTTTGTCCTTTCCATGAATCAGAAAACTCCATACCACTTGGTAATAACGTTTTCAACATAGGAAACGAACACACTTTTGCACTTATAATATTAGATAAATAGTACGGGTACAGCTACACAGAGCTGGTAAATGTTTAAGAAATCGTACAAGTTAAACAAACCCATCAGAGGTCAAGAAAAATCTTGTTTACAAAAAATAGAATAGTCACATTTAGTAAATCCCAAAAACCATTAGAGCCAATTAAAATGCAATTAGACCTCTTTGCTAGAAAACAAATGAAACTTCTAACAGTGCATTTTATTACTAGCGGAAATGTTGAAATAAGACGTTCAGAGAACAAGCGCATAATACATCCGCTGCCGGTTATTAAATATTATAATGAAGCGAGTCTGAAAACAAGTAAGTACTATAGGATTGTATTTCGTATATAATATTATGAATTAAACAAAAAAGCGCTACTAGGATTGGCCTCTGATGTGTTACGTAGTAACCTTAGAGCAATAAGTTATTGCTCTGAGGTAGTAACTATTTGTTTACTAATGGCGCTTATAGTCGCATCAAGACAACGAAACATAACATTATCATTAAATAATTTATATATTAGAAAAGACTGTTACAGACTCTTTAATATGCCTATCTAATAAAATGAATAGCAAAAAATTGTCTACTCTTTAATATACTGCGTGACTGGTGAGACATGTTCAGTACTCGAGGATGTGATATTTGGCTATTATATTAGTTGGAAAAAAATAATATAAAAAATAATATCAATTGATCACTGAGTAAATGTAGCTTAAAGTTAAATAATTATTTCACCCAACGCATGGACACCGCGAGCGGGAGGGGTAGTTGTGTGGTGTTTCTTTGGTAGCGCACGCCTCTGCACCGGCCGCATAGTATGTCTACTTGCCTAGCCGCGTAATTTACTTAGTATCCATGATTCATTTATTTTTGGGAAATTCGGAAAAAATTAAGAACCTAATTTTATTACATAATTATAATGAGAATCGAGTACAGAGTACTCTCCATAAGTATCGGTAATGTCTCACCAGTCATGTTGTAGAGTAGAATTTTTTTTGCTAATCAAAATATCACCTCGCATTACTAATCCTCTCATAACCATCACAAACAGTTAACGGAGCATAATAAAGATGATGACAAAACGAGCCACTTAATATGATTTGGGAATCGAGAGTGGCAATCGTGGACGGGAAATGGCTAGACGGTCGAGACTCTGAATGGAGGAGAGGATGGAGACACGACTGCGCCGAGCCCACGGGACACGGTGTTAGACCATTCATATTTGATAACCCGAATATGTTATCAAAATTGTGGATGCAATCCAATTCTGCTTGTCATGAATAAACCATAACCGACGGATGAGAGTGTTATATATTATTTCAGCTGTAAACCAAGAAATTAATACTAGATAACGAGTTTTTTAAATTTTTCGATAGCATATTTTTATATTACGTTGAATAGAAATTGGTTAATGTTTTAACGCTAGCCAATCTAAAGTGAATAGATAAACTTCAGTCGAAACACTTCAGAACCCAGGCAATCTACTACTTCATAAAAAATTGCAAGAGCAAATATTCGTTTATCAAATAGAAATCCATACTATTACTATATAATATTATAAATGCGAAAGTGTGTCTGTCTGTTACATCTTCACGCCTAAGCTGCAGAACCAATTTGGTATGGGGATACTTGGAGTCCCGTGAAAGGACACAGGATACCTTTTATTCCGGAAAATTGTAGGGTATTCACGCAATAAACGAATTTTAGCGCAACGGAGTTGCGGGCGTCATATAGTAAACTATACAGGGTGCAATTATACCTTCCTGCCAAATTTTAATATATTGATCCTTGTTAAAAATAAAAATACACGTATTTTTTCTTTTATAATCACTCAGTACTCAAATGTTGAGAAATAGCTTCCGAAAGTTATCCTAAAAAACACTACAATTAATGGACACTACGCGTCGCCCTCGCGTGATGCGACCCCGCGCGGGCGCCTCCCCCCCGCGTTACCCCCGGTCATGCCCGCGCGCCGCGAGTGACCATTCTGCAACGATTTTAAATGGGATAAAATATGTCAATAAAGAAAATATAACACCCAATTTTTTTTGGTTAAATGGACTCTCCTAATGATACCTAAGCCCTGGAAAAAAGGTTTAATTGCACCCTATATTATTAATTCAAATGAATTATGCAAAAGCAAAACAATTATCATGGAGGCGTTTAAATAAAGAAAAAAAAATGATTGCATTAAAAACTTCGTAGCGTCGCGAACAATGTTCTTCCCCTGAGAACAATAGGGGAGTAGTGCATCAAAGGTCTTTTGAGGTCCAACTATATATTCCCTTACTGTACCGCTAGACCTGGTGCATCGCATTTCGACCTTACCCCACAGGTATAAGGTTTAAAAGCTGTATAAGGGATCAGTCGGCGACTGTACACAGACACGATTGTCTGATTATGAATAGGGACACGAATTAGTGCGCAATCTTGTACGGCTTAGCTGGATTAATTATGTATAAATCACTGCAGATGAATTATTATCTTGAAGCATTAGTAGGAGCTAATGCTGCATTTGTTTAGTGCATTTAGTTGCATATTGTGGTATGTCTACACGTATTAAAATAGCTTAAAGCCAAAAACAGGTCAACTTTCAGCTTTTATAAAATGACGAAAGTTTGGCTGACTCTTGGGTTTCAATATTATATAAACACGTTTTTTTGCTACTTAAATAACGATGATATAAAGACGCATAAGATTTTCATTCAAAAACGTAGTTGATACAAAGAAAACAAGGTATTAATTAATAGTATTTTAATTAAAGATCGAGGAATAAGAATATATAATTAGCATTTAAATTAAACCCGTTAATGAAAGGTAAAGCGTCGTATCCAACTATTGTAAATTAATCCTACATTAGAAACTGCTCAAACACCGCTCAGTAAATATAAACAAGAGAAACACATTAAACGGTCGTATTTCCCACGATAATTGAACGAGACGCTCAAAAAATACAAGCTCTTACTATTTACTATATAAAATACAAAGCGATTTGACTGATATATGAAGGGACAGTATAGAAACTTGAAATTTCAGACACGTCTTACTCTGGAGTAGGCATCTACTTAGAAATAATTGTCAAAATTGTACACCAAGGGCTTAAACACGGAATAAAACATGGAATAAAATATTAGGTGTAACTAGACGATTTTTCCGAGATAAAAAGTATCCTATATGTCCTTTTCGGGACTTGCAGTAATAAGAATAAATTGAGCGGTTTGGACATGAAGATTGAAGAGGTAACAGTTAAGCAGACAGACATACTTTTACATTTATAATACTTATTAGTCTAGTATGGATATCCGGCCAAAGCCGTGGGCATAAACTAGTCTGCCAGTAAAGGTTGAAATTTAGGTAGATTTCCACTCATTAGAGCCAACGCGAAGTAGGCGTACCGTAAACACAATTCACGGGAGCCCTGGCGTTTTCAAAATGGTCGCGCGTTACTCGCCAGCCAGCCAGCGAAACCTGTGCCGTGAAATGATTTGTCAACCACCTTGACCCAGATTCCCCTTCGCCGTGCACAAATAACAAAACCGGCTAAGTGCGAGTTGTATTCGCGCACGAAGGGTTCCGTTATAGAGCAACAATAGGCAAAATTTTATTTTTGTATGGGAGGGAGTTTAATATTAATTTTATTTTGTTTTTAGTATTCGCTGTTATAGCAGCAACAGTTATGGTTCTAGAATCTAGAGATACAGACGGACAGGCAGACAGACATCGAAGTCTCAGTAATAGGGTCCCGTTTTTCACCGTTGGGTACGGAACCCTAAAAATGGGTGGCACTCATTTAAGTGGGCGGTGGGTGCTTCTAAATCAAATACACTCACCAAATGAAGTTAGGAAATGCTTTCGTTTATTCTCTAATATAAAAACGTTATAAACTTTTAAGCACTTTAAACGAACATTAATTGAATAGCGAGCTATATTTAGCGTAGTAAATAGTAATTTGAACTTTATGCGAATCACCTGGTACCTAGAACTTCTAATAATTATATTGACGGCCGCAATTATATTCAGCCTTGAAGTACTAAAAATATTTAATTCATTTCGTCTGTAATAAAAAATCAAATCAAAAGGGAACTTAATTGTGGGCTCAAAATTGAGTCACTTGTGGAACGATTCGAGAGTCGAGACAGAATTCTCATTTCATTCAGACCCTTTGCTGAGCGAAATTTGATACTGTACATTAAATATTATGGAGGCACTCAAAGACAAAACGTAGTAAAATGATAATGACTGTATCGTAAAAGTTGCGGCTTATTAGCCAAATACTGTTATTGTCCCATCTTCTGTCTCTCGAAAATGGGTATTTTTCAGAGCATAATCGCAAACGTTATATTTAACTTCACATATGCATAGTAGAATATAATCTAAATCGATTTTATCTATAACTATTACAAATGCGAAAGCGTGTCTGTCTGTCAGTTACCTCTTCACGCTTAAACCGCTGAACTGATTTTGCTGAAATTTGGCATGGAGATATTTCAAGTCCCGGGAAATAAAAATAACATATTAGGATACTTTCTATCCCGGAAAAATGTACGGTTTCCGCACGATAAACAAATTTTGGCGAAACGCAGTTGCGGGCGTCGTCTTGTATATTAATCTAAATCGATGTTGTTATAATATAATTCATTAAACGCCTTTCTTCAGCATCAAAGCAAAGTTATAAAAAAAAAGTTTTTGACGTAAAAAGTCTAGTTTGTTCCGATTCTTACGGCCATTTAAAAAGCGGATAGAATAGTAGTGCAGACGTCGCGTCGTAGACAACTTTGTATGTTCTGTGAATACGGATTCATATCAAATGTTCCAGAAAATTCTATTAAAAATCTGGTCAATTTCATTCAAATACTACCTACCTATAAAAAAAATTAAAACTTAAGGGTGTGAATGTGTCTCGTCATTAAGTTTAGTGTCAAAAGACTGGTGCTAAAAGACTTTTGACTTCAATGTTTCTCTGAGAAATGCCCCAACTTCATAGGTATTTTCTCATTTTTGTTTTCCTAATAAATCTAATAATATAATTAATTGCCAATCCAAAAATTTAAAAATGTAAATCCGTTAGCCCTGCTACTTTCACAGTAAACTATAGAGTTTACTGTGGAAGTAGCAGGGCTAACAGATAATAAGGGATATTTAATATTTATACACCATAAAGTACATTTATATTAATACCTCGATCGTGGGAATCGCAAACACAATAGATTTATGTGTTTGCGATTCCCGGGTGCCGCTTGGGGATTGACGGGTTCTCACTGTATTTTGTTACACCCCGTATATAAAATATCGAGGATTAAAAGGTATTGTTCGAGCAAATTTTGAACCATTCTCGTACAAGTGTTTTACAAAATGTAGACGTTATCGATTTTGTGTCGATAACAGCGAAGCTAGATAAAGTTTTCATTGAATTAAAATTAAGCAACTAGCAAGTAATGAAACGATATTATTAACGGACAAAATAATAACCTTTTTATTTTGTCCGTTAATAAAAAGGTTATCAATTCGACCCATATGTATGTAATATTTCCAGAACTGACCAGTTTTCGTATATTATGTCAGTCTATATCGGCGTCTGAACAAATGTGATAAATTTGAAAAGTGTATGTATGTATTTATGTATGCATATTTGTTGTACTAAATATTTTTCAACTTAGGGAATACTGCAAGTTTAATTAAAATCGGTTCAGCAGTTTTTGAGATAGGGCATTTTAAGTACAATTTTGATGTCGGTTTTATTTTTATTTAAAACTTCTTTTATACTAGTCGATGCCAGCAACTACGATGCGGAGAAATTCCTTTTATCGCGTGGAAACTATTCATTTTTCCGAGATAAACGTAACCTATGTCCTTTTCCGGAACTCAAAGTATCTCCTTACCAAATTTTAGCAAAATTGGTTCAGCGGCCTAAGCGAGAAGAGAAGAGGAACAGACAGACAGATGGATAAACTATCGCATTTATAATATTAATGGAATTGACTACAAAAGCTGTTACATTTTGATCATTAAAAATATATTTTTTTAATCTATCTATCTTTCCAAAATACTTCTTACAACTCCAAGTAATTAAGTCAGGTCAACTAGACGTAAAAGTAGATAATACTCGAGATATTTCAAAGGAATCTTCTTTACATAAGCAAATAAACTTTGCGAGTTATGAAAAACTGGTGTACTAACTTGTAACTAATTTATGAAAGTTAAGAGAGAATATTTATTCATATTTGAAGGGACAATCTCAAAGACGGCAAGTTAATATTAAAATTACTGAGTAAGTTAGTTTAAAAAAATACACCTTATATAATTAATAGCAAATGCAATTCACGAGGTATGAGTGTATCGATAAGATTAATTAGGTAATTTCTGCAGAGATTAATAAAAAAAAAATAGGAAATAAAGAAAAAGGCTGCAACTTGGGATACATTGGTAGGGAGACAAGATGTTGTTGTTGAAACATAATATGTTCCCGTAATAACTCTCCACACCAGTTTCGGTGACGGCGGCTGGTTTCATTGAAACCAGGCCAGTTACGCAGGAGTAATTTTATAGAATCCCAGTGTGTGCGCAGTAGGCACACATGAGCACTCTTTATTCTTTACCCTCATAACCCAGTGGGACGGACGGCTGACACGACTGGCGAGAGATCAGGCGCAAGACCGACTTTTTACATGCCCATGCGACCCATGGATCATCTTACTTGTCAGACTATCAGCTGATAAGCCTGCATTATCCTAACCAATCTTGAAAATAACATGTTTTCAACGCAGAAATCGAACCCACGACCTCCGAGTCAACAGCCACGTGCTCTAATACCAATGTACCACCGAGGAGGCGTTTTAATGTTACCGTAAATACGTATTATTATGACGATTATGACGATCTCTGTGGTTCGGTGGATAGCACGTTGGTAGCTTAAGCCGGGGGTCGCGGGTTCGAATCCCGCCGACGGAACAAAAAGTTTTCAAAGTTCCTGGGTCATGGATGTGTATTAAATATATTTATCATATAATAAAAATCTTAAATATATGTATAGTATAAAAGTATTAAATATATTTCCGTTGTCTCGTACCCGTAACACAAGTCCTTCAGGTACTTACCACGGGACCAGATTAACGTGGTGTGAAGCGTCCATAGATATTATTATTAAATTATTATTATTATTACCAAAAGAAATGCGTAAGAATACTCCTAAACAAAATTAATAACCAGTAATAAAGGTATAAAAGGTGAAATATGAATACACGAACAGCGCATAAAACTTGAACGTGTGTAGAGAATATGTGGGCTTTACGAAGCGTATGGATGGGTACTAACACGGTAACACTTTCAAACAAACAACTGATACCATACTGTATCTTCTGTGATGTATCTCACTGTTATGTGTTTTCAGATAATAATATATCACACTCTTCCTAAAACGTTACAATTTAAAAACACAAGTATAATCTTTTTTTTTTTTTATTAAATAAGGGGGCAAACGAGCAAACGGGTCACCTGATGGTAAGCAACTACCGTCGCCCATGGACATTCGCAACATCCGAAGAGCTGCAGGTGCGTTGCCGGCCTTTTAAGAGGGAATACGATCTTTTCTTGAAGGTTTGCAGGTAGGTGCTTGTATCTATTTATAAGCTTATCGTATAGCTATACAAGCTTATACACATGACTGGTGAGACATTACCGATACTTATGGAGAGTACTCTGTACTCGATTCTCATTATAATTATGTAATAAAATTAGGTTCTTAATTTTTTTCCGAATATCCCAAAAATAAATGAATCATGGATACTAAGTAAATTACGCGGCTAGGCAAGTAGGCATACTATGCGGCCGGTGCAGAGGCGTGCGCTACCAAAGAAACACCACACAACTACCCCTCCCGCTCGCGGTGTCCATGCGATGGGTAAATAATTATTTAACTTTAAGCTACATTTACTTAGTGATCAATTGATATTATTTTTTTATATTATTTTTTTCCAACTAATATAATAGCCAAATATCACGTCCTCGAGTATTGAACATGTCTCACCAGTCACGCAGTAAAGCGTGTATAGAATACTAGCTGACGCCCGCAACTCCGTTGCGCCAAATCTCGTCCTTCACGAACAAACCGCTGAACCAGTTTTGCTGAAATTTGGTATGGAGATACTTTGAGTCCCAAAAAGGACATAGGATACTTTTTATCCCGAACCAATGTACGGTTCCCGCGCGATAAACGAATATTGACGCAACGGAGTTGCGGGCGTCATCTAGTTTATGATTGTAACAGTAATTACAAAGCCTATTTTCTAAATACACGAATTATTGAAATGAAATGAAATGAAATGAAATCTTTTTTTATTCAAAATAGGTATCATGATACACTTTTTGAACGTCAGAAGTCTACGTTGCCTACCACCGGTTCGGGAACTAACCCTGCGAGAAGAACCGAAAAGAATTGTAATTCAGGATGCGACACCAAAGTATATTCTAAGTTAAAACTCGCTATTACTCAAAATGATCTCTCATTTCAGAAAATTCTTGCACTAAGTAATTACACACGGAATTATGACTGGCTCATTTTATATTTTAATTAAGTTCGTCCTAATTCACTTACCTAAAATGTGGAACAGTATTTGAATATGCGATTTAATGCCGAAACACATTGAGTCAGCCTCCCCGGTCGTATCTATTACTGCTACGTGACTCTCCTCAGAAATATCTATACCACAGTATAAATGACAGTTCTTTAAGGTTGCGTGCCGTGCGTTTCCGCCGAAGCCAAAAGTGAGTTAAGGTGACGCCGCGTTAAAGTAAAAAAACCGTATTGGATATGTTTTAGATTGAAGAAATGGAACAGCAAGAAATGGAAAGGGCATAAGGCAAAAAATGGTTTTGTCGCGTAATTCAAAAACCATAAATATATTTCATATAAGCTATGTACAAATTAAAGTGTATGCTTGAACCAATCTATGTACAAATTTTGGAAGCTTAAATCACTCTCCTCTGTTGGCAAAATTAGAATACCTTTTTTACAGAGGTCTTTTTGATTAATTATTCTGTGTTATGAAAGTTGACCAATGGGTACCTAATTCAAAGACTTAGACATGATGAATACTGACAATGAAATTTAATTTCTTAGCTTTAGTCATTGCTGAGAAAAATCAATACTTATCGCTACAGCATTATCAAGGCGTCGTCTTAACGATCCTCGCGGCAAGCGACCGCGACGCTACAAATATTCAAATAAAATGCCGCTTTGTGTCCTAGCTTCAAGAAATGTGTTTTCTAAGATCCAATAGTAACATTGCGCTGAGCTAAGTTAAAATAATAATCGGCCAAGTGCGAGTCGGACTCGCACGAGTCCGACGCGCACTTAGGGTTCCGTACCATTATAGAGCAAAATTAGGCCATAAATTGTGTTTTTGTATGGGAGCCCCCCTTAATTTTTTATTTTATTTTAATATTATTATTAAATATTAATGTACACATATAACTAAGGATTTTGTGAAAAATTCAAGTATAGGAGCCTCCCTTAAATATTAATTTTATTTTGTTTTTAGTATTTGTTGTTATAGCGGCAACAGATATACATAATCAGTGAAAATTTCAAATCTCTAGCTATTACCGTTCTTGAGTTATAGCCTGGAGACAGACAGACAGACGGACAGACAACGAAGTCTTAGTAATAAGGTCCCGTTTTTACCCTTTGGGTACGAAACCCTAAAAATAAAGCGACTTAAATGATTCTTAAAAACACATTCCTCGCAACGCAGCTAAGATTAGTGTGCCGAGTATGATTTTTTTTAACATTCGATCGTGAACGCGTTTGGCGTTTACTAAGATTTTGTATGGCATTAATCACTGAGCTGGGCTCATTCCCGTGAGCATCGCTAGGTGGCGCTGTACAAATCCCATACAAAATCTTAGTAAACGCCAAACGCGTTCACGATCGAATGTGAAACAAAAGTTCACACTCGGCACACAGTTCTGGTCATAAAGTTAATATACCTAGCGGAATAGAGAAACAAAGGCCTGAGCAAGAGAGATGTCACTATCAATAACACTGCGTGGTAAAAAGAGACGTGTGATACATGCTACTACTTTTCTTTTTGTAAAATGCAAAAATCTCAATGTTAAAAGAAAATCCGTGTAATAAGTTACATATTATAACACATTTACTCTTACTTTTATCTATTACATTCTATTATTATTTCTTCACGCACCTCAAACTGCTGTACTGATTTGTATGTAACATAGTAGCTAGGGCCTAGGGTACGCAATCACATTACTTGTCTTAATCAGGTGATCAGCCTGCATTGTACTGACCAAACTTGGAAATAACATGTTTCCAACGCGGGAATCGAACCCACAACCTCCGACGAGTCAAGACTCTTACGAGCCACCCTCTAATTATTTCGTAACTCTAAACTCTCTAACCTTCGGAAGAGTAATCTCGTGAGCGCGTGTATTATCAAGAGTTATAATTATGCTATACACGTTTAAAATGTTATTACATACGTTTTGCGTTTTTTACCTAATACATATAAATGTGATTGTATTATTTAAATAATATTATTGAATATGACATAATATTATTTCGGAATAAATTTTCTCGAATTCAACCAACTTAAAAAAATAATATTTATTATTTTTCAGTGAGTTGAGAAATTTTGAGTCACGGGAAAATGTACATAGGATTATTTCATCCGATTTCTGAGTTACTGAATTTCGGCGACGACGTTGCAGGCAAAATCTAGAAGTTGATAATTTACAAACTCGCAGCTACTTTTATCACAAACATTTTCTTAAAAGTCTTCAACATTTTAAATGGTCGCCGGAGACCAATCAAAAAACAATCACGGTTGACACAGCGCGGTAGTTTGTGCGAGTTCTGAAAGTTTGCCAGCAAATATGGGTTACGTAAGAGCGTGTGTCCAGCGCCGCCATCGCCGGGACGTCATTGACAAAAATTTCAATGAAATGCCACTGTATGACCTAGGCCAGTGTTCCGCAAAATTTTTGTGTTCAAGGTACAGCTAGAAAAATGAAAATTTTTGGAGGTACACCACAAATTAATCACAGTGTACAAAATTAAATTCTTATTCCTTTCGGCGATCGTCCTGAGATATTGCCTTTTTAGGGTTCCGTACCCAAAGGGTAAAAACGGGACCCTATTACTAAGACTTCGATGTCTGTCCGTCCGTCCGTCTGTCTGTATGTCTCCAGGCTGTGTCTGAAAAACCGCTATAGCTAGACTTCTGAAATTTTCACAGATTGTGTATAACTGTTGCCGCTATAACAACAAATACTAAAAATAACATAGTTTATTTTTAAGGGGGGGCTCCCATACAAGAAACGTGTTTTTTTTTGGCCTTTTTTGCTCGTAATAAATAATGGTAACAGCTACAGCCATACAAAAAACACAATTTTTTGTCTACTTTCGCTCTATACCGGTACGGAACCCTTCGTGCGCTAGTCCGACTCGCACTTGGCCGATTATTTGTTTTTATAAACTAAGAATATGAAGGTGAAATGACATTTTTTGTGGCACACCAACTACTGGCCACGGTACACCAGTGTGCCGCGGCACATTTTCTGCGGAACACTGACCTAGGCTATCGGTTTCATTTTGCTCTAAGCCACTACAAAGCAACGGCGGCATAAGTCGCTAGACCAATGTCGGTAAAAAAGAATAAAGTGATTTTTTTAAAATGAAATAAGGGGGCAAACGAGCAAACGGGTCATCTGATGGAAAGCAACTTCCGTTGCCCATGGACACTCGCAGCATTAGAAGAGCTGCAGGTGCGTTGCCGGCCTTTTAAGAGGGAATAGGGTAATAGGGGAGGGAAGGAATGGGAAGGGAAGGATTAGGGGAGGGTAGAGAAGGGAATAGGGTAGGAGATTGGGCCTCCGGTAAACTCACTCGGCGAAACACAGCGCAAGCGCTGTTTCACGAGAACGTGGTATTTCTCCGGTCGAGCCGGCCCATTCGCTCTCCCACGTACAAATTGAATTTTTGTCGGTGACGTGACGGTGGCGCGGGCGGTGGAAAACGGCCTGGGGGATGGGTGATACAATAATTGCGACCTACTCTATCTTAGGAGTTCCAGTAACATTATACTTCGCAACGTGGCGTCATATTGAAACAAAGAGCATTATGTTTTATTACATCGTTTGTGCTGCAATATATTTTACGTTCATTGCATGCTATAAACCAATTGTGATACTAGTAGGGGGAAGCTCTATTGAAGTTATCTTAATTTAATATTATGATGATAATAATCGGCCAAGTGCGAGTCGGACTCGTGCACAAAGGGTTCCGTACCACGCCTTATTGATCAAAATTAGGACAAAAATTGTGTTTTTTGTATCGGAGCCCCCCTTAATTTTTTATTTTATTTTAATATTATTATTAAATATTCCTCATCCACGTCCAAATATAACTAAGGACTGTGTGTAAAATTCAAGTACCTAACTGTTGCCATTATTGATATAGACCAAAATATGCCAAATAAATCACGTTTGTTGTATGGGAGCCCCCTTAAATATTAATTTTATTTTGTTTTTAGTATTTGTTGTTATAGCGGCAACAGAAATACACAATAAGTATGTGAAAATTTCAACTCTCTAGCTATTACCGTTCTATAGTTACAGCCTGGAGACCTACAGACGGACAGACAACGAAGTCTTAGTAATAGGGTCCCGTTTTTACCCTTTGGGTACGGAACCCTATAAAACAACAACATGTGACCCATTTAATACTCAGGGCCTGTTTCACCACTTTCCAATAAGTGCCGAATAGGCTATCCATAACTTATCTGACAGATTCTTCATACTCTGGATATCTATCTGTCAGATAGCCTATCCGGCACTTATCAGTAAATAGTGAAACCGCCACTTAAAGTCGTAAAAGCTAGTTATCTTAATGCGATTTCCCGTTTAAAAAATTCAAAAATACCATCTAGAACGTCTAACTTTATCATCTAATCTAAATTCGCCTGTGAATCTATCGAATCTCGTTAAATTCTTGAACTGTCCCGTCAGATAAGATGTCGCTGGCACTTAAGTCTGGAAGATGCGCCTTGATAATGTTAATTAGGCAAACCGAGCTGCAAACAAAGCGATGTTCAGACCTAATAGAATCACGGACATAGCACGCCAGACGCCTTAGGTCGTTGTCATACTGACGGTTTGCAAGCGGATTAAGTCTCAGTCAGTCTCGAAATCAGCGGGCAGCGGGGCGGGAGCGGTGGCGGCGCGGGTAGCGGTCTAGTACACCGCTGCTTTCGAAGACATGTCCATATAAATCCTTACGTTGGAACGCGCTGCTCCCGCGCCGCCGCCGCTCCCGCTCCGCTGTCCGGTGATTTCGAGACTGAAGCTTTAGAGTGGAGCGAACGCGCAGCGAATGCGTCGCGAACACGCCACGGTTCTGCAGCGAAGATGTAAACGTGATGGATACGCAACTATATTATCGCGTGTTTGCAGCGAGTTTACAAATTAGAGAACGTTGATATCGTTGCGCGTCTACGACGTATTCTCTGCAAACTCGTTACGCCTCAAAGCCGCTCGGCAACCGCTAGTATGATGAGGCCCTTAGCGAATTCCCCGGAGACTTGTATTGTCTGCGAATTCGCCAGTGTTTCATTAAGGAAATTATCTTTTGAGTCGGTAAATATGTCCTTAAATCCCAGGTTTCTGTATCTTATTTCATCGGGTGTTTTTCTAAATGAAAATGTCGCTTTCTCGGTCTTGTTTTGAAGCGCGCCACATTCTCACATTTCCATTGTACACGTGTACAAATGATCAAAGAAAATCCACGAAACCCGTAACTAGAATAATATTTTTCTTCACTGCCGCTTGCTTGACCCAATTTCTTACAAATGTATTATGATCCCGATCGTGATTGTTAAAATATAAATATCTCGGTACGGTTCGCCTGGGGCTCTGCGACTGGAAATGATGCTACACCGCCACTCCAATAGCGCCCCGGACGTGCTCGAATATTTTATAAAATTTGTGGCTCCTTCGCAAAAGGAATTTGTGAGGGGATTCGAACTGGCGACAAAGGAATATATTATGGTCTGGACCGCGAGGCCAGTCGCATAATTTGAAATTTTGCAATTCGTCTCATAGCCATCCTCATTGGAGTATAATGTATTCTAATTGATAACAATATTCTGCTGAAGTGAAATCAATAAATCAATTATATTAAACTTGTCTGTTATACACAAAGCAAGCAGGATTCAACAATACCGAATCATGCCAACAAAGAAGGGAGATACGCCAAATGCCCTGAAGTAAAATAAGCTATATTTTCACTACATTTACTCGTCTTGTCTGCCTGAAATAATCTAAATGGACAGTAAAAATATCTGCACTACCAACAAGCTGTTTTGGCGGTTGCGATCTGTCACGCAGGGAGTGAGTTATCATTTGCTGTAAGCATAAAGCTGCATGACATACAATCGCAAGCCTGCGTGTGCATGTACTGTATTTTCGATGATCTCACACATTCATACCTACATGTATATAAAAGGGATTTGATATAAAATTATACAAGGTGCAACGAAACTTAGGGCTTGTTTCGCCACTTCCTGATAAAGTTCCGAATAGGCTATTCACAACTTTTTTGACAGATTCTCCATACTTCATCTATCAAGTTAATTGGTGGATAGCCTATTCTTCACTTATTAAGTGGTGAAACAGGCCCTTGGTGATAATACTTTAGAGTTTAAGGTGTGGATGGGTCTCCCATAGAGAATTCACTGTGAAAGTAACAGCGCTGAAAGAGCATTTTTGTGATTTGTATGGGCAAACGACCTAGCGTCATGAATTTTTTTTTTTTTTTAATCATTTATTTATCAATAAAAGTTACAAAATCAATGATAAGCGGCGCAATATAAGCTTATACAAGTTTTACCATGCGCCGTCCAGTCGTTGTTACACATATCAAAATGAATTAACTAAAGCATTTAATATATAAACTGTACTTAACAATTTATCATAATAAAATGTATCTATTTAACGTGTGTAGTATAAGTGTAATGTGTATGGCGTAGTGATCATACTAAACGTGCGCGCGCACTCCTGGCTGCGCAGCGACTGACGCGCACGGCGCAGACAACAGCGCCCGCGCCGTTCAATACATTTACAACCGGTTAGCAGTTAGTAGCACACTAGTTATACAGGATGTTGTGGGACAATATTAGATGTTAAGTTATTTAATATATAAGTTTTCAATTTTGACTTTATATTCCTTGGGGTTAATCTACTTTTTATTTCTGTATTTAGGTTATTGATTAGCTTAGGTATAACATACTCGAGACAATTTTTACCGTATGAATTTTTAAACTGAGGGACTTCTAACCTTGCAGAGTTGGCGCTGCGAGTATTGTATGTATTTTGTTTCAAAATTTGTATATTACTGTTAAAGAATTGTTCAACTAGTAGCCGATATTTTATTTTGTCATGTATAGGAATAATTTTGCAATAATTAAATAGACCACTATTATTATTATGAAATTTGGATCGAATTTTGAAAGGGACAATTTTTTTTAGTATCCTTAGTTGTAGCTGATAGACAGTATTAAGATGAGAACGTGAAGTTAAACCGTAGGAGCTTAGGCCATAATCAATTATAGACTCACCTAGTGCGTTATAAAGGGTTAATAGGTTTTTGTAAGAGATATTCCATCTAATTATGGAAAATTTGGCTAGAATCGCTCTTAGCTTCATACAAACACTATCAATATGGTCAGTCCACTTTAAACGATCATCGATGTTTAGGCCCAGATATTTAAAGGTTCTAACGACTTCAATTTCGGGGCAGGTGCATGGGCGTCCCTTTACAGGTGTAGAGTGCAAGCATGTATGGTCATGCGATATTAATTTGTGTTGGAGGGCCTGTTTGTTGTGTGATGAACATATATGCATCATTTTAGTTTTTTTGGGGTTTAAAACAAGACCTGAGTCGTGTGACCATTTAACTAGGCTATCAAAGTCTCTCTGTAGCTTTTTAAGAGCAACATTCACGTCCGCGTCAGCAACAATCATACATGTGTCATCTGCGAATAGAAATATTACGCAATATATAATTACTAGAATGACATTATTGACATATCCTAAATAGTGAAGTGGGCCCAATACGGATCCTTGAGCTGTGCCCTCTGTAACAAGGACCTCATCACTCAAGCTACCGTCTACCTTCACGCGGTAAGATCGATCTTTGAGGTAGTCCTTGCACCAATCCAATAAAGGGCCTCTTATACCACATTCTTCCAGTCTCTCTATAAGCTTATCATGCCTTAATGTATCGAAGGCTTTTGTATAATCTATAAATACCACCAGTACATGAAGTTTGTTATTAAGATGACCGTTTATAAGATTCGTAAAGGCAGACAGCAGCTGTGTAGTGCTTTTACGTGGTTGAAATCCATATTGTTGAGTATTAATTACACCATTTATACAGAAATATGAATGAATTTTGTCTGATAAGTATTTTTCAATTATCTTGTCGATAGTTGGGAGCAATGTAATGGGACGGTAGTTGTCATAGTCACGTTTACTTCCCTTTTTAAAGATGGGTCTAACGATTCCAATCTTCAGTTCTTTAGGATAAGTCTTATGTTCGATACATAAATTGATAAGTTTAGCAATCACGGGAGATATATTATGGCATATAGATTTAATGTCTATTGCTCGTATTTGATCAAACCCTGGGGACTTGTTGTTTTTAAGCGATTTAATTATTTTTGAAATGTCTACAGGGCGTGCTTTAGGAAGAAAAAAGGAATAATCTGTCGATTTACAGTATGTGGATAATTGTAATAGATTTTTGTTGCATTTATCGATAATTTTTTTGACAGCTGTGGAGAATTGTTTGGCAAATTTATTGGCTATGTCAATTGGATTAATAGTGCTGCTTCCAAAAGCGTCTAATAGAATACGATCTACAGATAATTTTATCCTGCCTGTTAGTTTATTCAATATGTTCCAAAGTTCTTTGGGATTATGTCTGTTCTCGTATGTTTCTTTCTTAATTTTCTCGTTTTTAAATTTGTTTATTAATTTATTCGCATAATTCCGGGCTTTATTATATTTTAACTTGATTATTTTATTATTTGTGTCCTTTAACCATTCGTGGAATAATTTGTCTCTAAATTTACAAGCTTTGATTATTTTACTATTTATCCAATTATTGGTACACCTTTTCGGATTTTGCTTTAAAATTATTTTAGTTTCAGATTTTTTATAGCATTTATGGAATTCGTCATAAATATATTTATATATTAGATTAGGGTCATTTACGTCAGTAACATTATGCCAATTTATATTTTCTAATGACTTTTGTAACAAATCTTTATTGAATATAGTGAAACATTTAGGAGCAGCCTGTATATTAACATTTCGTTGCATTCTATTGGTGCAGGCAATAGTAATTGCTCGATGGTCGGCCAGTGCAGTTCCTAACACCGCAGTGAATAGTTCTTGAGTACGGGATCTTGCAAATATGTGATCGATACAAGTTTTAGTTATATTGTTTATAGTGGAAACGACGCGTGTGTATTGCGATATCCCGCACTCAAGGCCATAACTGTGTAGTATGCTGCAGTATTTATGTTCGATGAAATTTTTAGTTTTTAGGTCTATGTTCACATCACCGAGTAGAATAAGATCCATATTACTGTCTAAGCTACGTAGTAGATTATCTAGGTCTTTTAAAAATAGGTGTTTACTGGAATCAGGAGGCCGGTATATTGAGACCAAGTTGACGGAATAGTTAACGGAAGTGGTAACTGTTATTATAATGGATTCAAAATGTAGTGATTTGTTTTTTAAAATGGAGGTTTTGTATTTATTATTTATATACAAAATAATACCACCCCCTCTTCTGTTATGACGTAATTCTGTACACATTTCATATCCGTCTATATTAAACAAGCAACTTAAGGAGTCAGAAATGTTAGCCTCGGTTATCACAATAATGTCGATTTTAACCTTACTAGAGAGTATGTATTGTTCAAGGGAGTGAAAGTTTTTAATTAGGGATCTTATGTTAATGTGCATGCATAGAAGACTAAGTTGGTTTAGGTTTTTAGGTATTTTGTTAGTAAAAGAGTTAATATCGATGCAGTTAGTAATTTCAAGTATATTAGCCATTTTATTATTTAAAAATATTGATCTGTGCAGTGTTTACATATAGTAGGTACTTATTTTAGTAGTTTTTTAATATCTTCGTTTGACCTAAGGATCACCGGGCGGCCGTTATCTTCTTTTTTGACGCGTATTATTCCTTTTTTACACCAAATATATTTATAGGTATCTTTAAGTTTTTGTTTTGCATTCCAAAGTAGGTTTCTGTTATAAGCTGTCAGTGCTTCTCTTACGTAGATTCGATCCTTGCCATTTTTTTGAGAGGTCTCCGGTAGCACGTTTTCCACCAAAATTGTTGCTGTTTTTGCAGAATTTACCCACTGATTTTGCATATTTTCAGATTTAAAGGTAACTATAAGCTTCCCGGGGCGTTCTTTAATTCCAGATAGGTACGACACTTCTTCGATTTCTACGGCAGGCACTCCAATTTTGTTGGCAATTTTTTGTACTATTGGCATATTCTCACCGTGTTTTTCTGGTATGTTGACAATTTCAATTTTCTTAGACAGTTGTTTTTGTTCATAGTTTTGTATTTTTTGTTCGAGGGCACCCACTCTGGTTTCAAGTTCGTTGTTTTTATTAGATAATTCGATATTTTTTCTTTTAAGTTCTAGGGTGGCTGCTTTAAAATTCTCCAAATTTACTAGGATCTCGTCCATTTTATCACTATGAAACTGCAGCGATTTCGTAAAGTCTTTCAACTCTCTCTTCATCGCTTTTTCCATATGTAGGATGACTTCGTTTAGGAGTTTTTGCATTTCTGGTGATGAAATAGATAATTTACCCGAGAACCCTTGATCTTCGTCCTCGTTTTCATCCTCCGGAATGATTATCGATCGACGTCTAGGTGTATTTTCTTGACATTCGTCGCAGGTCCAGTCCAGGCTCTCGTTGGCTCGCAGGGCAGACCTTTGCTTGTTATTAAGTCCGGAACATTCAGGTGTTAGATGAACTAATTTATCGCATTTACTACACTCTATTCCTGGCTTCGTTTTGGTAATATTTTTATTACATTTTTCGCAGATGGCCATGATGAGGGTAGATAATAAAAAATTACTTAGTAGACTATGTACGTGCGAACTATTCGGGTGCGACGCAACGACTCAATGTTTTGTGAAATTGATGTTCTAGTATTTGCTTTGTATATATGACAATTTTAGCAGTCTTAAGAAGCGCTTACACGGGCAACAATTGCGGCAATAATTGCCCGGCGACACGAATGGACCGATCTGGAGCAATAAGTAGAGCAATATGGAGCAATTTCAATAAATTGCGGCAATTATTCCGGCGATATTGCTCCAGATATTTCATATCGCTCATCAATGTCGCCGATACGAATTGACGAATATCCGATGGGCTCGTGTATGACAGTATTGCCTAACTAGTTGATGAAGTTGCGCCATATCGCTCAATTGTATTACGATGTATTGCGCAATATTGCCGAAAATTGCTTGAAGTAGTCGTGACGTCAAAATTTTAGTACTTTAGAACCACGATTGACATGCTCATTGCTCGACAGAGAAGCAATTGTTGACACTCTTTGCTTTAGTTAATGATAAAAAGTGCTTGCATAACCTAATAAACGAACGAACATAAAATGTTGTTTAGCAACTTTATAATTTGGATCTTGAAATATTTGAAAGAGCACTTAGTTGTACTGAATAAAATTACCAGCAAAGTTTAGAAAATTTTAATACTATTTTAACGAAATTTTCTCAGACATAATTTGAGTTAAGGAAAAAGAAGAGCGCGTTGTCTATACATAATACATATAATAAAACTGTAGAAATAAAAATTCTGTACATTAAAGATATTCAAAAATAATAAGCGGGTGGTGTCACTACATCGCTATAGAAGCCCAAAATGTGGTTAGTTTTTTGTCTGTCTGTCTGTCTTTTTGTCTGTCTGTATATTTGTTCTACTATCACATGAAAACTACTGATCTGATTTAAATGCGGTTTTCGCAGATACATTTGTCTTCTTCCAACTTAACATCTGGTGTTACATAAAAAATTTCCCCCCACCCCTCTGAGGGGACGAAAGAGGGAGTCAGATTTTGTATCAAACTTTTTTCTTTAACACGAAAACTACTGATCCGATTTATATACAGTTTTCGCAGATATATATTTTGTCTTCTTCCAACTCAACATCTGGTGTATAAAATTTTTCCCCCCACCTCTCTAAGGGGATCAAAGTGGGGGTCAGATTTTGTATCAATGTTTTTTTCTTTGGACTTACTTCATATTATTAACTGTGTTTTCAAACTGAACATCAGGTGTATAAAAATTTTCCCCCACCCCTCTTAGGGGACAAAAGATTAAGATTTAAAAGAAGAAAGAGTAAGATTTTGTATCAACTGATGAAGTAGAAGTACTTTAAATGGCAAAACAATGTTTGTCGGGACAGCTAGTAGGTACATAATAAAATTACGCGTCACAAATCTATAAATCAATCCATATTATTATTATAAATGCGACAGTGTCATGTAACACCTTCACGCCCAAACCGCTCAACCAATTTTGCTGAAAAGTATGGAAACACTTTGAGTCCCGGGAAAAGGCAAAGGATGTTTTAATCCCTGAAAATGTACGGTTCCCGGGCGATAAACGGACGGACAACGGAGTTGCGGACGTACCTATTTATTTTGACGATATGAAACGGTCGCGAAAGCGATATCTAATTGATTTTCGGCACTCGAGCGAAAAGGTAAGCCATTAGAAGTGACTTTATCAAAGGCATCTCCAAAAGCAATTTACTGTAGAGCGGACACGAGTTCGAATAAAGGATATTATTACGGAAGCAATCCTCGCTGCACTAGTTCCCAATAACAATGTTCGCAACCCACAAACCCTCTTCTGATTTACTTAAGCGGTCCGCAATCTTTGAAAACTATTTCATTTTTCATTGGCTCTTATTGTTTTTTTTTATGAAATAAGGGGGCAAACGAGCAAACGGGTCACCTGATGGAAAGCAACTTCCGTCGCCCATGGACATTCGCAACATCAGAAGAGCTGCAAGTGCGTTGCCGGCCTTTTAAGAGGTAACAGGGTAGGGGAGGGAAAGGAAGGGAATAGGGTAGGGGATTGGGCCTCCGGTAAACTCACTCACTCGGCGAAACACAGCGCAAGCACTGTTTCACGCCGGTTTTCTTTGAGATCGTGGTATTACTCCGGTCGAGCCGGCCCATTCGTGCCGAAGCATGGCTCTTCCACGTCCGAATGTTATCGAAGAAATTAATTTAAATCCCATTACATCGAACAGTTTATATCTTAGTATTAAAAAGTAGTGATTGAATCAAACGTTTCTATAGATGGATGATCAAGATTTTAATTTAAAAGCTCAGGGCTTCGCAATTCTTATCCAAACTAATATTATAAATGCGAAAGTGTATAGGTATGTCTATTACATCTTCACACCCAAACCGTAAAACCTTTTTGGCGACAATTTGGTATGGAGATACTTTGAGTCCCTGGAAAGGACATAAGTTACTTTTTATCCCAGAAAAATGTACGATTCCTACGCGGTAAACGAATTTGGCGCAACGAATTGTAAGCGTCAACTATACTCTGACCACTGAAAGCGTGACTCTCGTAGCATACATTTAGTATGCTACGAGGGTCGCGCCTAGACTGGTCAGACTATAGTTTAACTATTCTCACTCTCACTTAAAATACATTCAAATGTATATCTTCTATTTCCTCCGACTATTTAGATAGCAGATCTAATATATTACTCGACAAAGAAGCTTTTCGCCTTGCAGTTTTTGTTCGCAAGTTTCAGGTCATGGTATAATGCGGTGCGAGCGGACCGGGAACGAACGTTGGCATTATTAATGAGATCCGATGCACCGCAGTGGACGCTCGACATCAATTCACCACGCTCCTTAACAAATTAATGGCGACGAAAATATATCGCCCCACTTCGCTTTAAATGCAAGAAACCTTGTTTTAGAATTTATGATCAATTAGTAATGTCACGTTTTATTCAAGTGTACATGACTGAAGTACTAGTAGGTAGATAATGAAACATCTTCTTAGAAATAGACGTAAGGAGAGGCAAAATATGACTGGTACTAATCACCAAATGAAACTAATCAAACAAACCCTCTACAATTTATGTTATAAAGATCACTTTGCATTCCCGACTCTTAAGTTTTCACCATTTTTTATATAATGTCACTAGGTTTTAATTTTTGAAATATCTTAAACGTAAATACATTATTCCGTGTGATTATTCCTGCCTGAAATAAAGACTTTTTATTAATTTTATTTATTGATTATTAAAATGCGTTACCCAAAAATATAGCCATCAAAATACCTGTAGACTCGTAAATTAAAAGCTTATGTTAGCCTGAACACACACGATAATGTGTTTTAATTTAGATGATGAGGTCACAACAACAATTAAACCGTCTTAGCTTTATACGGGAACCGTAAACTCAGCGATAATAAAACCTACATAATTGTACATAAATGTTACGACTTTTATGAGTTAATTTTTTATAACCATACATACAATACAGCAAAGAACGATATCAACATAAGAATTAAGGCTATTAAAGTAGCTTTACTTCTGACCAGAACTAAATTCCAAAATTATTAGATTATCGCTAGTCGCTACTCCGTTGCGTAAAATTAAACACGTCGGAATTGTACGTTTTGCATTATTAAGGGCATGTTTCACCACTTCCTGATAAGTGCCGAATAGGCTATCCACCATTTAACTTGATAGATGAAATATGTAGAATCTGTCAAAACAGTTGTGGATAGCCTATTCAGCACTTTATCAGAAAGTAGTGAAACAGGCCCTAAGTATTCCAAATTACACGGATCAGGGGCTTAGGCGAGAACTACTTGTCTGTAACAAACAGACACACTTTCGCATTTATAATATTATTATGACTATGGATAATAATATTATGAAGTACATTAGAATATTTAAGATGTAATCTCCAAAATCTACAAGTACTGAACATAAACACAAGATTCCAACAACTAGTTGGCGCTTTACGAAATTCGGTATTTCTCGTTTTGTTCTCTCTGCGGTGGGAGTGGTCAGATATTGTTTAGAATTGAAAATTACTCGCTCACCGCTTCAGTATCAAGCTATTGTACTCGAAACGCTAAAGGCTGCTGCTCGGAATTATTAAATGTGGTCGCTGTGTTGTTGAGATTAGCTTATAAACTACAAGTCTTAAAGACATTTTAGTTGTGTAAAGTTAGTGTGTTATTGAAACTTTATTTAAAGGAACAAATAACAGCTTCTCTATATATTCAATTAACAGTCAGATATAACAATAATTAATTATTATTGAAAACGTGATTTGAACAAACCTTGTATCTTCCACGTCTTCATCATCTGGCTAATATATTTGGCTATACACTAATATCCACATATTTTCCGGTCCTAAGGCTTCAATTTATGCAAAAAAAACTCATCTTTCAAATTATTAGTTATCCACTGAAGCACAGTATTCATATTAGTTTACTGAAGTGGATGAATCTTCATGTCTTCAATTGTAGTAATTGTAAAGTAGCCCACAGTACTGTCTCAAAAATCACCACAATTTGGGACAAATGCAAAATTAGCGCATTTCCTAGTGCTACTACACAAAATCAAATACGGGGTGTATAAAATAGAATCCAATATCATACACCAATTAAAACGCATTATTGCCGTACATCAAAGGGAACATTTCATAATGGCGAATATTGCAATTCGTCATAATATGTGCAATGTCCATGTCCATAGAAACTTATTTTAAGCCCGCAGTACACTATGGCCAACTGCAGGACACCGTGAACTGTAGACCACAATCACTTGGTGTTAAACACAATGGCGCATGGCTCAATACTGCCTGGCAATCCACTGGCCATCATACACCATTACCCCATACAGACAATGGATGGCTTAAAGCGGGCCAGCATGGACCATTGTGAAGAGGCACCTTTATTGAATTGCGATCGAAATTCGAAAATCCACGATAAGCTTCCAACGCTCATGCCATAGATAATTCAAATGTACAATCGACACTAACGACATCAGAATTTACATTCGGTAAGGTATTCCCTTGCACTTGGACGCTCGCAAATTCACTAGCGTCAGTTCAGTTGAGCGTCGCTAAACGTGCACAGTTGGCGACGTTGACGATAACGTAGATCGAGCCAAATGCTTCTTTAATGAAGAATAAAATATAAGCAAGGACCTGCAGAGCAGGAGGTGGAGTGGTTTAATGACCAAGAAATCATCGTGATTTTGGTAAGTTAGCTTATTTGGCAAAAAACCGGCGCAAGCATTATTTGACATTTCGCATCGGTTTCGCAAAAGAGGGGGTCAGATTTTTTCAAACTTTTTTCTTTAATACAAAAACTACTGATTCGATTTGCAAACGGTTTTCGCAGATATATTTGTTTTCTTTAAACTCAACATCTGGTATATACAATTTTACCCCCCACCCCTCTAAAGGGACGAAAGAGGGGGTAAGATTTTATTTCAAACTTTTTTCTTTAATGGACTTACTTACTTCATATTATTTATTGCATCTGTTGACTAAACTATGAAATGAAACTATTAGAGCTATACTATTGAAACTTGGTAAGCATATGTAGTCTGTAAACCGCATTAAGATTTTGATGCAAAAATGGAAAAAATATTAAAAATTTTAGGGGTCCCCATAGGTACAACTGAAACAAAAAATTTTTTTTTTCATCTAACCTATGCGTGTGGGATAGGTCTCCAAAAATCATATTGACGTTTCTCATATCATTTTTTCTAACCTGAATAGTTTGCGAGAGAGACTCTTCCAAAGTGGAAAAATGTGTGTCCCCCCCCCTCTAATTTCTAAAGTAGAGGCATGATAATTCTAAAAAAAATATATGATGTAGATTACTATAAAAACTACCAACGAAAATTGGTTTGAACGAGATCTAGCCAGTAGTTTTTTAGGGTTCCGTAGCCAAAATGGCAAAAAAGGAACCCTTATAGATTCGTCATGTCTGTCTGTCTGTCTGTCTGTCTGTCTGTCTGTCTGTCTGTCTGTCCGTCCGTCCGTATGTCACAGCCACTTTTCTCCGAAACTATTAGAGCTATACTATTGAAACTTGGTAAGCAGATGTAGTCTGTAAACCGCATTAAGATTTTGATGCAAAAATGGAAAAAAAAATAAAAATTTTAGGGGTCCCCATAGGTACAACTGAAACAAAAATTATTTTTTTTCATCTAACCTATGCGTGTGGGGTATCTATGGATAGGTCTCTAAAAATCATATTGAGGTTTCTCATATCATTTTTTTCTAACCTGAATAGTTTGCGAGAGAGACTCTTCCAAAGTGGAAAAATGTGTGTCCCCCCCCCTCTAATTTCTAAAGTAGAGGCATGATAATTCTAAAAAAAAATATATGATATAGATTACTATAAAAACTACCAACGAAAATTGGTTTGAACGAGATCTCGCCAGTAGTTTTTTTTATACGTCATAAATAGTAAAGTACAACTGAAACAAAAAATTTTTTTTTCATCTAACCTATGCGTGTGGGGTATCTATGGATAGGTCTCCAAAAATCATATTGAGGTTTCTCATATCATTTTTTTCTAACCTGAATAGTTTGCGAGAGAGACTCTTCCAAAGTGGAAAAATGTGTGTCCCCCCCCCTCTAATTTCTAAAGTAGAGGCGTGATAATTCTAAAAAAAAATATATGATGTAGATTACTATAAAAACTACCAACGAAAATTGGTTTGAACGAGATCTAGCCAGTAGTTTTTTTTATACGTCATAAATAGTAAACCTTAATCTAAATTTCATTAAATCGACTGAAATATAAAAATAAATCAAAAATATTTTAATTTCATAAAAATAAACCTTATTGCTGCTGCGGAACCCTCCATGGGCGAGTCCAACTCGCACTTGGCCGCTTTTTTTATACGTCATAAATAGTAAACCTTAATCTAAATTTCATTAAATCGACTGAAATATAAAAATAAATCAAAAACCTTTTAATTTCATAAAAATAAACCTTATTGCTGCTGCCCGCCTGCTCGCCCATGAAGGGTTCCTTCATGGGCGAGTCCAACTCGCACTTGGCCACTTTTTACAAAATAAACAACGACAACCTTTCATTTTCATTTTTAAAATATTTTTATATTACATGTATCATCTTATATATAAAAAGCGGCCAAGTGCGAGTTGGACTCGCCCATGGAGGGTTCCGCAGCAGCAATAAGGTTAATTTTTATGAAATTATATTATTTTTGATTTATTTTTATATTTCAGTCGATTTAATGAAATTTAGATTAAGGTTTACTATTTATGACGTATAAAAAAAACTACTGGCTAGATCTCGTTCAAACCAATTTTCGTTGGTAGTTTTTATAGTAATATACATAATATATTTTTTTTAGAATTATCATGCCTCTACTTTAGAAATTAGAGGGGGGGGGACACACATTTTTCCACTTTGGAAGAGTCTCTCTCGCAAACTATTCAGGTTAGAAAAAAATGATATGAGAAACCACAATATGATTTTTGGAGACCTATCCATAGATACCACACACGCATAGGTTAGATGAAAAAAAATTTTTTTTGTTTCAGTTGTACCTATGGGGACCCCTAATATTTTTAATATTTTTTCCATTTTTGCATCAAAATCTTAATGCGGTTCACAGACTACATCTACTTACCAAGTTTCAATAGTATAGCTCTAATAGTTTCGGAGAAAAGTGGCTGTGACATACGGACGGACGGACAGACGGACAGACAGACAGACAGACAGACAGACGGACGGACGGACGGACGGACGGACGGACGGACGGACGGACGGACGGACGGACGGACGGACGGACGGACGGACGGACGGACGGACGGACGGACGGACGGACGGACGGACGGACGGACGGACGGACGGACGGACGGACGGACGGACGGACGGACGGACGGACGGACGGACGGACAGACAGACATGACGAATCTATAAGGGTTCCTTTTTTGCCATTTTGGCTACGGAACCCTAAAAATGAATCCATATTCGCGTGGTCACAACATCACGCCTGAACGGCTGGACCGATTTTGCTGAAATTTGGCACAGAGATACTTTGAGTCCCGAAGACCAACAAAGGATACATTTTGTCTCGGAAAAATGTACGGTTACTGCACAATATGCTTTTATGCTTTGCGCGTAAACTATTTAATCGATTTTGATTAATTTTGGTATGTTACTTTGAATCTCGGGAAAGGACAAGGGCTACTTATTGTCCCGGAAAATGTACGGTTCTCACACAATAAACTTTTATGATTAACTTTTGTCATCGTTAAGATAAGACAACGTCTATCGGGTCAGCTAGTATTACAACATTTTCACACTTTTGACTCTTTGCATCAGCATAATTTAGGTGAAACCGAACACAACATACAAATCGCAGCTATAATTTGTTTTACAAAACATCGGCAAAAATCCACAACAAAGATAGAGAAAAATATGACTGGATCTCTGCTTTTTTCTGAGGTGGTCTAGTTCTAGAATCCACAACTCTACCAATTTGAAAATTAACTTATTCTTAATGCCATAAAATCGTTATTTCAACATCTTTTGGCCGGCAAAGGTCTACAACATCTAAGCCTTCCAGCATAACATCCTACTGAAGTTACCCTACTACGAACAACACTGAGCATGTCACAATTCGAACTTGACCTCGACTGACTCACTCTTACAAAGCTGTTTTATATAAAACAATTAATAAAGACTTGGCATGTTCTAGAAGCGGGTTACCTAATTACAAGGCGTAATTTAAACCGAAGCAAGTTCGCTCGTTCGTCTCCTTTGTTTCGGCTTAGTATTGTAAGATGCATAGTATAGAACCGCATCAGCTCTTTAAAATAATTATTACGAACGAAAAAATACACGATGCTTATGTTATAGGGCGCATTTCGCTTTTGCCGAAAGTAATATTACAATTCAAGACACGGGAATAGTTGCACTTATTGTGTTTGTCCACATTGTGCCTTTTTCTGTTCGTCAAGGGCATGCATTATAGCGCAGTCAACAGCGAACGTGAGGCATGCCCGTGACGCGCGTTAAAATCCTACCGCTCGCTATGGCACTTTTCTTTCAACGCGGGTGGATTTTGACGCATTCAATTATTGAATATGCCAAACGACAGTTGAATAAAAAGAAGATGACGAAAAGATGAAAATGCATAATGTGGACATAGCTATTGCGCTACTAGTACATACAGTATATAATCCGACCAAAATCCGACATGTTGCATACGTCATGTCAGAATATTGACCGAAACACTGTCAAACGTCGAACAAAACTTTTTGTTTCCCATTTATGCTGGTGCTGCCTCTAGCGTGAAAACATTTCAGTAATATTATGTCCTATAGATATGTCATTTAAAAAAATATACCTATATGTCGGTCACAATGCAGACACTATATAGTGTCCCACCAGAAGTATTGAGACATGTTCAATACTTGAGGACGTGATATTTGGCTATTATATTAGTTGGGAAAAAATAATATAAAAAAATAATATCAATTGATCACTGAGTAAATGTAGCTTAAAGTTAAATAATTATTTACCCAACGCATGGACACCGCGAGCGGGAGGGGTAGTTGTGTGGTGTTTCTTTGGTAGCGCACGCGCCCTCTGCACTGGCCGCATAGTATGCCTACTTGCCTAGCCGCGTAATTTACTTAGTATCCATGATTCATAAATTTTTGGGAAATTCAAAAAAAAATTAAGAACCTAATTTTATTACATATTTATAATGAGAATCGAGTACTGAATACTCTCCTTAAATATCGGTATTGACTCACCAGTCATGCTGTATAATATCTGGGTAAGTTTGCTCGCTTAGACAGACTGCAACGTGTGCTGCAAATAGACCAGCTAGCTGTGTCAAAAAACCGACGCTAAAAGTACGCCTGTCATATTATGATGCAAGTATGTATGTATGTCCACAAATGAAATTGCAGATAATTTCTTCCACCATACTCTTACCCAAGACACGACGAGATCTTATTGCCGACCAGGAATTTTCACGCACAATAATATTTCTTTATTGTATTTAATACATACTCATTAATAAATGTAAAAAAAAAATATTTTTTATTATAACTCGCATTAAATTTCCTTATTTAAAAAATATATCTAACACTTTTATCACATTTTCGGGTACGTTGAAAACATAAAAAAGTTACTAAAAACTGTCCGCAGCTAACACGTAAAATTATCCAGCAAAGTCAGTCCTTATAAAATTAATCTTTTAAAATAAAGAAACATTTTATCTTAACTTTGTTCATTAACATCTTAACACTAAGGTAAGATAAAATTTTGGATGTATTTATGCTAATTACTTCCAAAATAGGGGAAACTCGGTGGACAGCTGGCGCTTATTTTTTCTTTTTTTTTCCTCGTAATTAATGTTTTAGAATATCTGTCATGGTGCAGCTGATGTTTGTAATCGGATTTTAGAACACAACAGAGAAAAGGATGAATTTCGAGTTGATGTCAATTTTTTTTTTTTCTTACAAAAAATTTATTTAAATTTTAAATACAACTGATGGATCTATAATATAACAATGTTGCACATTAGATTACATCGAAATACAAAAAAAAATATATATTGTAAAGCTTATTGATTGTGTAAATTTCTTTATTAGGAAGTGTACTTAGTATAGAAAGTGTTATTATATTTAGTAAAGTAAGTATTAGGTCCATTTAATCTCCACTTTTTATCATCTATTAAAATAAAAGAAAAAAAAAATGGTCGGATTAATTTAAGTAAATAATAAATATACTAAATAACACGTTACGTTTCAATAGATAACGATACTAATAATATGTAAAGCTTACCCAAATCCATATTGATAAATGTATGTATTTACCTGTAACAAATTAAATTTTTTTGCATGTTATACTGCCAATCAGATTATAATGATAACCTCATTTGATAAAAATTATACACGACTAAATTAATAATCGAGTTATGAACGAAATAGAGTTCGTTAATTTAATTTATGCTACCAATAACAATCTCACAATCGGAATCGAAGCCAAATTCAATCCAAAATATTTCACACCAAAATTTTGTTAAACCGCGAATAGAATAATTCAATTATACGTTGTATTGAAAACAAAATCATTAGAACAAAATAATTGAATTCGCGCAAAACTCGTCTGATTGTTTATCATATTATATTTCATGAAAAACTAAGACCAAAAATCATTTTTGTGAGGTAATCTAGTAAGAAAAATGTTTTGGTTCAAAGGTTTTTAATTCTCACATAAGGCCTCTTACACACTGCGACCTTTAACAGCGATGCAGTCGCGCGTTTTTGAAACACGCGATAGCATTGCGACACCAGCAAGTTTTGTATCGATGCTGCAGCAGCGTCTGCAGCTGTCGCGCGTTAGTATCGATATAGTTGTATCGAGTTGCGCGCATCGATACACACGCGCGACACCATAGATTTTTGCATTGATTTTCCTTCTGCATCGCGACAGCATCGCTACTTTATCACGACTGTATCGATGCTTAAAGTAGCGCAAGTGTGTAAAGGTGGACCATTTGCGACTGCATCGATGCTGCATCGCGACTGCATCGCTGATAAAAGTCGCAGTGTGTAAGGGGCCTAAGATTACACTTCGATAGTACAGTTTATTTTATTCGTCACCTGATATCAGCAAAGTTGCGGACGATATCAAGTGACGAAAAAAAATGCGATTCGCGCGCGACAAAGTAACTACTTTGTCGCGCGCGAATCGCAATTTTTTTCCAGATGAAAGCAATCGTACTATGTTGTTACTCGATACTCAAAGTATCTCCAATATCAAGCATAAAACCGGTTGAGCTGTTCAAGGCAAATAATATTTTACAGATAGTCCGACACATTTTGGCATCTATACAACATAATATACTTTCTCTATCATTTTGTACAACCAACACCACCTTTGACCGAAGTAAACACTGCACATTGATACCACCAACCCGTTCGGGGTTAACTAACTATAGAACGCGGGTTAAAAACACGTGTTCGCCCGCAAATTGGTGGAAAAGGGTACAAGTAGGGCCGGGGAATCATTGCGTGCAGCCGCACCGTGGTCGCACGTTAATGAGAACAAAAATAGGTCACCGACAGACTCAGGGTTGCCAAATCAAAAAGCCGGACAAACCGGCCAAATTATGTCTGGCTTCTGAGGTTTATTCATTAGCGTTGTTGATTGGCTTACGTCAAAACTTGTTGTAAAGATAGAAAACTTTTGGACTGGATATTTCTATACAAAAACAGGACACCTATTTGAGGACTTGTATATTTTCAACTCTCAATTCTCCCTATCAATAAATTGAGGTAAGTATATTAATAGTTTTGACAAAAAGAGTAAAAATTTTATATCAAATTGTTTAAATTTCAAAAACAACAAATGTCGGATTCCCTTTTTTTCCGAACACACAATCAAAATTCTGAGATTTCTTGACAGGAGTTTTATCTTTCACTAGCGGGTTTTTGACTGGCAAGCTACAAAAAAGGAACCAATCGTCAACGCTGTTGAACAAAGTTTTGTAAAAAAACCATCAGAAACTTGGATTATGTCCGGCTTTATCCGGATCCGAACGCCTGACAACCCTAACCTCAGTCCTGCCTGCAGCCGGAATATATTAGAGCGCGATACACTGACGAACATCATCTGTTTCCTTTTAAAACCGCGCTGTGTGCGATCCAATAGCGCTTTATATCCTTTCTCATCACTCATAATATTGTCATTTTATTATGTGCGGAGTAACGTGGGAGTAACTATTGTGTTTTATTAGTACGAGTAGTTTTCTATATATTACAGCTTTGTTACCCTGACAAGAAAGTTTGCATCACCTGCTTCATCAAAAAGGCGGGTTTAAATAGTCGTTACATCTACATATACTTACTTCATTTTTGGACCAGTCGAATAGTACAATTGTGATTCTATCTATTACGCTTAACGCTGTATACGCTAGTTTCTATTAAATAGATACAGTACTCTCAAAAAACTTTAAAAACCGGACATAATAAAAATAGTTTAGCTTGATTAACATAGTTCAACTTAACCTACATTGTTTTTCACAGGGCCACATTGTTCGGAAAAATCACAGGAAAAATCGACAGCATCAATCTACAATTGAACTCGTAAAGAAGATTGATGCTTCATCGGCTGGATCTCGATAGGAGCCACATTTAAAGGGCAAAGTATAGGCAAGTTAAGTAGAAGGTAATTTATTATTAGACAGAATTAACCAATAATTTACCACCAAAAGTTTATTTGTTCACATACAATGCACAATGATAATAGTAGCATCCAGATAGTTAAAATAAAGTTAAGATTCGTAGAAAATAAAGTGTACTAGGTATTGGCCACATCTTGGTTTGATAGCAATTCGATTATCGCGCAGGAAACGTACATTTTACGGAAATAAAAAGTACGCCACGGCCGACTTAATCTTACGATGTAAGGCCTTTAAATAAAGAAAAAAAAGTACGCCACCTGAAACAGTAAAAAGATTTAAGGCTTGAAGATGTACCTAATAGGCAGAATTTGTCACCTTGTGACCTAATTGTGGTTTTGTTAGTATAGTTGTTGTTTAAATTGGGTTTGAATAGAATCTAGTTGAATAAAAATATGTAAAAATATCGCATAAAACAGAAAATGGTCTACTGAAAATAGCCAACACGTTATGCCTATATCTTTATTATGATAAGAGGAAACTCTTTTGGTTCCAAAAGCTGGCGAGTCTATAAAATATACGGACATTCAAGTGTAGTGTTATGTGAAGCCGCCACTTATGAAGTCAATTTACCTAGTTTATATTTAGAAACCGCTTTCAGTTTGACCATAATCTTGTTAGTGTCCATATCGTTTGTAGCTTTACCTATCAAAATGCTTTCCGAGCCTAGGCTTGTAATAGAGAAATATTCTGTGCTTTAGGTGGTCACCTAACAGGTAAAAACGGAAATCTTTATAAACATTAATCTTCTGTTCATGTGTTAGCAGTTAGATGAAGGTCCACAAGGTCCAAATGCAGTCGTTTTATGAAACCGATTTTGTTAATTTTTTTGTGTTCATAGTTAAGGAAGTTTAAATTTACATTCGATTAAAGTTGTTTAATTAAACACATAATTGGACGCTGTTAAGCGTATTTTGTGTATCATCCCACCAAAAATTACGTATTGTGTTATGAATGCAATCATGTTCTTTAGATTATTTAGAATAAGACTGCATTCATAAATCAACAACATTTTTTCGTGGGTTAATACAGTACAGCATTTTTATGCTTAACACCGTCCTGGATTGTAAAAGCTTATTTCAAAAAGTATCATTCTAGTTTAAGACGTATATACCTACAGGACGTCTGTCAGGTCCTAGCAAATTAGTAAATTGTAATAGCATCTGCTGTTGTAATATTTCACTATAATATTATATTCTGTTATACGAGCAGTGATCAATAAATACTTACTCCATACTGTCACGTACTAGCTATATCGTAAAGGTACGAGGTGAACTTAAACGTCGTTAAAACTGCCCGATGCTGGACAATACAGCTCCATTATACGACATGGCTGGGAATCTTATACGAGCGAACGAAATACATGATAGCGAACACGATCGTTTTAAAATCCTACTACACTGTTAAACTATGCAGCTAAACTATACGAACAACAAATTCTACTATACTATGTAACGATATTTAAAAATAACAAGTTTTTTTTACTGAATGACGTCCAATACTACTCTAAATCCCTGACGTCTGTCAACATTACTCTCACCATGAGACATGACATGAGCTGAGTCGACAGAACTAGTGTAGAAACTACCTCGACTTCAAATAAACGTGCGTATCTAAGCGAGTTGAGCGCGAATGTCACTTTCGACATAATGTTTCACAATAACGCATTTTAATAGATCGGCGCATGCCGGCCGATCTGACATAGGTACTACGCCACACGTATAAATTTCATGATCTCTTCTGAATCAGCCTACTCATTAGTTCTGTTTACGCTGACATGAGTGTACCTGACAATATATCTATGGATCCAATACACTACATATATACAATACATAATATAAGTAGTGAATAAAAATTCACTACCCTGTTGTCATAAGATCACCGCAGAATTTATTTCCCGATTTTTATATTTCGTCACATTGAGGTTTCTCTTTGTGATATGACGAAAAAATTTTACGATACAGCCATCGCCAAGTGATTGATATTCAAGATAAATTATATTGCTATAGACTTTGCGATAAATCAATAATACGATTGAGGCACAATAAAACGAAAACAATTTTTGTTACTTTCGTTTGTTTCAAAAAAGTTTTACTAATGTAACATATTTTATTTCCCCTTCAATATAAATATGCCCCATTTTACTTGCAGTAAAAATCATAAGATCAAAATTTTACGTCCATATAAAATTGTGTCACAATCCTGAAACAGGACTGGAAGGCTGGACACAGCTGTAACGTGTGCCGGTGTGCATAGAGTATTGAGTGTGCAAGAAAAATGTGATCTTCAAATAAAAAGATAACTTAACTAGTTAAAACAACCAATGTTTGAGACTTTCCTCTGATAATATAAGCGTCATTATGCCGAAGACATAAAAGTCTAGTCGCACCAATTATTATTTTCGTAGACTCGGGTTAAAAACATATCTACTCTCATATTAACCCATTGGAACGAATGACATACCCGACTGGATGGATGAGGCGTAGGACCGACTTTCTGCAAGCCCATCTTACGCATGAATCATCCTTATTCTCAGGTGATTAGCCTGCACTGTCCTAATATAACTTAGAAGAAACTTTTTTATTCAGAGAAAGATCATTCAGCGCTTAAGACATACCACTTTAGGGTTTTACCTCCTAGAGTAAGCTTTGTGCTGACAACGTAAGAATTACTCTCGTAGACTCGGAGGTCTTCCTTAAAAATACATAAAATACAGTGTAGAATACTGCAGTGGCACAATACATAATAAATCTTTATCTTTTGTCGGTATTTACGTGACTTGTATCGCAGTTCGAAGCCGGTACATTTACGAAATCTCTTGGCAGGGAAGCAACAGTTCACGAAACAGTTTCGCACCGTACATATCGTACATCACTTTGGAATTGTTGAAAATAGAAATGTTCGAAGGTGTTAGAATTAATGGAGGATATAAGAAATAGCTGTTAAAAATTTCAGTGGATATGAAAGCGTGTTGGTGGCTTACTATTTATTTTACATCGTAGACGGCTGTGGTTAGACGGTAATATTTGGACTTCCTAAATCGATCTTTAAAAAAATCTTTTAGATCCACTTGCGCAGATCTGGGTTAAAGTTAACCCCGGATTAAACGTTATCTCTTTTGATAAATATATAAAGAATGTAAGAGATAAAACACAATTTAACCCGGGGTTAACTTTAACCCAGATCTGCGCAAGTGGGCCTTACTGATTCAAAGCTACGTAATCTTAGAGTTTCATAGGTTATAGTACCACCCGATATTATTATAATATAATATCAATGTTAATATACCGTTCACACAGGCGAAGACGCGGGCAAAAGCTTGTTGATTTATAGATATAACATTAGGATAAGAATTACACATACCTACTTTATATTATAACATTACTATCTCCACTACTCTTTACCTCTCTCTCCTTAGGGGTACTATTCTGAAGGAGAATCAACAAACGGAAAACTCGATAAAATAACATTTTATATGAAAACGTCCTAAATAATTACACAACTTATTGGACCCTTGTATTTTAGCTGAAAGGTGTTTCCCAGTGGGAAAGTAATAAATATAAATAAGACCTTCATATTTTGATATTAAACTTTTAATAGGGTTTGGTTCCTAATTATAATATTATTGGTCTACTCACTACTGTATAAAAAGTTATGACGACAACTTATACAAACGTAATATATCTGGCTAACAGCACTTGAATTTTCCTTAATTCAAGCATTTCAAGCTTGAGCCGCTGAGCCAATTTTAATGAAATTATGAGTTCAAGGAGTAGGGGGACATAGAATAGTTTTACATACATAAACTATAGTACTGTTTGTAGCTTATGTTGTTTGTGCGGGTTGCACATGCATGACAGTAAACAACAAAATGGCAGTCAACAAACTCACAACAATTAACATCGCTCGCCCAGAGCTGGTGTACTCTGTACTCATTAACGTAACTCCGTCCCTTTGTCCAGAAATAGGGTTGGCTGACAGACGTATCATACCAAATAGAAAAGTCCGCAAATTGATGGCCTGTCCATGACATCAAGTGTCACCATGTTAACTATCGTCTTTGACTGTTTCTGACCTAGTAAATAACGCTCGGTGCTAACTTGTTAGCGAAATGAAAAAATCCCAACAAAATTCGGACAGGCCAGTCACGCAAAGAGCTCAAAATATCTCCGGCTTTATCCGGACTTTTGACAACCCTGGGCAATGTTCAGGAATATTTTGGATAGTAGGTAAGAATTTTGAGAATTTAAGAAATTAAGACAATCACATTAAGAATTTCTGTGGTTGCATAGCGGTCTCAACACTTTTGCCCCCTTAATAATTAAAATATATATTATTAACATATATTGACTCTTTTTGTCTTATGCCCGGTTTCTGAGGTTTTTAATAGGAGTTTATCTTTTCACTAGCGTTGTTGATTGGTAAATTTTGTCACACTAGACAATCAAAACAATAGTATAAAGATAAACTCCGGTTTAAAAAAATTAAGCAAGAGCAGATATTATAACAACTACTTGACTACTTGACGACCTCTGTGGCTCAGTGGATAGCACGTTGGTAGCTTAAGCCGGAGGTCGCGGGTTCGAATCCCGCCGACGGAACAAAAGTTTTCAAAGTTCCTGGGTCATGGATGTGTATTAAATATATTTATCATATAATAAAAATCTTAAATATATGTATAGTATAAAAGTATTAAATATATTTCCGTTGTCTGGTACCTGTAACACAAGTCCTTCAGGTACTTAGCATGGGGCCAGACTGACGTGGTGTGAAGCGTCCATAGATATTATTATATTATTATTATCAACTAGATGAAAGTAAAGCAAGGAACAAATATTATAATTTTCTATTTCCAAATTCGTTATAACTCAGGGGCGTATCTAAGTGAATTAATTCAAAATGGCAACCTGTGGGAACGATCGCGGGGGCTCCGCTCGGTTGCCTACAAAACGTACATCTACGTAATACGTTGTTTAATGAACTGCGTACTACGGAAACGAAACTGCCTGCGTTGATAAAATTCAACGTTTTTGAAAAGGTTTGTTTCGTTATTGAGGACGGAGGTAAAAACGTTTTAGCAGTGTTGAGCACATTTTTGAGATGGTTAAAAAAGTTACAAGTGCGTCAGGATAGATTACCTGATCGAAAATTTGTAAGCCTATGAACGATTGAATCCCGTTGAATATTTTACATCTGAAAGCACTACACACATTTACGCCAACGACATAAGGAACACTCCCATAAAACTCCGAGGCGAAATATATCTAAACCAACAAAAAACCATTTCCATATATTTTACTGCTCAGCTTTGTACAACCGTTTTATGGGGCTGGCAGCCGGGCTTATATTAAAAACGTTAAGATGCCGCCAAATTATCGAGGACTATTTATTACTGTGTACACTCATTACTTTACCTTAACAGTCTGTTTATTGAGTGAAAATGTTTATAAAACTCAGTGGAATTTGCGTCAACAGTAACTCAAACGGTCTTACTACAAAAGATTTTTGAAGTCGGTTAAAAAATTACGCAATTAACATCAATCGCATCAAACACACAGGGCGCCTAATTTTTTTCGGCCAAGCTATTTTCTTTGATAGGTATGTCAAGTCCATCATATACGATGTCAATGACGCACTAGTATTATATATCGATGAAAATCCGATTCTCGGAATTCATACCAATAATCGGATTTTCAGCGTGCTGTTGTGAATTTCGCCCACTATGAAAAAATATACTACAATAATTGTAAGGCCGCAACGAATATTATGTTACCATCAATTTTAACAAGAAACACACTAGAGGCTTTTATTCGTAAATATTAACAAGAACAATAACTATAGAAGAACACATATTTTTTTAACAAACATAAAATATATCAAATAATTTCGATACAATATACATATCAAAGAGGCCGCTTTAACGCGATTCAAAGAGCGAATTTTCAAAGGAAACCTGTGAAGAATATTCTATTACTTATAAATAGCACGGCTCGATAAGGTTCGGCTATTATATGTAAGTGAAATGAACCAGGGAACAAGCAGATGGTTCATCTGATCGCAAGCGACTACCGCGTTCCTATAGCGTAGAACCTTGTGGGATAGCAATCGTGCGCGAGTTAGAGGCAAATATGAAATAAGGGGGCAAACGAGCAAACGGGTCACCTGATGGAAAGCAACTTCCGTTGCCCATGGACACTCGCAGCATAAGAAGAGCTGCAGGTGCGTTGCCGGCCTTTTAAGAGGGAATAGAGTAATAGGGGAGGGTAGGGATGGGAAGGGAAGGGAATAGGGTTAGGGGATTGGGCCTCCGGTAAACTCACTCACTCGGCGAAACAAAGCGCAAGCGCTGTTTCACGCCGGTTTTCTGTGAGGACGTGGTATTTATCCGGTCGAGTCGGCCCATTCGTGCCGAAGCATGGCTCTCCCACGTCACAAGATTATAAATTATAGATTTATTTAAAAAAAAAACAAGACATTATAAGCTAATCACAATTTAATTAAAAAACATCAGTCCTATTAGACAAGTAGCAAGCGATTATCGTAAACGATAACGCTAACGCCACAAAATGTATGCGATACATAAGTCATCGCTTCGCTAGCGGTTACTAATATCAAATCCCATACATTTTGTGGCGTTAGCTCTAGCGATTACGATAATCGCTTGCCGGTTGTCTAGGCCCTCAGATCCTCCTACTTTTGTCGCATTTAATCACGCATTCTGTTTTGGTTCTGAACAAGTTCTCGTTGCCTCCACATCCCGTGTAGATCATCGGCATACATTGCCTTCGCACGATATCGAAGAAGTAAGCTACATATGTGCCCTGACATGCTCCCGTGTCAGGCGCTTGGTAGCAATAGTACGGCATGTTCTTCAAACTCGATGGAAAGACTCCATCATCTTGTCCTGAAATTCATACTTATATAATAATATTGTAAATGCGAAAGTGTGGCTGTCTGTCTGTTACCTCTTCACGCCCAAACCGCTGAACTGATTTCTCTGTTTGGTATGAAGATACTTTGAGTCCCGAGTACGAAAAAATGTACGGTTTTCGCGCGATAAACGAGTTTTGACGCAAAGGAGTTGCGCGCGTCATTTAGTCGGTCATATTTAAAAAAAAAGTAATAACCACAATAGATTGTGGGTATGGAATTCATGTAGCACATAATTCTCCAAGGTCCGTTGATTTAGTCCGTCATGTGATTTTTTTAATGTGTCAGACAAACACTTGCATGCAGACCTTGCATCACATTCGAAACAAAAATATTTTATTAGTAAGGGGGTATATTTATAATATTCCTTAGTTCGGAGGGCTGTCTCGCCTCGCCGATGTATGTAGGTCGTAGGGTCGAGTTTTGTATGTTCTGAACTTCATTTTTAGAGTTCCGTACCCAAAGGATAAAAACGGGACCCTATTACTAAGACTTCGATGTCTGTCCGTCTGTCCGTCTGTCTTTCTGTCTGTATGTCTTGATGCTGTAACTCAAGAACCGCTATAGCTAGACTTTTGAAATTTTCACAGATTGTGTATATCTGTTGCCGCTATAACAACAAATACTAAAAACAAAATAATATTAGGGCTGCCATACAACAAACGTGATTTTTTCGTCCTTTTTTGCTCGATATCAATAATGGCAACAGGTAGGCACTTGAAATTTACACAAAGGCCTTACATTTATGTGTACTTTAATAATTAATAATAATATTTAAATAAAATAAAAATTTAAGGGGAGCTCCCATACAAAAACACAATTTTTGGCCTATTTTTGCTCTATAACGGTACGGAACCCTTCGTGCGCGTGTCCGACTCACACTTGGCCGATTTTATTAACTCAATTAAGTATAAATAAACTTGAGAAACACTATTTTATCTTCTCATTGGTGATGAAACTATAACGACTGACCATTCACCAATTCTGCTCTATATACTGCTACCTATCTACTGATCTACCAACTCTTTAGAAAAACGATATCTTTTGTAACAAAGAAATTATTCATTTCGCGTTTAATCAAAACTGAATTTCTTCGTCGGAACAAACTCTAAAGAGATTATCATTTAGGATGAAGTAATTTTAGATAGAGATTAACATTTCATAGCTCGACAACTTTTCACTTTTAATAAATATTATTTTTCTCAGTGTCGTTAATTTTTACCTTGACTTTTATTTTATTAGAAACACTTCTGTTGGTGATGAGGATTTTGAATGCTTTAAGTCCTGTTATATACGTTTTGTTTGCTAAATAAATGTTTATTATTATTATTATTATTGTTGTACTTTACAACTTTACAAAATATTATCGTATCTTATTATTGGTTACATTTGGCATGGACAAAATATTAATATATTAAATAGATGCATCATTAAATTAGGCCCACATATCATTTTGTCGGCACGATATTATAGTCGGCAGTAGATATAGTCAGAAAAAACTGGACTAGTTAATATTACTACTCCAGCGCGGCGTTATTAATTAAAGTCAATCTAGTCAACTCACGTCCATATTTGACATAGTCATAACGAGCTGTGGCCAACGCTAATATTGTCAAAAACACCAGTATTCGGTAGCCCTCCATAACGACCACTGCCTCGAGTACAATTCACGCAATTAGTAACAATCAATTGTATGCTCATTGGATTTAATTCTAGATAAGCTACAGCCGGAAATTAATTTTCCACATACAAATTTTATGCGAATCAAAACCGCCACGTTTTAAAATTAACCAATCAAAAAGCAAAATATTTGCTTGTAATTTTCCGGAACAAGTAACGAATATCGTGTAAATTATTTTTGCGATGAAATATTACATTCGGGTTACATGAACACAAAATAAAACGATGCTAATATAAAAATTAATAAATATTAAACAAAGGTCTGAATGGCTCAACGCACTATCTATAAAGGACTGAGCCTCTTCGGAGTTAGGAGTATCTTATGCTGAATATAATTTGCTCGCGAAACGGTAAATGCTAAGAATCTGATGACTATAAGGTGACGATAGTGAAAAAGTTTAGTCTAAATCATTTTTTTCAATTTCGAATATAAAAGATTATAATTAATGACGTTAACATTCTGGGACATGAAACAGAACTTTTGATAGAATAAATTGATAGCAGAGGATGCGTTAAATTACACATTTACTAGATAATTGAAATATTTCCTAGAGCATGAATGTGCTAGTAAATATTTCAATTATGCGCAGAAATTAGAGGTGAAACAACATTATGCGGACGAAGCAATTCTGTAATTTGTAAACCGTCGCATTGTGACGCAAATAACGACAAACAATGCAATAACGGATAAAATAATCACATAATTATTAAACAAAGTAAATAAATTATTGTAAATGAGATGTCAGCTGCGATTAATATTTAAATTAATGATTAAAAGAACGCTGAACTGCAAACGTTGCAGGACGATGGTTTAATAACACAACCGCATTATTGTACAGTATACACATTTTAAAATCGTACAAAATCCATACTAATATTACATACGAAAGTTTGTCTATCTTTTACCTCTTCATGCCCAAACCGCTGAACCAATTTGGCTGAAATTTGGTCCCCATACCAAAAACTTATTTGCACTTGGAGTCCCGGGAAAGGACATACAGGATGCTTTCCATCCCGGCAAAATGTACGGTTCCAGAAAATATGTATTCTGATTTTTAGTATTTGTTGTTTTAGCGGTAACAGAAATACATCACCTGTGAAAATTTCAACTCTTTAGCTATCACGGTTCATGAGGAACAGCCTCCGAAAAAAACCAGCAAAAAAATCACGTTTTTTGTATGGGAGCCCCCCCTTAATATTTATTGTATTCTGGTTTTTACTATTTTATGTTATAGCAACAAGAGAAATACATCACCTGTGAAATTTTCAACTCTCTAGCTATCACGGTTCATGAGATACAGACGCAAAACTACTGAACGGATTTTGATTTGACAATAACATTGACAGCACAGGGTTTTTAGGGTTGCAAACTTGGGTGTTAACTACTCTTAAGGGACCTAACAACATGTAACAAAATCGTAATTACAATCGTTTTTGCAATGTTTGATGTCGATACAGACTAGCCTAGTATTTCTTTCTACGGGTAAGTTATTTGTTCCAACTAAAAGCAAAGCAAAAATTGACACAATCGATTCCTTAGCAACGCACGCGCGTCGCCGTTCTATCTTGATTTATTTCTGTGGTAACACCTATCACCAGCAGTAGGCGTAAATTATCCAGATGTATTTGAGCTTGCGACACTCGTCCTGACAATCACACACTCACCCTTCACTTTAAATCCGAAACCTCGCCTATTCGAGATAAGACACATTGGGTCTTACCACAAAAGATTTAAACACCCGTTGAACAGTTGATTAAGAGAAAAATTCAGTACAAAAATGTCACAAAACAACTGTTCAACAGATGTTTAGTTTTTTGTGGTAAGACCGTATGATTTTAAAATCCTCGATTTGGCCGAATTACTCAAAACTCAAAAGGCGATCTATAGAAAGATCTAAGTTTTTAAAACACTAAGCTTAAAAATGATAAGGCAAAATTATTTACAGAATTTCTCAAATTGTTCAACAAATCACATGTGTTTTAATTTGTATTTATCTTCATTTGTATCTTAATGCAATTAACGATAGTCAGCCTCTATTATATGTTTAAAGAGGCTGACTATCGTTAATAAATAGCCAATTTTTATTAGCCGCCCAAATAAGCCAACTTACAATTTAGCCGCTAATAAAAACAGCTTAACTCTCCTCCCCATTAATATTTGATCTCTGCAACCGTGTGGAAACCATAACTCACTCTCCCGATCTCGGTAACTTTCTTTTTGTTTCGATTTATTATTATTTGTATAAATAATAAATAGCAGAGGAGAAGTTTTATTATTTCTCGGAGCGGTGAATTTGTTTTGCGAACACTAACTTGAACCAGTTAAGTATAGAAAACTAGATGACGCGGCATCTAGTTTTCTAGTCATGACGCCCGCAACACCTTTGCGCCAAAATTCGTTTATCCCGCGGGAACCATACATTTTTCCGGGATAAAAAATATCCTATGTCCTTTCCCGGGACTCAAAGTATCTCCATACCAAATTTCAGCAAAATTGGTTCAACGGTTTGGGCGTCACAGTTATAACGATATATAAGTCTCTCTGTTAAATTTGTTTAAAGCCATATAAAATACATAATTAGTACGCGTGTCAATTATAGTTAAAGACTTCTTGTAGATATACGAACAACCCAAAAAAGAGACCACCCATTAAAGACATTTAAAACAGCCAAAACAAATATCTTAAAATCTCTACATATTCTTCGCTGGCCCGGAAGACGACATTCACGATGATGACTATTCCTTACTCCGGCGCTAATATAATTTTTCTTTACAAGGACTCACGTTTTACGACGCTCTAATGCGAGTAGATGGGCGGCAAGGTGACCCTTTGCGCCCAAACACGGGGACACGGTGTGAAACATTTTATTAGCGCCCTCACCTTTTCAGGACCCATGAAAGTCTTGAGGAAAAGACGTCCCAACACCTATTAATTTACGATGAAATAAGCCATAAAACAGAAGAATTCTAGTTACGTATTTTGTATTGAGAGCGTTCGGCTAAATAACACTTTGAATACAACCACAATACAATACTTATAACTTATAAGTTAAATTATTATGTATGGATCATACATAAACTCAAAAAGTGTCATAATTTTCTTTTCATTATACAAAATATATATCTTTGTCTATATAATATTATCTAAGACATTATATGCGAGTGACTGAATCTTGTCGTTGTATATTTAGCTGTAGCGATCATACATACAGCTTGATGTTATTTGAACCGTGCTGTACCGAAGTGGTTTAGTTAAAAGCAAGTTGCAGAGTTACAGAACTAATATTACTTCAGTAATAGTGCTCAACTATTGCAAAAGTAGCGCAATTTCATCAAGTAATAGCGGCAAATTAAGGTTATCAAATAATCCACATCTGCATTTCACAGAAATGAGAAGCAATTTCGAAATTAGAAAAAAAAAAACGAACCAAAAACTGACGTGGCATTCAGTGAAAAGTCCGAAACAAAACGACGCTTTTGAAACAAAAAGCAATGTTTATAATTGCCACTAAAAGTAGGTTCCACTTCTCATAATATCTTTCGTATGTACGTCCGACGCAAAATACCTATACCTCTAGAGTCTAGAATACCTTGATTTCGAAGTCCGCTTCTAATAAGCCTTAAATGATCTTCGTTTCTTCCTTTGTCCGTCTGTTTATAACTATTTCATTCTCCTAAAAACGCACTTTAATTATTTTTATTGAAAAAAATCACTTTTAACAGTATAAAATCGCAACTCCTATAGAATGGAGCAACAAAATTAAATGCTAAAAAAGTATTGCAGCTCGACCGTGTCGCAAAAGTGCAAAATACTTACCGATTGTAGAGTCAGGTTCTACAGGGACAAAATCATTCAGAGTCGAATTCATGAAATATACAAAGGTTTATAGTTTCATTCTAGAACGAATAAACGTAGTTTTTACTAGACCAACCGTTTCTTTATGAACAAATAAATATCTATGCGCGTTGCGCATTTATAAACCAAAATTAATGTACGATTTTTATGGGATATAGTAGACATAATAATATGTGGAACGCGAGACGTTTATTACATTTCTAGATGTTGCCTACAATTTTACTTCGATACTTATTCATATAGAACTAATCCGGAGAAAACAATCTCATGTCTCTTTAAAGACTCAAAAGTATCTTCACACCTAATGTTATTAAAATCGGTTCAGCGTTTCGTTAAGAGTTGACAGACGTCGACTATGTATGAAACATATTTTGGGTTTCTAATATTAGTATGTGTTGTATACTAAAGTAGCATTCAATGGGTTCAAGTGTGACTGTGGTCAAGTAGTTTAGAGCGTAGTTCTTGACTCGGAGGTCGTAGGTGCGATTCCCGCGTTGGAAACACAAGTTTGGTTAGGACAATGCAGGCTCATCGCCTGATTGTCTGACAAGTAAGATGGTACATGCGTCGGATGAGCGTGTAAAAAGTCGTTCCTACATATGATTTTTCGCCATTAGTGTCGGTCGTCTATCCCACTGGGTTATGAGAGTAAAAGGCGTAGAGTCGAGTGCTCTTGTGTATCGCGCACACACGAAGGGAATTATCATTTTTAATGGGTTCAAACTGTCCAAAAATATGATACATTAATTATACCTACTTGTACATTTCGCATGCAAAATTTACATTCAGTTACGTGCACTATTTGCGAGCGTAAACATTTGTTTCATTTTGGTTGACCTGCTTATTACCCAATTGATTCGAAACAACGCGCAAATAATTACGTAACCAATTACATCTTTGGCAGAATTATTTTTATTATGTCTATGGGCGACGGCAGTGGCTTTTCATCACGTGACTCGTTTGCTCGTTTGCCTCCTAATTTTATAAAAAAAGGTAATGTTAATAAATAGAGTACTTAGTCAAAATGTATTCGCTGGCGTGTAGCGAAGTAATACATGTGTGGGACTTGGGATAACGCATCGCAAAGTGAAACATGGTGCCACTATGAAATTGGAACTCACCGTGAAGTCGATGATAATAAAGAAGAAGAACCCAATACAGTTTTGACATATAACTTCGCTATCGAAACTAGCGAATGTATGTGGACTTGGAGCTCAGCTCATTTTTTTTTTTTTGTTATTTGTATAGGCAAAAAAGTTGCTCTTTGAGCGCTGCTCTTCTACGGTGAACTTTATATTAGGGACACATACAAACCCTAAAGTAAGTATTATCACTTAGTTATGTAACACCCTGTATAGAAAAAATGAAAAATGTGTTCGTATTTTTTTCTTGTCCTTGCACGAAAAGAAAATAGAAAATCACGGGCAACATCTAGTCAGGACTAATTGAAGTATGAATTAATGATCAATATATACTTGGATGGAAGAAGATCATTACATTCGACCATAAATCTCATTTATTGGGTAGTAGATTGATGAACGAGGCCATCTGATGATCTTTTGTTCTCCGTTTAATCGTTAGATGAGGTAAGGTTACTTTAGTGAGTATCATTTTATTGTGGAACAAAAAGAAGTGATGTAAGATAATACTTTAGAGTGTGTAGGGTTCCCTTATATTATAGAGTTCACTGTGAAGATAGCAGTGTTGAAAGAACAAAAAAATTTTTGTGATTTGTATGGGCAAGCTCGCATATGGGCAAAGGTTCGCAGCAGCGCTGAAAAAGTAACTTTATTTTTACTTTTGTATTGAAAAATATTATGAATGTATCCATTTGGATAAATAAGGATTTAATATGATAACATTAGGTTGTATATTTTTTAATTTCAGTTTTGGTGATTTAAGCCAAAGTATTCAATATACATTCGCTGACAAAAATTTATAAACGAACTATCCTATTAGTGTAGGGAAATTGATTTGGGCTCAACAATAGACATAATATTACGTTATCCGCAAATCTGTTTTGGGCAAAACCATCCGATACATAAGCAGATAAATCAATCATTGGAGCGTAAGTATCCTAATCAATTTGACAACTGAGCGAGTGGAACACGATCGACTTGTGTATAACCTGATGATATTGAGAATTTTTTCACACAATACGTTGTATGTAGCAAAGAAAAAAGTCCACTGCTTCTAATATAGATACTTCAAAGGCTTGAAGGAACGATAGAAGATATGCCGTGACTAGAAACAGCATTATTCACTTTCCTTTTCGAGCAAGAATGAATAAACGTAAGGCTGCAACTGTGAATTGCGGGCACTCGTGGTCACTTCAATATTAACTGCATATATGTCACTTGGTTATGCCTTAAGTATGCTTATGTAGTTTAAAACCCGTGCGTTTTCATCGTACACAACCTATTGCGAATGCTTTCTACAATGTTCATATTAAACTTGCTTGATCATCATATTAAAACATAGGCGTGGCTTAGCTGTAATCACTATTTCGGCAATTCATAGATAGCAAACATAATGATCTTTATATGATGAGGAGTTTATCGTCGTAAATTCCCCTCTAAGCCTGTAATATTACGTTTTATTACAACCTTGGCGGCTGATATACTTTTTGTGAGTATGAAAGGCTCAATCTGTTCGCATTTTAAAGCGCCATCAGGATTTACGGTTTAGGGTGATGTGACGACATAAAATACTTGTAAGTTGTATGTTACATTGAAAATGTTTGAGACAAACTTGCTTTTCATAGAGAGTTTGGCCTTATTTTTGCGCTACTTCAGCAATGTTTCATGGCTCATAACGCACATTGTTTTTTCTTTGAACTGAGGGAGCGAAGCTGTATTATTGCAATACTTTACAAGAATAAAAAATATACGTATATTTCATTAAAATGCTTTGTTACACAGCCAAGATACCACACATAGCGGCAAAAGCTTTCAGTGCAAAATATACGAGACGTAAAAGTTGCAATTCACCAAGTCAGAAACAAAATGGGAAACAGGGAGACTTTTAAAGAACCTTTGTATTGCATATTGAAATCACGTACATTCCGAACATAGCTGTAAACTGGAACGTCGTCAGTTTTATTTCAACTTAGTTTCACGGAAATTTAAAACATATAAACTTTTTCACTCCGCACGCTCCAAGAATATCGAAAGCGAAATTTAAAAGTGCTCTAATTAATATTCACGGGCTAATTTAGTCGGGAATATATTTACTACCAATTAGGGTAATGAAGCGGTATCTTTTAATAGCAGAATAAACGTCTAATGTCTAATATAGTGTGGTATTTATTAAAATAAAATTAAAACAAAGAAAATCAGCTGGATAAAGTGATTAAGCATGTAATGTCGTTTATAATTGGACAACAACAAACCTTAATTTTTCCCATCCTTGACTATGTCGACTCCTGCTACTTGGACCTGACCAATGAGCTTTTAACAAAATTAGAACGTTTGCAAAATCTTTGCATACGCTTTATTTTTGGCTTGAAAAAGTTCGACCATATTTCAGCTCATAGGTCAGAGCTTAAGTGGCTTCCTATCCGTCTCCGACGCAATTCCCATATCCTTTGTCTATTGTACAATATCCTCTATAACCCCCTCTCCCCCTCCTACCTTGTTGACCGTTTCAATTTCTCCCGACCACTCCATATACCATGCAGGTCCAATATTAGAAAAAACCTGTCACTCCCACCCCATCGTTCCAATTTTTACTCCTACTCCTTCACCGTTCATGCAGTCAGATTGTGGAACTCGCTTCCCCATACAGTTCGTGATAGCTCCACCATTAATGTTTTCAAGAAAAACTTAAAAGAGGATTATCTACAATTAGTGTCTCAATCCATTTAAATACCGATAAATATGTATAATATTGTATATATATATATATATATATATATATATATATATATATATATATATATATATATATTTTTTATATCATATTTATTATTTATTAAATATATACATATAATATAGTATTTATTTATTATAGACGTATTGGTTATAATAATTTATCATATATGGGTTTATGTAGTGTATTTGTATAGATTTAAGTTTAAATTTGTAATTGTGCACGCTCTATCTGTTGTCATATTCCACATCTCTCTTCTGCTGTAAGAAATTTCTTTTGAAATAAGCAGTTCCTTTGTGTCGTCTTTCTATGTCAATGTTTATGTGAATACTGTCTTGTGTGCAATAAATGTTAAATAAATAAAAAAATAAATAAAAAATTATATTATAACCTACCTACTACCAACTCACTCGCTTTACGCAAGAAGCAATAACAGTGCCTACATTATGCACTTTCAACCTGCCACTGCAGGTTGCATTTGCCTACATAATAAAAGAGATATACCAACTAACCTGCCAAAGGAACAGTATCATTACCCACAAATGTAGTCGTTGAAGCCATAAGTTAAAGAGAGAACAATGGAACCGAGTGGCAAACAAGCGACGAAGAGAAATGGCGCCGTCGGCCGTCTCTAATTACCGACTCGCAATTTGTCTTGAAGCACGAAAACTGTTTATTTACATAACGAGACCTCCGAAACATAAAGAAGAAAACTAATTAGCTCAACAGCTTGAAACACAACACGAAATATTTTAATAATTCGCGAAGCACTCGTCCGCCGGTTCTTTGTAAATTAAACTGTTCGAGTTTGTTGATTTTATAAGAGTACAGGGCGACCTGATTATAATAATTATAAGCGTAGCAATTTATGCAATTGCTTTAAGCGGGCTTCGCTGCCATGAGAACTCCGGGGTTAAAATATGTTTTTTCTCTGGCGGCTATTATTCCAACCACTCGTAAAAAGTCTTCTTCTTATTTGTCGTTTTCTTCATTACTGAAGGTCACGCCTGGAAAGGTTCTGCTCTACTTCGGTTGTTAAGTTCTTCCATTTTGTTCGGTCTTCTGCTTTTCTAAGGGCGGCTGTCATTTTCAGTCCAGTGAGTGCCGCAATTTGGTCACACCATCGGGTAGGTGATCGACCCCTGCCCTGCGTCGCTTGTTGCTTTTACCCGTGACTATTAGCTTTTCGAGGTTGTCTGGTTGCCGGCGAGCGATGTGACCAAAATAGGATAAATTAATTCTCCTGTACCATGTTGTCGATACTCGATAGTATGACCTTAACGCTGAGCTGGTCGAGAATAGATTTGTTAGTCCCTTTGGCTGTCCATGAAATTATGCGAAGCATTCTTCTCCAGCAACACATTTCAAAAGCGTCAATCTTTTTGCGGTCTCCTGCCCGGATGGTCCATGACTAAGAAGCATAGAGAAATATCGAGAAGCGTAATAATGTAATAACTCGTGATAGTCTACTTATTGTTGCAGCTACTTGAGTGAAGGTTACATATTATTATGAATAGCTTGAATGATTGATAGGCGCCCCTAGATACAGTAGTACGGGAGCCCCAGAACAAATTTTTTTGTGATTACTAACAAGCAAATTTTTTGTGAGTTTCGAAAAATCTCGAAAGTGGTAGCTAACAGAGATAGAAAGGATTTCATACTTTGACTTGATGGTCCTAAAATATGGTTTGTTTTATTTGTAGGACAAGGCTACTCTTAAATTATATAACTATTAACCTACCAATATACAAAAAATCAGCTGGTTAGGGTTCCGTTTTAGGGTTCTGTAATCAACAAAACTTGGTTGACTACTGTACCCTAAAACGGAACCCTAACCAGCTGATTTTTTGTGTATTGGTAGGTTAATAGTTATATAATTTAATAGTAACCTTGTCCTACAAATAAGACAATCCATATTTTAGGACCATCAAGTCAAAGTATGAAATCCTTTCTATCTCTGTTAGCTACCACTTTCAATATTTTTCGAAAATAAAAATGTTGTTCGTCTTATCAAAATATAGCTACTTACAAAAAATTAGCTTGTTAGTAATCACGAAAAAAATATTGTTCTAGGGCTCCCTGACCACAGTTTCTTTTTCTTTTTCAAAATATAATATTAAGATTGGTGCAAAATATTGTTCCAAAGGTTTTATCAATACGAGCTAGCTGTTCGCAGCTGTTCATCAACAGCTGGTTACAGCGTTCGCTTAGCGAACATCTAGGGAAAAGTCTTGAATAGATAAAAGAGATGCTTGCATGATACTTTTACAGCATTCACGTGTGCATTGCTTGACTTGTTTATGGTTTTCATATAAAATACAATTATTACAATCCCGCCGTGTATCGCGTGCCGGTTTAATTTACGTCCATCACTGTCAATAGTCGATGTACGAGTTTCTCGAATTATCGGGAGTACGTGTTAATACGGAATTTTATTCATTCAATACAAAAGCGAAATTGCCAATCCTTGTCGGTTCCAAGATTAAAGGATGGAGGAAAAACCTTTTGGTATATAATTCATGTAACATAAATTGTATATTATACTGTCAGTACGACCATTCTGCAAGGATTCCTTTACAATCTCGGTTTTTCCATTAAATGAAAATAAAATGATGTATGTAAAACCATGATTGCCGAACATATTAAGCAGATAGACCCCACTGTTAGTATTTACTGTGGAAACAGCTTTTTACTATAGAATGTTGTATGATTGTATCCCTGTCTGTCAATCTCCATTTCCAACGTATAAGACAAAACATTGTAAGCTTACATCATGTCTGTACAGTGTACACTCTACACAGTGTTTATGTTTTTATTAGATTAGAAATAGATATCGCTCCATCTTCAACTTCATTTTATATTTGTAACATACTATTAAATTATGCTTCCAACTTTCCTTGGCCAGTAAATCTGCCGGAAAAATAACACAATTTCGCGGTTCCCAAATTCAAAAGATTTACATATCTAACGTTTCCAAGTCGCTTAAACTTTTATAAGAGTAATTTAATGACCGTTACGTACAACGAAAATAACGTTACGGCATCTGCGAGAAAATGAGACACTTTCAAGCCACAACTGAAGTTTCCACTGAAGTCGTTATCGTAAAAACTTTTATTGAAACCACGAGCCAGCATCAAAACTGTCATTTTCAGCTACGCATTATTTGCTAACTTTACTTTTGTAATATCTTTTACATTTGTAGCTATAAATTTTAAGAGTATATTCATAAATCATAATGCTTTAACGATTTAGCGCCTTTGGAATTTGAGTTTTTCGCGAAAGCTAGCGGAGGATAATATTAAAGTCACTTTTTTGAAGTCCGCAACCAATTTACCAATATATTTTCACCCCTGTACCACAACACATAAAGGTATAACATGTCAGTAACCTCAGATAAGAAGCCCAATTGTGTAAGCCCAAATGTGGTAACCGCGGTTCGGTTACCGCGCTGATATCAAAGTTGAAAACATGTTTTACTGAAAAACCAAACTTTTCAGTCCTGACACGAGCGATACCTTTTCAAATGAAAATGATGACTACTAAAATATATTATATGGTTTTATTCATATTAATATGATAATTAATAGGTAAGAAACCATCAGGCGTGCAATTCTAGTATCTACGGCAAATACTATATCCACTGTCATTGTGATAGTTGTCACTTCATGGAAAAGCAATTACCCACCCCAGACTCCAGAGCCTACACAAAACACATCTTTTGTGTATATTAATCAAGAAAGACGGGCTTTGTGTGCGATGTAATTAAAATCATCCGCTCTGGCAAATCATATTCATTTATACTAATTAGTTGGCTTTACATCTGTGTAATATTTTTTTTTGTGACATTTTCGGCACAGTCTTATTTACTATACGAGGAGAGAGATATAGATACATCATTTTTAAGAAATTATGGTAGACACTTTATATATTTCAAGTAAATATAAAAATTAAAACAAATGTAAACAATAAAGGTAATTCTAAAAATCATAAAAAACCTATTTACTTTGTGAAAAAAAAAACACATATTTTACGTTTGTTTGCGTTTAGATTAAATAAAAGTAACCAAGTCCAGCTATATTAAAATTTAAAACCTCGAGGCACCATTATCTAGATTCCAGACAACATTTTAATTCTGAGAAAAAAAAATGTTATTACGAATAAAGCCCGCTACGAAGTCTGGATAGATAATATTATTTAAGATTTTCCGGCTCGTGTATTTGCAAATTTACTAGCGGCTTTCATCTAGTCAGCGGTACATGACGCGAATGCTCAATTCCCCAATATGAGTAACCGGATGACTTACATAGCTGCGACAAAATGAAAGCATTACGAGACAGACAGCTAGGAGATATTACATTAACATGTCGAATGCTTACTCACTTTTTACAAAATAATACGGCCAAGTGCGAGTCGGACTCGTGCTCGTTCCATACCGCTATAGAGCGAAAGTAGGAAAGAAGGTTTTTGTAGGTATATAAGAGGGGCCCGACCGACAAAAATTAAATAAAATGCCATTTTATAACCTAGTGTCATTTAGTCTGTGGTCTAATGTTGAATTTTCCACCTTACAACACTGCGCACTGTCAAATCCATAGCGCAATATTTTTTTGTCTATGTTCTTCTATTCTGCGATATCATAGTGACAGCCATATTTTGTACAAGTTTTTATTTAAAGTAAATTACTGCGAAATAGTGATTTAATTAGCTCAAACTCATCACCTAGGTCTTAGGCTATATATTTCATTTGGCTCTACGTCACTTCAAAGCAGCGGCGGGTGCCGGCGGCATGGGTCCAATGTCGGTAGAAAATGTCTATAGACATTTTCTATATAGTCATCATTTTTTGTTTGAATTTTGTCGGTCGCGATCGCTAGCAGCAGGGATAGCCATAAAGGCCGTCACAGACTTAGCTATAATATATTTATATTAATATGTTTATAGCTAGGCATATTATTACTATATATTTTCTATACAATTTTCGCGTGACCACACACTCAGCTGTAATATATATTTCTGGTCTCAGTGTGTTTAGTATGGTATATTAATATATATTATAGCTAAGTCTGTGACGGCCTTTATGGCTATCCCTGTCACGATGTCGCGTCGTAGTTTTTTACGATGCTCGTCGTGAATTCCTACGACACGACGTCGCATCGTGAAACGACGCCGCGTCGTGGTACGACACGAAGTCGTATCGTATTTTTATGTCCCGGCCCGTCCGCCATATGCCTATGAATCAACTTCTCTGATAGTACATTTTTGTTTACAAAGTGTCACAACGCAACGGAATCTCAACAATCAAGTATCAACATGGAGGTGATCTTCGTTTTCAATTCAGCATCACGTCGAAACTGATTACCATTTCATCCATACGTCTAAATTCATCACCATCGCGCATAATGTAGTCACCGCATCAATCAAGCGCAGCTGCGAGCCGGGCTGTCGTAACCGCAATTTCAATACATTTTCGGCGTACGCAGAGTACAGTTATTTTCATTATCATTATGTTTATATCGCATTTATTATGCGTAGGCAATTGCGTAGGATTATAATGAATTAATGACAATGAAAATTAAAACAGTAGGCGACCTTGTTGTTAATATTCAAAATTATAAAGATTTGAGAGTTAAGTATCTATATATATAATAACTGTATTTAAAAAAGATAAAACCGACTTCAAAATTAAAACTTGCTATCTCCAAAACTACTGAACCGATTTTGATGAAACTTGCACTGTTCCCTAAGTTGAACAATACCTAGTACAACAAAAAAAGAATCACTTAAATCGGACTTGTACTTCTGGAGATATGCGTGAACAAACATAAAAACATACATACATACATACACTTTTTAAATTTGGCACATTTGTTGAGAAGCTTTTATAGATTAACATATACAAAAACTGGGCAGTTCTGGAAATATTATATACATACGCGTCGAATTGATAACCCCCTTTTTTTGAAGTCGGTTAAAAATGGATTTTCAATTGTGTTAGTAACGCTATAACTCGATAACGGCTGGATCGATTTGGCTAATTTTAGTCTTAAAATGATCGTGGAAGTCCAGGCAAAGTTTATAAGTAACACGAAGTTCACCGGGACATCTAGTATTCCTTATAAAATATTTTCCTGCAGTATTTGTCAATAATTATAACAAACCATTCCTTTTATAGCATCTTGTATAGCGTCATTGGAGAGACTGCTTTGTCCTCCTTTCACTGGAATCTCAAAGCCTATACTTTACGCACAATAAGACAATCGATAGCCTAAATCTAAATCATTAATCTTATTGCTTCGTCTACATTTCTAGCCTCTTTGTATCACCTCACCGCAATTTCTATCTTTCAAAATATGCATCAGAGTGTAACCAGTATTCGGGCCGGTGCCCAAAAACTGCAGCGGTCGATCAAGCTAAAATCTTTCAATGTATATTAAGCTGCCTCGGCGAAATTGATTTTGGCATGGTAACAAGTTAAACTAAGATTGATATTGTACGGTGAAGGATCGGTGGGGATCGCTAGTCGTTATAGTTTTAAGCTGTATTGATGGAGCTGAAATCCTTGTTTCTTAATAAAATGAAGCAAAAATACAAGCAAAAGGGCTATGTTTAAAGCAATTTTACCATTGACATCCAACGGGATTACTAAACATAAATGTTTATTCCATAGTTATCCCGTGGTCCCGAGTCATAGAAGTTATTGTATGAGAATTGTTTGAAAATTTTAAAATTAGCGCCTTTACAATTGACAAGTAGAATGTCAATCGTTCCTGGAAAGACCATGGACCGGAGTACGATTCGATTAACAAATTAGTTTTCCGTATTCTGAATTCCGTGAGACTAGCGCAAATGTTTGTTTTTTCGCACCGGCTTAAAAACGTACGTACGGAATTCATTCCGTAACGAGAAAAACGAAAGTGTGCAGCAGTTAATGTATTTTATACTGATTCCATGTATTCGGATTTCCGAATACGAAAACGAATTCGTTTGTAGGTATGCAGCCGGCCTTAGTTGTAACATCGTCATAGAAATTATTCAGCACTAAACTACGAATAATATAAACTAACACAAAAGCTATTTTCCCTATCATATATGTATTAAAAATGACACACAGTGCAATATGATTATAATAATATGACTTGTTTAATCGTAAGCTAAGTCTAAAAGTAAGTTAAGTTCCGGTCAGAAGACTCGTCTCACAGTTACCTATTATGCTTTAAATATCCGTAGGGAGCAAAGGTTGTCTATAGATTTATTTATATTAGGTCAATAAATGACCTTTGTGGCTTGTGTGTCCTACTCATTTTCTAAATTACATAGCAGAGCACTACACTCACTATATTTGCACTGCCGACTCAGTGCAGTTTAGGGTCGGCTGCATACATACGTTTTCCGTATTCGGAATTCCGAATGCATAGAGTCAGTCGAAAATATTATAATATCATCTACCGCACACGTTCACTTTTCTCCGTAAGGAACGAATTCCGCGCGTGCATTTCAAGTGTAAGCCGGCGCGTTCGCGCGTGAAAAAAACGAACGTTTGCGCTAGTCTCTCGGAATTCCGAGTAATGAGAATATATTTTTACCAGCTGCCCCGGCAAACATTGTTTTGCCGTATAAAGTATTTCGCCCAATTATTTTATTGAAGTGACTAAATAAGTATGTCACTATGGCAACGTCCATCGCTATCCCGTCGCACAAACAATGGTCGCCGTCAGTCTCGAGTTGTAATAATTTACTATTATTCATTCAACAAATGCACTTATCAATATAAAAAGTACCTAGTAGCCGATTCTCAGACCCACTGAATATGCATATAAAATTTGGTTAAAATCAGTAAAGCTAATTCGGAGGAGTACGCGGCCTAACATTGTGACACGAGAATTTTATATATAAGATTATCAACGGTTTTGATTTAGGGTTTGCGGAACAGGAATCTAACAATTTATGATGTTGTCAAAAATTACAAAACATTTAACATAAATTATGTTGGTAAATCTGCGAAGCGGAAAGGAGTTCAGCTGGCATAAAATTTAAATTAATATACCGTAAATCTCACCATTACACAGTAATTTAGTCCTTGTATAATAGAGTGAATTATCAGAAATTATATTCTGGTATACCTCATTGTAAATTATTATAGATTAAAGTTTATAAATTAAACATTTTGTACCTGGCTAGCAAAGGTTAATCAAATTCATTAAAGAGCTCAAATATTCATTCATAAGCTCACTTAACCATACAAATTAAATGCTACAATACAACACGATTCCGATACAGTAAAATAGCAGTAAAAGCACAGATTAAAGCGTAAAGTAACCTATCCTTAAAAATAAATAATAATATTTCATGTATTTTCGTTTCCCGATGACTTTTTGGTATCGGACGTCAGAATTCGACGTAGTCCTTCAAAAGTTTTATCCGAACAAATCAGTTTTATCCGATAAAAGTTTTCCATTGAACACAAAACTATTAATGGTATGGACCCGACGAAATTCTGGGTAGAAACATGAGCTTAAAAATGTTATCCTAATAATCGGCCAAGTGCGAGTAGGACTCGCGCACGATGGGTTCCGTACCATTATAGAGCAAAATTAGGCCATAAATTGTGTTTTTTGTATGGAAGCCCCCCTTAATTTTTTATTTTATTTAAATATTATTATTAATTATTAAAGTACACATAAAACTAAGGATTATGTGAAAAATTCAAGTACCTATCCTGTTGCTATTTTTATATAGAGCAAAAAAGGCCAAAGGTCAAATAACAATAACTTGTTATGATATCCCTAAGTAAGTATTATGGGTTGTACCATAGTATTTAAAACAAAGCAGCTTTCCGCTGTCTGTCCTTGCATAATGCGTATGTTTGGATGTTTAGAACTACGCAACGAACTTTGATGCGTTTTTTAAGTACAATATAATATATAGTGATTTAACTAGTGGTTTTTTTTTTATAATACTTGCATAATATAGTAGAAAAATACTGATTGATTTAGAGGTTTTGCTCTCGTGCGAAGCCGGGGCCAGGCGTTAGCGTAAGATAAAATGCCTACCTTTAATACATGATTTTAACGTTTAAGTAACAAAAACACAAAACTTTTGCGCAATGGGAAAGTAGATTCTGGGCCGTTCCCTAGGGAGTCAACGTGATCGATCTATTAACCAGTTGCTGGTTTGCCCACATAAAATGTAAACTAGACATTTTATATGTACATACATTGAAGACAATCAATTTCGTTGAACGTTGCGGTCCTTCTGAGCCATCGAAAGTCATCTAATACATAAAATAGCAAGGGAAATTTTTTAAAATATTCTACTAAAAATTCTATTTCCTGTTCATAAAATATATGCGAGGAAATTGTTTAAAAATATAGTTATATTTTCAACATGTTCCAAACTAAATGAAATATCATTTAAGAGCGCTAATTGAATTAATGCAAGCGACAAAATGGCTGCCATATTAAGAGACACTTAACGGAAGAATGCTCCATGAAAACTGTTACAGCGGAGGCATTACGGTTTAAAGTCTTTTTTCCCTCCCCCGTCAAGGACGACAAAGAGCTACTAAAAGCAAACCTAATGGACTCATTTCGATACAAACCTTTGTGCTTTCGCCTCAAGCTGTTGCATTTACAAGCACTTATATATGTAAACCCTTGCGATATTTTCTATTTCCTAAGAATGAATATTGGAACTATACAGGATGTAACAAAACTAAGTGATAATACTTTAGGGTGTGTATGTGTCCTTCATAAAAAGTTCACTGTGAAAGTAGTAGCGCTAAAAGACCAATTTTTTTTGTGATTTCTATGGGCAAGCGCCCCAGCGTCACGAGTTTTCCCATACAAAAGTGAAAAAAAAATTTTTGCTCTTTCAGCGCTGCTACTTTTACAGTGAACTCTATACAATTAACACATACACAATCTTAAGTATTATCACTTAGTTTAGTTACACCCTGTATAAGATTACTTTTTGATAACAATATCTTATATTTTAGGGAGTTATTCTTGTATATCGATACTTCATAGTTTTCGGCAATGGTTTCCATAAAATCTCCTAGGTTACAATGATTATAACTCAATGTCCTAGGTTTTTATTACTTATATTTCTAGGTTAACCCATTAAAGAACTAAGTAACACACATAATTAGACTGGAAAACTGTCAATCTTCAGCAAACAAAAGGGTCAGCTTATGGAAATCTCATGAATAAAGGAAAAGAGAAAGAAACATTAATATATTAGAATTTGAAAACCTTTCCATATCTCGTGATTAGCCCACGGTAATGATTTCCAATAACGGATATAAAGCGGAACAACCTTGAGCGTATTGTGAATGGTAAACAGCTATTAATTGACAAACATCTATACCCGAAAATATCCTTTGCCAGAAATCCTGTTATGAATGAATGGATATTTTGTATTGGAAATTATAAATACTTCTTTGTGGCAGAAAATGTATAACTTTAAAGGTACACAAAGAATAAAATATAATAGTAGCAATCAAATGTAATACTCATAAAGAGTGCGCCCTCACCGGGAGCATTCGCGTGTAATGTAACATTACAGATTCGACTTTGAACATTACAATATAGCAAGTTGACTTCACAGCCACGTAGCATTTATGTTACAAGTTGTATCAAGATATTACACATTGTATCATTACAAGGTGCGCATTGTAATGCTCGGTTCTCCTCCCTCACTGATGTAATGCTTTACTCTGTAACGTTACATTACAAGCGAATGCTCCCGGTGAGTACAGAATAATTTGTATTTCCTTTTTTTTTCTTTTAGAACGTGTCCTCAAAGCTTTTTATTATTAAATCTTACCTAGTGGATTATGGAATATGGCTTTTAAGAAAAGGTACAGTTGTGTGAACCTAGATGACTGCTACAGAAGACTGTGTTAGGCTGCGTTTCCACCAGAGATGTTGCGAGGAATGTGTTTTTAAGATCCAATAGAATCGCTGCGCTGAGCGAGGTCACGTCAATGAAGCGATTCTATTGGTTCTCAAAAACATAATATTCCTCGCAACACATCTCTGGTGGAAACGCAGCCTTAGATATTGTATCCAAATATTAACGTCGTATACTCTTTCACAAATTGAATTAACATGATTTTCTGTATAACATATTTTAATTGGATTTAAGTGAAAAAATAATTGAAGTGCTGCTGTTAATATTAAATTAAAAGCTCTCTATTTTGTGTAACATACAGGTGTAACAAAACTAAAATATGATAATACTTTAGGGTGTGTGTGTGTGTGTGTTCTTGAAAAGAGAGTTCATTGTGAAAGTAGCAGAAACAGCAAAATTTTTAGTGATCATGTATCGGCAAGCACAAATGTGAAAAAGAAACTCTTTCAGCGCTGTTTACTTTCACAGTGAATACTATATTTAAGGGACACATACACAGCCCAAAGTATTATCACTTAGGGCTTGTTTCACAACTTCCTGATAAAGTTCCGGATAGGCTATCCACAATTAATTTGACAGATTCTCTATGTGTCGAGTTAAGTGGTGGATAGCCTATCTGGCACTTATCAGGAAATGGTGAAACAGGACCTTATTTTTGTTACACCATGTATACTGTGTCCAATTATTTTGTCTTCTCTTTCACAAATTGAATGAAAATGTTTTTTTTTAGTGAAGAAATCATTTAATGATTGACTGCTGCTGTTAGTATACTATTAAAAAGTCTCTCTTATTTTGTGTAATATACAAAATCTTTCAATAATGCTGTAAGCCCGGCGCCCGCGTCCGGTAAACTTATGCGGGCCATAAATCTCATGCAGATGACGCGCTCCGTGACTTGGCTGCGGCGCGCATCGTTGCAGTTATGGACCACAGTACCCTCACCTCTTATTAACAATAAAATATAATAGTTAAAAAAAACTAAAACACGCTTCTTTTTTATTTACTTTTTTCCAAAAATTTTAACAAATTATTGTATTGTTACGTATGCAAAGTTTCGAATTAATGAGACTAGTGGAGATAGGTAAAAATCGTGCTCAAAGATTCCGTTACATACATACCTAGCTCAAGCTAATAAAAGCGTGTTAAAAATCCACAATGTATCATCGTCCATCGAAGAAAATTCATAAACAGTTGACAGACCTACGCGCGTCATTTGGTCGGATTATGTCAATTCAATGTTAATTGTGATCTGTGATCTGTATAATAATTCAGTCTACTCTGTCTGTCGGCTGGGTTGAACTTAATGCGACCAAGTTACGTAGGTCCACTATATGCGAACGAAACGAAATCGAACGCCTCCGTGGTCTAGTGGTATAGAGCGCGGGTCTAGTGGTATAGAGCGCGGCTCTTGACTCGGAGGTCGTGGGTTCGATTCCCGCGTTGGAAACATGTTATTTCCAAGTTTGGTTAGGACAATGCAGGCTGATCACCTGATTGTCTGACAAATAAGATGATCCATGCGTCGGATGGGCATGTAAAAAGTCGGTCCTGCGCCTGATCTCTCGCTGGTCGTGTCGGTCTGCCGTCCCACTGGGTTATGAGAGTAAAGGAATAGAGAGTGCTCTTGTGTACTGCGCACACACTTGGTCATTATAAAATTACTCCTGCGTAGCTGGCCTGTTTTCAATGAAACCGGCCACCGTCACCGAAACCGGTGTGGGAGCTATTATATCCACTATATGCCGTACTTTAATATAATATTATAAATGCGAAAGTGTGTATGTCTGTCTGTCTGTTACCTCTTCACGCCCAAACGGCTGAGCCTATTTTGCTGAAATTTAGTATGGAGATACTTTGAGTCCCGGAAAATGACAAAGGATACTTTTAATCCTGGAAAAATTTACGGTTTCAGCCCGATAAACGAATTCTGGCGCAACGGAGTTGCGGAAGTCATCATAGTGTTCTATACGTCATCTTTAAATGTATTATAATGAATAAATGAATCCATATTCGCGTGGTCACGACATCACACCTGAACGGCTGGACCGATTTTGCTGAAATTTGGCACAGAGATACTTTGAGTCCCGAAGACCAACAAAGGATACATTTTGTCTCGAAAAAATGTACAGTTACTGCACAATATTATGCTTTTATGCTTTGCGCGTAAACTATTCAATCGATTTTGATTAATTTTGGTATGGAGATACTTTCAGTCTCGGGAAAGGGCAAGGGCTACTTTTTGTCCCGGAAAATGTACGGTTCCTACGCAATAAACTTTTATGATTAACTTTTATCATCGTTCAGACAAGACAACGTCTGTCGGGTCAGCTTGTTAAATAAATGGTTTGACAAACAAAGAAAAAACATTGCATAACTATACCGACGTATTATAGTTGAAAAGTTACCAAGTTAACATTATAATAAGGATAAGGTTTATTTAAAAGCCTGGTCGTTAAAGAACCTAAAGAGCGTCGAATAATTAATTACTTTTGGTCCTTTGTGAATAAATTTAATAAGACTATACACAACAGATACCCCGAACAGGTTATAACAACACGTGTTACACGTTGTGTAAATTGTGTAGAAATGGCACGAAAGTACTTCAATCGCGCCATTTTGTACCATTCCAAGTTATTCAGATTTCATACAGAGACATACACGGAATAGTATAAAAACTTGTTTTATTTCTTACGCTGCAATTTTGTATTTCAGAGTGCTACGAAAAATTCGCGGAAGCAGTGCGCTATTTCTGAAAGTTAATATTTTAGACGGAGTTGAAATCTCTTTGGTACTTATGTGGGATGTTAGAGAACTATGAATAATATTAACTATCAGCGTATCGTGAGCGGGGGCGATTTGTAGTTTTAAAGGGATGCACCGCCTACGTGGTGTGTCTGATGTTTCATACATGAGCCTGTGGGCGCGAACACATACAGCGGAATGCATAAACGCCGTTTAATTTTACATCCCCTTTGAGATAAGCAGAGCCGCTCCTTAGCGATTACTAAATACTACCCTAGTTTAACAACAACGTCTTAACTTGGAAACAATAACTCTTAACAGACCCATAAAATAATGTACGAGGGATTTACGTCGACTGTTATTGATAGTCAACGTAATCCAGGCAATGATATATGTATCGACTCACCTGTGAATGAGCCGCACAGAACTCCGGCGTAGGTTGTCTGAAGGGACTGTGCACCGGGCACGAGGGGTGCTGCGGCATGTGGTGCGCGTGGCCGTGCGCGTGTCCATGCGCGTGCACGTGCGGCGCGTGAGCGTGTGGCGAGTGGCGGTGCGGCAAGCGTGGCTGCGCGTGGCGCGCGCACAGGTGCGTGGCGCTGCCATGGTGCTCGGCGAGGGACAGCGACGAGCAGGATGGGCGCCAGTAGCCGCCGTCCTCCATCTCAGGCGGGGGGCATCGCGCCGCGCCGCAACACGCGCAGCGCCGCGCACACGTCAGCGCATGCCGGCGCGCCTCGTGCGGACACCAGTCCTCTCGCTCGCGCCCCGACACTCTGGCTGGCGTGCGCTAGCGCCGCCGCGACTCGGGCCCTCCGCGCATCGTATCATCCGAACAATAGTACACCTCGGTTTTCACTCGCACTCGGTCGCACTCGTCGTACGTGGGATTATGGACGTTATCACAATAGAGTAAGCACTAGTTCCGCATGGTAGCGAATCGCGCACTCGATGAAGATTTTCAATAAAAACCGCGTCGAACTTTTCGAATCGACTCGTAACGAAGTTTAATGAACACGTTCGATTGTTTTAAACTGTGACCTGCAGCCGGGGAAATAATATTGGAGCACATCTAGGAGGGTAAACGATAATCCGAAGGAGGGGGGAGGAACGATCGAAAGCGGAACTCGTGGCGCCTTTGTTTCAGTACACATTATTGTTTAATACTTGAACTTTACAGTTTACCCGTATACTAGCGAGTTTACGCGTTCACTATAAAATACTGAAATTACTCTCGTTATGTTTAGACGGCGACGTCGCAAACATTCGGAGCAAACACGAAGGCGATATATAAAACGAACGGACTCCCACAAACGATGCGGACGATTGTAAGAAATCACTCCGACTCACAACCACACACAAACAGCAGTCATTTGTTCAATTTGAAGAAATATTGTACAAAACTGTCGCGAAATATTTTGATTCGTGGTGTTTAACAGTTGATAGATAGATTTAATTTAATCATTTGAAATAATTTAGCTAATTTGAATTGAATACTTGAAAAATAACGATTAAATTTTTATATTCCAACGAAAACGTTTTAGATTTTCTAAATAATTATGTATTCACCAAAGTTATACATTTATACAGACACATCAGCTTTAGGGACCATGCCAAAGAACATAATATATTATAAGATTATACCGAAAAATCCTCCTAAAAACAGCTACTTGATGTCACGCATCTTAAGCTCAAGTTATCACGTAGTACGGGATAATGGAGTAACAAGGTAGCTGCCAAATTACGGCCCCTGAGTGGAGCCTTAGCCCGTCAATTTAGACGTCGATTAGTACACTACAAATGCTGTGTGTTTTATAGATAACCTGAAAAGGCACACTTACGTAAGACAAAACGTAAATCTACAATTTAATGTAGGATACATTTTTTTAGTTATTATTTCAGAATTAAGTGTTACAGCTTAACGTGATTTTTTTTGTATTATTTATTTATTAATTGTATTTTCATAAAATACTTCTTATATTTGCTATATGAAGTATTTAATGAGAATTTTCATTTCACTTTCATTCGTCGTATTAATAATTTAGGTGTTAAAAGCGAATTGTTGCTGAAAGCTATTGATAGCAGATACATATTGGCATGGACAGTAACGTTAAAAATATCTACAAGTTCATCAATTATTATATTATCGATCAAAACCAAGAGACAATGTTATTTTATACAAAATACTCATTTACATGTGCGCAACGATAATACATTTTTATCTTTAAAAAAATTGAATAAAAAAAATACGCTATTTCAAAACATTTCCTCAGAAAACATTCGATTTGAATAACATTTTTTATGCTGGAATATTTTATTATAATTCAGAGAACGATGGATTTTACGTCGGCGCTATTGAAACAACAATGGATAGCCCGAAATAAAATGTACAGCCACGGGGATCATTTATAACAACAACCTAACTTTTACGCCGGTTTTTTAGGGAACTTTTTTAAAGAAAAAAATCCTTAAGGATTTATTAAAGAAATACTTCTTTAGTATAAAAGTAATTGTTTTACAAAATATGTAATACCAATCCTGCATAAATAAAATTTCATTAAACACTACAAAGACTATGTAAACATATTGTAAACTTATAGGCCCTTACTAATAAACGCTGTATAAGCTTTGAATAGTTATTCAGTGTTTTGTCTTCTTCAATCTAATTACAAATGTCACTTGTGTGACAGGAACAAAATACTGTATAACTATTCAAAGCTTATACAACGTTTATTAGTAAGGGGCAAAATATATTATACGTAGCAACAACGTAGCACGTCTACATGTGTAGCAACTCTACAAGTGACGTAGCAAAGACCGTATTGCGTAGCGCTACTACGTGATGCGTAGCGTAAATCTCGTAGAGCGTCTACGAGACGCTCTACGAGATTTACGATTAAAAACAACGAATTTTTTTTAATGAAATAAGGGGGCAAACGAGCAAACGGGTCACCTGATGATAAGCAACTTCCGTCGCACATGGACACTCGCAGCATCAGAAGAGCTGCAGGTGCGTTGCCGGCCTTTTAAGAGGGAATAGGGTAATAGTGGAGGGTAGGGATGGGAAGGGAAGAGAATAGGGGAGGGAAGGGAATAGGGTAGGGGATTGGGCCTCCGCCGGTAACCTCACTCACTCGGCGAAACACAGCGCAAGCGCTGTTTCTCGCCGGTTATCTGTGTGGACGTGGTATTGGAAGCATGGCTCTCCCACGTCAAAAACTGTTTGGAACTGGCTTTAACAAGTTCTCACAAAACATCATACTAGCACTGCTAGCTAGCTATCATCGTCAATATACTATACAGAGCATTATCGTTTCATATTATAGAGTAGAGAAGAGTTTTATGTACAACGTCTTATTCCGATCGTATCGACAATCGATTTCGGTAGCAAAATCGATTATTCGCCTTGACCCAAATATCGCTCCCGATTGCGACAATTAAAAGGAATGTCGCGTAATGGCGCCGCTTTCCACTGCCTCATACTTTTTACGACGTACGCTTTTGTCGAGTAACGTTGAGACGATAATGAAACGCTCATTTAATAGCCTTATTTCAACTTATGAGTTGTGAAAATCGTTTCTCATCTCAATTTTATATTTGATGGCGTTGTTATGCTATACTATGCAGGGTGTTTCAAATAAGGTATACTAAGCCGAAGGGGACTCAGGGGGTCATTCTGAACAACTTTTGTTCTAGGACTTTTGAAAATTCGCGTAAAAATATTGATTCTCCATAGAAACTTAGTTGCTCAAGTGACTTATACTATGGAAGAGGAAAATTTCTTATTTTTATACACCATCTATTTTTTACGCAACATTCGACTTCCAGCTAAAAATGTCATTCGTGTGAACTTATTAAGCTGCGTCACGCACTTTTTTTGGATGGGTAAAAAATACAAACAAAAACACATGATCTCATCGACCATTCGTAAGACGAAGGTCAAGTACACTACTCGTAGTGTCACTAAAATCCTTCCTAAACTAAAACTAGGATACTATAACTCACAAGACGTCGGACGTGGTCCGGGCCAAATTAAGCTCCCACTTCCGACCCTCGTACGTTCTTCTAGCCTTAGCCCTGTATGATGTATCCGTAATCTCCGAGTACGACTAAACTTAATATACACTTAAGCCCACTTACACCAAAGTCCTAATCGTAAGTCAAAATAGCGTGCATTTTCGAAAATACTCTAATCCTGCTACTTCGCTCATTTGCGCGAAGGCTGTCGCTTGTCGGTTTTTTTTTTATGTAAGGAACAAGCATTAAAGTTTTAATTTTACAAAATCATGTTTAATTAATGTTTCACCAAATATTTTTTCCTGTATTTTTAGTAAATAATAACTCGGATGTTATTTATTTTTCCTAACATACTCATTGCAAAATTTATAAAAAATAATTAGACATGAAGTAAATAAAAATGTATATTTCGGATATTAAAAACTCAGTTACCAATTCCGTGCTGAATAATTTGGTCGGTTTTATTAGACCACCTTTAATATTAGTTTATTAGTATTCCGAAACAAATAGCTCGTATTTTCACAGCTCGAACCTTATTGGTTGAAAAAAAATACGTGTGGCACTCGGGGACTGCCGCGGTAATGCTATTACCATAAAGTTAATATACCTAGCGGAATACAGAAACAAAGGCCTGAGCAAGCGAGATGTCACTATCAGTAACACTGCGTGGTAAAAAGAGACGTACATGATACATGACAGCAGAACTCTTATTTTGACGTCCAGTCGGCACGTATCGGCACGTTGACAATTTAATCTCACAGAATGATGCTTGTATAAGTGTATACGTAGGTACACATATTTTTACACACAAATGTAAATCAATTTCGGTTTCGTTTGACAGCCCGAGATTGTTCCTCTATTCCGCTAGGTAAATAAACTTTATGGCTAATACATAACATTTTTATCAACGAATGCAATTACAAGTCGCACTAACACAATCACCGTGCCAGTCTGATTGGACTGATGTTTGTAGTGGACTTATGAGTTAGGTTTTTTTCGTTTGCCGCGCCCAAAGCTCGCGATAAAAGCTATATAATAGCTTAAAACATGTGAATATATTATTAAAATTCACGTGAAAAGCACTACTGTAGGGGAGCGAGGGGCTTGTTGTAACAGGGGTAAGTAGTAACATAGCCTTTTTACACGGTATTAAAATTTAATTAACGCATTTTATTGACTCAATCTTATCGTTATAACGCGCCATGTCACGTCATCACAGTCAGAGTTCTACCAGGTGACGTAGTGTGTGGATCCTATGGGAGCCCTCCGTTTTCACCAGCCTGCCTAGCATACGCCAACGAGATATCTCGATCGTGATAATTAAAAACTACTCGTCTCATAACGTCAAAATCTCGACAATATCTCGACAAAACTCTATAAAAATGTGTTATTTCGATGATAGATCTACGCGAGGAAAAATGTTTGTCATGCTAGGGTCAATAGAGATGAAGATACAAACTATCAAACATCGAGAAACATGTAGAGAGAGATATCTCGTTGGCGTATGCTAGGCCGGCTGGTTATTTATTATTTTGCTTTCGTAAACTTTAGATTGCCTATATTATAAATAACTAATTGAAGCTTTCTGTGTTTTATTTGGTGTAAATTTATCTATGTATGATGTGGTGTAACAGTTTTCGATAATTAATAAGTTGATTAATAGTTATCATAATTGATAAAGCCTCGGGGTTAGCTGTAACAAAATATTGGGGTAAGTTGTAACATACAACTAGCCCATATATTGTGTGCATGATTTTAGAAATGAAATACAAGTACTTTATATGATTTTTTCGGGTGGGAGTATCCAAGAGAATATAAAGATCGGGAAATATTCAGCCACAAGGTATACGAGTAAGCTGTAGCTGAAGTTTTTGAAAACAAATGTAGCTTATTTAAGGCACGTTGGAATTTTGATGTAAAATAACTCATTTTATAGAAGTACCTCAAATTTTTTATTAAATGTCTAATAGTGAAATAAGCTAAAAATGAAAAGAATTAATGATTAAAGTTATCACGTTCTCGTTTTATATTGCTGTTACTATATGCCCCATTAGATGTTACAACTAGCCCCAAACACGGGGCAAGATGTAACAACTCCCACTTTTTGGGAAAAAAGCATTATGAAGAAATTAGCTGTATTTAATATTTTTTCAATTATACTTGATAAAAGGATGTTTAAAGTATCGATCAAAAATTAGTTTATTGTAATACATTTCAAGATAATATAAAAAATGTTACAACAAGCCCCTCCTTCCCCTACTATTGTCATGAAACGAAATGAAAACCTTTATTCGCTTAATCTTTAACATATTATTAAAGGGTAAATGTATTTGGTATTATTTTTTTTAAAGGCTTGGACGTATTTTCTTCACCAAAAATCATAACATGCGATGATAATATTTCGTAAAAACAAGTCCACAGTCTCGGTACACGACCATCCATTAACCCCCCCCCCCCCCCCCCTTCAACACACTGCAGTCTAAACTATGAAGTGATTCCATAATGCACAACCGTCTACATCTAACTTGATTATGAAAAGTTGGTGCTATTAAAATTTCACAAACTCAATTTGTATCAACTTTAAAGCTTGCAGTTTGATGAGGTTAAAACGGTTGGGAATGGAATATTTCAAAATGCTATTTTGGGACTCATTTTACTCTGTTCCCGTTCATTTTAATGAACTTTAGTATAGTATGTAAATTGTTAGTAGAAATATATTGGCACATTAATTTAGATCACTTGACATTATTAATTTATATCAAATTGAATTAAATTTGAGTATACTAATTCTGGCGTTACGAGTGATCAGTCTATCTATTTTCTTGTTCAATGTAGAAAATTACAAGGTAGGCATAGATCCATAACCTATCAATATACAATGAAGCAAAAAAAAATACAAAAAAACTCATACAATAAAATAATATAAATCAATACACAAAGGGAGTACCACCTATTTCTATCCTACCAATATAGTTTTTTCGAATCAACGCTTAACGAGTTTCCGTCTCAAAAAACAACGCGCACAAACCGAGAAGGTCACAATTCAATAAAAGCTTGTTAAGTATACAAAGAACACCACAATCGCACGAGCATAGTCTAGAAACCGGTGCCAGAACACAAAACAAATTCGAAACATAGGTCGACACTGCAGTCCAGATATGGGTCACTGGGTCACTGTCCCACAATGAGATAACTGCGGAGGGTTTTTGTGATCTAACTCGATTTCTTGTGATTTCATATTAGCCGCTTACTAGGTTTGAAAGAGCTGAAAAAGCAGCTTACTAGGTTTGAAAGAGCTGAAAAAGAGAATAGCGAGACAGGGTCTGCGCTTAGTTGCTCGAATTGTATGCGCGTATTGTTACTTAATTGAAACGAAAGACGGCGGACGTTTTCCTACTTTTCTAGTTTTTTAATTTTACAAACAAAGTCAGTATCTAAATACCGATGCCGGATGCAGCTTCAATCCTTGTTCGATGCAAATTGATTTACATTCATAGATTTTAACTGCAATTGTTTAGCATGAAATATCTAACCATTATTTACAAGATAGTAATAAGCTTATGAGTAAATTGACATGTATGAGAATATTTTTGCTGTTTGATAATAGATAGTAAAAATTTAATGCATAAAATTGTAGTATCGCGGTACAAGTCGTTTATGAATATGGCCTGTTGTCGTGATTGATTCGCATTAAATACTAATAATAATTTCAAGTCTCATAGCATCTGGTTATCACTAGGTAATCACTACACAAAGAAAATCTGAATTCCACCTACACTTTTTTTCACTCTCATTCCATACAATGTCCTACGCCCACTCAGCCACAAAATCTCAGATTAATAACCTAACGATGGTAGGAATAAGTGACATAAATAAGATCTGTCGTAATACCGGGGTTATTAAGGCCACAAAACCGGGCCGTACTTGGTGAGATTGAATAAATACCGCCTAATAGAAACCCGAGTAAGGGTAAGCTTCTGTCGGGCTCAAAAAAATGAAACAATGTGGTTGGGAGTTTTTCGCTACCTTGTTCGCATTTACAAAGGTAAGCCCTCATTTCGGATGTACTCGTAACAAAAACACTCTCTTTATTACAATATTCACGTAGGCGAGCGTTACCTGCAACACGAAACATTTTACACTGATAGGAACACATTTAGTTTATTATTGAGATGAATTGAAAGCCTACTATTTTATTATTAAAACGACCTTCCAATTTGTTCTGAAGCTGTATGGAGAATACGCAATGAATTCAGGTTATTTAAATGAATGGCGACACAAACTTTTTTTGTTTTATCTTTTTATACGAGTCATCAATAATACGCTATGGGCTAGAATGACACTCCGAAATTTCCAAAATAGAATCTATGGACCGAGCCACTAGGCTAATAATAATTAATCAATATCAATGAAAGTATGGGATTTTCCGAGTTGTTTCGTGGTATGGACCATAGTACGATATTTTCCTTAAATACACAATACGGCACGAACGACAAAAGGAGGTCGGGCAGTTAAGTGCGTTCATAAGAAAATCGGAAAACTGTTATTGTACCGCCCCATATAAAACACCTTCATGGTCGGCGCTGAGCCGCATATCGACCAGGATATATGTAACGGTTAAATATTGAACTCCCGACGTTTTTATGACTGACTAACCTATAAAAACTCGCGAGAAAAAAAATCAAAATTTGTTACTGCACGTTCAAATACATGTTAAATAGATTTTAATATTTTATGCAAGAATACAATCAACTATTCGACAAACGCTCTAGCGTCGACAGAAACACGATGTTCTAACACAGCACGCTGTCAAGTGCCTCGCTAGAACAGAATTAACAAGTCCAATTCAGTTTAAAAGCATATTCTAAGATAAAGGTCTGATATCTGTAGATAGAATCTCCATTTGTTAGTTGTTAGATTTAATATTACAATCTTTTTTATATTTTCATATCTATTATACACGGAACCTTTGTTTCCAATGAATAGTCCCCAAAGATATGGATCGAATTTTAGCAATTATTACTTTTTAACTAGTTAAAATTTATGGTTCCTGCAGGAATAAACCTTGCGGGTACAAAAATCTTTAATTCAACAATAAATACCTCATAATGTCATAACGTAATACTTTCATGTAACTAGGAACCCATCACTTCAAAAGTTTCATCGATAATTATAATAACCAGCCATATCCCAGAAGGACGATAAATCTACCCACACTCGGTCACGAACAAATTAGACAAACATCCCCTTTCTATCCTTCCTCAATCAAGTTCAATGTAAATACAATTTGTACTTGTAAATATTGAAATAGTAGATACATTTAGATTCTTAAAGTGTTGACATGCTCTTTTGCAAACATTAAACAATTAAATGTGACCCAAATAAAATAGGTAGTTACTTTATATTTACTCAACAAGTGAAGGAGTCAATAACAGCATGTATTACGAGAATTTGTAAAAGGAATACATGAAATAATCTTATTATAGGAGATCCATACTAATATTACGAATTGAACAAAAGTGTGTCAGTCTGTGTGTCTGTTACCTTTTCACTCTTAAACCTTATCCCGGAAAATAAACGGAGTTGCGAGCAACATCTATAGTTTTCGATGGTTGGAATATAACCTTAACGTTTAAACAAAAATATAACAGCCCGTCGAGAAAACACTTTAAAATCTCTCCCAGCTACAAAATTGTGTCGATCAAGTATCGTTCACGTAAACATTTTAAAGGCAGAAAAACATTAATGCAACTGCCAGTACAAAATGGACAGTATTTAGAACGAGCGGGCGAGCAGTTTTTAATAGGCGTCATTTAATATAAAAACTATTCGGAATCGAACGAATGGATTTTCAACGCTAATAATGTTTTCATCGTTGTTATATCGGCTATTTATCAATGTTAATCTTCGGATACTACGGAAAACGTAGGCTTTTGAGCTCTTACTAATTGCTGTCACGAATTGCCGTCAATTCGTTTGACTTCGTCATGGATTACACTGTACAGGGTAGGAAAGACCACTAAAAGTATATAAAAATGTAACTCACTTATTAATATATTTGAAAATCGATTAAAATCGATACAGTACAAAGAAGTGACACTCCAACCCCCTCGTATCTTAAAAAAATTAGATCCACAATTTTTCTATATTATTTTAACAAAGACTACTTTGATAGTCTATCATTAATTAATGACTAACTAGAGCAATTCACCAATTAAATAGGAGCTATGAGTGACACACACTACAAACTAGAGTTGACAATGATCCAAGTACCATCGTTTTTGTCAAGCACAGCGTCTGTTAAGGCCATTGCTTTCTGTGTTACATCAGCAGATTTTTTCCAAGTAAGAAGACTCGAGCCAAATGCTCCACGCATGTCATAAATTTCAGATAATGCATAATTTAATAAAACCGTCTGCGGCCAACTCATTTCAATGCCGAAGTAATAAATCAACTTATTAATAAGGTCTGCCTTCTTCGAGAGGAATACTTTGGGAATCAAAATTCACAGTCATTTTAATATTATTTCACTAAAATATTTCATTGAAAGCCTCTAAAGAGGGTAGCGTAACGAGGATAAATTTGGAAACGAGTTACTTTAAGAAAATTTCATTTTAAGAAAATAATTATTCGTGTTAATCTAAAATATACAAATATTCGTGTTAATTGATTTTAATTATGTATTCGCTATATTCAGAATACTAATCCCGGGTCGAGAAAATTTAAAAAGCGAGTTGTGAAGGAGCGTAAAAAATACGTGTGGCATTAGAGGACTGCCGCGGTAAAGCTATTGTATAGCAACTAGTATAACGGGAGCCTTACAACAATTTTTTTCAATAATTTCAAGCTAATTTTTGTGAGTAGCTTCATTTTTATAAGACGAACAAAATTTTTATCTGCGAAAAATTTTGAAAGTGGTAAGTCTAGTCGTAGTAATCTATCAATATAAAAAAATTAGCTCATTAGGGTTCCGTTATAGGGTTGTGTATTGTGTAATCAACAAAACTTGGTTGACTACGGAGCCCTAAAACGGAACCCTAACCAGCTGATTTTTTGTATATTGGTAGGTTAATAGTTATATAATTTAAGAGTATATTATATTTTAGGGCCATCAGGTCAAAGTATGAAATACTTTCTATTTCTGTTTCAAGATTTTTTGGCAAATAAAAATGTTGTTCGTCTTATCAAAATGAAGCTACTCACAAAATATTTGCTTGATAGCAATAAAAAAAAATTGTTCTAGGGCTCCCGTACTAAACAGCTAGTATACACGCCTACGTTTAGTCGCACACACACAAATACTGTGCCGAAGTCTGCCGAACTGAAACGACGTTAGACTATGCACGGCTGTCAACGCCGACCCGCTGTGCCAGTCGGAGTGGAGGGTATTAGGTTTATATTCGTTACGGAATTTCTTAATTCAGTCGCCGCGCTCAAAACTCGCTATAAAAGCTATGCAATAGCTTAAAAAATATCTTAAAATCGATTCAAGATAAAAGTAAGTCTAGTCATCTGAAGAAATAAGTTTGCGCGTTCGCCGCTAAGAAACCTCATTTGTCGTAACTTCTAACTCGAGCTACTTTCTTTGTCATGCTCAATCTGGATCTTAGCTCGAACGACATTTCTTTTCATGATTAGGACAAAGACTCAATGCCATTTGAAAAGTGTTGCCTTCACAATATATTGAGCTCTACTTTGATTTCATACTGGCTTGAAAATTAGTTCTTTCAAACTAAGCTCTACTCATCACTATGATCAGTACATTTCTTTCACATAAACCAGATTTATTGGTAGAAATATGTTGCATGTTTACTGTTTAGATGTACACGAATGCTGGACTATTGTATAGTCCACAATCTTGTTTACAATAATTATTGCTGAACAATAATATGGCAGTTTTAAATGCAGGACTATATTGGATTCCATTTTTGCCATAAAATATAACAGTTCAGAAATACTGTAACCAGTTCTTGGGGCAAATTATTTGCTTTTGAAAAATATCCCCACAGAAAGATGATAGAAAGTAAACATGAATTTTCAATTTCCTGCAATACTTAGGTTGCTTTACTCTTTCTCAGGGAACATAAATCAAACATTGCTTTGAGATTCAGAGTATTTAAAATGTCATCATAACTATCTGCGACTGAGAAAGCAGTTTTTATTGATTTTTAATAAAAACGGTATCATTTTATGTGGCTATTTATTCTGACCTTCTAAGAAGTCTCGATTTTTCCCTCAGATTAATGAATAAACTCCCAACTACTGAAACTTGTTAAGAGAACTTCGTCGCCGCCGGCATTAAAGGATAACTTTGATGTTTGACTATATTGGATAATGAGGGAGGATTCTAACAGGCGATAAGTAGAGCAATGCTTGTATACTAACATATTTTCTAATACTAAAGCATAACTGAACTACTTTAGACGGAAACATGAAGATGAATGAAGTGTATACGCATTAGAGAGGAAATATTGAATATTAAAGGTATTTCAACGCGAAATGGGGCCGAGGATTACGGCAGTTAGCGTAGACTTAGTGGAAATCCCGTTCGATACGTATACAGTACTGCAAAGAGAGTTCCGAATGTCAGGGGCTTGCCAACTGGCAGAGTTATAGCAGGCTATGGGAATAAATTTTGCCTAACTCCTTTATGTATCGGCCGAAATGCGCTTTAATTTCGCAAATATTTGTGACATTGACAAAGGACTAAAGGGAACTCTGCGGACGTTATATGAAATGTAACAAAGTAATACCTATCCCGCTTCAGTGTATTGTTGATCGACCTTGAGTCGCGATGAGGATGGTGCTATACGATTCGCGAGATGTCGATATCGAGAAGTTCGACAGGCACATTCCTTACTTACAATAGTTAACACGTTTGACTGTCACTGTGTGCGTGTATTGGCGGCGTGTGCGTGCGCTCGCTCGCCCGGCGCGGCGCTGACTGCCGCTCGGCGGCGGAGGCTGCGCGCTCGAGACACCCCCGCCTTCATTCAAGGCGAGGTCTGGCTCAAAACAGCCGGACTCTTAATGCGGCATGTGCCGCTTTCATACACATTTCAGCCGTTAATCGCCTTTTTGAGTTTTCCAACCGAAAATCGCGGCGAATGTAAAGTAAATATTTGCCGATCGTCACCTCATTTTCACGATTTTACCTGGTGGGAGTTATCGCGCCAGGCTGAGGGCCTTAATTTATTGCCAACCCTTAATATCAATTACGAAGATTGCTCAGTGATACAATCTAAACAGTCTCTACCTTACGCCCATGAATAGCTATTTTAGAATTTACTTAAATGAAAACGCTGGAGGTCAGTAAATAAGAACATCTTAAATTTGCTTTTAACGGGGACGCAAATTATTTTACGAATCAGAAAGAAGCACAAACGAGAATTCAAAAAAATTAAAATGCAATATTTTGCTGGAATATAAATTAACAAAATCCTTTTCCGGTAACAGGTGCCAAGTTTGCCGATTGTTTGTAAGTTAAAGTACAGAGCTAAGAGAGACGTCAGAATCGTACTCTAGTCAGGTCGTGAAAAATGACCACACGGACAGCACAGTAATGACCAACGAGGAGTAATGACTAACAATAGGAACAAACTGGTGCGGTCATAAATCTCGAACGTACACCTGTAGGCGCAGATGAAAAATGGCCGATGAAAATTAACATAAAAATCTTATATCTCTGCGTTGAGAAATTGTGCGTCATGCCGTCAATTTTTTAAATTTTCGGTTAGAGACTCATGTGCGATTTTCTTGTTTCTGGTGTGAAAATATTGTAATATAGAATCTATACTAATATTTAAAGCACAAAGTGTCTATTTGTCTCTATCGCTTTTTGAGCGATAAGAAACGCTCAAACCGCGATTTTGATGAAAGGTATTATAATTAGATCCCGAAAAAATGTAACGTGCGATAAACGTACAGCGCCGTTTGGACAACATTTAGTATCGTACAAACGTAAATTACCTTATCAAAAAACTGTATAAATCACTTACCTTTCACTTCAGGACTATCTAGGAAAAACTTACCTGTAAACAAAGAAAAAACACGTAAGTTACGATGTCAAATACGATATGATAAACTCCATGTTGATCAAACTGTCGCGATATCTGCCTGTCCGTCCGATATCTAGTTCTGACAACTCGAGTCGATTTATCATGTTATTTATTGTGGAGAAACTTGAAAAATCGTGTTACAAGTGGCGTCTAGGATCCTGAATGAAAGATTATTAGGTCCGATAGTGAAAATAGACTGGTTGTGCATAAAAATTCGCCAAAAAAAGGGCAAAGGCATCGCAAAACTATAGTATACACATTATGACATTACACACATACAGTAAATTAGTCGTGTCCTTGAAACAACATTGGCTTATGAAAAAGATAAGTATTGCACGCGCGATGTTATACCACGTTGTCTTATTGCTTAAAGTTATCAGAAACCTAGTATATGGATACTGAAACTCTGAAGGGTAGTAATAAAAACCTTATCAAACTTTTACTATACGTATTGACTTATAATGGGACCACCTATGAAGTATACTTTTTCCAACAAAAAAGGAATCATCAAAATATGTTTACAAACGACGAAGTTACCCGCGAACATACAAAACACTCGTATTGTTAATCATTATGAAACTTCCTCCTTTTTAGGTCGGTTAAGATAGGAAAAATCTGTGCTACGGCACGTCGTTTAACGAAACCATTATTCGATAACTCGTTACGCTTTAGCGGTCTCACTTGAACAGAATAACCACGTTTAACAGCTGAGTTATAACGAGGGACCTTGGTACCACAATTAAATTACTATACGCTCCAGTTTTGAGCCGTGCCTACTGCATCAATTCCATGCATATCGGCTTCACCTGTGCGTTGAATATCAAAAAGCCCAATCGCATTACACCGGATTTCAATCAAACGGGAAATTTCAATTTATATCGCTTGATTATTCGGTTTAAGCACGATTGTGGTTTTGTCCAACAATTTTCATTACCGGGTAAGCCTGGATTTATATAATACGTGGGAGAGCCATGCTTCGGCACGAATGGGCCGGCTCGACCGGAGAAATACCACGTTCTCACAGAAAACCGGCGTGAAACAGCGCTTGCGCTGTGTTTCGCTGAGTAAGTGAATTTACCGGAGGCCCAATCCCCTACCCTATTTCCTTCCCTTCCCTTCCCATCCCTACCCTTCCCTATTACCCTATTCCCTCTTAAAAGGCCGGCAACGCACCTGCAGCTCTTCTGATGCTGCGAGTGTCCATGGGCGACAGAAGTTGCTTTCCATCAGGTGACCCGTTTGCTCGTTTGCCCCCTTATTTCATAAATAAAAATATAAATGATGCCTAACTCAACTACAGATTTTTTGTTTTGCATGAGGAAAATGTATCTTGTGGGAAACTTATGAGAAAAAGGTTATCATTACAATTTACTTGGTTAATACGTTACAGATTCTGCAATTTTGTTGATAAAAAATTGCCTAAAATAAATACGAAAATAGAACAACATTTTCTACTCTTCTTACTCATTGTGCACTACGAAACTTTAAGGCACCTAATTTCCAGCCGAAAATTACGAACGTATATTTACGTGTCTAAACACACTATGCCGAAGTTCTGCGGCGTAATTTCCGCATTATTCCGCCTGCAATGTATATTGTACATATTTTAAATTACCGATGACACACCATGCCGAAATTCCGTCGCGTTATATTATAAGCGTTTGACATTGCTTACGTAATCATCCGGAATTTCCGCCGCGGAACTTCGGCCTAGTGTGTTTAGACACTAAGATTTATTTTTATATTGCGTGACCTAATTTTTCGGTACGCCATGCAACGTAAATGTTAATTGTGTCAAGGAATCGGGATAAAGGCCACTCTATAAAAACCAGTGTCGCCGAATTTGTGGCACACTTTGCAATGGACACTGGAAGTTCTGGTCGTTTGAGTTTAATTTTGGCACGGATTGCACGTATATTATGGAGTGACCTTGCAAGTTACATAACATGATATTAAAAACACGAGACGATAAAGGCCGTCACAGACTTAGCTATAATATATATTAATATATTTATAGCTAGGCATATTAATATATATTTTCTATACAATTTTCGCGTGACCACACACTCAGCTATAATACATATTTCTGGTCTCAGTGTGTTTAGTACGGTATATTAATATATATTATAGCTAAGTCTGTAACGGCCTTTAAGTTAATAAGCCATATTGTGTGACGTCACTCGGTTTGATCGACGCGGTCACAAAATGTTGTTTATTACTTCTGTGTGTTAAAAGTTTTTCTGAGAAAAGAACTAAGCGGTGCACCTCTTGGGATAGATGAAAAACGTTAAACATCATACAAGTGAGCTGATTGCAAAGTAAGACGATGGCAGGGTAGACTGCCGGAGTGTAAACCTTTGTTTTTAAGCTAGTGCATAGCTTTTATGGCAGGCTTTGCGCGCAGCGACCAAATCAAGAAATTTCGTAACGAAAAACCTTACTCCCACCGGCGCGGCGATGCAGCGTTTCCAGACTTCGGCACGGGTTTGTGGGCGTGCGATTAGACGTATACGAATTACAATTGCATAAGTTGTTAAAAAGTTCTATACATGCTTTACCGCGGCAGTCTGCGAGTACCACACGTATTAATTTATCACTTTGAACGCCTCCGTGGTCTAGTGGTATAGAGAGCGGCTCTTGACTCGGAGGTCATGGGTTCGATTCCCGCGTTGGAAACATGTTATTTCCAAGTTTGGATAGAACAATGCAGGCTGATCACCTGATTGTCTGAACTCTGACAAGTAAGATGATCCATGCGTCGGATGGGCATGTAAAAAGTCGGTCCTGCGCCTGATCTCTCGCCAGTCGTGTCGGTCTGCCGTCCCACTGGGTTATGAGAGTAAAGGAACAGAGAGTGCACTTGTGTTTTGCGCACACACTTGGGCACTATAAAATTACTCCTGCGTAGCTGGCCTGGTTTCAATGAAACCGGCACCGTCACCGAAACCGGTGTGGGAGCTATTATTATTATTATTATTTCACTTTGCTACATATAGCCTATGCATAATAATCACTGAATTATTCAGAGATTACTTATTCTTAGTATTAACAACAATAATTATTACTGTATCGATCTAAAGTTTAGATTTAGATTCAGAACGCTCCCTGCGGTTATTTGACAACGATTATGATTTAATCTAAGTAACATTGACTAAACTTTAATCGACTTACAAAAATGGCTAGTTTTTATAATTGAAGACATGAGTGCATGAATGAGGTAAGTAACATTTTTGAAAATTTACGTTTTATTGCATAAATGTAGCTTTTAGGACTTGGAAAATGATTTGCAATCAAAAAATTTAGAATTTTACGTATACTTACAAAGTTAGCCAGATGATGAAGCAGGTAAGTTACAAGGTTCGTCCAAATGACTATGCAAGAAGCGGGTAATTACATCCCATACAAATCCCATATGCGTTTTTAAATAAGGAATATTATGTCGACTTTTTTATTGTTCTATTATTCAAAGGCATAGATAATTTAGTATATATTTTTTTTTGTTAGCATTTGGCTCTGACACCGGGGGTGTACTTTGCCACATACAAAGGTATAGTCAGTCTTCTTCATAATAATAATTTTCATCAACGTTTTTGTTTTTACTATATTATCGTCATTTATGATTATATCTAAAGTCTAGTCAAAGTCTAAGTAAAAGTCAAGTCAAGCAGTCAAGGAGTCAAGTCGGTTGATACTCTATACTGAAACTTTTGACAGAGTTTTGGAGGGACACAAAAAGCACGTTCCTGGAAGTTGCAGCACGTGCATGATAACGAATATGTAATAATGGTTAATATTCTGCCAATTTTACACATTAAAATAAAACACAGTTAACAAAATAATTTAAGGAAAATAATACAAAAAAAATACAACAGTACTCTTTCACATTTTAAGCAAAACTCTAGTAGGTATTTTAATAATTACACATTATTAAGAAAGTAATAATAATATCTATGGACGCTTCACATCACGTTAGTCTGGCCCCGTGCTAAGTACCTGAAGGCCTTGTGTTACAGGTACCAGACAACGTTGTATATTTAAGATTTTTATTACATCATACACAATACATATTTATACATATAATAATCAAAGCATATTTCATACACATCCATACTCTTTTATACCTACTACGATAGTTATTTTATTAAAGACTAGGCGCTTTTCGTTGTTTCCAAACAAATTAAAATTTTGGAAAAACCTATCGTAACTTAAATGGTACCTACGTATAAAATATTTTGTTTTTGTTTTTATTATAATATTAAATTGTTGGAAATATAAAAAAATATTTAGGCATCAGTTTGGCTGTTTGCATTTATCCTGTGCTAATACTTTATAGCGTCGCGTCGCGTACCCAGTGTATTTATTCTTTGGTCGCGTCGATACTTCATTCCAAATTCAAATGAGCGAGCGGGCCAAATTTGAAAATTGAACTAGCCATGCTCGACAAATAATTTTTTATTGTAAGTACTTGACTGTTTTTTTTACTAGGTATTATGACGTACAAGCCATAGTCGTGAAAACGCAGTTAAAAGTAAGTATAATAAAACACAATAAAAACTTGAATTAGTATATTGTTCTTTTAATTGTAACATTTGAATAGTGCATAATTTAAGTTATTATTTTTAATATACTTAAATTTATTTATTAAGTAAGGGTTCATTTTAAACAATCTATAATATATCAACTTTGAGAAACCCAAGATATTTCAAAAAATTAATTGATCTTACTAGTAAACTATAAATTGGGAAATCGTGTTTGTATGATCTTAAATGCTTCTTAACACTTAAACGGCTGAACTGAATTCGACGAAATTTGCTTTGGAGATTATTACTTTCATCATCTCGTTTTCTCTACTTAATTCCTACTAGATGACGCCTACAACTCAGTTTTGTTTACATTTAGTTTTCTAATGCGGAATTCCCTTATAATTTTTCCCGTCTTTCAAAAGTATAATCCATTTTTGTTTAAATCTGTTTGGCCGTGAATTTATTGTCTTTTAAATTGAGTCTTGTTTCATCTCAATAAAAAAAAAGTGATTTATGTGTACTTCATGCATTGACAGTCTTTACAGATTTTGTTGCATTTAAAAGTGAAGAACCGAGTAACTTCACATTTTTCCTAATTTATCCTGGAATGGAGATTTTTTTATATAATTTTTAACATAACAATAAAAACGGAAGATATTTACACCTCCTGATACAATTAACAAAAGCCATTACTTGATTTGTGATGAAAAATCATAAAAAGTTTTTTCAAAACTTTAAACGCGATTTACTCGAAATTCGAAATGTGTTACATACCTCATTCATGCACTCACGTCTTTAATTATCAGACTAAATAGTTTATTTACTACACATAGGTACGACGCCTATCTAGATAACAACATTCAAGTAAATATAAATATTGTGTAGTGGCAAATGAAAAACTTTACGTCTACAACCCTAATAAAATTTATGATATAGTAAAATAAGCATGAAATAGATAAAGTTTATTTATAAAGATACTCTCACTCGACTATGGAAATAAACCTTAGGAGTGAGGGTGTGTACCTATCATACTAAAGTATTCACGGGCAATAAAACTGCGCAATCTTCGGTCACAAAAGGAAAACCAGGACGAGGAGCTATTTAGGAAAATAAAAATAACTATGAGCGAACTATAGAAAATGAAACACAGTTGAAGGCTTTTTTTAATGAAAAAAAAACACCTGATGGAAAGCAAGTACCGTCGCCCATGGACATAATATTTTTGTGCTATCAATATTGTTACAGATACGGACACACAGTGCCATCTAGCGTCAAACTAGCGAAACTTATACAACATAAATCCCCTACTCGATACTAGATGGCGTTATATTAGGTGTACGATTACATGCGCGAATGTTGTAGAAACATTCCACACTTGTTTACGCAAATCTTATTTATTCGGGAAAGTAATGTTCTCGCACAGTTTAGGGCCCATATAAATAGTCACAGGGAGACGGGCCGACAATTCAGTTCGATACGAGCTATCATCAAGGCGACTTCGAAGTGAAAACAAGTGATCAATAGTGAGTGAAACCTACTTCGAACACACATTATAACAGCACGTAACAATATTAACGAAACCCTGGCTGATTATTTCCCTTCGCATACGAAACCACAAAATTGTAAGCGCAATTAAGTTGATGTATCACATAAAATTATTTTGTTCCTCTAGTAAAATAATCTTGTTTGAGGAGGCAAATCTCTATACGATTTTAGTAAAAATGACTCGGAAACTCGATAAAATTCAACTGTAAGTAGTTTGAATGAAACCTGGAACACTAAAAGACGTTTCTAATTACGTGAAACGTGAAGGGCCAAGTATGCGGTGGAGACCGAACACTAATGATCGAGTTGATAGCTGAACATAACGTCATCTATGGTATAATAATATTAGATAAAGTATGAAACAGCCCCGATTCGAAACTAATACTTTGTCAGACATCAGAATGCAAAACATTGAAGCAATCAAATTACTGAACTTAGAAGTTACAACCTTTCATGAAATATAATAATATGAAACCCAATTTTTTCATCACTGAGCTGGCTGATAATGATTACCTATTGCTAAGAACACTCTCGATTATGAGAGCTTTCAAACAAAACAAATCTAGACAAAATCGGTACCACCATTGTGAATGATAGACACACAGAGACACGTCACACTTATAACACCCCTCTTTTGTGAGTGATTAAAATGTCCTACGATTATATTTTCAATTCCGACTTTGAATTAGTATTCCGCGCCTGACATCTCATCTGAAATTCGCAGAAACGGTGTCTTTTTTATTTCTTTATTACGTTTAGATAACAAGTCTTTCCGCAATAGCCTCTTTAGGCAGCAAATAAAATTAGTATAAACAAGGCCTCGAAGCGTTAACGATTATTCATTATGTTCGCAATGATAAGAGAGAGCCGAGTTTAGCGTGGGCTTTGCGCTATATCTGCCCGCAGACTTTGCAGATATAATTGCAAACAAGAACATAATATTATTCTGGGTTTTTTTTAGATCTATAAAATATATTTAGAGAGACAAGGTTCGCGTGGTTCTTCGAACGATTCATTAATGATAGACTTTTAAGTAATGAATCATTCGAAGGACCACGCGATGTTAAAATTATAATAATTTGAATACTCCTACCAATGTAGTACTCAGACCAGTGTTTAATAAAGCACATCTTTATAATAATAATTGATTGTATCTTGAAATGTGTCCAAATAAAGTGTGTAACAAAAATAAGTGATAACTGATATTAATACTTTAGGTTGCGTACGTGTTCCTCTTAGAGAGTTCAGTGTGAAAGTAGCAGCGCTGAAAGACCAATTTCTTTTTAACTTTTGTATGGGCAAGGGCCCGAGCATCACGAGTTTCCCCTGTCCCCATACAAAAGTGAAAAAAAATTGGTCTTTCAGCGCTGCTACTTTCACAGTGAACTCTCTAAGAGGAACACACACCCTAAAGTATTATCAGTTATCACTTATTTTTGTTACACACTGTATAATAATCAAAAAAAATGTAAATTAAAGATCCTTTGGAAAAGATAAGTTAGATAGTATCCCAGCCGTTTCAAACAAAAATACACTTAAGAAATACAATAAGACATCAAATGAGTCCCCTCATTTGATTCAACTCCCTTATTACAAACATAACAAATTTCCAATCAGTGTTACGTGTGAGCTAACTAACAACACGGGCCCAACTTTGTCAATCCGCAACTTGGCTTTTACCGCAACAAAATTACATGTACAGAGAAACCTTCAAACTTAAACATGATTTATAGCAAAAACTAGTTAGCGAGATCTTATCTGCTATTAACTTTAATTAAAACTCGACAGTGCGGTCCATAACAAGGTTGCATCTTCCGAGAAAATTATGCAAGAAAAATTGTATAGTTCCTTTCGTTATTAAAATATAACACGTATGACGTATGTGCATCGGACGGGTAAAATAAAAGACGCTTTAAAGGTTGACCGCGTTGTAGAGACGAAAATTTAAATTTCTCTCGATATTCAATATTATAAAGATTAAATGCTCCCCAAGTGCTGCTCTTTTATTAAAAGTTACTCGGCTGTATTTTATATTTTAGAATATATTTTCATCAAACGGATAAAGCTTGGGCATGTTTACAAATGCAAAATTTAATGAGGAAAAAAAACTGTGCGATTTATAATATAATTAAGTATTCTTTGGCACGGTTAATAGTAACATCAACGTTACCGTGTAAACTTGCTTTGGCACCCATACAAGGGAGACCGATCTATCCAGTTGAACTGATCGCAGGCCGACCATTGTCATTTAAACATGTTACAAACAAATATACAGGTGAAGCTAATAAAAAGCGTATAAAAATAAATTGAGCTACTACAGAGCCAATTCGGATGAAGCATGTTTCAATTGACGAAGAACTGCTAAGGATAAAGATAGTTAAGAACTGACTTTATAAGTTCGTGTTTAAGAGCAACTCGTTCGCTTTACGTCTTCAAAATATTAAGCTCACGAGAGCACTTTTCTCTTTGTTATACGTCTAAGATTAAAACATAACAACTAGCTGTGAGATATTAAAATTATTAGGATAATGACGTCAACAGAGATAGAGAGTGTGCATAAACCTTTTTTCGTGCAATGATCTTGTACCAAATGTCTTTTAACTACACAGTAGGTATGTAAATGTTGCCGTCTTGTTGGATAAACATCTTGAACAAAACTCCTAGTCTCTTTCAGTCACGCTCGAAAACATGTTATCGCGGTCTCTACAAACGAGATAGCATTAAATTTCAGCAGCATCAGGAGTGAAATTCCGTTCGGTAACAAACTTTAAACTGAATATTATCCTTTTCTTGCGTTTCTTTCTTAATTTTTAATATTTCTGCGAATAGTATCAAAATAATACATTTTTTGTATTAAACATCAGACTAGAATTAGAAAAATATTTTTTTAGTTAGGCTTCAGCCAAGCCCACGCGTCAGTAACGCGGAACGGGAGCGTCTGCAACGCGAAACTGGTGTGCATACCTGCGCGACTACGGTGCGAAACCGTAGATTATTCCCGTTCTGCCGACGCGAACGTCCCGCGTTGTAGGCGCTCCCGCTTCGCAGTCGCTTTGGTCGCGTAGTTTTGGCCGAAGTTTAAAGCCGCTAATTATTATTTATATATTATTCGTGGATCTGATTTACTTACCAGTCGTAGCCCATAAAACATTGTAGATCATTTTGCCTCATTTCAAAGTTTAATATTTAAACAAAGTAATCCGAGCATATTATATCATGTTTCGCTCACATAAAGGGAAAATTGTATTGATTTTCTGAACTTAGTGCCGTCGTAAAAGTGCTTGTGGTTAAGAACTTTATTTAGGGTGAATTGCACCAGAAGCGTAGTTAAAGTTAAGGTTAAGGTTATCGTCAAATATGGCGACTTTTGCTAGGGATTTGACAGTTCATCTCACATTTTGTTATGGTTAAAGTTAAAGTTATAGTTAAAGTAGGTTGACGGAACTCACTCTTAGTATGGTAACTAACATTGGTGTTTAATTTATAGCTGTCCGCGTAAGTTAGCGGCAAGGCTTTAAATATCTTAATCATCGTCGAAATTTTGAAGAGTGCCAACGAAAAGTCATTTTTGTCCATGTATACAAAATTTTAAATTCTTAGTGAAGACTTCTCACGAAAAAGATTGAAATTCCTTCAGCATGATTAGCAAGAGATGTGAGGTTATTGACAAACTCTTACCGAACACGAATTTAAAGGGCCCTCGTGTGCGATAAGGGATTTCTGGAAGGCCCTTAACGCATCTTTAAGAAACTGAACAGCCTCTAAAGGTACGTCAATTAACGTCCTTTTCACTCTTAGTATAAAACGACTGCGTGTAATGAAATATTAATGCTCGGTTTATGGAATTTTTTTAAAACGACTTTATTCACTTGCGCTTTTGATTGGTCTTTCATTAACCGCTTTTAAATTGATAACTTCTGTCAATAAAAAATTACATCATAGTGATGTAGCTCTGCGATCGATAAGAAACATTAGAAAAGTTGATTAAACCTGAAACCTGAATAAACCACGATTATTACGTTACTAGAAAGAAACGTCCCTGTATCGTATTATACCTGAAACATAAGAACTTCATACATATTCATTTGTAACAAAATTTAGTGCTGCAGTGAAGCCATTTTTTATTTTATGTTCTTTCCGAGAACCGTCCTTTGAATAAAGCAAAAGGCTGTCTTAAGAAAGTACTACAATTTCTTTTATTAATATTTTTATGTTTTTCTCGGCAAACATTAAAATAAAGCTTAATTTAATTCAAAAAGATAAAAGAAGGAAACCTTCAATATGTCCGAAAATGATTACCGGAGTTTCTTCTTTTCTAAATACTTTGAGCCAAGACTTAGCTATACACTTAGTGTATGCGCTAAAACTATTGAAAGTAGCTGCTATCTTTTGAGCTCAAAATACGGGTATCACCAAATATGGGCTAACGATACTGGTACCAGAATTGATAAAGCATAAGGCCTTTTTTCACGTTCTTTGTAGAGGAATTCTTTCTTTTTGATCTGGGAATTGTAACTATAAATTATGTCACCCAAGTCGAGAATGCAGAAGGAATTTAAATACTGAAAACATTAAATCTTGGGCTCGGTAAGGGTATTTTTAAATATAAATGTAGGTTTGATGGTTTAAATATGAAGTTTTTAATAGAACTAGCATCGTTAGACTTGTAATTTGTGTAAATAGCAAGTGTATAATTATTATGACTTTATTAGTAAAGTTTCGGAATAAAACGGGTTTAAGTTCTATAAAAAACGTACAGATGTAGTTTTAGTTTAGACCTGCCCAATTGATAGAGAATAATATGACCTTTGCAAATTTATAATCGTATGCCATATTTTACTATACATCGGTTCAATAAAATCCGAACACTTTATTACAAACAAATTTTTCCTCGTAACATTATAGATTCCCACATGAAAAACCACAAAATATTAAACATACCTCATACATACCAAAACAATGCGGCATTTTATCGTAAATCATGTACGAAACAGGAGAAAACACATTGTGGGCAACACAAATATCATTTCGTGTCAAATCTGAATAATAGTGTCGGTCGCACCTTCATCAAACGCCAGTGATATTGTTGAGGAAATTAAAAACCCACGTCAGCTATTAAAACTAATGAAATACCTTTACGACTACGTCAAGAGGTATCTACACTAATATTATAAATGCGCAAGTATGTATGTCTGTCTGTCTATCCGTCTGTCCGTTTGTCCATCTGTCTGTCTGCAATCTGTCTTTCTGTTGATTCTTCACAACTAAACCATTTGATAGATTTCGCTGGAATTTGCCATGGAGATACTTTGAGTCTCGGGAAATGACATAATATGATACTTTTCATCTCGAAAAATGTACGATATTTACGCGTTTCAAATCCTTTGTCAAATATTTTGCTGGCCCGCATGACAATAAAATATAGGGTGAGGAAGAAGCAATCGTAATTCGTAACGCGTTATCGAATGCTATAGTGAATAGTGAAACATAATGTGTGATCTGTCAAAAAAAAATCTGTTTCTATTTCAACCGTATAAAATAGTTCAAATAAAAATAGTTTTATTTCTGAATAGATTTTAAGAAAATGCTTTCAGAATGTTGATACTACTGGTGCTTACCACCGGTTCGGGAACTGACCCGGTGAGAAGAACCGGCGTAAGAAACTCGCACGAGGCCCACTTTTTTACCAAAAAAGTGAGAAAAAAATTAATCTTTTAAAATAAAATTTACGATGCTGTAACTTAAAATTATACAATGTCAATATCATAATTATTATGTATTATTAGTTATCACGCTCACCCCTTCGTACAAATGAAAATGACAAAGAATTTTTTTTTATTTCCAAAAAAATTAGAAACTAACGCCGTATAAAAACACACTCCTATTTACAAAATATATTTTCATCCACCCAACAACATTAAACAGACATGACATTAATGGATGAAAAGTCTGCTTCAAAACAAGAACAAACATTGCATCAGGCAACCTTGTCAGGAAGCAAGCGAGCAACAAATTCAAAACGGATTGGTGTTGTTAAAATGGCGTGCTCCTGACAAGCAAGATTGAATTTCAACGTTCATGCCCACGTCATGGATTTCTGCTTAGAACACGTTCAACTGCATTCGGATTTAGGCTTTCAATTACGGAAATTACTCAATAATTATGTTCAATTGGTGGAAACTAATTAATTAATCAACACTAATATTACGCATACGAAAGTAGGCCTGTCTGTTACCTCTTCTCTTCTCGTTGAAGATACTCTGAGTCCGAGTAAGGACATAGAATAGTTTTACTGCGGCAAGATGTACGCTTTATGCGCAATGAAGTTGCAGGCAATATCCTGTATCTACCTTAATAAAGTTGCGAGATATATCATCAGCATCAGTACTTCTGTCACATTTTCAATGAAAATATAAGTAGATATTTACAAATAGCTACTTACATTTGTTTTACCCAAGTGTTCCATAAAAATATCGGTTACTCAAATACTATTTCATTCATTTTTGTAAACATTGTTTGCATTTATATCTGAGAAAACCGTTGCATAATTCCATGAATTTAATCGTTGAAAATATTCGTTAAAGCAGCTCTCATCTTACATTTATAACCAGTATGATAAAAACGATTCCGTTGTGGATATCCCTGGAATTTTGGTTAAATTATTACCGGATGCCCAGAGCAGGATTAGTTACAGCGAAAGATACACTATTTCAGTTTAAGCTGCCCAAAGAGATGCTAATATTAGTTTAAGTGATCGTTTATCTGCATTACAATTGGTATTGTGCTGTGATTTATGTTGGTAAGTACCCAATTAAATTTCAAGGTGCTGGATGTTGGTACGGTTTTTTACGGTACAAAATCTTTCGCTTTCATGATAATGTTAAAGCATCATTTTTAAGTCAACAGTTCAAGGGCCTTTTTTACCACTTCCTGATAAGTTCCGGATAGGCTATCCACAACTTAACTTGGCAGATAGAGTATGGAGAATCTGTCAGAAAATAATTGTGGGTAGCCTATTCGGCACTTATCAGGAAGTGGTAAAACAGGCCCTTATTCTTCTAACTTTATTATGAGAATTTTAAAAGGTCCCGTATATAATTTATTTAATAAATTCTGACACACCTTCGCATTCTGAATTGAATTACTGAAAGGTTCAATATATTCTGTAGCGCTACAAACACGTGGGACTCGAATATTCTAAAATATTTTATGTCGCCTGTGATAAAATCTTGTTTCACATTCACTTTGAAACAATTTAACACCTAAACTCACGAGGGAGACGCTAAAACAGGCAATCTTTTTGGGTCACATTGTACATTAGACAATATATCCAAAACACAACCATTATCTAAATTCTAAATCCGATATAGAACCTTTTATTGAGATTTAAACATTAATATTAGATTGTCCGATCTTAAATTGACCTTCACCGAGCTGATAATAACAGAAAGAAAAATATTTTAAAACGTTAGTATATTATCTATAAAAAAATCATTTCTATAGTATATTAGTATATTGTTCTTTTAATTGTAACATTTGAATAATGCATAATTTAAGTTATTATTATTAATATAAATTTATTTATTATAATCTTTATCTTTATTGATAACAATATAGGTATGTACATTGTTTCAATGTTGAACAGTTACAATTGTTAAAAAACAGTTACAAATGTTACTTTATCTTAATTTATCATTTAAACAATTTAACGGTACTAAGTACCTAAACTAGGTCACATGACCTGTTCTTATAGGTACTTATATCTAGTTATGTTAGTGCTCTGATATTGTGTTGTCTGTCTGTGTGTCGTGTATGGAATTGAACATTGTCCTACAGGTTATCTTGGGATGGTTACTGCTTCCCATAGGATGCAGTTTCGCTAGGGAGTGTGAAATTCGTGTATTATATTATGAGTGTTGTGTGTGTAACCCTAGCCCTACGATATCTCTATCTTGGGATGATTACTGCTTCCCATAGGATAGGATGCAGTTCCGCTAGGGAGTGTGATTTCTATAAAGTAATTGTATATGGCAAACTTGAGGAAAGCATGTTTTATTTAAAAAACTTATCTTTAAAATATGAAACAATATTTTTAAATACAACACTTTCCTTTAAAGTATAAAAGGGGAGGCCTATGCGGTCAGACTGATCACAGGCCGACCGTTACGATTGGCCTCCTCATGTATGGGAGCTTTTAGTAATTTAACACGTGTTTAAAAATATATTCTATTCGAGACACGAAAAGATCATATTTTAAGATACTAATTGTATTCACCGAACAAAAGTTTTTATAAAGTGAAGCAAATTATGATAAAAAAATCCCTACTTAAGCGCCATTAGCGAAAAAATCGATAAAATGTTAATCCAATTTATTCCGAATTCAATGTTTTTCAATTAATTATTGTTTATATACAAAAAACGGGCGAATTAAAAAACAAAAAATATTTATTACTTACATATCTCTCAAGTATGTCCCGCGGAAACAGATATTTCTTGGAGTAGGTAGGTAAGAAATAGAGAGGTCAAAATGGTCAGAGAAAAAGCTTTTAACCCTCATGTCATAAACGAAAAATATGTACCGAATGTTTCGCCCTTTTTTTTTTTTGATGCGCAGGGGATCATGGGTCCCCCGGGTTGGGTATGCTCAGCACCCCGGGGGTATGTGAGACTCCTACTCACTAAAACCTGCACCTGCGGTTCGCCTTCAGCCGTATAAAGGAGGGATATCCCGGATCTAACAAACACGGGACTCCCTCCACGACTGGCCGGTCTACCTCAAAAGGGGACCGGACTTCCACCAAGGTAAGGGAACGCTTAGGCAAACTGAAGCGTTCCCCTCAGCACCGGGACTGGCTAGCCGGGGAGGTTCCCATCCTCTCCCGGAGCCCCGTTAGACGAGAGTTAGGAGGTTCGCATAGCGTCGCCTCCGCACTCCCGTCCTACGCCGGCGGAGCGGCAGAGAGGTGGGATCGTCCTCTCTGTCCCGCTCCGCGGCCTCTTTCTGCGACATAACAATTTCGCAATTCGCAGAAAGAGATATTATTCGCAGAAAGAGAATCATGACACGTAATGAGAGCAAAATGACCACCCTCATCACACTCTTAAAGAGGCTTGCTTGACTCACTTCCGGCCAAAAAAATTGGTTTGCGTATTTTTTTCCTGAAAGGTAAAGAAATGTCCTATTGAATACACTTTAGGCAAACCAGTGCACATGGTGAGGGCAAAACGTTTATCAATTTTTCTTCTTTAATTTTTTTTATCTACTTCCGGCTTTGTAAATCCACGCAAACCGAGCGTTTCGAGTAGCTATAGTTCTAAACTATCTATTTTCATCAAAAAATTTCATGCACACTATGAGGGCACTTTTGAGATTGACAGCCCCCGGTCTATTAGGACCAGGTAAGTAACAGTAAAAAAATTGCCGTTTTTTACATAAATGGATTCTTTAGGGCCCGAAAATGATTTAAAATCAACAAACCATGGATTTTATGTGTAGCCAGATCATGAAGTTATCCACTTCATGATCTGTAACAAGGTTTGTTTGAATTTTAAGGGAAAATGAGTATTGTCTTTATGTTATAAAATGTTAGATATATAGTTCTTCCACACACGTCTTCAATTACGAGGAACGAACGACATGATATTGACCCTAGGTTAAATTAATCTAGACTGGCGTAAGTGGGCCGGAAGTCGGAACAATATTAACCCATAAACATAAGGTACATCGTGACTCTTGAGATAATCAGATTTATCCCTCTTTGTGAGAAACTTGTAAATGTATTACGGAAGCAGGTAAACTTACCGAACAACGTCGCGTTGGATTAATTAGGTTGTTATTACCCTACATTAGATAATGTGTCGTAGATCTGAAGTCATGAAACAGTAATACAGGAATACAGAATGTAACAAAATTAGGTTTATAATAATACTTTATAGCAGCGGTCGGCAACCTTTTGGCAGGCAAGGGCCACAAGGTGGCAAAACAAACTAAGGGCGGGCCGCAGGCCATATTATACTCGTATTAACTCTAGAAGCCCAACATACCTACTACGCATAATGAGGGTTTTTCTAGACCACAATTTAAAAAAGTTTCAACCTCTCTGATGGATGGCACTAGTAAAAAGTGAGCTGTAAAAATTTGATTCAGAAAAATAAACAAAGACGTAATTTTTATTACAAAATGACACAAACAGCTCTACGTTTATAAGTTGCGATAAGTGATAACTACTGGCAATATTAGAAAACATTGTTTTTGATACATGTAACTTATTCACAAAACATCCACTTGATTTGTGGCTAATTACACTAATATTATAAAGACGAAAGTTTGTGAATTAGTATGTTTGCTAATTCTTTTTCATGACAAGCAAAAAGATTGATGAAAAATCACCAACACCGATTTTTCGGGATCCGATCACAGTGAAATAAAACAAAATTGGCCAAATTCCGCCCCCTCGGAACACTTCTCACAACATGCATTATGTGCTAGATTCTAGAACAATGCAGGCTACCAATATTTTATTGCAAAGCCTGTGGATAAAAAATGCTGTATCCAGGACCACAAGAACGTCATGAATACACTTTTTGAACGTCAGAAAAAAAAGTCGAATTACGTGAAAATTAATCCAACTGAGTAAGAACCTTATGGACTATTTTTATGGCACTTACCTATTTTACTACACATAGCTATACCAGTAAGCTTAACATATTTTTGTACGTGGTCACCTAACCTAATAACTAATTTCAGAAGTAAGCACGTTTATCAATGTCCTAATTCTTCTTCGTGGTAGTCACGTGAATACGCAGTTGTTTGCTGAGTCTGAATTGCACCGCCTTGGGCTTAAGGTCGTCCTGTGTTGGCTTGGAGTAGAGAAACTCAAGATGTCCTTAGAGACTGCTGATTAATTTGCTTGTAAGTAAAACGACCGGGTAAGGAAAAATAATTCTTTTTTTACTATTTTGAAAGTAACAATAGGAAAAATAAAATTTTTACTTAACCTATACGATTTTTTTTATTCAACGCGACTGGAAAGAAAAAATAACTCTTCATTAAATTGAAGTACCACCGAGTATTTTCGCATTTTGGTTAAACATGACATCATTCACTATCATTTTATACGGCTGAGTAGTGCTAAGCTCAGCTTACATTTAGACACAGAATAGATAATAGTACTTTAGATCAAGATGAATTGGACACATTCACACGAAATACATTTATTATAACATGTATATATGTATACATTTATTATTCGAAGAACATACTGGTGATAGCAGGCCTTAGAGTTTAATAACTACTGCGAGTTGCGACCCTTCTTAGCGAAATCCGAAGGGATACGTTGGGGTAGCTATAAATAACTGATCTTGAAGCTGTTCTGTTAAGGGTTATATTTGGGATCAACAAGATCACGTATTACTATCGCGGCCATTTCGTAAGGACGGCTTGTTTCGAAAGTATTTTGTTTTTGTATAAATCAACTTCATAATATTAAATCATTAAAGATTGTTCCTCCCTACACAAAGAATACGATACCAACATATTTTAGTTTGAGATGCTCATGCTGAGTCTAACTATACTATTATTATAAATGCAAAAGTTTGTCTGTCTATATTTTACACATTGTACTGCAAGCGCTAAAATTAGAAATTTGGTATTGCCCCGTGAAAGGACATAAGATAGTTTTCATCCCGGGAAAATACAAATTGTGGGCAACATCTAATTCTAAGTGGGCTATGACCATCAATTATATTGTGCAATATTATTGAACAATTTATTTGACAATAAGATTGGAATGCAGACCGTGCGTTCAATATCAACCCTAGGCCGTCAATAATGTTGCACAATACGTGATATTGCACAATAAGATCGTTCCGCTAGAGTGTACGGGACCGCTAACGGCTAAATGCTAATACAATATAAGTTTTTTCAATAACGAACCAAAACACAGACAGTAATTTATAAATAATTAATAAATAAATAAACGTTTATTCGTTTTTCGTAATTTCGCTAAGTGATTTTCTTGAGTAAGTATATTCAGACTTAATAACACACTAAGCGAGCAGGCTAGACAAAAACAAGCTCAAACGATTGTTTTGTACGAGTCTGATAATATTAGGAGAAAAACTACGATTAGAAAAATGAAATTTATTTACTGCTTGGAAGGAAATAAGGAAATATTATTTTCTGTTATTTCTTGCATCTCGTTATTGCTTTTGAGCGCACACACTGTAAGTCTTATCATGTTTGTGTCTATTTGTCTGTCTGTTTGTCTGTCTGTTTGTCTACCTTTTCATGCCTCAGCCATTGAACCGATTTTACTGAAATTTGGTATGGAGATACTTTGAGTTCCAGTATGTCCTTTACATAGGACACTTTTTCATGCCGAAAAAATATACAGATTCTGCGAGACAAACATATTTTGATGCAAAAGAGTTGCAGGAGTCTTCTAGTATAAAATGGTTTATCTTTACTCTACTAAAACAAGATTCACTTTAGCCTTAAACACTGAATTTCAGGGTTAAAATGCAAGGCAATATTATGCTATACTTAAAGCTGAACGCATTTTAAGTACTTTGCTCTAGTTTGCAGAGAATAGTGTTAGGATAGAAAACAATGCAGAGTGGATAAAACGCTAGAAATATTTTACGTGTTCGCCTTATCTAAAATAAGTTTTGCAGAATTTTAATCAGAAAATTAAGGTGAGGAATATATCACCTCACGATCAACAAGGCCAACGTAAATTAAACTTTGTGAGAGCACTTTTAATGATACTAAAGAAATTTGCTCATAATTGTAATTCGTATGATCGTTGTGCGAATTCTTTTGCTTCTTATACAGAAATAATAATAATGTTCTAAAGGTTGACAAAATAATGTCTTTGGGTATATACCCACACTGCGTGTTTGTGTTGTGATCGCAGAATCTGTAGGATGTATTAGTAAATATTATTAAAAAATATGAATATATTATAAACTTACATATTTCGAACTACCCATACAGTTTATCTTTCTGCCCAAAGACATCTCTGAACGTCTGTACGACGAAACTTTTGTTACACAGAAGTATGTAGATACAGACTTCTTTAAAAAGTAGTCACAACATTTTTGCTTATCGTATTAATACGATATTTTGTTCCTTACAACATTTCAGTACGATCGTACCTGATCTTAATATTATACAGAATGTAAAGTACGTTCAATCACCCAGTCAGTCTACAGAATTTTCAAACATTCAAGTGAAACTCACTCGAATCACTTTACAAATGGATGAGAATTTATTTGGTGTATGCTCCGCGGCGTACCAGACGTTGGAAAGTATCTACTTTATTATAACTCCGCGAGAAATCTGTTATAGCGCAAACCTTTTATATCATTCTACTTGGGCCACGTTCACATCAAACTGACCGTTAAACATGCTCACTAGCTCAATCGAATAGCGTATGAACGAAAAAGTAATTACATATTATGTTCCGTCGAAGAAATTGATTCATAGGCAGTTGACAGACCTACGCCATTTGGTCGAATATTGTCAATTCAATGTACAGTTCGACAAGGCTTTAAATGAATCATGTCAATGATGTCAATGGGCGCTGCTGGTAAAGGAGAACTGCCAAAAATGACGTTTTTGTATGATAGAAACGTTAGTTCCTTTTCTCGCCACGTTCATAAACAGCCTTGTCGAACTGTATTTCGTGATCTGTCAGCTTGGTTTGACATAACTTCTCTAATAGTACCTATGGATAATGGATATACCATAAACGTAGCTCTCGCTTTCTTTCGGCGACTGACAGTATGTGTAAAGGCGCCCTAAGTTGCGCGCGGCCCGCCTGCGTGAAAACAGGAATCGTCAATTTTCTTGCGATGAAAATGTCCTATCCTGTGTCCTAAACGCTCATTAAAACCGGCCCATTAGTTGCGGTTATATCATCTTTAGGGTTCCGTACCCAAAGGGTAAAAACGGGACCCTATTACTAAGACTTTGTTGTCTGTCCGTCTATCCGTCTCTCCGTCCGTCTGTCTGTCTGTCTGTCTGTCTCCAGGCTGTAACTCAAGAACCGCTATAGCTAGACTTCTGAAATTTTTACAGATTGTGTATATCTGTTGCCGCTATAACAACAAATACTAAAAATAAAATAAAGTTAATATTTATGGGGGGCTCCCATACAAGAAACGTGATTTTTTTGTCCTTTTTTCACAAAATCCTTAGTTATAGTTGTACTTTAGTAATTAATAATCAAATAAAAATAAAATAAATACTCAAGGGGGGCTCCCATACAAAAAAGACAATTTTTTATCTACTTTAGCTCTATACCGGTACGGAACCCTTCGTGCGCGAGACCGACTCGCACTTGGCCGATTATTTATATACATTTTGCAATGATTCATGAATTCTCAACCAGCTTATTATGTAACATATTTGGAATACCACACAATCACAAATTAATCTATACAAATGAGATCCGTTATAATCACAAAGCAACACACCTGAGTATTGTCTACGCTAATTAAGAGCCCACCTAATTAATGTGTCGAGAATTATACAGCACATTATACAATCAGGGGCCTGATTCTCATTTCATGACTTGACTATCGCTTTGATCTCATCGTCTTCATTTGATTAGAATCTCAGATTGCGTCACTCGCAGCTGAAAGAGCAGGTGATCGAAGCGGCAATCAAGGTACGGGAATCCACCTTCAATTTGTATCTCAGCTGCCGAATCACCGTCTGACACAGCATTTGCATCCTGTGGATGATTGATACAGTATTTTCAGAGCGAAGTAAGTCTTCAAATACCTGTCATGCCATACTCGCAGCATAGTCGGTCTAGTCCAGATGAATGAACAGTAATTCTAAGGTTTCATATTCATGTGCGGGTTTCCTCACGATATTTTTCGCATTATGACTTGAGATAAGAAATAGTCTCATGATCGACCATTTGGTAAGTACCGTTGATAGACACCCATGGTATTATAAATTGATTAATTGTCTGCTTCTTTAACACATTATTTTAAGCCCTTTTTAAAGTTAAATGCGGCTATAGCCAGAGTAGCATAAATTCTCACTTATTAATAATATACAGATTACTGTAATGGCCACTCCAGCGCAGTGGTTGGTTGTGTAAGATCGCAAATTGGATGTCGGCCAAAACCCAATATTTTTATATTAATGCCTGGTCTTTTGGGAGCATCGCTTAACGTATATGCAAGGGAGTGATATACTTGCAATCTGCATATTAAACGTTAAACTAGTAATAGACGTGAAAACGTCATATACAATATATTATTATATCGTAGGAGAAAGTGCGATGTTGGATTATATAAAAGTTTGGGCTAGTAGTAATCACCGAGTAACTCTTTAACCTACGAGACTAATTCAAAATTTAGCGCCAGAGGTCTAGGGCTCGAATGATAGCAACGGTAGAAACTCACGATTTAACTCTCTCAATCTGCTATTTTCAACCCTTGAGGTTGAACGTAGAATAGGCCATAGCTTAAAAATATGGCATTCGATTATATCAAATGACAAAAGAAACATAGGTATAAAGTACTCTTTTGGGCCCTAAGCTTATTGGACATTTCCTAAAAAGTAAAAACACACACAACATTGACACATAACTGAACTGGGCCTTTTAAATGCATTGAAATAAACTAATGGTTTTGGTTTAAAATAGTTTTTCTCTCTCAAAGCGAGACCACATTTCAGCCACATTTTTGGCAATACGGATGTTTATTCTGCAGTCGAATAATATATTTGATTAAACACGTTTGTGTATGAACTCTACAACCGGTGGAGACTGGAGAGGTGACCCCGGTTTCAAAACATACGCTAATATCGAATTCATCAGAATTTTATTCGGTTTTGCCTCAAAACGTGAGGAATGTGGACTGTAAGTAAAGATGCTTACGTTATTTTTGATAATGAAGGTTAAAAATAGAGAGTTTTAACAAAAGCATTGAGCCTGAAATCTACACATTTTTTATAAATATTTTTTTAATGAAAGTGAATAAAGTTGCTTGGCTAAGTAGCGCCTCTGCTCCGACCTTCGAGTTATATTCCCTATTAAAAAACCGACAGTACTCCAGATAATATTTTAAGTCGCTTTCTCATCTTTCTACGTGCAAGACGTTCAAAATGGGTAGTATTTAACTGTACCTCAATTTATTCCCGTTTTCTTCGACTAATTTTGCCTTTGTTACGCCAAATATACTGATTGTGCACCAAAATATGTTCAATAAAATATTTTATAATGAGCACCTATTTAATAAATGTTGCAAATTTGTAAAAATTATATTACACCTAATTATAAAAGGAGCATCTATTTTTTTAGTTTTCCTTCATATAATGTACTGCAAAATATATTTTAATCAAACACCAATTAATGGCTAATGTAGTTCTATTAATCAAAAGTAAATACACTACAAAATGTTATGCTTACCTAAAAAATGTCTTTGTACTAATCAGTTTTAAACCAAATTAATTCAAAATATTAAACAAAGTCTTTACTTCTACAATGTTCACATTGTCAGTCCACTCAATCACTGCAGTTTTTTAGGGTTCCGTAGCCAAAATGGCAAAAAAGGAACCCTTATAGATTCGTCATGTCTGTCTGTCTGTCTGTCTGTCTGTCTGTCTGTCTGTCTGTCCGTCCGTCCGTATGTCACAGCCACTTTTCTCCGAAACTATTAGAGCTATACTATTGAAACTTGGTAAGCAGATGTAGTCTGTAAACCGCATTAAGATTTTGATGCAAAAATGGAAAAAATATTAAAAATTTTAGGGGTCCCCATAGGTACAACTGAAACAAAAAAATTTTTTTTTTCATCTAACCTATGCGTGTAGGGTATCTATGGATAGGTCTCCAAAAATCATATTGAGGTTTCTCATATCATATTTTTCTAACCTGAATAGTTTGCGAGAGAGACTCTTCCAAAGTGGAAAAATGTGTGTCCCCCCCCCTCTAATTTCTAAAGTAGAGGCATGATAATTCTAAAAAAATATATATGATGTAGATTACTATAAAAACTACCAACGAAAATTGGTTTGAACGAGATCTAGCCAGTAGTTTTTTTTATACGTCATAAATAGTAAAGTACAACTGAAACAAAAAAAATTTTTTTTCATCTAACCTATGCGTGTGGGGTATCTATGGATAGGTCTCCAAAAATCATATTGAGGTTTCTCATATCATTTTTTTCTAACCTGAATAGTTTGCGAGAGAGACTCTTCCAAAGTGGAAAAATGTGTGTCCCCCCCCCTCTAATTTCTAAAGTAGAGGCATGACAATTCTAAAAAAAAATATATGATGTAGATTACTATAAAAACTACCAACGAAAATTGGTTTGAACGAGATCTAGCCAGTAGTTTTTTTTATACGTCATAAATAGTAAACCTTAATCTAAATTTCATTAACGGCCGTTCCCAATATTTGATCTATCTCTTACTTGAGATAGGAATAGCTCACATTAGACATTAGCTCCATATATTTTATGTCAATTCTATGTCAGCTGCGATCGGTTGTATGTCAAACTAGAGATAGATTGAATATAGGGAACGGCCATTAATCGACTGAAATATAAAAATAAATCAAAAATATTTTAATTTCATAAAAATAAACCTTATTGCTGCTGCGGAACCCTCCATGGGCGAGTCCAACTCGCACTTGGCCGCTTTTTTTTCTAATTATTGCACCAATAAAGCGCGTTTTGCCTTTGTAAATTGTAGGACGCCCCCGTTTTCTTTTTTGCCCGATACTTATGTTTTGGCTTCCACATGTGGTGTTACGTATTTCAGCCTGATAGTAAGTCCAGTAACATGTTTGCATTTACTTAAATTTTTAAAAATCTCGGGGCAGTTACACTCAGTCCCTATTTTATTTACCCAGTCACTGTTTTTGGAAGGCAAGAGAACTGTCCAGTGAGAGAAGGCTAACTGGTAAAGATTCAGAAACCTACCCCGAGATTGATGGGGAGCGGGGGTGAGGGGGGAGTGGGGAGGAAGGGTAAACACACCCCCCAGTTTTGGACCTTTGAAATTTTCGGAATTCTGAGGCGTGTTTTGTGACGGTCGCCGGCTGCTGCCGCAGCACAGTCACAGTTCTAACCTAACCTACTTTTGGACTTTCTGGATTGTGTTTATTTTGTTTTGGCGGGGGGCTGCTCCCCCCCGAGCCTTGGGGGCTGCTCGCTGCTTCTGGATTGTGTTTGTTTATGTTTTTTTGAGCGGGGGGCGCAGCCCCCCGAACCCCCCTTTCGGGGAGGGGGAGCCCCCTGGCCCCCCGCTTCGGGACGTACTTAGGCGCTCCCTAGTAAGTAACACATAAACACAGAAAACAGATGACCTTATCTCAAGATTACGAATATTTCAAATGGTTTCCGGGGGTGGAAGAGGCACGAGGAGGTTTTACTGACCCAAAACATCCTTCCTCAACCCATGTGAACACCAAAAAATTGGGGTAGGTTTGTGAACCTTAGCCTTCGACTAAATAAGTTTTTTGTTGCGCTGTTGTTGCTATGGTTTTCACGTTTTTTGTTCAATTTGCCCATTGATAAGCTAACGTCCAATCGAACAGTTCTATCAACGAGGTTTTTTTCAGTAAAATAAATGTATTTTTTACAAATAACGTTGTACGAAATTCATTATTTGTTCTTCAATGATAATAATATTTGAGTAACATAAGAGTTGTACAAAACCGTTTTAAAATGGATGTCCGATACCAGGATGCATATTAGATATAATGTAATAACAATTAGGAATATTGGTGCACAATCAGTATTTTTTGTGAAAGAAAAATATAATTACTGTTTTAAGAGAATAATTGCTGCGCAGTAGAATAAAAAAGTGTAATATGTTGGTGATAATTTTGAATTTGTTTGGTGTATCATATTTTGTTGGTCGAGAAGTTCAATTGCAGTAAAATAATTTAGCGGGTGTAAGAGTAATATTTTAGAGATGTATACGTAGGTGTACATTTAGATGTTTGGTGAACAGTTAAAAATTACCCGTTCAAAATTCTTCAAATTAATCTAATCCCACGAACTTCAAACTAGAGTCAACCCGGGCTCGTGAACTAGACAATTCGATTAATATAACAGCCTGCGTAATTTTATTACCACCTCGAGCCAAAATTTCGTATAACGCGTAATAATTCACGAACAAAGACTCAATATGGTTGTACATTTATTAGACAGTGGCTGTTAAGGGCCCGGGTTACCCTCGAAATTTTCATACATTCTTAATACCAAAATCATTTTCTCATACGAAAATATTTAACTTGTTTGAGTTATTTTTCAGCTTAAGATAGTAATTACCTAGGGTCCTGAACAAATTTTTTTTACAAAATATTTAAATACTAAAAAAAAAATTTTTGTGTTTAAATATTTTTAGTAAATTTACTACTAAATATTTAAACACCAAAAAATAGACAAAAACACAAAAAAATATATAAATAAATAGTAAATTTACTACAAAATATTTAAATAATAAAAAATATTTTTTTAAGTTTAAATATTTTGTAGTAAATTTACTATTTATTTATATATTTTTAGTGTTTTTGTCTATTTTTTGGTGTTTAAATATTTAGTAGTAAATTTACTAAAAAATATTGAAACACAAAAAAATTTTTTTTAGTATTTAAATATTTTGTAAAAAAAATTTGTTCAGGACCCTAGGTAATTACTATCTTAAGCTGAAAAATAACTCAAACATGTTAAATATTTTCGTATGAGAAAATGATTTTGGTATTAAGAATGTATGAAAATTTCGAGGGTAACCCGGGCCCTTAAGCTGACTGTATTAGATTATATAATAATATATTGTTTTAAATAATATAAATATATTAACGTTGGATAATATTCACATTATACCTATCTATATGTTTCATGTTTATATTCTCTTCAATACTCATACAAGTAGCTCACTAGCTCAACGCTTCGATCGGACCTGTCCTTACATCAACTAGTCATATACAAATCTCTATTTCATACATCCACGTGGAAAAGGGTTTGCTATCGATTTATGTTCTGTACACCCTTTGAATTGAAATATGAGGGCGAACAGCTTAGGTGAATAGAGCTGATATTTCGGAATTGTGCCAAAACAGAACAAATGTATCACAAATCACAGTGCACAATGGTATCTTAATACGTTGTGTAGTGTTCTGTCTATTCTCTGGTGAATGTCGAAAGTTATTCTTGTCTATGCGTGGCAAGTCACTCACTAGCGGGAATAATGCGCATGTTAAAAAGAGATTACGTCGTATATAATATCTTGTAGTGCTTAGAAATTCTGATAGCGCGATGCAGGATTGTGGCGCTAATTGTGGGTACGTGATGCGATAAACAAGAGGTTGAGGAATCTGCTAACGTGAGTATTGTTATGTGTAGGTACAGATAAATTTGAAGTGTGGAGTGACTAAAATAGGCTAATATTAATTGGATAAAATCTAAAAAAGCAAATTTTAAGAGCCCATTTTACATAATGTCCCACTTTAATTATTTTCAAATCGTAAGCTTGATTTCAAACAGCATGCAGACTACCAGTGATGGGAAAGTTTTTAACAAACAGAACCCAAGGCTAAAAAATATTTTCAAACGCAGACAAAGGGATGAAAATATGACCTAGACTTACATAAACCACTTGGCAGAATGCAGTCAAGTTTTCTTATTAAATCAGTTGTATTGTGTAGCCTGGAGACATAGGCTCGAAGTCGTTTCATTTATAAAAATAGCCAGCTCCATTCGCGTAGAAAAATAAGACTATTGTGTTTTATTATAAATCTATTTTACAAAGAAAAATACGCCGCAAACTTCATTCGTGGCAACAAATATTTCCACTATATATTTGCTGGGGTATTTTGTCAATGAGATAATAAGTAGCCTAAGATATTTTCCGTGGCTGCGCTAGTCGGCTTATTTTCGAGAAGATGACGGCTGCAACTCCGTTGCGCCGAATTCGTTTATAGCGCGGCGACCGTACAATTTTCCTGGGTTAAAAGTATCCTATGTCGTTTCCCGGGACTCAAAGTATCTCCATACTAAATTTCAGCAAAATCGGTTCAGTGGTTTGGGAGTGAGGAGGTAGCAGACAAACAGACATACAGACTGACAGACACACTTTCGCATTTATACAATAATATTAGTGTGGATGTGGATACTCTGAAATCTAAAGTCAAATTTAATAACCCCTAATCACAAAATATGTTATATCGTAACTGCGTGTCGGTTAATGCGTACCTAACTGCGTACGCGTAGGACGTAGGTATTAAAATAATATTTTAAATTTTAGCCCGGCCGCACATTGTCCGAATTCTGATCAGAAACATTTGAATTCCGCCGGATCGCCACCCCGTAGTGTTGGTAAAATAGCATTAGCAATAATAATTAATTGTTAAATGCCCATTAGCAATAATGAAATTAATCGTACTTGCTAAAAAATACGATTGCTAATATTAACGTACTTAGCAATAGTCTGCGATCATGATAAAAATCACGTCCGAGATATTTCGCACCGCGACGCTAACTGTATTTTTCACTCGAAGCGAAATAATACTCGACGCGAGCGGTGCGATGCGAAACGATAATTCACGATGCCGCGTTTTTAGCAAATAGCAAAGCAGTAATACTTAGCATGCTATGACATAATTAGCATGTTAATTAATAGAAAATAGCATTAATTCCCATTACTACCACCCCGCACATTATTCGAAATATCCTTCCGGCGAGTTCGAGCTCACTAGCCTCAGTACAACATGTAAGAGACAGCGCGGACGTTCAACTGTTTCTGATCAGAAATGTCGTACAACGTGCGGCCGGGCACTTAACTAGGTCTAAATAACATTATTGTATTTGTGTACTCTTGACATTTAGATCATGTTTCATACAAATCAGAACCTGTCCTATTTTTGAAAACAAACTACCTCCTCCCTATAATAGGTATAATTAATGATTTAATGAATCCCTATATAACTTATGAATACCTTTAATACAAGTAAATCACCTTTCAAGAATACTTAATTTTCCCAAGCATGAATTACAAAATATAAAAATAGCTTATGACCTTTGGCTCGTATATTCTAAAGCTTCTTGTAACATACAAAACATACTGCGGAAAAGGTCCGCTTTTGTTGTAAAGCCGATTACATTGTTATATTACGTATTCTACGGTAAAAGAGGGTAAGGTACGTAATTAGCATGTTGATATTATAATTAGAGTCATAGTAAGGCTCGATTTATATTTGTCCGCGCGAACGAGCGGTTTGGCCGCTACACCCCGTTTACAAGCAATTGTATGTAAATAGCGGCGCGATCGTTTTGCTGTGTTACAATGCTTGCCAAGGCTTGACCAGCGTCCACAAGCACAAGCGTGTAAAGAGAGTATCTGGCTTGGCTTGCGTGAGTTTGTAAACGATCCGGAGTAGTGTCGGTTTTTGGACACAGATCAAAGGGCGCCTGCGGCAAGCGCTTGCGAAGCGTTCCCACGTTGGCACACGCTTGGTAGTATTAGTAGTAGTAGACACAAGTTCGGTGTCCGCCATGCTATGTACGTAATACACTGACGCATTCACAAGCATGTAAACGATTTCCAAATGCCAAACGAGAATTGTGCCTTGCGGACGCTTGCCAAGCTTCGGCAAACATAGAAACGCAGCATTACATACAATTGCTTGTGATCTCGCGGTGTAGCGGCCAAATTGCTCGTTTGCGCGGACCAATATAAATCGAGCCTAACTAGCCATTAGTGGACAACGACCAAGACGAATGAGAGAAGGAGGGAGTAGAGATCGCATTACAGTGAAATATGACTGCACATAAAAACTAACAAATCGATACATTGTATGAACTCATTAAATTTACTCCGAGCGACCACAATATAATGTAAATACAGTAGATCGCCTTCATATCATACCACCCGGCGTGTACAGTGTACGCAAACATTAGCATGACTTAAAACACAATAATGCAGAATCACGTGAGTCGTGACACATGAAAAAAATTACCGGCATTAACCCACCACAGAAAGATGGTGAGTGATCCTTCGGTAATATAATAAGATCTCGGTGAGCACGAAGGGCTCGTTATAGTTTTTGAACCGGCAAAGAAATTCATCATAACAAAATTAAAAGAATAGGAAGTTTAATCTAATCTAAAAAAAAAACTATCACAAGAAAAACTTACGAAATTAAGCATTTTAAGGTCACCTTTAAGGTACAAGTCAAGAAGCCATGAAGCGGCAGCAGACGACGCATTGTCGCGACACTATAACTGGTTTCTATGTACTTCTATGAATAAGTGTAAATACATAGAAAAAAGTAGTGTCGCGACGACACGTCGCGTCGTCTGCAGTTGTCGCGTGTCCTTTTAAATTTAACAGTTTCACAATGTAATTATGAAATTAACTTTGTGCTGTGCGAGTTTCGTCGCGTTTAATTATAAAATTTATAATTAAACGCGTTAATTAAGTTGATGTGAATTATGAAAATATTTTACTCGGTTTTTTTACTCTGTTTACGGTAAGGTAAAATTACATTACCATGTAACATTTATACTGTAAACGTCTGCGCCGTGTGACGGGAGTAAAATATTTTCATAATTCACACCAACTTAATTAAACGAGACGAAACTCGCGCACTACAATGTCAATTTCATATTCCTTTGTTCCGCCCGGGGTAAAAAGTGACACAATTTCCACGTCAAACGTGTAGCTTATTTATATGCCTATGACTCCAGCCACGGGGCGAGTCACTGAACATAATGTTGATTGTCCAAACTTTGATAGTGATTTGGACTTTAGATTAACAGAGTTTAGTAGCTATGCGGTGTGTTCCTATATTGTTATTGTACCTACTAGTACTGCCTATAATTACTTGACCAGATTTTATTGGTTACTATGATGTCAAATCAGCAAGCAAACAAGCCGCAGCAAGTCAGCAAGTCATTAAAAATATACATTAAGAAGTACACAGTAATTGAAAAATATATCAAGAAGGTTTAACCCTCAATTCACTAGGTGAAATTTACTTACGTAATTAACTTCTATGAGTCCCTGGGACTCACATATTTCAAATGTATGTTTTCATGAAATGAAACAAATTTTATCAACATTTTGTTTAATAATCTTCTTATGTATGTAGGATCATGGGAATCCAGGATTAGGTAGATTCACACAGTTATTGTTTTTAAGTTTTGATTTTAAGAATTACTTTTTACAAGCAATTGTCTATTGTTGCCGTCTTCTTAGAAGTAGCCGCCATAAGATGTTAACAGGGTCATAAATAATAAGTTACCTATTGTTAGAAATTAGTTATTTAATATTTAGAGTATTTTTAAAGACGAGCCGCCGTTTTATGGCACTATTGTGTAATTTTAGGAATTGTTTACTGTTTTAGTTTGTTTTCACCTGTTATTATGTAATTCTAAGAAGTGTTTGTTCTTATTTTGATAGCGTGGGAAATGAGAATTGAGGGTTGTAAGCCGGGGTATAAATATCATGTCTTTAGTTGTATAAAGTAGTCCCAAGATAGCTATAGAGAGGTGAGTTAGTCCCAAGCTAGCCTTAGAGAGAGGATATAGTCCCAAGCTATTCGTAGAGAAGTGCGTATATAGTCTTGTAGAGTTGTTAAAGTACGTAGTTAAGACGGAGGCAAGTTGTGCCCATTGTAACTTGTAATTGTTGTAAGTTGATGTGAGTTAATACACTGATGATCGATCTGACTGCGTTTCCTTACCCAACATCACATTAAGTATCAACCACCACCTACACCGATACTACATTTGGGGGCTCGTCCGGGATCGAAAGCATCGTTCGTCGATAACGCTGAATGGTCGTCGTGCGTCTTTCGATTGGAACCGCAGTTGAAGAAGTCGTCAGCGTGTGCGCTAGCAGGTTGGTGCGAGTTCGTGGTAGTGCGTGCAGTAGTAAGCCATGGAAGGTGGAATCGATCGGGTCACAAGAGGTGTCAATGCGGGAGAGCTGGAAGATGGCCAGCTGCCGCGGATGACGGTCGTTGAGCTTAGAAGGGAGCTCAGACAACGGCGCTTGCTAGTGACAGGTCGTAAGACGGAACTATTGGCGAGGCTAAAAGCGGCACTATTGGTGGAGCGAGACCGCGCTGCTGCAGATGAGGAGGATGAAGCTGACATCGAAGACGAAGAAGACGAGAAGCTTGACGACGCTGCCAGTGCCTTGGGACTCAGCAATGGCAGTCGTGTGAGTCGTCACTTAGACGAAGAAGACGAAAAGGTTTACGATGCTGCCAGTGCATTGGGACTCAGCACTGGTAGTCGGGTGAACGAAGAGGAAAGACGGAGTTATCACACACCGGTTATCCGTAGACGCAGCGAGAATCCGGTGCTACTGACCTTCAGGGATGTGGAAGGTTCAATGAAGAAATTCAGTGGCGATAACCACTCTAACGTCATACAGTGGTTGCAGCAGTTTGAAGAGATGGCCAGCTTATGCAACTGGAATGAGGTACAGAAAATTATCTATGCTAAACAATTATTAGAGGGTTCTGCTAAACTTTTTGTGAATTACGAAGGATGCGCAAAAACGTGGAAAATGTTGAAGGAGGCATTGATAAATGAATTTGAAGAGGCAGTGGATACCCTACAGATTCATCGAGAGCTGAGTAGGAGGAAAAGGAGATCCGACGAAACGCTTCAAGAATATGCATACAAAATGCTAGATATTGCAGCGCCAGCAAAACTTAATGTACGTGATGTAATCCAGTATATCATCGAAGGTATTCCCGATGACGCCATTAATAAAACGGTGTTGTATGGCGCCAAAACCATGAGTCAGCTCAAGGAAAGGTTTTCGCAGTATGAGAAAATTAAACAAGAAATGTCGAGATCCCGAGCTCGACCAGTTGAGAAGCATGCAGATAGGACGGCGAGGCGCATCGAGGTTCAACCAGAACGTGAAGGGCCAGGAAGATGTGTTCCAGCGATGGCAAAGAGGCGGTGCTACACCTGCGGCGGAGCAGACCATGTGAATGCTGTGTGTCCGTTAAAAAACAAAGGCAAAAAGTGTTTTAAGTGCGGTGATTTTGGACACGTAGTTTCAGAGTGTGTGGAAAAATCTAAAGACATTCACGTAGTGTCTCGGCAAACCGAGGAAAAATACCAGAAACAAATTCTAATTAGAGACAATAAGATTTTAGCATTAGTAGATACAGGTAGTGACTTAACTTTAATGAATGAGAGTGTTTACGAGACAATAGGGTGCCCGCCACTTCAACAAAAGCAGGTATGTATTACGGGATTAGGTTCGGAGGCGAATAAGACAATGGGTGTGTTTACTACTAGTATAATTGTAGATAATGATGAGTTTCTTGTAGAGTTTAATGTCGTACCTAATACAATTCTAAAGCTTCCTGTCTTATTAGGTACGGATTTTTTGAGAAAAGTAGAACTCCGTATTCGTAGAGGCGTCGTAACATTTTTAAAGTTGAACGACATCGATAGTTTTGGCCTAGACAAGACAGCACAATCGGACATATTTAAAATCAGCATTATAGAGGAACCAAAAGAAGTCGAGTTACCACATTTTAGGAAAGAGAAGTGTTGCGAGGAAATTAATAAAATAATTTCGAATTATACGCCGGAAGCCGCACGTGACGTGGGCGTTCCCGCCAAAAATGTTTTGAAGTACGATAGGCCAGTGGCTTCGCGTCCACGGGGATTAGCTCTTTCAGAGCGAAAAGAAGTAATTGACATATTAAAAGTATGGGCGGAAGAAGGAATCATTCGACCTTCTTATTCCGAGTATGACAGTTCAGTAGCTTTAGCAAAAAAGCAGGATAATAGAGTCCGCGTCTGCGTAGATTATTTTAAATTTAATTATATTATTATGTTGAGACCTCTTTCACCATTGCAACTAATTGATAAAGAGATAAACGCCTTAGCCGAAGGAATATATTTAAGAATTAAAAAATTTAGGAATAGATTTTTCGCGGCTCAACCTAGGTTAATCAGGAAGTGTATTATGTCTCGCTACACGGTCAGACCGTTACAGGGAGAGACGGTTGCAGTAAGAGATTTTCCTTTGCCTAAAGTAGTAACGGAAACTCAAAGTTTTCTGGGGTTGATGGCGTATTTCAGGCAGTGTATATCTGAGTTTCCATTGGCTAGACCATTGACAGGTTTGCTGAAAAAAGATAGTGTAAGTTTAGTTTTGTATAGAAGTAAGTTTAGTTTGGAAATAGAAAATATTCTAGTGTTTTGTGAGGAAATAAAGGCGATAATATTATGGTGTCCTGTATTAAAAATATTTAAATATGGATTTGAAGCAGAATTTTACACGGATGCGTGTCAATTAGAAAATAGCATGATTTCGATGAAAAAAGATTATAAAGAAAATATGTTATTTCCGGTATGTTATTTTAGGGGTAAGACGACCGGCGTAGAATGTAAATATTATAGAAGGTATGAGTTAGAAGTGTTAGTTGTTATTAAGGCATTAGAACAATTTAGGGTTTATTTGTTAAGAGCTAGGCTTAAGATTGTAATTAATTGTAAAGCCCTTACGGCTGCAGTGGAAAAGAGGAATGTATGTTTTAGAGTGGCGAAATGGCTATTATTCTTAGAAGATTTTAACTATAAAGTGGATTATAGATTGCATGAAAGGAACTTCTGGTTTAAGGGGATGCATCGAAAGTTGTTGCAGATAGTTGTAAGTTGTATTGATTGTATTTTGGATGAAAGAAAACAATGTACACTTGACCTTTTATTACAATGTATTAAAAAACGTTATGTTCCTCCTGATAAGGGAAATATTATCAATGTGGCAGTAGACAATAAGACAATTGAGGGCAATTGTTACTGCAGGATGGCCGAATGTAGGATCATGGGAATCCAGGATTAGGTAGATTCACACAGTTATTGTTTTTAAGTTTTGATTTTAAGAATTACTTTTTACAAGCAATTGTCTATTGTTGCCGTCTTCTTAGAAGTAGCCGCCATAAGATGTTAACAGGGTCATAAATAATAAGTTACCTATTGTTAGAAATTAGTTATTTAATATTTAGAGTATTTTTAAAGACGAGCCGCCGTTTTATGGCACTATTGTGTAATTTTAGGAATTGTTTACTGTTTTAGTTTGTTTTCACCTGTTATTATGTAATTCTAAGAAGTGTTTGTTCTTATTTTGATAGCGTGGGAAATGAGAATTGAGGGTTGTAAGCCGGGGTATAAATATCATGTCTTTAGTTGTATAAAGTAGTCCCAAGATAGCTATAGAGAGGTGAGTTAGTCCCAAGCTAGCCTTAGAGAGAGGATATAGTCCCAAGCTATTCGTAGAGAAGTGCGTATATAGTCTTGTAGAGTTGTTAAAGTACGTAGTTAAGACGGAGGCAAGTTGTGCCCATTGTAACTTGTAATTGTTGTAAGTTGATGTGAGTTAATACACTGATGATCGATCTGACTGCGTTTCCTTACCCAACATCACATTAAGTATCAACCACCACCTACACCGATACTACATGTACTTAGTTAATTATATGAAAAAATAAAAAACTGAACAAATTTCTGAGATTCTCTTAAAAATTTAAGAAAATACAACTCTTTTAAAACCATGAAATTTTTAGGATTCTTCTAAACCAAAAAATGTTCTATAAATAACAAAGAACATGACTGCATAAAATATAGCAATACTTTTTCTCATCGGTTTCAGGATCATATTCAAGAATGTCATTTTTCGTCCAAATATTCTTAAAGCCAGGGTTCTAGAATAAAATCTGCTTCATCTTTGCTTAGATTGATAAAATCATGTTGTATTAGAGCCTTTTTATAATTCTACAACAAAAAAATAAAGCATACCTAATTTAAATAAAAATTAAAAGTTCGAATAAATAAAAATAATCATAACGTAATTCACTAGTATGAGTCCCTGGGACTCACTCGGCGTAATAACTCACCAAATATGTTACTGTACGCATTCATCCTCTTGACACCATGACGTCGCCTGCGTCACTACATGAAGGTACTGAGACGCGGGGTAATCTAGCTCCTAAGACTTCTGAATTATGACCGTTCAAAATTTTTATGTGAGTCCCAGGGACTCAGGAAGTGAATTAAGGGTTAATTATGCCACTACATGGCCATAAGAAATAAATCTGATTGGAAACAATCTATAACTAAACTTTTCTTCTTACATCTATTAATTAATTCTTATTCGCTACATTCCAGTATCCCTTGTCCAGTATACACATTAATCTTTATGCCCTAGTAAGCCTATTTTAAGCCAGGACTTTAAAGGCCTCAACAACCATATTACTACGCCGGTATTTACAATGCGTTCAGTCTCAATTTACCCCACAGTCTTTATACCAACTACATAAGGATGAAGTATAATCTTCGAGGCAATTTACCTCAGTACCCTGATTCTGCTAGTTCTAACTAACGTTAAGACAGCTCCGAAGAGAGATATGCATTGAAGAAATACTAAAACCGAAATCGATAGCTTAAAAAACAAAACCTTAAAAGCCAAACCCTTAAGAACCTTAATGATCCCAGTACTGGGATCCGATTTATTTCTAATTCACTAAGTTTAAGTGAGAACTAAATTACGTTATAAATAAATTACCTAAACGTTTGATGCATATTTTTTTGCTGTTTGTGACGAAGAAGTATTTCTGGGTTTAATAATATGGCAGATTCAGGGTGCTAAGCTCAGTACACGTCAGCTCGTCCGCAAAGCCTCGATAGCCCTTATCACTCGCCCCCATGCACGACCTTCATCAATACAGATTTGTTCCACAGCGCAAACAATTAAAACTTGATTAACAACACAACAGAGAAGAAATGAGATCTAAGTTTAATGATGAAGATAATTTGCCGTAGTCTTTCTATACAGGGTGAAGCAAAACAAAGTTGTGTTACTTTAAGGTGTGTGTGTCACTTTTATAGATCTGCGCCAAGTTTCATAAAAATCCAGTCTTTCACGTGTTATGCCGTGACCAAGTGAAATAGAGATTCAATAATATTTGACCATTGTATAAGAAGTATAATTTATTAATCTAAGCTCTCAAACAATTATAAAACCTTTCAGCGAATAGAAGTGTTGGACTAAATATCTAGACAGGAGTTATTCAATAATGCCTTTGTGGTGGTCTAAACTACGCGTTAACTGAGCCATAACTTGGCGATATTCTGTTATAGCATAAAGTCATAAACCAAATACTCAATATCAGCTATACTCAACCTGCGGCCCGCCGGTACTTTATCAGTGGCCCGCGTGAAGTTAAACCGTTTTGAATTTTATGTCTACCGGTAAAATAGTGCAAAGTCGTCATGAAATTCGTGATTTTTTTCCACTTATAAATCGCTAATTTTGAAGGACTTTAATATATTTTTAACCCTAAAATTTTGGTTGTGACCTACAACATCAAGATTCTGGCCTAAGAACCCTGTAAATTTTTCTAGTATAAGAAGGATTAGCCATGAGGTAAGCATGGCTACCGCGTAGGAATTCCATGGCGGTCTCTATTTTTCTGCATTTAAGCGGATTTTAAAGCGTATTATTTCAATCAAAATAACCTACTATTTCGAAAATATCTTGACAGAAGATGGTCTTTGTTTGTCTATGAAATGAACAATGGAATTCGGTTTTTGAATGGAAATAAGCCAACATAAAAAATGCACACTATTGTGATTGAGCGAATATTGTCTATTTTATTTATTTTCATTTTATTGGGAAGTGGAAAAAATACCCTTTCATCTCTCGGCATCAGAACTATAGAGTATTATATTTATTCCTATTATTTAGGGTGTTCTAAAATGATGTGATGCGAAGGCGAATTGGGGAGTCAAAGAACCAGCTTAGCCAACAGTAAAATAGGTTGTTTTTTGTTTGCCTATGCTAACCTACTGTTGGGCAAAGGCCACACTTCCACAATATCTAAAAGATTACTTATTATATCCTAAAAATAAAATAGTATTGTTACGAATGCGGACACGTAGTGTCATCTAGCGGCAACCAGGCGAAACCATCACAGACAGCGTAAATCCCCTATTCAATACCAGATGCCGCTACTTGCATGTTTTTGTTTATTTGCGCGTACACTCTGGAATTTTCCCACGGTTGTTTACATGTTGATGCGAACTGTGGAATTTTCTCGTACGGTCTAGAGCTCGCCTCGACCCGTATAAATACGGCAGGTAGACGAGCCGCGGAGTCAGTCTTCGAATGTTTTCGAGTGAGCGATAATCAAGGCGACTTCGGAAGTGAGAAACAAGTGACTTAGTGAGTGAACCAGTGATAGTGCTTAGTGTTTAGACATAGTGATCTAGTGTGAGTTAGTGCATAGTGTTTGGACCTAGTGCTTAGTGTTTGAACTTAGTGCGTAGTGTTTGTAACCTAGTGAGTTGTGTAGTGTAAATAAAAGTCTCCAAGAGAGTCACCAGGTCTTTTTCTCCGAATCATCGAACCTTTAGCACGTAACAACTGGTGTCGGAAGTGAGATTTGGAGATGCCATTGACTCCGAGAGAGGACTTCAAGGGGAGTGTCAGGACAAGGGCACAGCGAGCTGCTGCCATCGACTCCGAGAGAGGAGTTCAAGGGGAGCGTGAGGACAACGTCGCAGTGCCAGTGACTCCGGGAGAAGACTTCGAGGGAAGTGTCAGGACAAGGACGCAACAGGCTGCGGAGGCCACACCCACTGGGGACCAAGCTCCGCCCACTGCGGGGCAGGCCTCACCCACTGGCCCCGCCCACCGGGACCCGCCCACTGGCCACGCCCCTCAGGCCCCGCCCACTTTGGGTGTGGCCACGCCCACTGGCTCCGCCCACCAGGCCACGCCCACTCAGGCCACGCCCACTGGCCCCGCCCACCAGGCCCCGTCTGCTCAAGCCCCGTCAACTGGCTCCAGCTACCATGCCTCGCCCGCAGTTTCTACGGCCCCCCAAATGGCTCCTCAATTGGAAAGCATAATTGGGTTAATCCAGGCTTTACAAGAGTCACAAGACCGCAAGCTCAGCGCTTTGCAAGAGGCCCAGGAACACAAGTTCGGCGCTCTGCAAGATTCTCAAAGGGCTGACATTCGGGCAATGATGGAGTCTCAAGAGCAACAAAGGGACCTCCAAGAAAAAGCGCTATTGGCAATAAAGGATGTTGGTGACACGGTGACCAAGCTTCGGAAAGATGTCGACATAATGGAAGAACGCATCACCGGGTTAGGAGTGGATATGGAAAATGTGAAAAGTGGCCTCACAGAACTACAGAAGTGGAAAGTGCGCCTGGAAACCACAGGAGTCGCGACGTCGAGTGGAACTACCGGAGTAGTGGTACAAGGACCAAAAGTTAAAGTGCCACCATACGACGGTACTACTTCTTGGAACGCTTATCGTCATCAATTCCAGACGGTTGCTACTGCCAACGGATGGACTGAAGACCAATGCCTGACCGCTCTCACTGTTGCGCTCAGAGGGCAAGCTTTGTCGGTCCTGGAAGCACACACAGGAAATGGGTTCCAAGATCTGATGGAGGCGCTTGAATCCAGATACGGGGAGCGACACCTGGAGCACGTGTTCCGTGCCCAACTTCGTGACAGAGTCCAACGCTCAGGAGAGGGACTACAACAATGGGCGTTGGAAATTGAAAAACTGGTCAAGAAGGCACATCCAGGAGCAGACTCCAAGATGGTTGACTCAAACACTATTCAAGCCTTTGTCGACGGAATCAGGGATCTGGAAGTCCGAGCTGCAGTAAGGCTACGTCACCACACCTCGCTAAAGGAAGCGTTGGCGCATGCTCTAGAGGTCGAGGCTGTCCGGCGTGACATACGGCAGACCTATAAAATCCGCGAGGTCTCGGAGGAAGTGAAGGAGGTCAAGGCTCCTACGAAGAGAAGTTTTGGAGCCATGTGCTACAAGTGCGGCGAAAGGGGCCATCTTCAGCTCAACTGCCCGCAGAAGGATACCCAGATAGCAAGAATGAAAAGGCTTGAGGAACAGATGGAGGAGCTGAAGAAGCAAAGGGCTTCGTCCCCTGCCCGGGAGCAGGGAAACGAATAAAAGCCAGGACTGAGGGGCGAGTACTGGCTGATGCGGAGGGAGCCCCGATAACCGTTATCTCCCAAGCATGCAGCGGGAATAGTCTTGTGATTCAGGGGACTATTAACAGGACGGATTGCAAAATGACTCTAGACACAGGAGCCTCTAGAACGATAGTGAACCCAAATCTGGTAAAAGCCGCAAGACGACACAAGAGGAGAATTAACTGTCGGCTCCTACGTATACGTACTATCGTACGTATCCTACGTACGTAATCGTCTACGAAAACAGGGGGGAAGACCTAAGCTTCCTCAAACGCAATCGCGACGATCAACCGGCAGAGTCCAAATCCAGTGGCGAGGCGAGCTCGTCCTCTGCAAGTGAACGGCTCCAAGAGGCACGGCAAAGCATTAAAGCAGATGAGAAAGAGAGGGATAAAAACAAAACAAATCATACCAAGCAGACGATGGGCAAAATAAAAACGTTTATGTGCTCCATCAAGAAAGCACTCTATTGCGAAAAAATTGCTGGGCCATTAAAGAGCCAAGACGAAACCAGTGAACAAGACGATAAAAATACCAATTATCGGATCATGGCCTCGTCACAAACAAACCGGCAGGCATCAGCAATGGAGGCTTTCTTGAGGGAGCCACCTAAACAAAAAACAACGGGCAAAAATAAAAAATATAGAGCCGATCTCGGGCAAGTGATCCCGCCAAAACTCAGACTGGCCCAGAACCGCGCAGACCATAAAATAAAATAAGAGCAAATAAGACTGTTAAGCTCTTGACCTGTAATAAGATCATACAGGCTTATCAGCAACAAAACGAAAAGCTGCTAAAAGTGAGACTCGAGGATGCAAAAGCCGCTATATACGACAATTACACCTCAACGAAACTAGCCGGGGATATGACAGGAAAGTATATGGCGGCATTAAGTGCCGACTGCGGGTTCGTGCTCCTGGATGAGGAAGAATCAAAGCGCACGGGAAGACTAAAATATACCATACCATCTGAGGATCCCATAGTTGTAATAGCGGAGTGTACCAGAATAATGTTGGAAGACAGGATACTAGAAAAGGCGGAAGTCTTATCTGGGAACCCTGAATTCGACATGGACTGGGACATATTTGCGAAACCAATCAACTATTCGTGGGTAAATGGGGTTCCTGGTTGTGGGAAGACAACTTGGATCATTAATAACTTCAATGAGGAAACGGACGTTATAATAACAACGACGATCGAAGCAGCCGAGGATTTAAGGCGGAGGCTATTGCTGCGAACTGGAAATAAAGTAAAACATAAGGTTCGCACCATGGCCTCCGTGCTGGTAAATGGGACAAAGGAAACCTATAAAAGGATGATAGTTGACGAGGCCCTTATGAACCATTTCGGCTCAATCGTTATGGCAAATCTATTAATAGGCGCCAACGACGTTACCCTCATTGGAGATATTAACCAACTTCCATTTATTGAGCGTGAAAACCTCTTCAAACTCAATTACGCTCGTCCAAATTTGGTAACTAGCATTACCCAGGAGTTGTCTTGCACACACAGGAGCCCTATGGATGTGGCTTACGCCCTAAGCATGGTCTACAGTAACATATATTCATCAAAGGAAGAAGTGCGGTCCCTAAAGCTAAAGAAATATACAGGAGCAAGAATACCTAAAACCGATCCAAATACCCTGTATCTCGTACACACGCAGGAGGAGAAAGTAGCCCTAACGAACATAGGCTACGGATCGGGAACGGGATCTCGCGTCCTCACAATACATGAAGCTCAGGGATTAACGAGTCCTTCGGTGATTATTATACAGACCAAATCCCGAAAGCTGGATATCCATGACAGCGTGCCTCACGCAGTGGTAGCTATATCTCGACACACTAACACCTGTGTCTACTACACTGACACCGATGGGGACGCCGTGGTCAGCTTTATAAAAAGATCTTTGGAGGCGTCAACCGATTTTATAATGGAATATAACATCAAAATGGCGATCAAGGACAGAAATGACCAAGTCCTAGGCCGCATAGCGAGGCAGAGTCTTCAAAGGTCGGCAAAAATTAAATGTTAAAAAAAAAAAAAAAAAAAAATGGGGAACATGGTTCTGGTGACTCCACTAGTAGTAGCTAGTAGATTCGTCACAGAACGATATCTTCTTAAGATCCTTGAAACTCCACCCAGCTTGAGTGACCGCTCTCCACCAAGCCAATGCCACAACATCTATAAAAGGCAAAGGGTGCAGCACCATACCCGAAGAAATCCAAAAATGTCGAATCTACTGGCTATACTGGGACCACATACGCCCCTTCAGGGCATCAAATATTATAATATTGTGATAAATATATATATAATATTTATTAAGTTAGGTAATATTCTATATAAATAATAATAGTATTAAGCATAATATAATATACAATAATATCAATAGTATAATAATGTATAAGTTTAAAAGGTCCAAGGCGTGATGGACTTACAGTAGATTAAGAGGAAATGTAATCTTGGTACGCGACCATATTATAACAATGAGACAAATAAAGGATATGGGCGACTAGCCCATAGACGACCCTAATTATTATAATAAAAAAAAAAAAAAAAAACTGTCGGCTCCTTACTGCCTCCGGTCAGCCAATACCCGTCCTGGGAGAAATGTCAGTTACGATTAATGTAGGGGGGTCCTCATACACTCATGACGTTATCGTGGCTGAAATAATGGATGATTGCATCTTGGGCTTGGATTTCATGAAGAAGCACAACTGCAGGATTAATGTCGCTGACGGAGTTTTCCAGTGTGGCGAAGAAGAAATTTTCATCCTTGGAGGCGCCTGCGGGAAAGTCGCATGTGTAAAGGAAATCATTATACCTGGACGAGCGGAAGCCCGGGTGCTGGTGAAACTACCGCCAGCTGGAAAGAACAAGTCTAACAGATGCGTGTTGATCGAAGACACACACACCAAGACATCAGCACGAAAACTGATGACGGCAAGAACCCTTGTCAGTGGAAGCAGTCACGCTGTGGTCCGGGTTTTGAATCTTGGTGAACGTGAGATCTGCTTGAACAAAGGTGACGTCATTGGAAAGTGCGAGGAAGTTGTCTGGATGAGAAAGTGCAGTTCGACGACAGACGCAGACCCAGCAAACAGCAGCAACAATGGATTAGTGACTGAGCTACTCGATGACTGCAAGAGTAATCTGACTTATTCGCAGAGGATGAAAGCTAAGAAGTTTTTACAGCGCCACGCGAATATCTTCTCCAGTCAGGAAGGTGACCTTGGAAGAACGTCGATGGTTCAGCACAGGATAGATACCGGAAACGAGAACCCGATTCGTCAACGAGCAAGACGGATACCAATTGCAAAGGAGAAGGAAGTGGAAGGCCTTTTGGAGGACATGAGAAGGCATAAAATTATTGAACCGTCTGCAAGTCCGTGGTGCTCACCTGTTGTGTTAGTAAAGAAGAAAGATGGCAGCACAAGATTTTGTGTGGACTACAGGCGTCTCAATGATGTCACTAAGAAGGACAGCTACCCATTACCTCGGATCGACGACACTCTGGATACCTTGAGTGGCATGAAATGGTTTTCGACCCTGGACCTGAAATCTGGATACTGGCAGGTGGAAATTCATCCAAAAGACAAGGAGAAGACAGCTTTTTCCACCGGTAAAGGTTTATGGCAGTTTAACGTCATGCCCTTTGGATTGTGCAACGCACCTGCCACATTTGAGCGACTCATGGAGTGTGTACTGGCAGGCTTAGTTGGGGAGGCTTGCTTAGTCTACTTGGACGACGTCATCATTGTTGGCCGCGACTTCGAGGACCCTTTGCGAAATTTAGAACGAGTTTTCGCCAAAATAGAGGGGGCCAAGTTAAAGTTGAATCCGAAAAAGTGTCGTTTATTCAGGAGTAAGGTCAATTATCTCGGCCATGTTATCTCCGGTGATGGAATCCAGACGGACCCGGAGAAACTGGAAGCAGTTCAAAATTGGCCAACCCCTAAGAACAAGACCGAAGTGCGAGCATTTCTCGGCCTATGCTCCTACTACAGGCGTTTTGTTAAGGGATTCTCGGAGATAGCCAAGCCATTACACCGGCTGACAGAAGATAAACGACAGTTCATCTGGGACGAGACTACTGAAGATTCCTTTCAGAAACTAAAGAAACATCTGTGTGAAACACCAATCCTGGGGTATCCACAACCTGAAGGTCAGTTTATAGTCGACACGGACGCAAGCAACACGGCCATTGGAGGGGTGTTATCTCAAAAACAGGGTGAAAGAGAAGTTGTGATTGCGTATTTCAGCAAATCTTTATCCAAGCCAGAGAGAAACTACTGTGTGACAAGAAGAGAACTCTTGGCTGTTGTAAAGACGCTACAACATTTCAGCAAATACCTCATCGGCAGACAGTTTTTACTGCGAACTGATCACGCAGCCTTGAAGTGGCTACTGCAATTCAAGAACCCAGAAGGTCAAGTAGCACGATGGATTGAGCAGCTCCAGGAGTACGACTTCAAGACCGAACACCGCAGCGGAAAGTCGCATGGGAACGCCGACGCACTCTCACGAAGGCCGTGTTCAGAAGACTGCAAACATTGTGTTAAGCAGGAATCTAATGAAGTGACAATAAAGTTAACGAGAACAAGTCCTTTGGGCCCATGGGAGAATGATGCTATGAGAGAGGCTCAAGAAACAGATGACGACCTTCGGCACATCATCACATGGAAGAAACGGGGTGATGTAAAACCAATCTGGAGTGAGGTTGCACCCACGGGCGCTGTCACTAAGGCGTACTGGGCGCAATGGGAGAGTCTGGTACTTCAAAACGGAATACTCTACCGGAAATGGGAGAAGACTAACGGCAGAGAGTTCCATCTTCAGATAGTTGTCCCAAGAGCGAGAGTACCAGATATTCTCCGTGAAATGCACGATGGCGTATCAGGAGGTCATCTAGGTGTCAAGAGGACGTTAACAAAAGTGCGGGAACGATTCTACTGGTTGCATTGTCGAGATGACGTGCAGGATTGGTGCCGCAAATGTACTACTTGCGCTGCAGTGAAGGGACCACAAACCAGGAGCCGTGGGAACCTGCGGTTGTATAACGTTGGCGCATCATGGGAACGAATTGCAGTTGATGTAGCTGGGCCATTTCCTGTAACGGAGTCGGGAAACAAGTATTTCATGGTCGTCATGGACTACTTCACCAAGTGGCCTGAAGTGTTCGCCATACCAAACCAAGAAGCTACGACAGTTGCTTCTAAGCTTGTGGAAGAAGTGATATCTCGCTTTGGTGTGCCTCTGGAAATCCATTCTGATCAGGGCAGGAATTTCGAATCGCAGGTCTTCCAGGAAGTGTGCAGAATCTTGGGAATGCATAAAACGAGGACCACCGCGTACCATCCACAGTCTGATGGAATGGTTGAGAGATTTAACCAGACCCTTGAGAGGCATTTGGCGAAATTGGTAGATGACAAACAAAAGGATTGGGACAAGTACATACCGCTCTTCCTTCTGTCGTACCGTACCGCCGAGCATGAGAGCATAAAGGCTACCCCGGCATATGTCAATTACGGTAGAGAACTACGAGTACCAGTAGACCTCTTGACAGGGGGGTCACCGGAGGAACCAAAGACCGTACAAGACTATGTCTGCGATTTGAGGGAAAAGATGCGCTATATACACGCCATGGTTCGGGAGAATGGGTTACATTCAAGTGAGAACATGAAGACCAGATACGACCGGAAATCGAACACGAGCGGCTTCGAAGAAGGGACACTGGTGTGGCTGCATAACCCAACTCGTCGAAAAGGGAAATCTCCAAAGTTGCAGACCAAGTGGGACGGCCCATACAAAGTGGTTACCCGATTGAATGATGTGACTTATAGGATTCAAAAGCAACCAAGAGGGACATTCAAAGTGGTACACATAGACCGTCTGGCGCGTTACCATGGCAGTAACAATGATGCTCGGGACGAGCATCTCTAAGAGGGGAGTAGTGTTACGAATGCGGACACGTAGTGTCATCTAGCGGCAACCAGGCGAGCGTAAATCCCCTATTCAATACCAGATGCCGCTACTTGCATGTTTTTGTTTATTTGCGCGTACACACTGGAATTTTCCCACGGTTGTTTACATGTTGATGCGAACTGTGGAATTTTCTCGTACGGTCTAGAGCTCGCCTCGACCCGTATAAATACGGCAGGTAGACGAGCCGCGGAGTCAGTCTTCGAATGTTTTCGAGTGAGCGATAATCAAGGCGACTTCGGAAGTGAGAAACAAGTGACTTAGTGAGTGAACCAGTGATAGTGCTTAGTGTTTAGACATAGTGATCTAGTGTGAGTTAGTGCATAGTGTTTGGACCTAGTGCTTAGTGTTTGAAATTAGTGCGTAGTGTTTGTAACCTAGTGAGTTGTGTAGTGTAAATAAAAGTCTCCAAGAGAGTCACCAGGTCTTTTTCTCCGAATCATCGAACCTTTAGCACGTAACAGTATTATATCCTAAGGCTCTGTTTCACCACTTCATGATAAAGTGCCGAATAGGCTATTCACAACTTTTTTGACAGATTCTTCATACTCGATCTGTCAAGTTAATTGGTGGATAGCCTATTTAGCACTTATTAGGAAGTGGTGAAACAGGCCTACTACTATTATTTATAAGTAAATTATACGCCACTTGAAAGTAGGAATTCATAACTAATTTGAATACATATCAAATATTTTACTGCCATACCATAACCAGGCCATGAAGTAAAATATTGAAAGTGCAAAAGCGCAATACTGCTGAGATATCGAAGTCAGCTCGATGCTGCGATCGTAAATTTTAATATTGGTATAACTTATACATTCATCATATAAAAATAATGAATATAATATTATACTATACGACCAGTAATTTTCTAACCGGACTGGCTGCATACAGACGTTTACCGTGTACGATTTCCTAATGTAGAATTTCGATTTGGAATTCCCCAAGACTAGAGCACACGTTCGTTTTTAGGGTTCCGTAGTCAACAAGGAACCCTTATAGTTTCGGTATGTCCGTCCGTCTGTCCGTCCGTCTGTCCGTCTGTCTGTCCGTCCGCGGTTTTGCTCAGAGACTATAGGACCTACAAAGCTGTAATTTGGCATGAATACACATATTAATAATGCCGACAAAATGGTACATAAAATATTTCAAAAATATTTTGTATAAGAGGTAAGAAGACAGACAGGCAGACAGATAGACACACTTTCACATTTATAGTATTAGTATGGATCGTTGGTTACTCATGGCTTAGCTATTACCGTTATCGTGAACACCAATACCGATTTTTAGCTCTCAAAGGGCAGCTTGTCAAAGCGTCTGACCGATCCAATAGGCGGATAGGGGTGGGACGTCAAATTTCATTACGGCCGCTGGGCCTTTTATACACCACGCTAAAGCAGGTTAGGCTTAACGATAAAAACATACAAGAGACCAACATGTTGAATATTTTGAGTACAATACGGCAAGTAAGAAAAGTATAGGTAATAATATTATGTTAGTTATATCATAAAAGTGAACGAATATGTAGAGTACCCCGGAAATTTGTCCTAGAGTCTTGTGAGTAGTGAGTTGATGTGAATTTTTATCTCGGGGGAACTGTATAATTATTTTCAATGTCAAAAATTATCGTCAGTTAAAAATTATCGTAATTAAATAATTATACATCCTTACGTTACGGGAATCAAAGTAGGTATCTCAACAATCATATAAAAAATAAGTAAAGAGGTAATAGACGACACAATCTCTTAATTTATAACATTAGTAAGTATGTATATCCGTAAGATATAATATATTATAACATAACTCTACAGTCTACTAAGCCGCCCAGTGGCATAAATATGTAAAAATCGGTCAAGTGCGAGTCCAACTCGCCCACGAAGGGTTCCGTACCGTTAAAGAACGAAAGTAGAAAAAAATAGTTTTTTGTATGGGATTAATAATTTTAAATATTTATTTTATTTCAATTAAATATTTATTAAATATTAATTTTATTAATACCTAATTATTAAATATTCATTTAATAAAATATATTTATTTTATTTGAATTTTATTAATAATTATAAAAGTACTTACATTCAAATATAATTCAGGATATTGTGAGAATTGAAAGTGCCTAGCTGTTGCAATTATTGATTACAAGCCAAAAAAAACGTTTGATGTATGGAAGCCCCCATTAAGGTGACGCCATGTTAAAGTGAAAAACCGTGTTGGATGTGTTTGAGATTGCTTGTTTTCTATGCGAGGCTGCCCCGGCCTCTCATAGAAAACAAGCAATGGAACAGCAAAAAATTGAAAGGGCGTAGCGACAAAATGGTTTTTGTCGCGTAATTTAAAAACCATAAATACATTTCATATAAGCTATGGACAAATTAAAGTGTATACTAGAACCAATTTATGTACAAATTTTGGAAGCTTATCTCACTCTCCTCTGTTGGCAAAATAGGAATCCCTTTTTTTACAGAGGTCTTTTTGATTGATTATTCTGTGTTATAAAAGTTGACCAATCGTGTTATGCTATGGGTAATTCAAAGACAAAGACATGATGAATACTGACAATGAACTTTAATTTCTTAGCTTTAGTCATTGCTGAGAAAAATGGACATCGCTACAGCCAAATTATCAAGGCGTCATCTTAAAAAAATATTTTATTTTGTTTTTAGTATTTGATGTTACAGCGGCAACAGAAATACACAATCTGTGAAAATTTCAGATGTATAGCTATAGCCGTTCTTGAGATACAGCCTGGAGACAGACAGACAGACGGACAGACATCGAAGTCTTAGTAATAGGGTCCCGTTTTTACCCTTAGGGTAGGGAACCCTAATAACTCTGCAAACCCAACCTGTGGCATAAATATGTGAAAAGTAGTTCATTATTTAAGTCACAAGCTCCGCGCATCTATCATTTGGAATCTTGTTACTCTACTTGTCTGGAGTATAATTTGCCCGTACAATTTATCGTCACACAAAGGGGGGACTTATTAGAGTTTAATTAATGGTGGTGGGAAATAGTTTTTGGGACTCCTGTTCGTGCTAAGATTGCTGGAAGCTGTTGAGGGTGTTTGAAATACTAAGGGCCTGTTTCACCACTTACTGATAAAGTGTCGGAATCCACAACTTATTTGACAGATTCTCCATACTCTATCTGTCAAGTTAAGTGGCCTATCCGGCACTTATCAGGAAGTGGTGAAACAGACTCTAAGGGTTTTAAAAGAGCGATATTTTGATAAAATGTTTACTTATTGTTAAGGTTTTTAAAACTTTCATAACAATTTTATCTATTGTTGAATTGAATTTGTGATTCAATGGTGTGTTAGCGTTATGTAATCTATACCTATTCCAAAACTCGTATCTACCACTACGTCAACAGTAACCCATATTATTATGAAACAAAGCGTTTCAAAGTCATATCAAGTAACTTTAGTCCCGAATTATAATCAAAACGTTTAAAGTTTCAAACTAAATCCATATTTATTGTTTCAATTAGCTGTTAATACTGAACTGTAAAGATTCGAGAACACTCGACGCAAACGTTCTAGAGCGAATGACGAACCTTTTCGTATCAACGTGCCAATTTGCTTCTTTCTATAGTGAGATTACATGCCATCAAATAATCATTTATTTTCTTTTGTATTCCTGTTTAAAGATTAATTAATAAAAATATGTCACCCGAATAACATTGATGCAGTAGAAATATTCACGGAAGTCCGGTCCCTTTTGAGGTAGACCGGCCGGTCGTGGAGGGAGTCCCGTGTTTGTTAGAACCGGGATATCCCTCCTTTATACGGCTGAAGGCGAAAAGCAGGTGGTTTTAGTGAGTGGGAGTCTCACATACCCCCGGGGTGCTGAGGCACATACACAACCCGGGGGACCCATCAGGGTTTCCCCTGCGCATCAAAAAAAAAAAGTAGAAATATTCACAATGTCTCGACTCTCGAGTAAAAGAAAATGTATGATTCTTGGGCACGCTAAGAATGCCCAAAAATCATACATTTTCTTGCCAATTTTCTTTCCAAGACTGTTCTAGAACAATAGGGTATAACGATAGATATTGGAATTTGAGACCACAATAATTATTAATATAGAGTGTATGAAAATTATGAAACTTGTTTGTAGATTTATATTATTCAAAGTGTAACAAGGTTAGAGGTGAAAGTGTTGAAAATTAACATTTTGTTGCGCCTTTAATTAAGATAATTAAGATATGAGATTAATATTACACTTCGTTTGATTTTGGTTCAAAAAAAGCAAAAAATCTAATTACGAATGTCTCTTATTTACCAAGCAAAAAGTAATTGGTTCTAAAGATTATATTTTTTATATAAAAATACCTAATCTTTTTATTTTTAGAGAGAAACACTTTTATAAAAAAGATTGGATATTTCTTTTCTCAACCACCTAAGAATAATTGCTAAAACATTAATTATTTTAGGAATTTCATTTTGGGCGAGAGTCTTCAATTCTAAATTAAGAACGAAATCTTTATCTGCCCTTAGCCAAGAAAATTTCAATATGATTCTTGCGGTACCTAAGCTAAAAAAACTTTGTAAAATATTTTCATGTAAGTAGATAAAAATAACTTTGTACAAAATATTTAATGAAGATACATTTAGGAAATAAAATAGTTTGATTTTTTATTGATTTTGGAACCTAATCAAAATAGTTTGATAAAAATATGGTGTACTTACATATAATTGTTTTATTGGTACTTTATGAACGCTAAGGGCCTGCGGCTGTTACACGACTTTCTGATAAAGTGCCAAATAGGCTATTCACAACTTTTTTGACAGATTCTCCATACTTGATCTGTCAAGGTAATTGGTGGATAGCCTAATCGTCACTTATCTGGAAGTGGTGGAACCTATCCAAAATGAATTTTAAACTATATTATGCTTTACAACAAAATATCGCGAGATCACATGTAACGATAGACGGTGTAGCGGCGAAACCGCTCGTTCACGCGGACGCATAGCTCTAAGGCTAAAAAATCCACCACTTAACTTGACAGATAGAGTATAAACTATAGAGAATCTGTCAAGTTAAGTGGTGGCCTATCCGGAACTTTATCAGGAAGTGGTGAATGGCCCTTACAGTTATATATAATTACAAGGAATCTAACATAACAAGGTTTTCGGCTTATGAGAATTTTTATAGGCATTTCAAAGAGAAAACAAAATGCGGCTGCCGCAACCATCCTTTTATCCCAAAAAATAAGTTTTATGTATAAAATATTTCAACACAAAAAATATTTTATATGTTACACCAAACTCCATTCAACACCCACGGCAAAAAGTTTAAAACGCTTCCATTCACACATGAAAAGATCAACGGAATTATAATCCGTAAATGCGGGAAAATGGACGGTGGAGGCACGTAAGGTACCTATTTACGTGTTTTAATAGCAAGCGATAGGTATAATACGACTAATGAGGGGAGATACAGACGAATTGGTTTTAGGACTCTTTTTTTACAGTATTAGTTGGAGAGAAGCGGTTGCATTCACATCAAATCGTCATTACTCATTAGTAAGTCTGGAAGATTGCTGTTATTGTATTATTTTAGCTCTATATCTATAAAGAAACGATACAGACTACACATAAAACTATTATAGTATGCTAGTCTCCAAAACAACTTTTACAAACGATACTTCGACGACACTTCGAGGCAATAGAAATACTTGAGAGTTGAGGCGTACGACTTTCATCACCACGCAACTTTCACAAAAAACTTCAGTCACCTCGTCCTAAAACTGTAGGTACAAGGTTCAGTTTTAGGACAAGGTGGAGACATTAGGCATAATCACCATAAAAATCCAGGTAATTACTATGTGTGTCTTTTGTTTAAATATAGGTCTTGCGCCTTTAGCATTCCGTGTGACCCCCCCATTTCAGGCTGCGACCGCATTTTACTCCTACAAAAGATACCAATTTCCATCCACGTAATGCACCCCCGACTTATGGTCATTAGTTTGATTAATGAGTCTCCACGTGGGAGATTACGCACGGGTCCGCAAAAAATCCCATCGCTTTAAGGTGACGCCTTGATAATTTGGCTGTAGCGATGTCCATTTTTCTCAGCAATGACTAAAGCTAAGAAATTAAAGTTCACTGTCAGGTATTCATCATGTCTTTGTCTTTGAATTACCCATAGCATAACACGATTGGTCAACTTTTATAACACAGAATATTCAATCAAAAAGACCTCTGTAAAAAAAGGGATTCCTATTTTGCCAACAGAGGAGAGTGATATAAGCTTCCAAAATTTGTACATAAATTGGTTCTAGTATACACTTTAATTTGTCCATAGCTTATATGAAATTTATTTATGGTTTTTAAATTACGCGACAAAAACCATTTTGTCGCTACGCCCTTTCCATTTTTTGCTGTTCCATTGCTTGTTTTCTATGAGAGGCCGGGCCAGCCTCGCATAGAAAACAAGCAATCTCAAACACATCCAACACGGTTTTTTACTTCAACATGGCGTCACCTTAAAACATCAACGTCAGCGGCGCTCAACCCTCGAATTACTCACGCTTCGTGAAAATTAAGTCGACGGTGTTCAAATATTGTTGCTGATATAGAACCTCCGTGATCCAGTGGTTTAGAGTTCTGCTCTTGGCTCGGAAGGTTCCAAGTTTGGAAACGACAATGCAGGCTGATACTTCATACTATATTGAACTGCTAGGAATCAACGATGGTACTAGAATGTAAGTACCATGGAGGAAATTGATTACGAACGTAACGAAGAACCACCACGAAAGTAAAGGAAGAGATTGTGCTGTTTACTGGGCATATAGGTACTACAAAATTACTCGCGCTTACGCACTGGTTTTCTGCGTAGCTGTGATCTTATATGCCAATCTCTACAAACGTTAGTACGAACTACAATCTATCAATAATGCTAAAACTAGGAAAATGACTACATTTCTGTTAAGAGTACTTAGTCAAGGATAAATCTAATATCTTCAAACCTTACTGGGTAATACGTGTACCGTGGTATACAACGTTTATTTTGATCTAGGTTTTAAAATAAAATCCCGTTTAAATCGCGTACTTACATTTAATTAAGTTCAACCTATATCACGTTGACCTAGTAAAATGGATAAGCCAAGCTCCATAACTTTAAACAGTAACACGACGATGGCTCTAACTGAATTATTGTGTAGCTCCCTGGAGCTCCCGCACCGGTTTCGGTGACGGTGGCCGGTTTCATTGAAATCAGGCCAGTCACGCAGGACTAATTTTATAGCGCCCAAGTGTGTGCGCAGTATAGAGCACTCACTGTTACTTTACTCACATAATCCAGTGGGTCGAACGACCGACACGACTGGCGAGATAATATCTCGCCAGTCGTGTCGGTCGTTCGACAGGACGCGCAGGACCTACTTTTTACATTCGACGCATGGATTATTTTACTTGTCAGACAATCAGGTGCTCAGCCTGTTCTAACCAAACTTGGCAATAACAATATGATTTCAACGTGGGAATCGAGCCCACGACCTCTGAGTCAAGAGCTACGCTCTAAGCCACTGGTCTACAGAGGCGTGTAGATAATGTTACAAAATAGGGAATAATTATAATCTGGAACGCAGTTTCTGCCAAAATAATTAAATTATTATTTTTAATTTTATTATGTTTGAGTTACTTTTGTGTAATAAATCCATACTTCTTATAATATTATAAATGCGAAAGTGTGTCTGCCTGTCTGTCTGTCCTGTACCTCTTCATGCCAAAATTGCTGAACCGATTTTGTTGAAATTTTGTATAGGGATACTTTGAGTCCTGGGAAAGGATATAGGATACTGTTTTTTCCGGAAAAATGTACGGTTACCGCGCAAAACTAATTTAGGCGCAATCTGGAACATTGGATCTTGAATAATAATAATTATACGCTGCGAAAATGCTAAGATCCGTTGCGTAAAAAAATATGTTGTATATGTATGATGGTAAAACTCTAAAGCAAGGTATATATAGTAAAACCGTATCTAGATCGCATCTAGACGCCTTACCTCCGCGACACTTGACTAATTCAAGTAGACATAAAGTTATATGAGTTGAAAACACAGGGGGGAATCTAATAAGGTCGTCACTGAGACTCACTTGAACATATCTCATTTAACGCTAGCTGTTTAGTTTGAATTAAATTATGTTCTGTTAAATGCGTGATTGACAACAATTTAGTTTTTATTTTGTAATAATATTATGTTAGTAACGTAACGTTTAGAGTTCTACTCGGAGGTCATGGTTTTTAGCACCCGGCAAAAAAGAGGGGTGTTATAAGTTTGACGTGTATGTCTGTTTCTCTATCTGTATGTACGTGGCATCGTATCATCCAAGCGGGTAGACCTACTTTGATCTTGTTTCTTTGTTTGAAAGATGATATTATATAGATCAGCCTTTCCCAAAGTGGGCGATAACGTCCACTTTAGGGGGTGATTTGTAGTTTCATTTAATCTGGATGCATTTTAAATTGAAATAATGGGAGGCGCTAAAACACAATTTGCTCTCAAAGTGGACAGTAGACAAAATAAGTTTGGTAACCCCTGATATAGATATAATAGTGTTCTTATCTATTGTTCATTACCATCAGCCCGCTGGATATGAGCCATATTGCCAATAAATATTTAAAATGTCGTCATAACTGCGTATTCAAATATTTGGTGTAAACATTTTGTACCGGTAACCGTTTTCGATACAGGGACCGCTAAAGAGGGTTGACGTTTCACGACACGAAATAATTTATGACGTACCCGCGACATACACTCATTAATAATAACGTTAATAATAATTTCAACAAACCTCTTAAAATTCTGTATAAATCATGGCGTATATTTCCCCTACCTACTTCTAAATTGAGAGATTTTTTGTCACGATTTTTTTGGACGTTGGACGACGGAACGCATTAATGTGGCATATTATCATACAGTATGAGAAACGGAGCCGCTACGACAACGCACTGCGACGCAACAGCAGAGTACACAACGTAGCTTAAAGTGAGTACCTACTATCAGAGTAGCTGATTCATAGGCAGATGGCGGACCTATGTAATTTGGTCACGTTATGTCAAACCCAGCCTACGGATGACAGCTTACATTGAATTATTGTTCGACAAGGCTCTACATGAACGTGGCGAGAAAAGGAACTAAACGCTTCTAACATACAAAAACGTCATTTTTGACATGTGTTTGACAGTTCTCCTTTACCAGCAGCGCCTTTTGACATCATTGACACATTCATATAAAGCCTTGTCGGACATGGTTTATGGTTAGACCAAATGACGTAGGTCCGTCAACTGCCTATGAATCAACTTCTTCGATGGTACATTCTAGAAACAGCAGCAATGCATATAGCGCCATCTGGTTTTCGTATAAAAAGATAGAACAAGTATCAAGACTTACCTTCCTGTTACGCCATCTAGTTTTCTGTTGACACGTATTACGGTTAGCATAAAGATGGCGTTTTGCTAAGTAAAAATGTGGAAATGAGCTCACCGAATCAATAGTAAAATCAACGGCAGATATTTTGAGAGCGTGATCTATAATTATTGTAGCACAGAGTATCTAAGACGCTTTGCCAAAAATGTATTGCTATTTGCTACAATGTAAAGAAATATAAATCATAATATTTTTCTGAGACATTGCATAGTTTAACACAGATAAATCCGTTAAATAGCAGCAATATCACGTTCGTGCATTAATCGCTCCCATGCGAGCGCGGCCGCAGCATACGAATTTACGAAACGATAGTCTTGGCGTTTGGCGACATTCGTTTTCATACAAAACACTCTATTAGTCATTATCGCTCTTTTGGTCTTCGATGGTAACTTATAATGGGCCGTTTACATCTAGCCTCTGCCACTGCTCGCGCTGCCGCAGTATTGCCCTGAATATTTCTGCGGCAGTAACGAGGCGAGTGGTCACACTCAGCCCTCTACTAACTCGCCGCGTCGGGCAGCGGCAGCGGCATGACGAGTGGCAGCGCGGGTGACTATTTACATTGTCGAGCTGCCCATTTCCCTGCTTGGAGCACTTACGAACGGCACGCGTCAACAAGTGTAAAAAAATCAATAAAAAAATCCAGCGACTGCCATCGACGCGTGCTGTCGACAAGTACCGTTCGCCTTTAAGAAGCCTAACTTTCCTGCCCAACAGAGCTGAATATAAACGACGCATAACGTCATTTAAGTTCTAACACCGCGTAAGTAACTTTTTGGCTATTTTGAAATTTTGATGCCACGCGCTAGAAAATTTGAAGACGCATCGTATCAAAAACACGTATCGCTGAACAAAAACTCAGAAAATAGTCAAACAATGAAACTATTTTAGTATGGAATCTATGGTGCGGTGTTGTTTTTCCCGTCCGACATTCTTAATAGTCATTAGCGAGGTAACAGTGTGAAGTTATCTGACCTTGACATGTGGCGCGGTGAGCAGCCGTCGCAGGTCGTGTACGGCGGCCGCGGCGGCGGTGGCGGATGCGGCGCGCGGCCGAGCGACCGCCTCCAGCGCGCCGCGGCACCGCGCCCGCCCCTCGGCCGCGGGGGCCCGCCCACTGGTCACTATCACGGAGCTCGTGATGCGGTCGTAAACCTGGACAAGAGTATTTTATATTTTTACACAGGCTTTTGGCATAAGGTAAGTTTTCGACATCATGCTAACTTTTTCATTGTTGGCCTTGGCTATTAAATATACTTATTCACTCCGTTATACTGTATACATCACGGACGTAAAGCGTTATAATTGTCACTGAGGCAAAAGGTCTTACGTTAAGAACGCAAACCATTTGCGCATAGTGTGATTCACGCAATGCGTACACGATAGAGAAGAAAGGATGTAATAACATAAAAATCGGCCAAGTGCGAGTCGGACTCGCGCACGAAGGGTTCCGTACCACTTTAGAGCAAAAATAAGAAAAAAAGAGTGTTTTTGTATGGGAGCCCCCCTTAATTATTAATTTTATTTAATTTTTTTTATTAATTATTAAAGTACAAATAAAATTGAGTATTTTATGAATATTTCAGGTGGCTATCTGTTGTCGTCATTAATAACGAGCAAAAAATGATTAAAAAATCACGTTTGTTGTATGGGAGCCCCCTTAAATATTAAATTTATTTTATTTTTAGTATTTGTTGTTATAGCGGCAGCAGATATACATAATCTGTGAAAATTTCAACTCTCTAGCTATTACCGTTCTTGAGTTACAGACTGGAGACAGACGGACAGACATCGAAGTCTCAGTAATAGGGTCTCATTTTTACCCTTTGAGTACGGAACCCTAAAAACAACAAAATATATAGACACGCGTGCTAAAATACACGTGTTTTGTTGTAAGACAATTTTCGTTCAGCTCAAGGTCATCCAACCCGTACGTCGGCCCGTTCACGTCATCCGCGATGACGTCACAGCTGACGCGACACACAAGTACACACCTCGAGCAGCGCCCTCAGCTGCAGGTCGTCCAGCACGCTGTGGAACAGGTCCGGGTCCATGAACGTCGGCCCGTCCTGCAGCACCGCCACGTCGTCCAGAGACTCCACAATTAGGTTCACGGCTGAAACAGAATTATAACAAAATATGAGACTACATTATTTGGGTAGGCACGTTTTACGTGCAACCAAACATATGCGACGTTACTCACAAGGTCTAAAAGTGATTCGTCGCACCACATCGTAACGTCAGCGCGCTGACACGCGGTAATTCAACAACGAGAAGAATGATTCATTGATTTATTTATTGCTATATATAAATTTATTGCTGCTTCTGAGTTGCATCTCATCTGCTTTTCGCGGAAAAGTGCTTACGAGTTACGGCGTAAAAGATCGAAATCCTACCATGACGATGTCGTGTGATATCGTTTAACGTGGTTGATCCACGTTCGTTGAGTGTTGTTAGCTCTTCTATTCGTCATATTATATTTTATGAAAAAAGGCATGATACTTAAATTTCAAACAAGTTGCACTGTAAAAATCTGGAACGAGCAGAATTTCCGGACCTATACGATCTGCAAACCTTCAAGAAGAGAGCGTATTTTCTCTTAAAAGGCCAGCAACGCACCTGCAGCTCTTCTGGTGTTGCAAGTGTCTATGGGGGACGGTAGTTGCTATCCATCAGGTGACCCGTTTGCTCGTTTGGCCGTTTATTTTTAAAAAAGTTACAAAGGAGTATATGCAAGTGAGCTCACCAGCGGCATTAGCCTCCTCGATCATGACGTGTCGGCGGTCATCATCGTCGTCGTCGTCGACAGACGCAGCGGCGAGCGTCGCGGCGCGCAGCCGACGCCGGCTATTGAACTTCTTGAGCTCGTCGACGGTGCCACCTAGATGGATGCGGTTCTGCTTGTCGCGATCCTGAAGTGAAAGAAATGTTTGCAATGACAGGTAGACATATTTGACACGTAGATCTGAGATGTTGTTATCAAAATTCAATTGCGCGACTAAGGCGTCTCCCAGACAGACGCACGCTACTGATGGCGGCCTCACTTATGTCTTCCCACAGCGGCGCCACGAACTGTATTCTCTCTCTCTCTCACTCATACCTCGTATATATCACCATCTCACTCACCCTGATCCACCGGTGGTTGAGCACCTCTTGTATGTTGATGCGCTGCGTGTGGTCCACGGTCAGCATGCGCTGAACGAGGTCCTTGGCGGCGTCGCTTATGTCGTCCCACAGCGGCGCGTCGAACTGAAATTGTTAGAGGAAAATGATTGGTTTAGTAACGCAGCAGCAGCGTCTTTGAAATAAAACTTGCTTAATACAGACCTGTACAGGCGCAACTTAACACTGTTTTGATTTGCTTTTGATTTCAACCTATCCTCAATAAAAGAAAATCACCTACCCTCAAACGTCCACGGCATATAGCTTCGAACAGCCTCTCTCTAGTGCCAGTGAAAGGCAGATATCCGACCAGCAATACATGCAGTAGTATCCCAGCAGCCCACACATCAACGGGCTTGCCATACAGCTGACTCGACACCACTTCAGGCGCCATGTAATGAGGAGTCCCAATGCGGCCTGGAAAAGAAAAAATAGGGTAGGTAAGCAAAATTTTTTTTTTATTATTTTTTTCAGTGCAGGGGTACACAAATGTTGGGTTAATGATGTGCGTTTTGAATTTTTGTAATTCTACGGTATTTTCAAGCTGTGTAAGAAGCTTACTAGCTAAAGTATTTATTTTTATCGAAGCAGTGATTAGGTATATAATTTAGCGTAGGTACAACTAAAAACACAGTGGCAAACTGGACTACCTACTATTGTTGAAAATGTAATTAAACAGCTATTTAGCTTTGTTTTTAGATTATTAATTACTGAACTATAAAAAAGTATAAAATCTAATTATATTATTAATTTAAGGATTTTTAAATACAAAACAAAATTAAAAGTAGCAATTAACAACTTTTGTTAAAAAGTAAACAATGATTTTACACCAAAATGATTTCAAGTTTTCGCATCGGCGTGAAAGAGATAGCAAATGAGAGTTATCACGAGCGAGAAAGAGATGCAACATATTATAGCTTTTTATTGATATTTTTTAAATACAGAACTAACTCACACTACTACTCACACACAGCTTATTAATAAATTAATCTACAAGCATAAATAATTATGTTTTAGTTACAATTTTAAAGTATAATTTTTATTGTTTTAAATAATTATTAATCACGTTAGATTAATAAAGGATAATTTATTTAAAACATTTAATTTTAAATGTGTCACACCAAGACATTTATGATATTCAAAATTGAACTTTATTTACAACACAAGAAGACACTTTTTTCAAACTTTTCCAACGAGCTTCCAATGATTTCATAATATACCTTCATGTCTAGTAAATAAAGTCTAATTTTGAATGGATTTATAAGAATGACGCTGACCCTCATCGACATTTTAAGCCTGAATCAAATACAGATAATAATACTATGATGTGCGATTTCGAGAATGAAGGTTTAAGGTTATAACAGTGTTGAAGGAATTTGAACCATAACGTATGAGCGCGTGAATGCATTTTAGAACGGTGTACAGTGAGTGCTTGTTTTAGAAGACACTTATGATGAGTGGTGCCGATGAGTTTTGCACAAGTTACATGCATGCAGCCTCGGATCTACGCCACACGTAAGAAAAGGCTATAGTTATTGACAATAGTCTTAGGGAAACTCAAAATTTACCGAGACTTTTTTGCATTGATAGGGACCTCACAATATTATACACTACAGATTTCAATAATATAAATGACAAAAACGAAAGTCATAATAATTATATTAGTGGATTGTCTCTTATCCACACAGTGGAAATTACCACTAATGAGAACCACCACTTCTTTACTATTTTATTTTTGCTACCTACATCAAAATTATCTCTTACTCCCTTACTATTAAAACATTTACACAGCTAATAACTATACATGACTATACAAATTACAAGGTATGTTTCTCTTTGTCAAGCTGATTGAAAACGTCATATTATGACAGACAGGGACAGCTAGCTAGATCTTGAATATATTATGTTGTATAAATATTTTAATTAGTTAGGATGTTAATGTAAATTGATTTGTATATCTCGCTTTTCAATTCTAGGCATCTATACTAGTCCACAGCATGACTGGTGAGACATGTTCATTGTTCAATACTCGAGGACGTGATATATTACTTGGCTATTATATTAGTTTAAAAAAAATAATATTAATTGATCACCGAGTAAATGTAGCTTAAAGTTAAGTAATCATTTACTCAACGCATGGACACCGCGCGCGGGAGGGGTAGCGCGAGGCCCGGGGCGCATGCCGCCGCGCCGGCCGCATAGTAATTTACTAAGTGTTCGTGATTCATTTGTTTAAAAGGAAATTTGGTCAAAAATTAAGCACCTAATTTTATTGCATAATTATAATGAGATTCGAGTACTGAATACTCTCCTGAAGTATCGGTCATGTCTCACCAGTCATGCTGTATAATATCTAGATCCAAGGCTGCAGTTAGGGCACAAATCTGTGTCTTACCGTACTCATCGGATTTGAGATAAGCTTGGCCCATCGGACCCACTAGAGGTCGATTGTCCATCACCAGCTCTGTACGACGACGACAAAAACAAACCATAAATAAAATAAATTATAATAAGTAATAACTCATTATGATTACTATGAATAAAATATCTATTGTGATATAACTCTAGCATAATATTATTGATTATTGTATAAGGTGTGGTAAAGTTAACTATGGATATTTGGGTCACATAATTCTTATGTAAAGACAAACGCGACAAGCGGAAAATATTTGTCTTCCTCGAAAATCTTTAGACACCCGAATTTACTTAAGATTGATTTTTTACTTTGAGTATGGCTATAATTTTTTACCTCAAATATTCGCTGTTGATTTTACCACTTATGTATAAAATATGGTTTACTATGGTAAATTAGATTTAATGTTGAAAAGAAAATAAAAAAAGGCGTCATAAGTTTTCTACGTACGTATGTTTTATGTTGAAAAGAAAATGTAATAAATAATAATATAGCCACTAATGACGCATCATAAGTTTCTAAGGCGGACTTGCGTAGACCTGGGTCAAAGTTAACTCAGAGTTAACTTTAACTCAGATCGAACACTAATAAAACACAATTTTCGTGCACTTTTTGTGTTTAATTAGTGTTCAACATGAATTTCCACCAAGAACCGACAGTACAATCAGTTACGTAATAATATATTAACTCAGATCTGCGCAAGTGGGCCTAAGTATGAATCCTGAATGATGTGAAAAAAAATCTTACTAGGTCAACTAAACAATGGAGATATTTTAATTGCATAAAATTATATTTCTTGTTTTATTAACTATGCATTAGTTAAATTCGTTCCTAATTTAAATTATCGGAGTCAATTGACCACAAGTAAATATTATTATTATATTATTATGTGACATTCATGTGTAAACGTTTGTGTAAATAAATTTGTTATTGACCACTGAACTGATTTCGATGAAATTTCGCATCGACATAATGTATGACGAATTGCATAGAGATACTTTGAGGAAGTCTCGAGAATTTTCTATGGTAGATTACAGGATATGTACTACTACTCTAGTACTTAAAGGATAATTGTTGTCACGAAAAATTGTACCGTTCGTGTATGATAAAGTAATTTCAACTGAAAGACGTTAGGCTGTTTCCACACGGCGCTGCAGCGGCAGCGGCACCGCCACCGCGGCGGTGCCGCTCCATATTGTATTTCTATGGTCGCGATGGGCCCTTACACACGGCACGGCGCCGCTGCCGCTGCCAAGGATGAGGTAATGGAGCGGCACCGCCGCGGTGACGATGCCGCTGCCGCTGCGGCGCGTGTGTAAACACCCTTACGGGTAAAATTGAGCTGCATACTCCGCATACGTATAAAATTACTCAGACACTAAAAACTACAGAGGCCGGGTGTTATGTTTACGGTAGAAACTTTGGCCTTGTAAGACTCTAACCTAACATGTCTATTGTCTAAAAATCACGATGTACTATCAGAGAAGTTGATTCCTATGCAGATGGGGGACCTACGTTGTTTGGTACTTTGGTCGCGTTAAGTCAAACCCAGCCGACAGATCATAATAAACATTGAATTGACATGATCAGACCAAATGACGTTGGTCTGTCCTAGGAATCAATTTCCTTGATGGTATCTAGCAATACTAAAAGATTAGGGTCTTACCGGGTGGAACCCTTTTTTCTGTAAACAAGAAAATTTCATCACATCATCTGTTGGTCAAGTGTGATTTTCTTAGATTAAACTCTTTCAGTACTTGTTTATTATTTAGTCCCTGTTCTATAAGGTACGACCATTGACAAATGAAGAAGTAAATAATAAATTGTTATTATTCCTCCTGCCATTAATGCCATCCAAATTCGGCATGTGACCGAAAACGTAACAAGTGCCGGATTTACCTTTCATGTCCAATGACAATGTCCAAATCCTTGTAGGCCTTGTTCGTTGCGAATACGTAGCTGTATTTTTTTTCTGCTGGCTACAGCTGTAGTCCTATACATACCCGCATGCCTGCAAGCATCACTCAATGCGGCTATAATCACTCGCCAAACTGTACGCGACGCGACGCCAAAGCCACGCCCCCTAGGGCGCGCAGTTGTCACATAGTGAGGCCGCACTAGCTTCAACGATCCTTTTTCTTAGGTGTATATGTCTTATGTCGTTCTCGTGGCAGTAGCGCAGCGCTACAAGGATCTGGGGGGCTATTACGAGCTCTTATATCCAGCCAGTTTACAGGCCAGTTTACAGGCCGTTGCATAGACACGACCTGTAAACTGGCTGGAAACTGGCTGGATATAAGAGCTCGTAATAGCCCCCCTGGCGCGTGTAGTGGCAGCATATGGCTGTACGTACCGGGCGGCGCGCGGTTCGCAGTGGGCGTGGGCAGCTGCGCCGCGACGCCGAAGCCGCCGAGCTTGACGGGCGCGCAGTTGTCGCGGCCGGCGAGCAGCACGCAGTGCGGCCGTACGTCGCGGTGCACGATGTCATTCTCGTGGCAGTAGCGCAGCGCTTCGAGGATTTGACGCATGTAGTGGCTGCAATTGGATATTGTATTATGTACTTATTAACTTCATAAAAAAAATCTGGGCCTTGATTATTCTATTGTGGATTGTTTATAGTGGCAGAAATAGAAATATTATGAATTTAAAAACTTTTCGAACAGCATTTTCTGAACACCGATTATACTATTGTGGATCTTGTACAGCCTCACAAACACTCACACATCGGCAACGTAATGTTACGTTTAAAATGAACCACACCAACTGAATAAAGACTGTATTTTACTAATAAAAACAAATAAAAATACGGACAGATAAACTAGTTGGTTTGGCGTTTGTGACGTCACTGTTACTGGTTCAATCCATTCCTATACATCATTCTTGAATAATATTTTATGAACCACCAGTACCTACCCACCCACCTTCTCAATGCATCATTAGTAAAGTTTAACTCCTGGTTCGATCCAGTCAATGTCCACTCAAAATAAGTATATTTAGTTTAAAAGGAGAATTACTGGATTGATCAAATAATGTTAATTGATCAAGTAACATTCATCACTTAATATACCTTCAGAAAGAGACAAAGAAGAACAATTTGCATCTAGGTAATTAATGGTAAATTCGAGTAGTAGATATTATCAATAAACACATACCAAGCAACTGCCTCACTGTAGACAAATCCAGCAGTGGCTCTTCGAACCACTTCGAAGCATAGGTCAGATCCATCCATGCTGAAAAAAAAATAATATCATTATATTTAAATGTTTCATGTTTAAAAAATTTTGAGAAAGGGATCCCCTGATAGTATCATGGTGATGATAAAGATAGATTAAAATTTATTATTATAAAGATAGATAATATTAAACAATTTCAATAATCGATTATTATTTAAATTGTTTATTAATTAAATCTCAGATCGATCTGACATAATTATTGTGTAATAGTTTTATGATGTGAAAACTGATAAACTAAAAATCATATATTTTGTATCAGATAGTATATTGATAATTTTTAGCTTCTTCAAACCAATACTACAATATTTTATATCAGATGACACCCGCAAATCCGTTGCGCCAAAATTCGGATATCGCACAGAAACAACTACTACTACCACAGACATAGATCAAGATAGATACCGCATGTCACTCCATTTGTATGAAAACGAGCGTGCCACTTTTTTATAGCTACTGTGACGTACCGATGATAAGAAAATTGTACATTATCTAAGCCAACGTTTCTATTTGAATATCTACAGCTCAATACAGCACTTTTAGGCATTTAGGCATTTTAAAAATTTCGATTGACGTCCGATTCCGATAGCAGACTAAAGAACAGACTTCGCAAGACGAGCATTGCTCGTCGTTTGGGAGCGCGATATGGCACGCGAAGTCCCATTTATAATATTAGATAGTATGGATTATACTTCAGTACAAATCCCATTACTTTAACTTACTATTCGAAAACCATGTACAGCATTCCCTCAGAGCTGTACGTCTCGAGCAATTCCACGATATGTGGGTGTTTGAGCATGTGACATATTGTGGCTTCACGTTTCAGATCTACAATAAAGAAATATGTAATTAAGTTGCTAGAAAATAAACTAAAAATGTATTTTGTCTATGGGTAAAATAAGAGCTAGGAAAATCAAAAGAAATTGTTACAACTTACACGAGATACCTACCTATATTATTTCTGATACTTTTTTTTAATGTATTTGACTATGGTACTCTATGTAAACAAATAAAATTGAGAATTTGTTAAATGCAAAACAATAGTAAATAGGGCTATCATTTATCATTAACGAATAGTCAATAATACAAAATATAATATAATCATATTAACATAACTTATAAATTTTATTGAACTACTCGGAGACATTTTATTATCTTGTCATATAATCATAATAAGAGGTTATTTAATTACCTGCTGTGCTTAGTCCTGGGCTTGCTGTGAAGCGGGCTACATCCACAATTTTAACAGCAAACTGCTGTCCAGTTTGTCTGTGTACACATCGTCGCACCAGACTGAACGGGCCCCTGAAATTGATTATTAAAAAAAGAATTATATATAAACATTCAGTAAGAAACTATGAAGCATATTACGCAAAGGTCCTAACAGAGGGCGCTACTAGCACATACAGCAAATAATCCAACCAAAATCCCACAATGACATACCTAATTATCAGGCTGGCCTCACACAGCCGGAATGTCTCTCTGAATTCATAATCTGAATTCATATTATTAATTGAGTAAGACCAGAATACCATACAATATTAGTATGCTCCACACACATTCTGATTTTTTCACTATATATATATACCTAGTTGGTACCAGCAAAAATGCTAATAAAAAATAAAAAATAAAAAAAAAGACCAGAATACCATACAATATTAGTATGCTCCACAGTCCACACACATTCTATTTTTTCAGATTATGAATTTCTCAGATCGATCTTATAATATACGTGCCGGGATCACGAGACTACTGATCAATCTGAATTTTTAAGATAAGTGTGAGGCAAGGTGCCGAAATTCAGATTATGAATTTCCGATTATTAATTCAGAGAGACATTCCGGCTGTGTGCAGCCAGCCTCAGAATGAAACATGGTCAAAAGTCAAACTTTGTTTACTGACTATGCTGGTGCGACCATTTTAGTGTGAAAACATTGCAGTAATATTAAATATAACATATTATCTTGTTTCAAAGACAAGAAAAGGAATAAAAATTGTGCAGTCTTATTTATTTATTTATTATGATCTCATACTTACATACTTAATATATATATTTTGATGTTTGCATTTAAGCAAGAGGAGTGGAACTTTGATAGAGGCATTTGCCCAGCAGTGAAAAAAGATTTAAATATTATGTACTTAAATTTGAAATAGAATTGAGAAAAAAAGCTGAAATCTAACATCAGTTGACCTAGTGAGGAAACCTACTCGGAAAATTAGTATTAAAACCAGATCAGCCTTAATGGCAAGTAATATAATTTGTTCAAATTTTGTTTTCATGTCTATAATCCATTAAATACATCATACAATAATTGTATTGCTTCACATTCTCGGCAAGTATCATCATTAAACATGATTCGTGAATCATGACCAATGATGTTCAAAAAACCCTTGAACATCATTGATCATGACCATGATAATATTATGTTAATTCTGTTTACAAATGGGAAGACTGATTTAAATGAAGAATGATTTAAAATACAGTTCTTATATAATATCTTGCTGCTTTTAGAAAACTTATTCAATTGTTTTAAATATGCAGAGTAATTTTATTTATAAAAAGAAATTCTTTGGTAGGTCAGATTTAAAATAGCTTTGCCCCTTTAGCATGGCCACAGCAGAAATGCGAAAGAATAGAAACACTGTGGAGATAAACTGAAGGTACCTTTTCGATCTTTACAGCGGCTAACCGCGACCAACAAAATTTCAAATACAATACCACTTTATGACATAGACACTAGTCTAGGCAGTTAGCCGCAGTAAAGATCGGAACGGTACCTTTAGTATCTCTACAGTGTTTCCATTCTTTTGCGTTTCTATTGGAAGACGAATGGCAGTGTGCGGAAAAACCAGTAATGGCTTATGTTACACTGTATTTATACACTGTATTTTAATTATTAAGTTTATGATTGTATTTTCTTTATAAATAAAATAAATAAAAAAATATAATTATATTATGGTCATACTAAAGGGGCTGGAAAAGAGCTGTTTTAAGTTACCTATCATGGTGATAAAAAAAAAAGCCAAATTAAATAAGAATAACCTAAAAACTCATTGTCATAGAAAGCATAAAGTAAGATTCAGTTTCATAATATTTATCTGCATGACTGTATAATACTAAATAGAATTAATTAATGACAACATGACTGTAAGTAGTAGGTTTATTATAGCTAGTAGGTAGGTACCTAAGTCTATTTCAGGAGGTAAGAGGAAAAGTGTATTTTTATTTGATAACTTAAATAGGTAGATATTATGATGTTTATGAATATCTTAGACCTAGAAAGGTGAGATATTTAATCACTGTTACTTACTTGCCAATGATTTCACACAGTTCATACACATCATCAAACAATACTTCGTCCTCAGCCATTTTCGAGGATCAATACAATCACAAATTGATCAGAAAAACACACAAGAAAACATATTTAATAAAATCCACTGCACTAAATTCACTTGGTTACGCCCAGATGCGAAAATTTAATTTTTTTTAAAACACTGTGTATAAAATGTACACTTATACGTATTCTGTTATAATAAAGGGTGCAGTTTCTACTCAAAGAATGCGATAAATTGTTAAAATAGTTAAACTGTGCATATTAATAAAACGGGAAAATTTTCGAAAATTCGCTCATTTTTATAAATCTAATAAATCACTTAAACTCTAATATAAATACTTAAGAGTTTACGCGTTGTATACTAAAATATATAAATTAAAAGCGATTCATAAAATATTGCAATACAAATTGAAAATTGAATTATTTTCTCATTTTTAGTATTTTCGTATTCGCAAATCGCAAATTCGCTTTTGACATTTGCTGCTTACTAGTGTTGTGCCACTTTGACACGAGTCACGACGAGGCTATTCGATTACGAGCCTACCTAGGTAATAATCGTGAATCGTGTTTTTGAACACCAGTTTATCGGCAGTTTCTAGTCTGATATTAATTATTATGATAAACTACCTAGCTAAAAGCCGAGCTTTTTGTGGGCTCGCGTCATTTTTCTGCGTGATAATATTTTTAAGGCAGTTTTCTTAAATTTTAATAGTAATCATACCTTGACTGACTGATGAAAACACAATATTCTACAAAATATTGAAATAGTAGATCATTAAATTCCATTTTGTGTAAAACTACAAACAGTAGACAGAACTAGGGAGTACCTCGACTTCAAACAAACGGGTGAATATAATAATTATTATTAAGTAACGCGAGTTGGGCGTTAGTGGCAATAATTTCAACATGACGTTACTTAATGCATAAAGTACGGCGCGCACCGGCCGATATGACATAGGTACTACGTCAAAATGTTATGTACTATTTTCGAGATCTCTTCCTGATAGTTTGGCCTACCTACCACGGGCGTATATATAGCTTTGATAAGGGGGGGGTCCCTAACGTAAAAATGCGGCCAAGTGCGAGTTGGACTTGCCCATGAAGGGTTCCGCAGCAGCAAATATATTGTCGATTGGACAATTAGTAAGATGGATAGTAATGGGGGGGTCCGGACCCCCAGGACCCCCCCCCCCCCCTTATATACGCCCATGCTACCTACTCATTACTCAATAGGTAGGTACTTAGTTCTGTTAAGTAACTCTGTTGTTATGAAGACCTTGAGTACTTTTCGTGTAAAAGCAAATATTAAACAAACATATTTCACAGCAGGTACATATTTGATAACAATTTAAGTTAGGCTTATTGCTACAAAATATTACACAACAATGATGTAAAATAGCAATATTTAATTATTTCGTGGGCAACGAAGACAAACGGCCTTTTGGAACGAAGTTTCTTATCGCGTGTTGCGAAAGGGGCTAGACGGAAAAATTAAGACCAAAAAATTATAACGACCGCGACTCCGCGACACTATTTGCCACAGACATACTAGAATTGTGTATACATGTGTATTATACTTCGCGGGACATGCGGTATCTATCTTGATCTATGTCTGAGCTTTTTGCTATAATAGAGTAGTAGAGTCTAGGTAGTTGTAAGCCCTGCGACGTGCGCGTGTTTCTCTCTCTCTCTCTCTCACACACATTGAACAGTATGGTGTAGGCTACACCGTGTAACGACTTTTTCCATCTGGGTGTCCCTTGACACCTCTCAAAAAAAAAACAACAAAACGATGAGAATGTTCAAACAATAATACTTACGTTTAACGTACCCCACAAGCATCGTACCGCGTCTATTTGCAAGCAGGACCACCGCCCGATTGAGGAATCGGTGCGTCCCCCCGCCCCGCGTAAATACACGGACGCACGAAACAAACCGTCGAACAATAAAAAAATTATAACGAAATTTTAGTTTTTTTTTTCATTTGTACCCCAGGGTACGGTTCTAGGGTTAAAATAACAGATTTTTATTAGGGACTGTATTACACATTAGCGCCTGCACTAGGTTAGCGCCTGGCTTGCGGATAATCCATATTTTTTTGTTAGGTACAAACAATAAATAAAGCAATTAGGGTATGTGGGTGCGTGCGTTCCGCGTGCGTGCGCGTGTGTATGTGCGTGTGTTCAATAATTATAATGTTGTCATGGTAAGTAATCACTAATTTACACTTTTGAACTTAAATATTATAATATACAAAACTTGGAACATATTTTAAAATTTTAATAATTATCCAGGTGATGTCTCTGTTTTTATCTCTGAAAATATTGTTTTATATTGTTTTCTTGCTATTGCAGTACTTAATTGGCAAATGCATTAGTGAGGAACTTAAGAAATAAAAATCAAACATATAATCATAAAGATTTACTTTTATTAAATTCTTAAAATTAATATACAATACGTTAGATCTAACAATTTCATGTAAATTGTAATTAAATAATTAATTATAAGCAAGACACATCAAGTTATCGCTGATTTATCAATTATTATCGCTGATCTACCCCTAACGTTTGACTATCGGGACGGCAGGCCTCGGCTGTTGCGTACCCGTTTTATTCATTGGAGTGCTCACTGCTCATCCCAAATAAAATACTGTGCATTTACATCGAATGATATTAAAATGATTGTGCGTGGCATAAAACATACAGACTTAACATCATTAGGATTTAGGACATAGCTAAATTATACAACAACATCAAAATACCTAATCACATAAAATCTCTGTTGGATTGATTTATATTGAAAAACACTCTATAAATTCACGTCTTTATCTTGTACTAGCTGTCCCGGCAAACGTTGTTTTGCCATTTAAAGTATATTTTCTACATCATCAGTTGATACATGTTTTACCCCCTCTTTTGTCCCCTAAGAGGGTGTGGGGGGAAGGTCATACACCAGATGTTAAGTTGAAAAACACAGTTAATACCTAATATGAAGTAAGTCTACTAAAGAAAAAAGTTGTAATCAAAATCTGACCCCTCTTTGGTCCCCAGAGAGTGTTGAGAGGGGAGGGGGGGGGGGAGGATTTTTATACACCAGATGTTGAGTTGGAAGAAGACAAATATAATATATCTGTGAAAACCGTATGCAAATCTGTGAAAACCGTATGCAAATCGGATCAGTAGTTTTCGTGTTAAAGAAAAAAGTTTGATACAAAATCTGACCCCCTCTTTTGTCCCCTTAGAGGGGTGGGGGGAAAAAAATTTATACACCAGATGTTAAGTTGGAAGAAGATAAATATGTCTGCAAAAACCACATTCAAATCGGATCAGTATTTTTCGTGTGATGCTGGAACAAACATACAGACAGACAGACAGAAAGAGTGACAGACAGACAGACAGACAAAAAACTAACCACATTTTTGGCTTCTATAGCGATATAGTGACAAAGGTGTAATTTCGGGTGTCATTTCGTATCTTATACGTACAGAATTTTCATTTCTACAACAGAATATTGTCTTCCTCCCGGCTCCCGCACGCGCTTTGGTGACGCCCACTATCGTAATATTTTAATTTCGCCATAATTTCAAAACCAAACGTCCAATTTTAATCATTCAAAGACCAAATATTATCTACATAAACTGTACTTAGTGATAAAATAATTTATTTTGATAAGGATTAATAGCGTGAGTAAAATATATCCGTTTAAATGTAGTCCAAAAAAAATTCAGGATTTTTAAATAAATAAATGGTTATTGTGCCTCACTCGACATAGATAGGTACAGTGTGTCGCGGACTTTTTTGTAGATATTTATAAGATCTACAATTACTTAGAACATTTTATGGTTCTATCTTTTATAGTTTAGGCAGCGTACGCAAAATAAGTAACTTTTCTTGCTGATTTTTTACACCTTGCGTCCGAAAAACTCAAATATCTTACGGAACCCTACTTTTTTCCAAAATAAAATGTAGCCTATGTTCAGCAGAAATAATGTAAGATTCCAATAGCAAAAGAATTTTTCAAATCGGTCCAGTAGTTTCGGAGCCTATTCGACTCAAACAAACAAACAAACAAACAAACAAATCTTTCCTCTTTATAATAGTAGTGTAGATGAACATTGCCCATTCCAGTCTCTATAAAATAATAAAGAGTTTCAATTGAAACTTCAAGTACATAATATTATAACAATAATTGTTGGCCTAAAGCAGCTGATTATAAAAAAAAACTTGGGTACTTGTATACAATTAGCGCAATGCTTTGTAATAATACACAATCGGCAAGTAGACCTTACTATGTATTGTAAGTGGTGGGATACAATAAAAATAAAATTATAATTCACAGATTTTAAATACCTTAAAATTTAAATTAATAGTTACCTTAATCTACCGCTATATCAAATGATGTAATTTTGGTTATTACAAAATATTTATTTAGAGCCTATTTTTATAAATAGCTAAATGTCTATCAAGTTTTACAGTTTATTGCGGTGCTATTGATTTTTCTCTTGAAGTAGTCACAACCAGGAACTGGAATGATCATCTCGGACTCCGGAGTTTTGGGATTTAAAGATTTATTAACATTTATCTTGTATTGACAGTTGTAATCGAGTTCATAAATGTCGAATGAGGATTGCTGAAAAGAAACAATATCATTGTATTATTTTATTAATTTCTATGCCTTAAAATGAAAATTTAATTAAAATCAATAAAAGTTTTTTTGTGTATTTTGTACTAATAAAATATAATTTAGTTTTAAAAAATCATTGAAATAATATAATATTATGATTTAGCGTCTTTGACGAATGTTAATCTCCAAATAAAATGTGTTGTAGAACTTTACAATTTTTTTTATGCCAAATACTTGATATTTAATGCGCGACAGAGACAAAATAATATACAAAAATAAACTGTTTGACACATAAATCAATTATTATTTTGATTTTGAAACGGTTCCCTTTAGTTTATTTTTATAACACAATAATAATTTGAATAACAAGGGAATTAATAGAGAGTGTACCTCGGTAATTGCAGACAATTCTTTATTTTCTTTAAATGGGTGTTCACACGTTATTGCCTTCCAATGGATGTAGTATCTGCAAATTAAATATTAATAATTATCTTTTTGATACAAAATGCTTTAATTTCTTCTTCACAGAATTATCAACACACTGTTTTAAAATCGATTTGTAATCGAATCAAAGTAGTCATAGACATTTTTTTTTAATTCGTCCCGGTCAGGACAGGCAAAGGGAGCGCGGTTGCCCATACAGCCATGTAGTCATAGACAATAGAATATAATTTAAAGACGTCTTGTTCCCCTCACTACAAAAGAAAAACTAGGACTAGGGATGTGTCATGTGAATCACTCAAACACCACTCAAATCATGAATAGCTGTGTCCACATTGTGCCCTTTCATCTTCAATTTTCATACCTAATCTTTTGACATTCGAAATGTCAAAAGATTATGAAAATTGAAGATGAAAGGGCACAATGTGGACATAGAGCTAATATCCCTAGTCTTGAGTTTTGTGTCACGGGTTTTTTTGCATTGCATTGATCGTTCAAAAAATTAAAACTTACAACAGTTATGACAGTAATCATTACGTCATTATATTAATAATAGCGAAAGTAATAATAAATTGTAGCCACTAATAATAATAATTATTATTTTATTTATTGATTGATTTTATTCTAAAGTTTTATTCTAAAGTGCTTGTTATTTTATAATAGCAATATTCTTATTGTGTTTTGCTAATATTATAATATAAGATTTTTTTTCTTATTTTATAATAACGTAGTACCTACGCATTTCAACATTCGGAGGTATAAAAGTTAAAACCTTATAGTAGTATTATATAAAATATATTTAAGTTTTTTTGGTTCTAATCACCTTTTTCTCTGACCGTAGTCCCTTGTGACTGGGTGCCATGATATTTTCGCTTTCAACTTATTGTCGATCCAAACTATTTTCTCGAACTTCAATCCTCTTATTTTTCCATCACCTTTTCTTCGTTGTATTTGCTCTGGGAGATGTTCTGAATAAGCTATCGAATCTGGAACAAAGAAAAAATTTTACTACGTCATAATGAATTTGGAACAATACCTACAGGCTACAAGTTTCGATTTTTTTTATTCTATTAAGTATGTCCCAAATTTTCAACTCTATTTATTGTAAAATATTATAGCCCAGCCAGAGTTCTATCTATAAAATATTATATACTCAACATTTTGATTGTCCAGTTCGGAATCAAAATTATTGGTCCAGATTCCGGACCGTACGGTTAGTTCTAGTTTTAGATAGACAATAATACCAACCTATTATAATCGAGCATAGATTGTGATTAATGCTTGAGGGTCAATTCACATTGCAAATGCGTTTGAATCTTAAGAGCAGTTTGTATAAGCCATTCTAAAAAAGCAGCTTGTCTCTCACGTATGTGAAGCTAGCATGACAAAGTTAGCAAAATCACTCGGGATTGTGTTATTAATTAGGTGCTAATTGAGTGCTATTTTGGTGCAAAAACCGCGAATTTAGTGCTCTTCAAAATAAGGAATAAATGCCAATACTGCTGGCTTCACGTGAAGCTAGCAGTGTACATAACCAAAAACCTTTAAAATGATGATATAGCTTCGTAATTAATACTTAGCTAATTAGTGCTCATTAAGTGCTCTTTCAGTGCACAAATTGCGAATTTAGTGCTCTTCAAAATTTGCGATAAATGCGAATACTGCTACCTTCACGTGAAGCTAGCAGTGTACAAAACCAAAAACCGTAATAATGATTATCTGGCTCCTTGATAAGTACTTTACTAATAAGTGCTTATTAAGTGCTACCGATAAACGTGAAAAAAAATTTAAAATATGCATTTTTTTACTTTTTATACCGTATACTGCTTGCTTCACGGTACCAGTGAGATGCTCCTCTTGATTTGAGTACTTTGACGAATTCCACACTCATAAATGTTACATAGGAATTAAGTGCTCATTAAGTGCTAGCGATAGGCAGCGAAAAAAAAAAGAAAATATGCATTTTTTACTTTTTATACCGTATACTGCTAGCTTCACGGCACCAGTGAGATGCTCCTCTTGATTTGAGTACTTTGACGAATTCCACACTCATAAATGGTACATAGGAATTAGGTGCTCATTAAGTGCTAGCGATAGGCAGCGAAAAAAAAAAGAAAATATGCATTTTTTACTTTTTATACCGTATACTGCTAGCTTCACGGCACCAGTGAGATGCTCCTCTTGATTTGAGTACTTTGACGAATTCCACACTCATAAATGTTACATAGGAATTAAGTGCTCATTAAGTGCTAGCGATAGGCGGAGAAAAGAAATTAAAATATGCATTTTTTTACTTTTTATACCGTATACTGCTAGCTTCACGGTACCAGTGAGATGCTCCTCTTGATTTGAGTACTTTGACGAATTCCACACTCATAAATGTTACATAGGAATTAAGTGCTCATTAAGTGCTAGCGATAGGCAGCGAAAAAAAAAAGAAAATATGCATTTTTTTACTTTTTATACCGTATACTGCTTGCTTCACGGTACCAGTGAGATGCTCCTCTTGATTTGAGTACTTTGACGAATTCCACACTCATAAATGTTACATAGGAATTAAGTGCTCATTAAGTGTGGAATTCGTCAAAGTACTCAAATCAAGAGGAGCATCTCACTGGTACCGTGAAGCTAGCAGTATACGGTATAAAAAGTAAAAAAATGCATATTTTAATTACTTTTCTCCGCCTATCGCTAGCACTTAATGAGCACTTAATTCCTATGTAACATTTATGAGTGTGGAATTCTTCAAAGTACTCAAATCAAGAGGAGCATCTCACTGGTGCCGTGAAGCTAGCAGTATACGGTATAAAAAGTAAAAAATGCATATTTTAATTTATTTTCGCTGCCTATTGCTAGCACTTAATGAGCACTTAATTCCTATGTAACATTTATGAGTGTGGAATTCGTCAAAGTACTCAAATCAAGAGGAGCATCTCACTGGTGCCGTGAAGCTAGCAGTATACGGTATAAAAAGTAAAAAATGCATATTTTCTTTTTTTTTTCGCTGCCTATCGCTAGCACTTAATGAGCACTTAATTCCTATGTAACATTTATGAGTGTGGAATTCGTCAAAGTACTCAAATCAAGAGGAGCATCTCACTGGTGCCGTGAAGCTAGCAGTATACGGTATAAAAAGTAAAAAATGCATATTTTCTTTTTTTTTCGCTAGCTATCGCTAGCACTTAATGAGCACTTAATTCCTATGTAACATTTATGAGTGTGGAATTCGTCAAAGTACTCAAATCAAGAGGAGCATCTCACTGGTACCGTGAAGCTAGCAGTATACGGTATAAAAAGTAAAAAAAATGCATATTTTAAAATTTTTTTCACGTTTATCGGTAGCACTTAATGAGCACTTAATTCCTATGTAACATTTATGAGTGTGGAATTCGTCAAAGTACTCAAATCAAGAGGAGCATCTCACTGGTACCGTGAAGCTAGCAGTATACGGTATAAAAAGTAAAATAATGCATATTTTCTTTTTTTTCGCTGCCTATCGCTAGCACTTAATGAGCACTTAATTCCTATGTAACATTTATGAGTGTGGAATTCGTCAAAGTACTCAAATCAAGAGGAGCATCTCACTGGTACCGTGAAGCAAGCAGTATACGGTATAAAAAGTAAAAAAATGCATATTTTAAATTTTTTTTCACGTTTATCGGTAGCACTTAATAAGCACTTATTAGTAAAGTACTTATCAAGGAGCCAGATAATCATTATTACGGTTTTTGGTTTTGTACACTGCTAGCTTCACGTGAAGGTAGCAGTATTCGCATTTATCGCAAATTTTGAAGAGCACTAAATTCGCAATTTGTGCACAGAAAGAGCACTTAATGAGCACTAATTAGCTAAGTATTAATTACGAAGCTATATCATCATTTTAAAGGTTTTTGGTTATGTACACTGCTAGCTTCACGTGAAGCCAGCAGTATTGGCATTTATTCCTTATTTTGAAGAGCACTAAATTCGCGGTTTTTGCACCAAAATAGCACTCAATTAGCACCTAATTAATAACACAATCCCGAGTGATTTTGCTAACTTTGTCATGCTAGCTTCACATACGTTTGTCTCTCTGTGTGTTAGGGACCTATCAGACAGAGAGCGGTCACGCGGCCAAGAACTTCTGACCACGTCAAAATTGCTCCTGTGTGAGTTGTGACTGACCGCTCGAACGTAGAATAGGTACGAACGAGGAAACGCTTGACTCTGTCTGATAGGTCCCTTAGTTTAAACATATTATCTTCTGAACCTAAGGGTGGATGCACTTCTTGACAATAAAAAAGTTAGCATGTTCCTATGTAGATTAGTACAAATGAATTGTTCCGACAGCGTAACAAACATTTATGTAAGACGGGTGGGCACTGCGCAGACGCAAGTCATCGCACGCGATTTCCTACTTTCATAATCGATTTAATAATAATTGAATGTAATCAATCAGTCAATCATAACTACCCTTCCATGCGTAGATCCAAGATCTGGAAGGATCTAGAAAGTTTGAATTGGGGACTTAAGTATGCGTTAAGTTTAAGGAGGAGGAAAGACAGTTCCAACTCCTATCTTGATGGTTATGAAGTTGACTAAAGAGATCGAAGAGCTAGTTCAAAAAATATTAACAGCTGATTACCGAACCTCTTAGTAGTAGAATAAAATTTTTTGGAGGCCGGTTAAAAATAGAATATCGAAATGTTTTCAAAGACTTCCAATGTCTCTTGCCAAATTTGATCAAAATTGTTCCATACACATTATACAGTACATACTTAGTTGTCAACAAAAAGTAATATCCTATACCGTCTGCGCCAGTTGTATTATAGAAGATGGCCGCCTTCTCACTTCTGAGTTTGCCTGTACCGAACTGGCTGATCGACTGCACTTGCAAGAAATACATGGAGTTGGGCTGCAGATCCTTTATTTCCACGTGAGTTTGCTCCTGGAATCAAGTAAAGGTTTCGATATCGTACATAAATTTTATGGATATTTTTTCTTACAGTTTAGTTAGAAGTTGGACCTTGGTTTGGTTCTATATAATAAAACGTCTTGGATTAGTCCCGGCTATAATGCCGCCGCCAAGGAAAATTCAGAGCTCCGAAAATACCAATTATAGGCTCTGCCGGCTCTGATGCCTATGGCAAAATCACTGCCGTTCGACATCAGAATAATGTACAACTTTCACCTGTTATTTACATCACTGCACTGTCGCAAGATACATAATCACCGTAGGGGTATCTTTGTCATTTCAGAAGAACCCGGAATATGTGTTTTTTGTAGTCTTTCAAGACTACCATACTTTCTTTCCTTGGCGTTTTGGATTCTCTTAAAATCCCGACCTGTCTTAAGGTACTGCCTACTGGTTACCTTGTCTTCAGGTACTGATTACCTTGTTATAAGGTACTGGTTACCTTGGGTACAGTTTGATGGTTGACGAGGACGGAGTCCAGCTCGCCGCCCAATCCCCTCACCCGCCTGCTCCAGAACACCTTGTATCTCATCACTGGCAAGTCAGACTTCGGCTCCTTCCACTCCAGTTTGATCGTCACCGTCCCTAAAAACAAAGCGTATAAATAACTTGTGCGACAGCCTTAACCCTAAGTCCTAACTGCCGAGACAAACATTAATTACTTAACTGAAATTAGATAAAAATTTTGACATAAAAACCATATTATATTATCTCCTAAGTTCTTACCATTATCCGAGCCAACAGGCACCACCTTTAGCTTCTTAGGCGCAGGGGGCGGTCGCGGCCCCTTGCGCGGCGTGAAGGGGGCGCTCGGGGCGGAGAACCCGCGGGTACCCGCAGCGCTCACCGCGGCCACTCGGAACCGGTACCAACGACCCGGCTTCAATAGGTTGCGGAGGGAGACTTTGGTCCTGGAAGTAGATAAGGGTTAAGAATTCCACATGATATGTGTCTTGCATAAGGTATCCCGTATCAGCGACCCGGCTGGCTGGGAGTAGTTTAGGGCTAACTGCAATGCACTGAAATGCACATGCTGTATGCCTTGGGTACCAGTGACCCGGCTTCAACATGTTGCGAAGGAAGACCTTGGTTATGGGAGTAGTTTAGGGTTCAGATGTGCGCATACGGTGTGTTTTGTATTTTGTATAATAAATAATAATACAGTAGAGAATAGAACTACAACCCGGCTTCAACAGGTTGCGGAAAGAGACTTCAGTCCTGAAGTGAATTGCACATGCTCTATGCCTTGCTAAGGTACCAACGAGTAACCACCCAGCTTCAACTGTTAAGTTAGGATTAAGATGTGTGATGAATGATGATAGTACCATTTAAAATTAATAGCTTCGCATAATATTATATTAACAAAAGATTTCAAGCCTTGACTGTTTCTATAAACATCAGAGTTTGGGTGTTTTTTTATACGGGCTTTGGCCCACCACACATTCCCACCACTGTATGTCCTGTGTCGCCAGGATCGACGGCGGTATCCAACCACGAAAACCCTTTGATATGATCTTAGGGAGCCCGAGGCACATGCTAAAACTGTCTTGGGACCCCCTTCTTGAAGGTTTTCAGGTCGTATTGGTCCGGAAATACTACTGGTGGCAGTTCATTCGACATAGATTTCAGTGCACGGCAAAAAGTTACGCGAAAAACGCAAGGTGGAAGACTACCACTCATCAATGTGATGAGGATGGTATATTTTTCGCGTGGAACGATGCACGATGGCGAAAAGATGCAAGAGGTTATGATTCCGATCAATTCCTCAGAGCACTCTTTGAAAATTCGCGGGAAAGGAAAGGAAAAAGGATACTTTGTAGAAAATGTTATCTACATGTGCCGTTCAAATAATAATTTTTAATTGTTTTTTTTTTCATAAAGTTGATTTTTGTAGAGAATTAGATACAATCATAAAAATTGCTACAAAAAATCATAAGTGATTATTGTTTGATATGAAAAAAAAATTTCATATTATGATAGTTCAATTTTAGGTCGTAAAAGTGATAAACAGTAATGGAAAATCAAAACCGGCATATTATACTTATATTAATATCATTGCTTGTAACTTGTAACTTCTAATATCAATAACATTTTATGAGCCATTGAGGAGCAATGTAAAAAATCTAATCTAGTCTGTGCTATTAAATTGGAAAATAATCCATATTTCAATTTAAAAAATCGGCCAGGTGCGAGTTGGACTCGCGCACGACAAGTTTCGTACCATAGAGGCGGTAGAGCAAGAATTAAAATTGCAAAAAAAATGTGTTTTTTTTATACAGGTTGGTACTACTAATATAATATATTATGTGATACAGGTACCTAATTACTTATTTTATTTTAATTTTATTACCGATTCTTGAGGAACTGCAACTGAGTGTTTTGTGCCAACCTGTTGCCATTATTGAGCAACAAATGCCTTTTGTTTTCAGTACAGTAGGTATATTTTGTTGTTATAGCGGCAACAGATATACACAATCTGTAAAAATATCAGATGTCTAGCTATAGCGGCTCTTGAGATACAGCCTGGAGACAGACAGACGTACAGACATCGAAGTTTTAGTAATAGGATCCTATTTTTACCCCTTGGGTACGGAACCCTAAAAATTATACAATATAATAAATGGATTATGGACAAAACAGTGAAAAGTGACTATTGATTTAAATAAACTCCTACTACTGATTTTTCTACTAACAACTTTTAACTGCGTTAAAATAATAACAATGATCCCATTATTGCTACTAAAAAGTATTTTTATAACAATGACCCCTCCGTAAAAAATGGCGGTTCCCCACAGTTTTTGCGCGACAACAATCGTGCGCGTAAAGCATTAGCCGCTTCCGATACTAGGAACCATCAATTACATCAGTTATTCGGTAACCGATACATAGGGTTGGCAGGCAAACGTTTTATAGATCGTTGAAACTTATATTTTCACCCCTAACGTCTTGATCGTTATGTTTGTGCCAACGACATGAGAATCACAATTAAGGCCTGCATTTACGAGTGCAGGTGATTGGTGATTAGGAGAAAATAAAGGAATTGCACTAATCAGATCTTTGAATAACTATCAATAAAATATCAAGTTTATAATAAATATATTTTTTTGGATTTCCCATTTTTAAAACCTCTAAGAAAATCAATTAAAATATTATTGCAAGTCCATTTAGTATTAGGAAACTGGCGCGTGGCAGCCCTAAGTTCAAGTGGCTTATCACTACGAGTAACACACGGTTTAAGAAAAAATGTGTATTGTGTGGAAACTTAGAAAGCAAACATTGAAAAAAAATCGGCTAAGTGGGAGTCGGACTCGCTCACAAAGGGTGCCGCGGCCGTACCATTAGAAAGCAAAAATAGGCCAAAATTTGTGTTTTTGTATGAAAGCCCCTCATTTATTTTTTAAAGTACACAAAAATAGAGGATTTTTTAAATTCAAGTACTGATAATTTTATTGATTACGAGCAAACAAAAACAAAAAATCACGTTTGTCGTGTGGGAGCCCCCCATAAATATTAATTTTATATTGTTGTTATAGCGACAACAGAAATATTAATTCTATGAAAATTTCGGAAGTCTAGCTATAGTGGTTCTTGAGATACAGCCTGAAGACAGACAGACAACAAATAAGATCCCGTTTTTACCCTTTGGGTACGGAATTATGAAAATAAGACTTAAAGCTTACAGAAGTTTTTTTTACCTAGGCACTTATTCATAAACTTGACCTACCAGTTACTCTAGACAAGGCTTTGTACTTGTCTAGCTAGTACAAAGCCTTCCGATTTCCATAGTTGAAACATTAAAAAGGCATAAAAGCAAAAATGAATGATTACTATCATAACATTACAACGAAATCATAAAGATAGAGATAAGAGGTCCTCACTGTCACTATAGTAAAGGATCTAGTATCCGGGTTCGATTACCGAATAGGTATTTTTTCCGGGTCTAGACTTAAAAAAAGATCTAAAGTACCATCTATTACAGCGGTAATGTGTGCAAACGCGCGACTCGCGAGTTGCGACCGCTTTTGAAAGTCGGAGGTCTCGGTACGATTTTCATATATTTTGATGCTGTAGTATTCAATTTTAAGGCTCCCGCATACAAAACGTTTGTATGCGGCAATATAATGGCCGCATACAAACGTTTTCTGAATTCGCTTTCTGTATTCGGAAACCTAAATGCTTGTGTAAAATTTCGCTAATCTCACGGAATTCCGCATACGGATACGAATTCGGAAATTGAATATTATGGAAAACGTGTGCAGCCAGCCTTAAAGTATTGCCTACTTTAGGAGATTTGGTTATTACTTCAAGCTTATACTGTCTGCTTATATCTTGAGAGGAAAAATAATAGTGAACTGCAGGCTTTTGGCAAGCGGTGTATGATATCCATACTCATCCATACATAATAATAATAGTATAAATGAGAAAGTGTGTATGTCTGTCTGTTGCCTCTTAACGCCCAAACCACAGAAATGATTTTGCTGTTTGGTATGGAGACACTTTGAGTTCCGGGAAAGGACATAAGATATTTTTTATCCCAAAAAAGATACAATTCCCGCAACTCTATTGCGCCAAAAACGTTTATTGGAGCAACAGTGTTGCGGGCATCATCTAGTTTTAAATACACACACTGGCAAAATTAGCGGAACATAGTCAAAAAGGGGCACAACTTGAACTCAAGTGGGTCGGGCTGTCTGAAATCCTTTTATATAGTTTCTAAGCTCATTTAAGAAATAAAATATTGAACAAAACTGGCAATTTGAGAGATTTTTATTGCAATTATGCCATAATAAATGTTTTTCGATGATTGACGTTGTAAGTGTTTCTGATAAGAATGGCGATTTTAGCGGGGTTCAAGGTATGCCAGCTCATTTGATTGTTTGGTTTTTGGAAGAACACATTGCTTAGATATAAAATTAGTGATTTCCCAGCATCTACGACAGCTAGAGCTGTAACCACGATAGAGAAAGGTCACACCTACCGTTCGGTCAGTCAGGCCTTAGGTGGGTCAGCTTCCGTGGTCCATCGTAACTTTCAACGCTACAGAGAGACTGGATCTTACGTCTGGAGACGAGAACAAGGCAGATATCGGGTGACATTGGTTCAGGATGACCGTTTTGTTAGGGTACAACCCTTAATAAATCGACCTCAAACTGCATTGCATACACGAAACCTGTCGGAACAGATCCGAGATGTACGTGTGAGCGATTGTACAGTAAGAAGAAGACTCAAAGAAGTTAAATTAAACTCAAAAGTGCCAGCAAGGGCACCAGAATTTGAGACAGGACACCAAAGAGCTAGGCTAAGATATGCGCGTGAACATCAAAATTTGACAAGTGTATGAAATCGTATGCTGTACAGTGATGGGAGCAAATTCTGTGTAAATTTTGTTGACAGGCGATAAAGAATGTGGATAAATCGTAAGGAACGCTATAGACCATCAAACTTAACGGAAACAGTGGCCTATCATGCAGGCTTCGAAATGGTTTGGGGTGGCATATGACTTGGAGCCCGCACGGAGCTGATGATTGTTAATGATGGTACTTTGACAGTACACGGCTAAAGCACAGATGTAATAGAACTGCATGTTGTGCCTTTTACACAAGTTTAGGCAGTAGCTTCAATTTTATGCGCGTCCATAGAGTAAAAAAATCAGGCATTATTACCTAAATTATGCTGGCGTAGCCTAGGTGGAGAGGCCAGCACGGTCTACGGATATGGATCCGATTGAGGACGTGTGGCACATCAATGGGTGAACGGTACGAGTTAAACCTCCAGCTCCAAAATCTGTTCAGGAGCTCGAGTTGGCGCTACTGGAGGAGTAGGAGAATATTCCACAGGAAATGATTGACAATCAAAATGCAAGCATGGAATGGCGTATCCAGGCCCTCTTGAGATCCATAGAAGGCATTAAACGCTTTTAACATGGCATTTCTTAAGTAAAAATGGAGAATTTAACTTAAAAAATTACTGCTGTAATTTCAAAGATTTTCTTAATTTTTGATTTTTGCTGATTTTTTTTCTTTTTACACGATTTCATGCCCTAAATTTATATAAGTTTTATTTTTTAATCATCAATTATTAAATTAATAAAGAAATATATACAAATAAGCGAATAATTTACAAAAAAACTGAAAATTTTGTTATGTTCCGCTAATTTTGCCGGTGTGTATATTTCAAACTTCAGTATTCAACACAATAAACAAACAACCGATCACTAAAGAGCTATCCTACACGTAGCGCGTTCACTACTCCCTACGTGCAGCGTTTTTTGGTCGCCCAGAAATTTTACATCGTAGATGCGTATTTTCTGTAAAAAAAGCAATACAATTATTGCGACACAGGCGACAGTAATTCCTTCATCAGGCGATGCGTTAGCATTTTCATCATTTTTTATAAAAATAACCTAGTCACAATGCCATCTTGCAGCGATAATAATCACTCGAAATTTGGATTGGATTGGGCTTTAAACTATGTAGCCCGTCTGCGTAAACCGCATTGAAATTCGGTAAACATCGCAGAATGAATTTGTTTAAATGAATTATATTATCTGTTTACCTACATGACTTAATATATTGACCCTTGTGATTTGTAACTGAGTGGTTTGAGTCAGCAGTCAGCACTAAAACCGGAGGCTATAATACTAATATTATCAATGCGAAAATGTGTCTATCTATCTGTCTGCCTGTTACCTCTTCACGCCAAACCTCTGAATCGATTTTTCTGAAATTTAGTATGGACATACTTTGAGTCCCGGGAAAGGACATAGAATACTTTTTATCTCGAAAAAATTTACGGTTCCCGCGCGATAAACGAATTTTGGCGTAAGGAGTTGCGGGCATCATCTAGTTTTCCTATATTTTTCGAAATTAATTATTAAGTAAAAACGTCTAAGGGTCAATTCAGACCGCAACGCGACGCGTAGATGCATTTCTTTTTATGGACTTGACAAATTTGCAAGAAGCCTCACGCAATTGAAATCTGTCAATCAGAAATGTTACGCGTCGCGTTGCGGTCCGAATTGACCCTTAGAGATTTCAAAAGCTTCGCGCGAGTTTGTATGGTGGTACCTTGTAACCATTTCTGCTTTTGCGAATGCTTGCCAGTCAGGGAGGGTAGTATTGTAATGCTAAAAGTCGAATCTATAATGTTACATTACACGCGAATAGCTTTTCCACATTGTGCCTTTTTTTTGTTCAACAAGGGCATGCGTTATAGCGCAGTCAACAGCGAAGCGTGTGGCATGCCCGTCACACGCGTCAAAATCCACCCGCGTTGAAAGAAAAGTGTCAGAGCGCGCGCTACGATTTCAACGCGCGTTACGGGCATGCCTCACGTTCACTGTTGACAGCGCTATAAGGCATGCCCTTGATGAACAGAAAAAGGCAGAATGTGGACAAAGCTATTGGTCGTCACTCGTCAGTCAGGGAGGTAGTATTGTAATGTTCAAAGTCGAATCTATAATGTCACATTAGACGTGAATGCTCGTCGGTCAGGGAGGTAGTATTGTAATGCTCAAAGTCGAATCTATAATGTTACATTACACGCGAATGCTCCCGGTGAGCAATTCCATTTATTCTAGCACAAAATTTTTATTCGTAATAAAATTGCGATTTAGTGTGCTTATCTATGTAATCTACGCACTAATTTATGTTTTGTCGGCAGCTACCTGAGTTTACGGGTCATAAACTTAATATGCGACCACACCTGACGAATATTTGCTAGTGACGTCAACTTATGACGTTTTTCACATTTGCCGATCGCAAACATATTATGTAGAGATAGATGCTAACTACGTCATAACATGGGAAGATTTGGTTAGCGTGCTGATAAGATTTGTTAATATCACAGAGGAAGTTGTTTCAGTTCAGATTAAGGAAGTTTCATTAAACGCGTTAAAAAACTCAAGTATTCAAAATATATAGTATTTCAGGCCTGACTACATCAAAGTAACTGATTTGAATATTATGTTATTTCATTTGATTTTTTGTAATTAAAGTTTATCTGTATAGTTCATGATGAGAATGTGGCCACCTCAACCACAGATTGCTCTACACAAATAGTTAGTAAGTACGTCACCTGAACGGCGATCCGTTAAGGTGGCCACATTCTGGTGGCAGCAGATAGACACCCAGTCCACATGTAAATCTCAGTAATAGCACAGATAACGAAATCGTTTCTATTATGATCCCGTATTAATACCTTTTTTGGTACGAAACGATTTTCTTAAAATTATCAATAAGGTTTGGCCGAACCTGCGCATCAGAAACGTGGGACGCGAGCGGGTCGCGGGACGGGAGCGTCTGCAACGCGAAACTGGTGTGCACACCTGCGCGACTACGGTGCGAAACTGCAAACCTTAGATTATTCCTGCTCTGCCGACGCGAACATCTCGCGTTGCAGACGCTCCCGCTTCGCAGTCACTTGGTCGCGTAGGTTTAGCCGAAGCTTATAGAAAACCATCAAAAAGTCGAGTAACGTTCACCTTTCAATTATAGCGATTCAGCTGTTTACTTACTTCAAGAGAAATAAGACCATCTATAACCAATAAAACCAGTATACGCACTTATTCGTCCTCAACACAAGGTTCCATTCTCCCAGTCTCGCTTCTTCGTACTTCGGACCGAGGTGGTGCTGTTCTTCTAGAAGATACAGCACCTTGCCAGGCACCGCCCTCGCCGCGTCTCCAACCCCATCCGACCACTTGATCTGAACTGCTTTGCGGCGCTCCTTGGATTCCTCCATGTGGGGCATTGCTGGGAGACCTGAGCGTATAAACTTAGAATTAGATTCAAGGGGGATTTACAGCATAATATCTGTGCCAGCCGAGTTATTGCTATCTATTGTTAAAATATCATGGCTTCTCATTTCCAAATACGAAGAAAGAGAGATACCCTGATATTAAATATTATCTATGATTAACTTCAAACCACAAAAAAGTCTCACAAAAATGTTACTAAAAGTAGCTAAGTGAATCAATATGCAGTTTCAGCTATGAAGTTGAATGTTGAAGGAAAAAGAAGGTTATATTTTACTACCTACTTCTTAAATCTTTTGCACCAAAATGCTGAGGATTAAAAACAAAACTATGTTTAAGCATTCGTTTCTCTCGAAAATGTATCAAGTTGAATTGGTCTCTTGCCAAGAAGTTTCGCTGACCGTCTCAAACTGTCGGTTTCCAGGGAAAATCCTAATTACATCGTGAAAGCTCGTTAGGTGGACATTTTCTAGTGTAAATGATTGCTATTTCAAATACTATAACGGCCATACTCAGAATTATATTTTAACAGTTCATCATCATCATCAGCCTATTGCCGTCCACTGCTGAACGTAAGCCCTCCAATAGCTATGTCCACATTGTGCCCTTTCATCTTCAATTTTCATAATCTTTTGACATTCGAAATGTCAAAAGATTATGAAAATTGAAGATATATATGATAATGTCTTGTAGTGTAGTGATCAAAAAAACGAATAAACGTTTATTTATTTATTTTTTTATTTATATCTTACTGCAAGCTTTGTGTATCAGCTATTTTTGCTGAGGGCTGAATGCAGTAATTGGAATCTATAAGGAACGATATCATAAGAAATAACGAACAGATGCAGCCGCGTAGAGAATCAAGATAAGTTATATTATTCTTGTTACATTTATAAATGCAAATACAAAACGAAATAGAAAGAATATCTTTATTAAGAAATACAGAGGAAGACTGCCGTATCATTCGAGCACTCAAGTAAATAATTTGATTTATAGGTATAAGAATATTTTTATCGACAAAGATCAATAATTTGTGTTAGGATGGTGTTAGGTATTTGGCACCACTGCCTATTGTTGAGGGAACGACTACAAGTACATTCCTAGAGATGCTATGCAACAGGCGTTTGACAGCAGCTCATTATGTACAATATCTGCTGCCTGTCAAGAATTGCGTATTTTGGTCAGACAACACAAACGTCAGTAATAGCGCAACTGCCGCAGGATGCTCGATGACCCTGCTCGATGACCCTGCTGCTCTATTGATGACATAGTGTACCTGGTACGTTCAGCAGATCAGCGGGCTCGCTGCAAATGGAACTGCAGCCTTGTTTGCAACAGCGCTCGGTTCCGTCGCACTGGGAGTCGCGGTTGCAGGCTTCCACGCATGCTGCCATCCACCGCGGGTTGTCTGGCGTAGGGCAGGTGCCAGGCTTACGCTCCTCGGCGCGGCATTGGGAGCGACACTGAAAGAGTTATGGTGTTAGAGTATTGATGTTAATTGTAGGAAATAACAGGTTGCACTAGAGTTTTTTTGATGTATAAAATTTGGGGGCAAACGAGCAAACGGGTCATCTGATGGAAAGCAACTACCGTCGCCAATGGACTCGCAACATCAGAAGAGCTGCTAGTGCGTTGCCGGTCTTATATGAATGCAGGCAGAAGTGGAAACGAAGAGCTGGCATATGTTTTTTTAAGAAGAAAGGGATATTCCTTCCTCTTCTAAGTATTAGTCACGCTGTTGTTTTGCTCTCCGTTCGTCAAGTACCTACGAATTTTCTACCAGGTCACAAACCACAGTGAACAACACCACTAAAAAGTGTACAACACCACCAAAGAACTTTTCACTTCAAAATTAAGACAGTGGCGTAGGTTCTACGGTTTCTACCTCAGAACTCTAGCAGATTGTGTAGAGATTTTCTCACGATCTTGAAATGGAAGGGTATGTGAAGCTGATGGTAATGTTGTGAGAACACTACATGACTAAAGGCTGTTATTTAAACTTGCTTTGATTGACTAGCGGGATCTCTTACGGGAGGATCCATAAGAAAATTTGCCAACGGAAGTATTCAGAGAGATTTAACAAGTCGTTATTTACTGAAGATTTTAACATAAACTCAATACAATATCTGTCATAATTATACTCTATCAATGTAAATCAAAAAAACTTGCTGAACTATATTTTCGAGGTACTGACAAAAACTTTATTAATTGTGAAATCGAGACCTAGCAACTATTTATATGGTTAAATAGTATTTCCAACATAACATGTAAAAATATATTAACGATATATAAAAATTCGCAGAATAAATGAACCGAACTTTCAACCCAGTTTCGGCAATCAAATGCTCTAAAAAATTCATGTATGCATTCACTATTCAGTAGCTTTTTCAATTCAGTATAAAATACAATGCAGACTCGACCCAAACCCGAATGAAAAGGTGACCTTTTTCTGATAGACTTATTTTATTTCAGACTAAATGACGCCCGCAATTCCGTTGCTATAAAAATCGCGCAGAAACCGTACATTTACCGGGATAAAAAGTATCCTTAGTCCGTTCCCGGGACTCAAAGTATCTCAATACCAAATTTCAGCAAAATCGGTTCACCGGTTTGGGTGTGAAGAGGCGATAGACAGACAGACGCACTTTCACATTTATAATATTAATATGGATGTTTCCTGCAACTTTTTTGAGCTGTAATTTGTTTCGCGTGGGAGGCCGGAGCTTTACATTTTGCTGTGATAAAAACTATCCTATATAAGTACACCAATGACCAAAGACGACACAATATTCACAGTTTCATCTACATAATATTATATTAGATGATTGGATAAGTGATAAGTAGAAAAAGACATACATACTTCCACAGTTATCAAATTATTATAAAAGAATAGAAGTAGGGCATGAGTAAATTAAAATTCTTATTGGTTCACTCGCTGTCCGCAAATTTTGGGATTAAAACGACGACGAAACCAAAGTATCTCTACACGTCTTTGGAATCGATTCAGCGGTCTTAGGCCTTAGCGAAACACGATACATACACTATTTCTCATTACATTATTGTGGATAACTATTAAGCTACTACTAAAAACTCATTATAACTAAAACTAAACTGTAGTCATTAGTAAGGTCTAACTAAAAGTTATCGTTTGTGAGTCATTATGAAGCCGATAGAGCGCTCCAACTTATTAGCCCTAACAATTAGGGCTTCGTCAAACTTCACTAATTATTATAGCTGACTAATGATTAGATATATTATAGACTACTATATGACTATTAGCACTTGCAGTTACGAAACGTGTTGCATTTTCGTAACTGCAAGTGCTAATGGTACAGTAATACATAATTTAGCGGGTGTACCATCGTGGAAATTGATTCCTAAGCAGTTGATAGATCAACGTCATTTGGTCGGATCATGTCAATCCTGTTTATTTTGATCTGTCGGCTGGGTTTGACGTAACGCGACCAAACGTCTTCATATGGTGGGGACCATCTGCCTAAAGTCTTCCTTCTCTGATAGTACATTATGCCGATCACTGGTTCAATCCAGATTCCAGAGCGGGATTGGATTACTGGATTAAAATAATGTAAGCCGGTCATAAGTCTGAGGTCTTGTTATAGTTTGACCAAACATATTCGTTTGAACTACTTTTGTCAAAACATTTAATGGTCTACGGAGGTACTCGTACTATTATCTATTCTGTGACGGAGGCTAAAAATATATTAAGGCCGTCACAGACTTAGCTATAATATATAATAATATATTTATAGCTAGGCATATTACTATATATTTTCTATACAATTTTCACCTGACCACACACTCAGCTATAATATATATTTCTGGTCTTAGTGTGTTTAGTACGGTATATTAATATAATTATATTATAGCTAAGTCTGTGACGGGCTTTAATCTTATGCCTACCACACAAAATAAAGTTTCCAACAGTAATTAAGGATTACATTTTTGTCCATATATGACATTTTTAGACTTTTACCAAACGACAATAATATATTCGCCGAACATATTAATTGTCGTCTTAATATGTCCACTGCCTATGAATCAACTTCTCTGATAGTACATGTAGCTAGTAGGTACCTCCTTCTAGATCATTTCACTCATAATCTTACAATTCCTCCAGTAATAAACAGTGAATGGAAAGCTCGCGAGAACAATGCACATTCACAGTCACAATTAGCATCGCGCACAATGGCCCTTTATATGACTCAACTGATTATGAGTTTATGCATAAAGAATGCAATTTAGTTTCATTCAGTTCATTCGTTCGGCAGCCAAAATTCAAACGCGATCCTGCTAGAACTTCTAATTTGAAATGACGCGCCCCACCACTTCACTAGTTGATATTTTTAAATGAAAAATTTTATACTGTGAATACGAAGGAGGGGCGCTCATTATATTTTATATTAGTATCTAACACCTTATGGGCTGTTACCATACTCGGAATATTTAAGTAGAGTGCCAAACATCAAACTAACATCAAACAGAAATTATTTAAGATTTTTTAAAACTGTTTAGGTATATTATATCAAGTGTTGACATTTAATATTCCTAGTGTTGACAATATGACGTAAAAATAAAATTATTAATATTCATGTTTGCTGAAGCAAATCATGTGCACACATCACGCATTGTGAATTATTATTCTACGATTATTTTAGAATAGTTTTATGTCCACATAATAGAAGTTTTGATTATTTAGGAGAAACGTCAATAAGGTCAGTTCACAACGATATAATATAACGGCAATGCGACGCGATTTATTTTAAATGAGCTATTCATAATTTAGCTTTTACTATACAAGAAGGTAAAGAATTGTAATTGAATGACGTGCCGTCTGCAATGTTGAGCTGCATTTTTTAATTTTTTACGGTGCCTAAAAATGCATCTTATCTCAAAATTTGACGTCAGATTTTCAAAAAATATCCTTGATCATTGGATAAATTTATATTATATTTGCATGTTTCACACACATAATCAGCCGTTATAAAGTAGGTAGTGGTAAGGCATTGCTAGAGTAAATTTATTTTTTCACTTTTTGCCATCAGATTATGGTAGACCTATACCAAAGTACTCTGTGACCTATACCTAGTTACAATGTTGTGAACCTACCCTAAATTGAATTGTTTGATGTACGTTGGATGTAGAGTTTGGTCGTGTGCGGCGGGCATTAGCAAAGCAAATAGGCAGAAAAAAATTCTTACCTGTGACTTGTTTTCTTTGCTCGCATCGTAGCAGAGTAAGTCGCATCTCGTTTTTGAAAGTGGGTCAGTCTGCAGGCGATTGTACTTTCTGGACTTTGCCAGTGCTGGCACGCAACACAGGGCGAGGAGAATTAACGCGTATTTTTGCATCTTTTTCGTGTATGGCACCTGTAATAAGACCCTAATAATAGTAACTACCAATTTAATCTACTTTAATTTACTATTTTTAGGGTTATTACTAATAATAGTAATAACCCTAAAAATAGTAGCAAATTCTTCGGATATTCTTCTCGAAACCAACTAGTAACAGACTAGTTATAGCCCCGATTAAACTAACTAGGTCTTGACCCGACCAGTAGCTTAGACCCTTTCGAAAAAAATCGGGTATTTGTAGTGGCCTTCAGAGCAGGAGTTCCCAACCAGTCGGAAGTATCCTACCTAATTTAAGCAACCAACGATGAGCCTTAATTTCGTACACTACAAAAATAAAGTCCATCTTAATTAAAAGCAATAAAATAAATTAATCACTCGTAAAACGTCAGCTGGAGAACTACTACTAAATTAATTATGTTTTGACTTTGATGGTCTCTATATACATGAACAATATAGCATCAAATGATACAATTTATCTAACAATATAATCCAAAAGTGAGTTGAATTTGCCTGACTGCTAACATACATTTTAATTGGTGAAACAGAAATAATTTCGTAAACTGATAAACTGTATTGAGGTGAGGATGAGGTTGCTTTGAGCAACTAAATATCATATTATTGCTTGTGCTTCTAATATACTAATCATGAAATATGGTTGGTAAATTATAGTATTTTAATGAGCATGAAACTTTATACAGGCAAACTTTATAGAGACAGTTAAGATCAATAATAATAATAATTAAACAATAATTAATGACTTACTAATGAATAATACATATACCCACTAGCAAGGTAGGTGTAAGGTGACATAATTATTAATTAAGTATTAATTAGAGACAATATGTGGTCATGAAATATTATGTAGGTACACTCGGTACGAAAATCTTGTTAATTATTTCCGCTTCGTTGTTACTTGTTAGCTTATAACATAGATTTTTATAGCATTAACAATTTTTTTTCAATTTGTTTATATTATAACTAGATATTAAAAAAGAACAGCTAAAAATTTTCCTTATAGGTAATTAAAAATATTTTAGCTTCTTTAATATATTCTAGAGAAAGCTTGAACTTTTTAAACTACTTATTTTTAATAAGGTTTTAATCTAAACAATCTCCCCTCTATTCTTGTTCAAGATCCTATACCAAGGTAATTTAGAACTATAGCTAGGTGGGAACAACAAAAAAATTCAAAAAATGTGAACAAAAAAAGGTTCTTCGATGTTATGATATGCGAGCTATGCCAACCATTCCAAGTACAATTTTAAAGAAACGCATCTTTTTATATTCACCTAAGCCGGTACATTGTCCCTCGCATTCCTTTGGATTCGGTCGGATCAACTCTTATTTAAAAGATTTCGTAAAATAAACCTTTACATTTTGGATTGTGATTTGTGACCCTTTAAAGTGGATCTATTTTTTTTATTTTATTACATAATACATACTTGGTATTTTCTTATTTTATTACGTAGAATAGTAGGTAGAGACTACGAAAGTAAAAATTAATATTTTGGCAAGTAATACCACCGCCGAATCATAAAACACACAGATAAATAAGATAAATTGTGATAAACGCACAATTATCTTTTATGGTAACCACTCATTACACCTCAATAAAATTAATAACACAGATTGCATCTCAGAATGCCCCAAGAACAAAATATTATCAAAAATAACAAAAACATCAGAAAAAGCGACGAGTCTTGCAGTTCAAGACATTTCATTCACAATTAAATTACCTAATTCATAATTGTAAACTGCAATCCCAGATTACGATAGTGTCATCGACCTCTGCTGTTTGACAGGTAGCACGCGTACGCGGTTTGGATCGCGCGGCAAGACTGAGGTGCGCCTGCGCATCGCTGCGTGCATCGACTTCATTAATACTCATCGTGTGCTTTCCTGTATGACGGAAGGTTGCTTTTACAAGCCGGTTTCCTAATTAAAAAATGTCTTCCTGCTACCTACTGTCAATACGAATCGATTTTCGTTCACACATAGGTAACATGCTACCATTCGTTAGTCGAATTTTGCTGGACTCAAGAAAATTATGCCAGTAATGGCTATTTACCAAACGGCAGGGATCTGACACTGATCAGCTGTTTTATGACTACAAACAGTTGACTTTGCTGATGCCGTAATCATGCCACTATTATAGGTAAAAAAACTGCTATTAGCAATGGGATTTCATTTAAAAATAAATTGGCATTTGGCGCAAAATAGTTACTGAATATAGTTTACTTTCAAAGCGAAAACCAAAACCCTAAAAGCATGAATACAATTTTCCAATAAAAAATAAGTCTCGAGCTAAAGAATTACATTCTGTAGCCCATTTGTTCACCTAACTTAGCCTTATAAGGCTCACAATACAATAAAGGGCTACAAAAATTTCCAATAAACATTCGGGTCACGATGCGGCGAAATAAAATAGAGAAAATAAAATATAGTGAGGGATTCCGCTGATAATTAAGTCTGGATGACACGACGTCTTTGTGCGAATTTGGGCTCTATAATATAAATAGTGTAGTTTATTAATGTCTACAATAAAAAAAAATAAGAGTAATAACTTCTAAGTTATTACTGTAATTTTTTTATTTGTTAAAGAAAAAATTAAGATAAAAATAACAACATTGCGGATTTAACAGAAATGCAACTTACGGTGTTGTTGACTGTACCTACATTGGAGATCTTTTTCAATAAGCCATCCTATTTGCAGGATTAGGAGATTACACGACGAGATGTTATCCATACTAATATACATAATACATATTATTATAATATTAAAATATTACAAATTTGGCATGGAGATACTTTGAGTCCAGGCAAAGGACATAGAATAGTTTGTATGTCGGAAAAATTTAATGTTCCCGCGCGATAAACGAATTTACGCCCAACGGAGTTACGGGCGTCATCTAGTATTATATTTAATAATATTTTTAGGAGGCTATGCAGATCGCTGTCCCACAGCTGGACAAAGGCCAGGCCATTATATTAACTGACTTAAAAAGGAGGTGCTTTTATGTTCAGTTATGTAGATAATTTTTTCACGTCTTTATCGTTTTAAGATAAAATTGATAGCCAGCTAAAATTATGATGTCTTCAAGCCTACGGTAGCTAAAAACCGTAGTTCTAAAACAAACACACGTTATTCTGAACATAATATTATCTAATTTGGTCGGCGGCGTTTCAAGGAACGATTTGGATCTATCCTGCAGGAACGGTAATTAAGGTCTCGAAGGCATCCGCCGATCAACCGGTCGTTGCCGCCGGGTCGTATGCCGCTGCCCACTTTCGTTACATTTAACTTTTTAATTTGGTTCTTTAAATCTCTTACTACCGCACCCAGAGTAGATAATTTCGTTAATCCCAAGATAGATTTAACTCCCTCAGTCAATTTTAAGATCATACAAAGGGTTTTCGTGGTTGGTTACCACTTTTTATCTTGGCGACGCAGTTGCCAGTTGCACTGGGCCAAATCCCGCACCCAGAGACATGTGACAACTGAGAAAAAATTATTATTTTGCCATTTAAAGCTCCATACTCCATTCTCTTACACATGGAATACATACAACTAAATTAGTAATAAGATTCTTTTTTACTTTAAAATTAAGAAGCTAAAAATATCAATTTGTTAATGTACCTACATCATTACTAATTGAGTGTAACAAACTGATGTCCACAAACTGTACACTGATATAATAATATTGTTGTGGGGGGCCTCTGTATTACAGGCCTGGCCTAGTTTAGACTCCAGATCTCCCACAAGTTACAACTATATTGTGAAAACAATTAGTTTTTAAGTAAGTACCTTATATTCTTGTAATTTGTGGAGATGAATAAACGATTATTATTAATATTATACTTTATTCTGTCAAAGTGTACATTAAATTAAAGTTAATCAACCACTTAATGCCTTTACAGCCGTTTTATGTACAGCCGTTATCTCATCTCTAGGTACTATTCATATTTCATACTTTAACCGTGAAACTTTCTTCTGTCTGTACTGTCTTTTAGTCTGTTTCTTCTCCACGTTGGACCGCTAGGGCTATACGATTACGACCGGTAAAAATTGCAGGTGTTTGACAGGAGATAATGTACAATATCAGATATCTGTCAAAAATATATGTTAACAGCTGTCAGAAATTTGCACACGTTGAGAAACACAAACAGCAGCTGATATTGTGCCATCGAGGAAATTGATTCCTAGGCAGTTGACAAACTTGAGACTAATGTCATTAATTTGGTCGGATCATGTTAATTCAATATTAATAATTGTGATGTGGCTCAGTTTGGCATAACGCGATCAAACTACGTAGATCCCCCATCTGCCTAGGAATCAACTCTGATAGTACAATATCTTAATACAAACACCTAAACAGAATGGGTATTTGTAGCATACGACTTGCAGATTCTGTGAGGAGGAGGATGAGACACCTATTCACCTTCTCCTCAACTGTCCTGCTCTACTACAGAGCAGAAACAGGCATCTTGGTCGCCACGAATACTCATCCACAGAGGAAATTCGTGACACCAACCCCAACCACATCGTTCAATTTATGAGCAGTATTGGGCTGGGGATGATACTCTAATGCGAAGGAGTCACAATAGATCCTTATGGGTCGCAGTGACGTCAGGGCTACAGCGACCTGCCTTCTTTTAAAAAAAAAAACCATATCTTAAAGTACAATATCGTGTTAAACTCCTATTGCTTACCTGTTATTAGTTACGTAATTGCTCAGTCAATTTTTTGGAGAACCGAAATACGAAACTGAAGCCATAAATTGTTTTTTTTCCGAAACTGGAACTGAAATATCAGTCGGTCACTAAAATTAGGTACTTATGTAATTTGGTACTTAGGTAGAAATTTGAGCCTCGGAAAAGGAAGTAAATTAAACGGTTCTAGTATGATAAATTAATTAGGAACAAAAAATTGCGGACATCACAAACGCATAATATTCTTCTAACGATTGGCCATGATCAACGTCGTTTGTGCATGCTGTGAACAGCTATCATGGTGCCAATCATGGCCTAACGTAAAGAGGCCTTTATAGGATGTAGTATCTAAGTACATTCAGTAACAAGCCATAAATTATGATTGAAATTGCTATCGTTTGCATCGAAGTGATTAATCATTAAACTTATGCAATTGGTTTTATGATTGGTCGTCAATGGGTTTATTGTTTATCCATACTAATATTATAAATGCGAAAGTTTGTCCGTCTGTCTTTCTGTCTGTCTGTTACCTCAACGCCCAAACGACTGAACGATTTTGCTGAAATTTGGTATGGAGATACTTTGAGTCCCGGGAAAGGACATAGGATATTTTTATCCCGGAAAAATGTATGGTTCCCGCGCGATAAACGAATTTTGACGGAAAGGAGTTTGCGGGCATCATCTAGTCCGCCGTACATTTTGTTCCGCCTCTGATTGGCTTTGGAGATTGGGGTCAATACCCCCTATATTAAGGTGACGCCATGTTAAAGTAAAAAACCGTGTTGGCTGTGTTTTAGATTGCTTGTTTTCGATGCGAGGCTGGCCCGGCCTCTCATAGAAAACAAGCAATGGAACAGCAAAAAAATGGAAAGTGCGTAGCGACAAAATGGTTTTTGTCGCGTAATTTTAAAACCATAAATACATTTCATATAAGCTATGGACAAATTAATGTGTATACTAGAACCAATTTATGTACAAATTTTGGAAGCTTATATCACTCTCCTCTGTTGGCAAGATAGGAATCCCTTTTTTACAGAGGTCTTTTTGATTGATTATTCTGTGTTATAAAAGTTGACCAATCGTGTTATGCTATGGGTAATTCAAAGACAAAGAGATGATGAATACTGACAGTGAACTTTAATTTCTTAGCTTTAGTCATTGCTGAGAAAAATTAACATCGCTACAGCCAAATTATCAAGGAGTCACCTTAAGGTAAATCACTGGAGCTATTCCAGGGCCTTTAGACAAATTGCATTCAGTTTCGACAGATAATAATTATTGGCCTTTAAAAATGTACGAGATTTGACCAAATCAATAAAGTTAAACAAACATCCCGTACATTTTGATTAATGAGAATGCAATTTATTTTTTACATGTTTGTTTCTAGATGTTGCCTGCGATTCTATGCATGAAAAGCATTATTAATTTAGCTATTTTGATCCTTTTCTTTAGCTATATATGATTTAGCTATTTTGATTCCTGAATCCTGCCCTGCAGAATTTCATCAAAAAAGATTTCCTTTCTTTATAACATTAGTTGTAGATAAGAAAATAAAGTCTATGAGAAAGTAATCACAGCGATATGCCATAGGTTAAATAAGTTACTGTCCATTCAGACTTCAGAGTTATTTTGCTCCGGAATTTAGTCGTTATGTCTTAAATATTAAGGTTTATTAAGAGGTAAAATCATTGTGGACGCATCGTAGTTTGTTGCTTTATTTCTTGCAGCGAAGATGAAAACTGATGAGATGAGAGTTGAGATATTGTGAGACAAACATCCAACTTTGATCATTATTCTAGTCTTTCAAATTATTTAGATCATAAGATATAGCTGATGCCCGCTCCGTTGTCCAAAAAATTCGTTTATCGCGTGGGAACCGTACATTTTTCCGGGATAAAAAATTTCCTACGTCCTTTCCCGGGCCTCCAAGTATCTACATAGCAAACTTCAGTTAAACTGGTCTGTGGTTAAAAAATAAAAAATCTCGGTTTTAGGAGCTGGTAATGACTTCAAAATTATGAAAATTGAATACAAATATAGTTGAGGCCTAGGCCGATCCTAAAAAGGACACTAATATGTATAGGATAAGAATTATAACACTTTTTAGTTTATTCAGAGGACTGAGGAATATAAAATGTTAGTTACCTGGTTCATCCGCTCATGTCTTTATATAAAATAAGTAGGATAACTGCAGCTAACCATTGAATTGCTTACCTAGAATAATCTATCCCACCTAAAACATGAAATATATACGTGGGTTTAAGCTTAAAGCCCGTCACAGACTTAGCTATAATATATATTAATTAATATACCGTACTAAACACACTGAGACCAGAAATATATAATTATTATAGCTGAGTGTGTGGTCACGCGAAAATTGTATAGAAAATATATATTAATATGCCTAGCCATAAATATATTAATATATATTATAGCTAAGTCTGTGACGGCCTTTAATCTTATTCCACAGCCTATGTTATCTTATAATTAACATCGGGCCATATCTTTGCCACGGACTGTACATAAATCTCTACACAATGTATAAATCATGTACAGTTGGCAACACAAGTGACGTCGACCTTATGACGAAGGCAATACGGTTGAAAATACACCGTTATTTATACACACTGGTGCTCCTAATGCAGCTGTCATTTGGCAATTAAGAAATGAATGATGTATACAGTGTATATTAAACAGACGTGCTTGTGATCGATTACCTAAATTTTACTAAGGGTCAGGTCAAACTGAACGAGACGAGATGAAACGCGACACAGCGATGTACTATCAGAGAAGTTGATTCGTAGGCAGTTGACGGACCTACATTGGTCGGATAACGGATTATGTCACGACGACCTCTGTGGATCAGTGGATAGCACGTTGGTAGCTTGAGCCGGAGGTCGCGGGTTCGAATCCCGCTGACGGAACAAAAAGTTTTCAAAGTTCCTGGGTCATGGATGTGTATTAAATATATTTATCATATAATAAAAATCTTAAATGTATGTATAGTATAAAAGTATTAAATATATTATTTCCGTTGTCTGGTACCTGTAACACAAGTCCTTCAGGTACTTAGCATGGGGCCAGACTGACGTGGTGTGAAGGGTCCATAGATATTATTATTATTAGATATTATTATTATTTCAATGTAAAGATCGTTCGGATGGGTTTGACGTAACGCGACTAAGAACTTACGTAGAGTGGGGGGTCTACCCCCATCTGCCTAATCAACTTCTCTGAGAGTACATTTAATTTAAATGTTAATGGGCGTTACGCTAATATTCTAATTTTGAATTGCATTTATACAAGGTTTAATGAAAATAAGTGATAATACTTTAGGGTGTGTACGTGTTCCTTGTTCACTGTGAAAGTTGCAGCGTTGAAAGAGCAAATTTTTTTTCACTTTTGTATGGGGAATCTCTTGACGCTCGGGCCCTTACCCATACAAAAGCGAAAAAAAAATTTAATCTTTCAGCGCTGCTACTTTCACAGTGAACTATCTACAAGGAACACGTACACAGTACACACTCTAAAGCATTCTCACGTATTTTTGTTATACACTGTATAAGAGTATTCTTAATTATTTTGTAAAGTAGAGTCTTTCTCATACTTCTTCAGAATTAAACAGTTACCGCGCTGAATTAATTTTGAGAATACAAGGTAGATCACTTGGTCCTTGAATTAAAAAGAAATGGTATTATAACGGTATTACGGTAAATGTACGGTTATACGATATCGCGCAATAAGTGGGTTTTTACGCGAACGAAGTTTTCACGAAATAGAGATTCATTTGGAGGAAAAGCTATTCAATGTCGTATTTTTACACAAAAAATTATCAAAATTCGTTCAGTGGTTTAAACGTGAAGAGATAACAGACAAAATTTTATGGGTGATGTTTCCTTCACACCCTGTACAAGATAAAGCAACATTGTATGAAATGTTGCATCCACTTACTGTGATAAGTGTTTTATAAATGTTTTCTTTTAACGTCGCCCCACACATGTAATGTTTATACAGCGTGTTGTGAAACAATTATCGTGTTTGCTTACATTATGTGACTGTCGTGATATTCAAGTGCGTTTAAATGGAACGCAGCTCTATAGTAGAGCTTCATATTTGATGATGAAAATCTTAAAAAGTGATCGCTGGGTAGATTGTAGACTATCTATCTGCTACTTAGGAATCCATTTAAATAAACTGATTCCTTTTAAGATTCTATAATATTTTCTCTTTTATTAATAAAAAGATAGAGTTCAATGTTCTTTTGTAGACGCAGTGAGCAATTGACCATCAATTTATATGAAATGAGAGATTTTTCCGGGATAAAACGTATCTTTAATGTCTTTTCCCGAGATTCAAAGTTCTGCGATTTGGACCTTATGGGTAACAGGCAGAGAGACAGACAAACATACTTTCGCATTTATAATTATTATGGATCTAAGGAGGGGCATTAGACCAGTTTCATCGCGGAAAAATGTGAATATGACCTAATTACTGTACCTACATTGACTTTAGTGGAAGTCACTTTTTAATGGTAAGCCGTAAGACGAATTTTACATATTTACAAGTACTATTGTACTTGTAAACTTTATCATTATGTACAAATAATGCAATATTTGCAATTCTGTATTACAATTTACAAATAATATCTTGACATAATATGTCCATGCAAAATGTATGTCGAGAACATACATTTTGCATGGACCTATGTCAAGATTATTTGATGATAATATTTATAATATTATCGTCGTTACTCTATACTAATATTGTAATTACGAAAGTCGGGCTGTCTAGGTCTGGATAAACTAACTCAAACAGCTATTATAATATTTTATACTCAACCTGCGGCCGCATGTGGCCCGCTGCGCGCCGGGAGCCCTAGTCGGGACCTTAGCGCGAGAATGATGTTGCAGAAAAAATATTTTTTTTTTCTATAAAATTAGGGGCCATACAATCAAACTGGTCAACTGATGGAAAATATAAGTTCTAATTCGTATAAAGTTTTGTCGCTGTATGTTTTTGATACAGGAAGCTTTTATGTTTTACGATAAATAATAATAATTGATTGCCGAACATAATATTATATTATCATCTTTTGGAAGTCGGCTAAAAAGTGAGTGCGCAACTCAGCACGTTTCTAAAGATTTTTTCTGTTTGGCCGAGCTGTATATTATTATCATTGACATAAAATGTTCTCTTGATATAGAGGTAGAGCGCCCTATATTTTATTCAGGTTAGCGCCTAGGTCTCACGGATCACCTATCTCGACCTTTTGCATTTAGTACCTATTTAAAAGTTAAAACACTATTATACCGTTCCTAACTTAAACCCGCAGCTTCGGCTATTTAAGCTGTTTATTTCGGCAAACCATACATTTTCCTTAATCAAAATAAAAGTAAAAAAAAAAACTAAAAAAACGGTTTATTTTCATCTTTTATTATTATTATTCGAATTCATATATTTAATTATTGCATTATCATTGGCGCAAACACGCTCAGATTAAAACATATGCAAAGTTTTGAATTAATTAGACTACTGGAGATAGGTAAAAATCGTGCTCAAATATTCCTCTACATACATACAGCCTAAGCTGTCAGCCTTAAACTTATAAAAGGGTATTAAAATAGCGCAAATCTGTCTTGGAATTCTACTCTATCTACCTACAAGTCAAGTCAAGTTACATTAAAATTGGTTCAGTAGTCGTGAAGCTTATTCGATGCAAACAAATATTTCCTCTTTATATTCGCTTAAACAATTTTTCAGCCACTATAATTTTGTCTAGAGGCTCCCATTATACGGAGAGGCAGATCGTTTCGGACCTCAGTTGGACATGGTTGGACTGATCTTTAGGTCGACCTGATCGGACTAGCTCCATGTATTCCCGTGTGTATGCACGAGTACGGTCAGAAAGATTGGACTTTTATCCATAAAATATGTTATAGTGTGTCGGTCTGTCTATTATCTCTTCACGCCCAAATCGCTAAACCGATTTTGCTGAAATTTGGTATAGAGATACTTTAGCCCCGGAAAAATGTACGGTTATCTAGTAGAATTATATCAATCTGGATTCTTTATTAATTACCGTTTCTAAATTTAATTCAGAAGATAAAAATATTATGTGTTGCTAAATTTAGATTCATTTATTAATTTCTATGATATATTTTTATTGTCTATAAAACGCTTTAATTATGATAATTATTGATTTCAGATTATATGAGTTTGTTTCCTTAATATAATGTTTGCTGTTGCCTAATCTTTCGCTTGTCTCGCTTGATACGGCACGTGGAGGAAAAAGGTCCAATGAAAGGTCTCTTTTATGTCATTTAATCATCTCTCAGTTCTCTCGTGGCAACACATATTTTTTAGAAGAATTTTAAATTATAATAATATGCTTGTAATTAATTTATATTTAAGGACTCCATTTTGAAAATTATATTTAATTTATTTTATTGAATATCAAAATATATAGCTATATAAAACAATATTAAAGTGAAAATAATGAACATATTAATATCTTGGATTAGTATGCTAATAAAATTAATAGAACATCTCAATAAAATGATTAACATAATGTTACAATAATTATAAAATGTAAAGATTGATTTTACAAAAACATCTGTTCAAAGTGCAAATGTCGTTGGACTTTTAATGAACTTAATTAGCTTTAAATAATAGTAATGGAGGTAGAAAAATAATTAAAAAAAAAACAAGCATGAGATTATTAATTAAGAGTTCGAGGGTATAAGCTAGTCTGATATATAGATAGTATAGCTGTAGTCTGTATAATATTATACATATTATTACGTATATACACTTATTAGTTATTCCCACTCGTTTGAAAACTATAATCGGAGGTACTAAAAAAAGGTAGGTACTAAAAATGGAGCTACACTATAGTCAAGTACTCTACATAGTATCATACTGTAATATATAAAGTAACAAATACAATATGCTTCTTAAGTTTAGTTTTAGTAACTAATTGTACTTAAAATGTGAGCAATAAGGTGTCTATATAATATCTACAATACAAAAAATAGAATGATTTTTATAAATTTTAAACTGGGTTAAAAAAAGGATAAGATTGATCTACTGATAATTCTTATACCGGTGCCTGGGGGCTGGGACCAATGTGGCTCTTACTTAGAGTTATTCACATTTAAAACGCCTATTTAATATAATCTACAACAGCTATGTAACGAAGATAAGTCGTTGCCACTACGTGTGGAAGCGGCGTTTTTTTAAATCGAAACCATAAAGTTAAATCGGAACACAATAATATTCATGCTACTAAACTAAACTTTAAGAGCTACCAGCCGTTTTTCCATACAAACGTTGTCCCCTATTTCCTCCCTGGGTAATACCGGTAGAGTTATTATTATTTTTTTCTTAATATCTATGGCCACTATTAACAAGTCCTTATACTGATACAGAAGTCATGTTTAGTGTAAGTAAGTAAGTAGGTAAGTCTTTATTTCCAAGAAATTGGTTACAATGTTCTTATTATAATTTTTTATAGTTCACACTTTCTGCCTCTAGGGCGTGGAAATATGTTTTAAAATAAAAAAATCATGCTTTTTTACTATAATATCTAAATTCTAACCATAACAAATGAATGATATAAATAGAATCTAAAATAAACTATAATACAATCCTCAAAAATTATGTCATTATTAATTTATTCAATCAATAGAAGAAATAAATTCATTATAAGCTAACCTTTCTACAAATATTATATTATAAAAATAATAATAATTAGTAAATCAATAAAATTCCATAAAGCTATGATAAACAATAAATAAAACAATCAATGTCAAAATGGTCAAATATACAATTAAATAAATTAAATGTCAATCATCATCAATCAATTTCAATTTCTGAAAAAAAAAAATATTACAATTAATTAAATATTATTTAGTGAGATTTATTTCAATTCCTTAAAATCTATCCTGGCGACACAGGAGATACAGTGGTGGAAATGTGTGGTGGGCCAACGCCCGTTAAAAAATACCGTTACGACTTTCTGATCAGGTCACGTGTCCAAGTGCACAGTTCACAGAAAAAAGTAGTATTCTTAAAAAAGATTGTCCAATAATTATTATCCTTTATGGTCACCCTGTTTCATGACCTACATACATAAATACATTAATCATTACATTAGTGGTTCGTATCAAAGTGTCGCCCGCAATTTATTAGCTCGGATACATTAAATTATTGGGTGACTTGTGTCTAAATCATAAATTATACTCTCATAATCATACTCTCAGCACTCAGCGACGAATAATTTTATTGAGCAAAACTTGACATAAATAATAATTATAATGTAACTAGATCTTGCCCGCAACTTTGTTGTATCGATATTCGTTTATCGGGAACCGTATATTTTGTGCGATAATGATTAGCCAGATATATCTTTCTTGGGGACATGTTATCACCCTTTTTAATTAAATCCAAAAAGTCCAAACAGAAACATTTTAGAATTTTCAATGTTAGAAGGTATAAAATAAATAAAGTAAAGCAATAATTAAAGACTCATTAATAATCCTAAATGATTTAGGAAAATAGAAGTTTAGGACGGGAATATCCACATAGGTAAGAGCTAAGATTATGTTTAAATAAAACATTTTTATTTCTTCTCTCTTCAGTTTTTTCTGTATTATTTTAATATCAAAGAAAATTTATGATTTAACTTAGAAAAAAACGTTTAATTAACTAACAATAGAACTAAGATATTTGAGGCCTGTTTACCACTTCCTGATAAAGTGTCGGATAGGCTATCCACAACTTATTTGACAGATTCTCCATGCTCTATATTCTGTGAAGTTAAGTGGTGGATAGCCTATCCGGCACTTATTAGGAAGTGGTGAAAAGCTCCTTATAGTAACAGTTTACATAACATATTTTACAGTAAATTAAAGTCACAAATCAGAATGGCTCAAAAATTAAGAATATCATAATGACCAGAAGTTTTGTCTCTGTCTCTTACTATAAGGGTGAAGCCAAAATAGCGTAATTTGTGGGTTGTGAGTCGCAGAATTTTGGCTGGCAGAAATTCTGTTGCATTCAGTTTCATACAAAAGCCCTGTTTGATTCACACGATTGTAATTTTGTGGTTCATGATTTGTATGAAAAGATATTTACGCGACCGAAATTCTGCGACTCACAACTCACAAATTACGCTCCTTTGGCTTTAAAGGTGAGACAGCAACGCGACACTACGCGGTAGTGACGCCACAGTATGTATTCTGCGGTGACAGTCACCTTTCACGTTTCATAGCTAAGTGACCAAACGTGAATCTAACGTTTCACAAAATAATGTCTTCCCTGGAACGTGAAGTGTCGCGTCTTGTCGCTTTGCTGTCTCACCTGTGGGCTGTGAGTTGTGACCTATATTGACAAAACTTCCGGATAAACTGATTGCCTTAGGGCCAGTCCACAACACTGCGTTGCGACGTCGTGTCGCAAAAACAACATCGCACAGAAATGCGATGCGATGTCGGAGCGCAAAATTTTAGTGGAAAATGTCCTTGTCGGCGTTGTCGCATCGCAAATTTCCATGATGCGACGCCGCTACGCAGTGTTGTGGCCTGGCCCTTATCCGTGGCTGTGACATAGGTACAAAAATTTTTTTGAACCAATTTCACATATTACTAACCCCTAATTACAATAAAAATTGTACACATCGGACACCTAACAGAATATGCTTTGTTCTTCTGATACGTTGCAAGTATAGGTCTTGACAGTAAAGAACAGCGATTATCCTATTGCTGTCTTTTCCTTTCAATAATATTTTTTACATAAAAATCTTTCTGTCAAAACTTTTATTAAAAGGGGATTAAGGGTCAATTCAGACCGCAACGCGACGCGTAGATGCATTTCTAAATGTACTGAATCGACAGATTTCGTGAGCGTGAGACGTCTCGCAAATCTGTCAAATCCATACAAATTGCATCTACGCGTCGCGTTGCGGTCTGAATTGATCCTAGCACAACATTTAACTCTCCCTATTTTCCAGAGAAGTTGGGGAACGATCCAGCTGGGAACACCGGGATGATGGAAGCGCTAGCGTTGTTCCCCGTTCCGTTCCAGATGCCGAAGCTGGGGGCCATGTTGGGCATGGGGGCCGCGGTCGAGGCCCCCCCGGGGCCTGGGGGCATACCGTTGGACATGCCGTCGAGGTTGAACGACCATTGGCCGTTCGTGTTCGCCATACTGAGGTTCATCCCGTTGGTGGGAGCTGGAATGGAAACCGTTTGTACCAACAGAGTCCTAGTAAAAGTGGCAATAGGGTAAATTGACCAGAAAGAGACCAGTCAGCCTTGTTGCTATCGTTCAAACGCCGTCCAAGCGCAACACCAGAGGAGATATTTGAGTCCTGAGGTATCATGGTGTTAAGCGCCTCCAGCAACCTGTTATTTCACGCTGGTTTTCTGTGACACCATGGTTTTATGCCGGTCGAAACGCCACATCCGTAATAGCACATAAGAATAATGTAAGTGTAAACCTTGTTCTAGCTCATGCGTTAAGGGTACCACAAGGTATAGTCAAACCTATGGAACTGAAAGTTCAAAATACAAAATGTAGTGTTTAGTCATGTCCCTACATGAAATCACTTTAATAATTTTTCCGACTTACGCAATCTCATATTGAATATAGGCGGCACAGCTCCTGCGCTAGGCGGTCTCCGAGTGGGGCAGCCGCTGCAGATGTCATCATCATCATCATCATCAGGCGTGGTGCTGGTCACCGTGTTTACGTTATCATCGTCGTCACATAGTAGGTCGCACCACATTAAGCCGATGAAGGGCTGGAAATGGAAGAATATTACTTAATGGATACTTGGGATAAGTGACTCCCGTGGTTCAAAAATAGACCGGTAAGTACATTGTTTTATTTTCTTTAAATTTTTTATTTGCATGAATTTTGCCTATTTTCACTGTCTTCTAACGTTTGGCGGCAAATTGCAATTAAAGATTCTTAGCGCTTAGGAAAAAGTTTTTACTTTTTACCCTAATAGGCTGTTATATTTAAGTCTAATCAGTAACTAAAATTTAAGTAGATTACACGAAACCTTTCGTACCTAAACTTAAACAAAAAAATAAAATAAATTGTTCCGTGTTTATTTTAATTTAACTCAATAAATAAAAGAATTTAATTCACTCTGGTTTTGACCCAATATTAAAATAAAGAATTACAAACCTTGCCAAAAATAATTTGGTAGTTGAAGAATATGATGAACAAAAACACACACAGTCTAGCGTCCGCCATGTTTAGTTGTGGATGTAAAACATTCGTTACACTGATCGTAATAATAAAGGAATTGTGCAAGGTCTATGAAGATATCTGCATTCCTTATATTGCATTTCAATGTTATGTTGGTTTTTTGTTACAAGCTACGAATTCAGATAAGTGGGTGCTGGAATATCATTTGAGATTCTCTGGAAAAGGGCATAATGCTAGCACGGGGTACAAAATTATTTTCGCCGTCGACAACTTCGACAAAGGGCGTACTATGTCCATTAAAAACTTTTATTTTATTCGACCAGCCTTAGCAGTTTTTCGCACTAAAATAGATTCTACTTTCTCATGAAGTGGAAACGATAATTTCCCACGGGTTTTTCGCTAAATTCTCTATTTATCGTATTTATGGTGGAAGTTGATTAAGCGCCTGTTTCACCACTTCCTGATAGGTGCCGGATAGGCTATATACAAGTTATCTGACAGATACTCCATACTCTATCTGTCAAGTTAAGTTGTGGATCGCCTATCCGGCACTTATCAGGAAGTGGTGAAACAGCCCCTAAGACAATTTTGACGCCCGTGAGTGTTATGCATGAATCTATTTTAATCGTATGTAGATCTATGCTTATTATCAAGAAGACTTTCGTCAATATCATATTTTGATGTAGTCAAATAAATAATATTTAATGGTCTTCTGAAAATACATAATAGATTTTATTTGGTCCATGCTTATAGCTAGAATTTCGGAAAAAAAGTCCAAATAAACTTAAATAAGATTTATTATCATAACATCTAAAATCTACGCTTTAGCAGTAGTAGTAGGCGCTGCAGTGGTGGTGGCAGCAGCCGCGGTGGTGGCAGCGGTGGTAGCTTCAGGTGGTGCATCTTCAGACTTAGAGCCACCAAGACTGTTTACGTTCACAGCGACTTGACCATTCCGTTTCTCCACCACGATGCTTAGACCATTTTTGGATGATGCTGGAAGATGGGAACTATATTTTTATCTTGTTCAATCAGAATTTTTCATTCAATCGATGTATTAAGATATCGTAAATAAAAGCGCATTATGTAGAATTTAAATGAAATTACCATTTTATTTTCATCAAGCCTACTTGTGCTATTCAGGCTATCATCATGTTGAACCGATTTCGATGAAATTTGCTATTTTATGCACTTGAAATTCCGGAAAATGCGATAAGACATTATTGCCGAAGATAGATTTGAGAGTATGCAAACTTACGTAATGTCATATTGAAGATCGGCTGGGCATCTGATGATGAATCAGATTTTGAGTCGTCCGAGTCTTCAGAATCAGAGCTATCATCGTCATCGTCGAACGAGTCGCAGTCAGAAAACATTTCAAATAATTCAGACCAAAATGATGGCTGCAAAACATATCATATTATGCAAATATAATATTGTAACGTAAATAATAATATTCCAGTTTAGAATTTAAATATTTTATTCTACTAATCTGTCATTTAAAGCTTCTGTTGATTTTACTAGAGCTAAGTTGATGAAATATGTTCTTCTATTCATAAAGAACAATGTTTTTCGACAACCACTATGAATGAACCCGAATTTATATATTTAATATTTTTTGTCATTGAAGGTAGAAAATTAAAAAATCCTTGTTAACGAATCACGTAGCGAGAGCGTGATATTCCCATCCGTCCCTACCTATATAAAGAGCAGTTTTTGTCATCGCGGGTTCAGTCCGGTTCAGTTAGTAACGAACAATCAACGTTAACGAATCTATGTTGCACCGCGCCTCGGAGTGAAATTATCACCGTTACTCTGCGCGATAACTCAGAACTACTTAAATTCCGCCAAGTGTGAAAAATCTGTATCAAGCAAAGAAGAATTATTGAGGGCCCTCTGAAGCTAGTTGAAGAACCAAAAAGGTTAGTGAAAGCTGCTCTAAATCCTTTCTTTATTCCCGAAATACAGTCCACTAAATTTTGTAACTTACAAATGGTATTAGAGCTACCATTTTATCTGGTCCATTCGAACCGCATTATCCATTAAATTTATCAGCTGTATGCTACTTTCCGCTACTTTCCGCTTCGTAATTGTCCCTTTGTTCAAATTTAAATTCGAAAACTGTAACTGTCACGTAAATAATTATTGTCCCGTCACTATCCTACTCCCGCTAATCTCGCTAAATCGAACATAAGATTTGTCTTGTTCGTTTCCAGATTTAAATTGTGAATAGGAAAAAATTTACTATTTTATAAATATTTCATCCGCATAATATTTTATTTCACTGCAATTACTAGGTGTTTGTGCAATCGCTGTGCTAGGTAACTGAAATATCTTCTCCGATAGATAGATATTTCATTTTATTTTAACCCGCATTACTTGGACGGCATTCGTAACGAATCCCTAAATTAATTCGGTAACCGCTGTGAATTTTTTCCATCCGCCATTTTATACAGCGTCACGGAGTTCAATTTTGAACGACGCGGCCGCGCGCGTAACCGTCAAATTGTACCTACGAGTTACGACAAACGGGCAGTAGTTAGGCAGTTGCATTTTATTTAATATTTATACAGTTATTTTTCACATAGGCATTTAAGTAGTATATTATCATCCCGCATTTTATTTTTTCTTTTTATTATATTAATAAGTATTTATTACTACATATTATATTTATTTTATCGATCGTATATTATAAGTACTTATTAGTTATTACCGCATCGCATCGCATCGCATCATCGCATCGCATCGCATTCATCATTTTATTATTATCGCCGCATCATATTTTACTTTATTTATCGTTGACTTAAGTGGGAGAGCCAAGCTTCGGCACGAGTGGGCAGGCTCATCCGGTGAAAGACCACAGCCTCACAGAATACCGGCGTTAAATAGTGCTTGCACTGTGTTTCGTCGAGTGAGTGAGGTTTCCGGACGCCCAAAGGGAGGAAACGCACCTGCAACTCCTCTAGGATTGCAGATAGTTCCCTCTCATATTATATTTGTGTAGGTGTATGTAGTATATTTATATAGAATATTTTATGTATGTATATTTTATATATTTGGTGCATATATATTATTTTATTTAAATTTTAACTGCAGCTTCCTACCTACCTACCCGCGCCCCGCATTCTGAGGTACCTACCTACGTCATTTACAAATTTTAACCGCCTTTGAAAGTAACAAAGAAATTTTATAACCGCTTTGTGCTTTCGAATTTATACCTACATTGTAATTTGTAAATCGTAAATCGGTAACGTACATTACTTCGAACTTTAAAATTAAAACATTGTTTCATAATTAATTAAAATTAGTCTTGCTTTGATTTAGTTGCCTACTTAATTTTTCTTTCAAAATGGTTAAACCGGGCAAGAGGAAGTCTAGTAAATCTTTTGAAGAAGATAATATTTCCGATACCGATAAAAATCAATTAACATTGTATTCGGTAAAGCGCGATGTTTTATTTAAGCGTATGCAAAATATTCTTGAGCTTGCCCATAAAGCCGAGACAGATACTCGACAAGTCAGAGCTTTTAGAACTAGCGCGTTGAATATTGAAACTATGCGTTCGGATTACCAAAATGTTTTGGAGGCATTTAATTTATTGCAAATGCAGATAGATCCGAATGCTAGTATTGATTACGATTCCTGGTCAGATTTCGAGGAGATGTATTGTTACATTAAACAGGTTTTGTTGGACACGGAATCGAAGCCGACGTCAACTTTGCCCGCGTCGTCATTTTCGACACGACCTCGGACACATTTACCCCCAATAGACCTTATGTCTTTCAATGGGGACATCAAAACTTGGCCTCTGTTCTACCAACAATTTAAAAGCATAATTCACGATAACGAGTCACTTACTGACAGTGAACGTGTGTTTTATCTGGTAGGTAAACTAACCGGGAATGCCGCTTCCGTATGCGTAGGCCTTGCGCCGACCGCGCAAAATTATCCAATTATTTGGAAAGCTTTGTTACAAAAGTATGACGATCAGCGGTCGCTCGCTAGTTCATACCTAAATCAACTATTACGTTTCAGACCGCTATCCAGTACGAGTTCAAGCGGACTCGAATCATTTATCAATAATTTTAATTCTTCGGTGGAAGCGCTTAGGCAACTACAAATCGAGAACTTAACAGATTTCATTTTGTTACATTTAGCCCTTCAGAAATTAGATTCAGAAACAGTGAGATTATTCGAACATACTTATAGGAAGGAAAAGTTTCCAACCTATGAAAACTTAATTGAGTTCGTAAAGGAAAATAGCAAAGTGATTTCGCGCACTACCTGTGCATTAACACAGAAGTCTAATATTGATAATCAACCGCAGCGGGGAAAAATAACCGCGTCTACTTCTCGGAGTTTAACTAAATCGTTTGTCGGTAAGAAAATGTCCGACGTACAGCGCGTCAATCCGCCGACTTTAAAGTCCGCGGACAATTGTGTACTTTGTAATGCTAATTTACATGACAATATGTACTCGTGTGCTTCGTTCATGAAGCTTACGCCGCGGGAAAGATTTAGTTTTATAAAGCAGAAGTCGTTTTGTAATAATTGTTTAAGCGTAAAACATAAAACATTTTCATGTACGTCGAAAAATACATGCAAATATTGTAATTCGAACCATCATTCGCTTTTACATTTCAATGTAAATAAAACGGGCAACCACTTGGCCATGGTGTCGATCGAAAATAATTCTAATCACAGTAATAACGACTCTGTGACACCTACAAATAAGGTCGATAATGGTTTTCAGTATCGCGATGTATTAGATCCACAGGCAGCAAGTTCGAGTTTATGCAACTTATCTTTTAAAGGTAATTCCGGATATAATACAACGGCTTTACTGGCCACAGCGAAAATACGAATTATCGATAAATTAAATCGCGTTCATTATGTAAGATGCTTGATCGATGCGGGCTCCCAGTGTGAATATGTAACTCATTCCCTTTGTAAACGCCTATCTTTATCAGTTCGTAAACAAGCTCGTTTTTCTGAAGTACAGGGAATAGGAGGCATTACGCAAAAAATAATAGGGATGACTGAATTCAGTTTTGCTTCGAGATTTATTAACGACAGTCGTCGCTATACCGCACAGCCATTGGTCGTTGAACGTATTACATCACATTTGCCCGATTCGAAAATTGATACGACGGCAATGAGTCATATCAGAAAACTGCAATTAGCCGATGATGAATTTGAACACCCAGGGCCTATAGATATGCTTTTAGGTGTAAATATTTATTGTGATATTTTATTATCAAATAAAATTAAAGGTTCAAGGCCTGATATGCCGTGCGCGATCGAAACCGCGTTAGGCTATATTTTGATGGGGACCGCTCCAGTGGTCTCGCTAAATCCCGCGCCGCCGCGTACTACATGCGCGTTCTCGACGGAGCCACTTCATAAAGTCGTTGAGAAGTTTTGGGCTACCGAAGAGTTACCATCGCGGAAATATTTAAGTCCCGATGATCAAAAATGCGAAGATATTTATACTTCTACTACTGTCCGCCGCGAAGACGGCAGTTACGTTGTTGATCTTCCCTTTAAAGAAAATCCTAGCAAGTTAGGTAATTCTTATATAACCGCTAAAAATCGTTTCTTTTTGTTAGAAAAAAGGTTTGCACGAGACCCCGAGTTAAAAATAAAATACGATGATATAATTCGCGAGTATTTAGCCTCCGGTATTTTAAGTCGTGCTGCGCCTAACGAGGGAGTCTCATCGCAGGGATTTTTTCTAGCGCATCATCCAGTTGTCCGTAATGACAAAAGCACTACTAAAGTCCGCCCCGTTTTGGACGGCAGCGCTAAAACAGATACCGGGTTGTCACTTAATGACATTTTACATACCGGGTGTAATTTACAGTCAAACATATTTGATATTCTACTAAATGTGCGAGTATTCCGTATTGCATTTTTTTCTGATGTAAAACAAATGTATCTTTCCATTCATGCCAACCCATTACACTGTAAATATCAACGTATCTTATACCGCTTCGAACCTAGTGAACCGCTTCAGATATATTTATTTAACCGCGTTACATTTGGTCTTAGATGTTCACCATATCTCGCACTACGTACATTACGTCAGTTGGCTGTCGACGAGCGCCACAGATGGCCTGAGGCAGCCAGCGTGTTAGAGCGAGATAGCTATATGGATGACCTGGCTTCTTCTGCTTCTTCGGTGGAAGAAGCAGCTAAGATAGCCAGGGATCTTATAGCACTTCTCAAGGCAGGCGGGTTCGAATTAGTGAAATGGGCTTCTAATTCTCCTGAATTACTCGAACAAATTCCCGAGTCTCATCGGCAACCCAGAACCGTATCTTTTGATAATGACAGTGTATTTAAGGTATTAGGTTTACGTTGGCTGTCAACAAGGGATAGCTTTGTGTTCGACATTAATAATCCTCCGACAACATGCACCAAGCGCGCCATACTTTCTACTACCGCACGTTTATATGATGTGCTAGGATTAGTAGGGCCTGTTATTTTATACGCTAAACTTATTATTAAAGAGCTTTGGCTTCTCAACATCGATTGGGACGAAAGGCCGCCCCAGCATATCGTAGAGCGTTGGCAACAATATTTAAATCAATTACCAATAATTTCACGTATATCGTTTAATCGTTATCTAGGAGTGGAAGTTGGTTCGGAGGTATCTATCGTCGGTTTTTCGGACGCTAGCGAAGCCGCGTACGGTTGCGTGATATACCTACACGTTGTAAACAATAACGAAGCACCGATCGTCTCGCTATTATGTTCAAAATCGCGAGTCGCTTCGGCTAAACCAAAAATAACACTCGCGCGCTTAGAATTAAATGGAATATTATTGCTTTCCCGACTTTTAAAGGAAGTGTACTGTACGATTTCAAAAAGGCATAAAATAAAAAACGTTTTTATGTTTTCGGATTCGGAAGTCGCTCTGTGTTGGTCGGTGTCGTCACCACACAGGTTCGATACTTATGTCGCCAACCGTATTTCACAGATTCAATCAAACGTATCGACAAATGATTTATATCATGTTGCCGGTGCGGATAATCCCGGGGACTTAATAAGTAGAGGCATGGAGCCAAAACTATTCATAAACAATAAACTGTGGTTTTCCGGGCCAGTCTGGTTATCGCAGCCTATAGATAGGTGGCCGCTAGTTAAGTTTGTACCTAATCGTATTGCGTTGCCGGAACAAAAAACCAAGGTACATGTATCCGTGAAAGCCGGTGACGTGGAGCACCCGTTATTAGTATTAGCAAAACGCTGTTCTACCTGGAATAAATTACTTAGATCCGTTGTGTATATTTTGCGTTTTACGAGACGCCTTACGCGTAATGATATTATAACGGCTGAGGATTTATCTGTTGCAGAAGATAAAATAATTAGAGCGCTGCAAACTGTTTACTTTTCTGAAGATTTAAAAAATATTCTGAATGGTAAAAAATGTTCGATTAAGTTACAGAAATTATTTCCTTTTGTGGCAGACGGTATATTGCGGGTTGGGGGTCGTTTGACAAACTCATCTTTAGAATATTCGTCAAAATATCCTATTATTTTGCCTAAACAAGATCATATAGTAAAATTACTCATTGATCATTATCACCGCGAAAACTTTCATGCAGGGCCGCAGCTCCTTGTTAGTATTTTAAAAACTAAATACTGGATCATTTCAGCTAGACGAGTAGTTCGACAAATAACGCAAAAATGTAATAGTTGTTTTAGGGCCAATCCTAAGGCAACGTTTCCACTGATGTCAGATCTTCCTAAGTGCCGCTTAGAACAATCCAAAGCATTTTTCCACACTGGAACGGACCTTTGTGGCCCAGTAAAAGTAACACCTTATCGAAGGCGAGGTATTCAGAGTATAAAAGCATATATTTGCATTTTTGTATGTTTAGTCACAAAGGCTGTACACATTGAGTTGATTTCCTATTTAACATGTGCTAATTTCGTTGACGCGTTTAAACGATTTATATCGCGCCGTGGCCCGTGTGCGTATCTGTATTCTGATAACGGGACCAATTTTGTTGCATCGAAAACGTATTTCAATGAATTACACGAGTTTCTAAAATCCGATGACTATTATCAGGCATTCGGTAATGAACTTGCAAAACATCGTATTACGTGGAAAATGAATCCGCCTACGGCTAGCCATTTTGGTGGTATATGGGAAGCCAATATAAAAAGTGCTAAGTCACTATTGTTTCGAACGATCGGGAAGCAAGTTCTTACGTTCGAGGAGATGACAACTGTCCTCACTCAGATCGAGGCGATATTAAACAGTCGCCCGTTGTATGTTCTGAGCTCTGACCCGTCCGAGCCTCTGTCCCTAACGCCTGCTCATTTTTTGTTTAACTCCCCGTTGGAGCGGTTACCAGCGGCGGATTTGTCCAAGGAAAACCCTAATTTGCTATCACGTTTTTCGTTAATGGACTCGCTAGTCCAATCGTATTGGAAAAGATTTAAAGCGGAATATTTACATAATTTGCAACAGCGCGAGAAATGGAATACTCCATCTAATCCAGTGGCGATTGGTACGGTAGTAATATTAAACGTGGATAACGCTCCGCCCTTGCAATGGCCTTTGGGGATCGTTACAAATGTCTATCCGGGGAAGGACGGTGTTACCCGAGTAGCAGAGATAAAAACAAAGAGTGGGACATACAAACGCCCGATAGTACGACTTTGCCCGCTACCGACTCAATAACTCAATTTGTTTTATAATCTTTAATTTAGTGATTAATTAGTTGTTTAAGTTGTAATAATAAATAGTATAATCCCGTGAAAACGGTACTTAGATTTAGAGGTTCGGTTACGGTAAAGGTTGTTAATTTTCAATAACTTTACTTCATAGTAAGCGATTGCACCCGCACTTGTAATTGTTAAGTTGAGCTTTATAGCTCTATTCTGACTGCTCTTGAAGGGGTCCCTTCAAAGGGGGGGGGAAATGAATGAACCCGAATTTATATATTTAATATTTTTTGTCATTGAAGGTAGAAAATTAAAAAATCCTTGTTAACGAATCACGTAGCGAGAGCGTGATATTCCCATCCGTCCCTACCTATATAAAGAGCAGTTTTTGTCATCGCGGGTTCAGTCCGGTTCAGTTAGTAACGAACAATCAACGTTAACGAATCTATGTTGCACCGCGCCTCGGAGTGAAATTATCACCGTTACTCTGCGCGATAACTCAGAACTACTTAAATTCCGCCAAGTGTGAAAAATCTGTATCAAGCAAAGAAGAATTATTGAGGGCCCTCTGAAGCTAGTTGAAGAACCAAAAAGGTTAGTGAAAGCTGCTCTAAATCCTTTCTTTATTCCCGAAATACAGTCCACTAAATTTTGTAACTTACAAATGGTATTAGAGCTACCACACTATCTACGAAAACAAATGAACATAAAACAATTAAAATTGATACCTTTGCTGAAGTAGTTTGGTGTTGGACAAACAAGACAAGCAAAAACACACACAACCGCACTTTACCCATTTTTTTTGTTTGTATGGTGCCTTGGACAGTGTATATTAATATGGTAAACTGGGCGCTAAACACCTTAAATATTGGGTTGCAATGAGTAGATAGAGTATGTAAACGAAATGAATACCAAACATTTTATTTGTACTTTGTACCTAAGAAATCGCAATCTCTGGAGACTCTATCTCTAGAGTACATCTAGATTCTAAACTTATGGTAATAAATTATTAAAATCTTAAGTGATTTATAAGTACGAGTGCATAATTAATATAATAACTCTATTCCAACTTTTTAAGTATTAAATTTTAACCTGTGATTCTACAATATTAAAATATTGTGTCAGGTTAATTCAATACCAAAATTACATCTGGAAAATGAATTAAAAATTATGCATACAGTATCCAATAAACTTAATAGCAGTACAGCAATTATTACAATACCCAGTACCCGATTTAAATAATGTAAATTATTGAATTGCATGTAAGCGTGCATTTAACTTTTGATTTTCACTCATTTCCACAATGTAAACGACATGAAATGAAAATGAATTTATTACTATTTATGTGTATTACTATGTATGTATGTTTTATGATATGAAAATTGATTATAACATTTTGTTTCACATGGTTTTGATCTTTGGTAGATTCTAATAAACTCAGATAATAATTTAGATTATTTAGTGTGTATTGTCATGTCTGTTTTTATTTCTTAGTCTTTGCTTCATCTCCTTCAGAATATTTAAAAATTGACGCAAAGCACTAATTGTTTTGAGTCGTTAATTAGAGGAGACATTGTGTAGAATTGGACATGGTTGGATATTATTGTCTTACGTGTTTCTATGGCTTCATTAGTTACGTCCTTAGCATACTAATCATATTGCCTGTTATCAGTTCTGAGATGGGTGTGAAGGTAAATTAGAGGACTTATTTACTGAAATATTTTTTTTTTATAAAATAAGAGGACAAACGAGCAAACGGGTCAAAATATGGAAAGTGATTACCGTCGCCCATGGACACTCGCAACATCAGAAGAGTTGCATGTGCTTTTCCGGTCTGGGAACAGAGTTTTAATGTTGTTAACTTTGTCCTATCTAATATTAAGGATGGAGAGACTAGCTATATAATATATACCCATAGGTTCTTCTCGCCGGGTCTGTTCCCAAAGCGATGTAGGAGAAGAAGAGATGATCATGTAGATGGAGAAAAAGTATTAGTTTGTTATCAATTTGTAATAAAACAATTTCAATTTATTTATTTATATACTTACCCCAGTTTTTAAGTTTAAGGGTTTTCGTGGTTGGATACCGCTGTCGATCCTGGCGACACAGGAGATACAGTGGTGGGAATGTGTGGTGGGCCAAAGCCCGATAAAAAAAAACATATCCACAGACGAACGTATAACCTCCTCGTTTTTGGAAGTCGGTTAAAAAATACCCCAGTTGTTTTATAGCCTGATATTACGTTCTTTATAAGAAGGTTAAACACACGAATGTTTATTTGTAAAAACAATGAACCTTAAAGGAAAAGTTTTATTAGCATAAAATAGTTCCTTTGCGTTTTGCATGTAGAGTTCTATAGTCTAACTTTATCACGCAATTCATTGACATTAGGTTTGGAAGTAGACAAAAAAATCACGCACCTTAAAAATACCAGCAAAATATGAAACTAAACAAAATTGGCCTGGAATTTTGCCATCATTTATTTTCATACATATAGTTGCCTTCCAATATTTTCTATTGCATCAAGCCAGCTAATCATAATATAGATAATTATTTCCAGAAAGTGTGGCCGTCTTTCAGTCTGTCTGCAGTCTGTTCGTCTGTTACCTCTTCGCTCCCAAACCGCTGAATCGATTTCGCTAAAAATGTAAGGTTCCGGCGCAATATTATAAGAATTTGCGCGCAAAGTAGTGTCATCTTGTATTGTTAAAAAATATATCTTTAGTGTAAGATGCAAAAGCTGTGAACATTTTCAAAAAAGACCGAATGAGATAAAATAGTAAACAAAATATCATTATTGAAAAACTTTAATTGAATAGTAAAATATTACAAACTTCATCTATACAAGTTGTAACAAAACTGTGATAATACTTGAGAGTGTGTATGCGTCCCTAATATAGAGTTCATCGTGAAAGTAGCAGCGCTTAAAGAGCAAAACATTTTTTTGTGATTTGTATAGGCAAGCGCCCACGCGTTATGAATTTTTCCATTCAAAGGTGAAAAAAAAGTAATTTTTTCAGCGCTGCTACTTTCACAGCGAACTCAATAGAGGGGACCTATACACCTTCTTAAGTATTATTACTTAGATTTGTTACATTCTGTATAATAAATTAGTATCCATCATTGTAAGAGACTCCAGGTTTTCTAGGTATGGTGCTGTTGACTTCTATCAGTATGGGGGTGTCGTCAGCTCTGGCGATCTTGTCGGAGCAGTCGTCGTGTTTGATCGGGAACACGTAGTTTACGTCCACGTCGTATCTGGAGATAAACCAGGACATTTAGATAACTTTAGGTATCAATATAATCCTCTGGTATCTATCCTCTGGTAGAGCTAGATGTTGGGACTGTAGTAACTTTTTCGGCAAAGAAAATTCTGATAATAATGTTATTAGAGACTTCATTTCAACATAGGGATTTAATATTCCTAGGGTTGTAAGTACTGTTCAAACCTACGAGTTCAAGCTCTCCCGAAGAACGGTCAAAACAATGATAATAATTATAATAGTGTCAAAATGATGATAATACTATAAGGGTAGCTCAAACTTTCTATTCAATAACATTAAGTTATGGCAAAAACTGCTGTTAGCAGTAAGACCGCCTATTTGTATATAGTTTTACTTTATTGTGTTTTTTAAGTATAGTTTTAAGTTGTATGTAAGTACAAATAAAGTATAAATTTCTATTCTATTTTATTAAAAAATAGAATTTATTAAAAATCGAATCCACGCAAAACACTAATTAAATATTATGTCAATTCATCGATTGTGACAAATTGAGCTATGTCTTACGAAATCAACATCAGACTCCATAGACTTCTATAAAGTATACCTCGGCAATTTATCCCTCAGATATGCCATCACATTCTTCGGCAGTGTCGTCTTGCGAGACAGCACGAAGGCGCTAAGGTATCTCGCACCCTCCCTCTGCTCAGCACAATGCAGCAGTAGGGACCAGGTTTTGTACTCCGTGTCCAGGACGTAGGTGTTATAGATTCCGTCGTCTGAAAAAAATAAAAAAATTGGTAGAACTGTCAATATGCTTGACTCGTAGTTAACCGAGTAAGCAGAATTTAAAGACTCTATGCGCTTCTTGGGTTTGCCCTTAAGAGGAGACGCTAGGGCCGTTCTTCCATGCAAACTTTGTCCCCTGTTTCCTCTCTGAATAATGCCGGTAGAGTTATAATTTTTTTCCTAAATATCTATAGCCACTATTAGCATGTCCCTATGTGTTCCTTCTTTTCATAATTTAATTATTAAAAAATATATGAACGTTCAAAAACCAAAAAAAAATATATCCAGAACTTCCGCTGTGTTCAAACATCCAGAAAACAAATTTGGCTAGATTATAAAAAAACAGGAACACAGCTCAAGCATTGCTTTGATTTTTAATGAAAAAGTCCTTAAATCCGTTAATTTTTAGAGAAGAAATCAGGGGACAACGAATCGTTGGTTTTCTGTTCTTTTATTAATTGATTAATCTGCAGCTGTTGTCTCTATCGCAATCTGCGGAGAGAGGCTTGAGGTTAGGGAGACAGCAATAAATTTTACAAATACTTGTTTTTCATTTCTTTAGCCCTTGGTGTATCCTCTTAACATTGGTCGTGTGTCAGTCTTAGTTCTATAACCTCATTTGATATCTAAAAACTTGTGGATGACTGATTTAGCTAATGATTTTAGTCATTCAAACCGTTCAGTTAAAACTGAATAAATCTTTGCATGCTATTCATTAACTTTGTAATATTCTAAGATGCAGAATAGTTAGTATGGAAAATTAACTGGGTGTAGCCATCCGTTAGTGAAATCTTTAGAGCAATAAAAAACCGGTAACGAAACCAATGCCGGCACGTATGTTCATTGTAATTGGTCGGATATAATAAGTAACCTAGACGTAATTAGGAAATGTAAAGAATTAATATTATTATACCTAATAATATGTACTTGATGCGTTTTGAGGATTTTCTCGGGGCTTAGTGGAATAAAAGCTTAAAAACTATAGTTTTAGGATACTCATATTCTGGATATAAGATAAGAGAAGATTCGTTAATTCAGAAAATATTAAGAGGCCTACATATAATTTTTTCTGTTTTCTAGAACTTGTAACTCGTCCTATTCTATTTCCTTTAACATCATCCTATCATTTTTGTTGATCTTCATCTTATACGTCATCTGACATCTCGTAATTCTACCACATTTCCTGGGTCTCTTATCCTTTGGTACATAATTTACAAGACCTTCTTGATCTGCATGTAATTTTCTAAGGGCATGTTTTATTACTTCCTCATAAGTGCCGAATAGGCTATCCACCAATTAACTTGACAGATCGAGTATGGAGAATCTATCAAAAAAGTTGTGAATAGCCTATTCGGCACTTTATCAGGAAGTGGTGAAACAGGCACTAATTCTACTATATTATCTTCTAGATAAGGGGTCATATATCTCACACATCATCTCCTACTGCATCATCTATGATCTACTTCTATAATATTATTATGTCTTACACGTCATCTCCGCATGCGTCCAGTGAGCTGGCTCAACGAGGTCCACCTTCCATGTGATGTTGCCCAGCAGGTTCTCCCCTATCGGATCGTCAGCAAAGCGGTAAGTGAAATTCATTGTCACCCCCGGCGTCAGTTCTACGGTGCCGTCTGAAATCGTTTAATATTATTGATGTCTTTTGTATGAGTATAGCCAATCTAATTATTATACTTTTATATACTTTTTCCTTTTAAACCAAACTTTAATTCTAATCCATAATCCGTACTTAAATACGTCTTAATACTAAAAATGCGAAAGTGTGTCTATCTGTCTGTCTGTCAGTTACCTCTTCACTCCCAAACTGTGTCCCGGGAAAGGACATAGGAAACTTCTTACTCCGGTAAAATGAATGGTCCCCGCGCGATAAGCAAATTATGGCGCAAGGAGGTTTCGGGCGTTATATTCAGTATCTTATTTACCAAATGAATGAAAAATAAGGACAAGTTTTAAAATCCACAGATGTGTTCGCCTGCACGAATGAAATAGCAATAAATTTTGTTTGACTTCTAATGTAAAATGGCAGGAGGCTTACTTTCATACTGAACATGGTCGTCCTGCGTGAAGACAGACTTCATACAGCTGTAGGACAGTGCCTCCTCTTCACTTGCATAGTACTCTACGACGTACCAATCACCAAGCATCTGGAAAAATTAGAATACAGATTTTTGGTAGAATACTAAGATGTTATTATAGTCATATTATACACTTTGGGAACTTTGTGAATGTTGAATTTGCTTTTAAGCTTGGACAGGCGTTTATTTTTATTTAAATCCACTAAAGCAGTGTTTTTCAACCTGTGGGTCACAACTCACAACCCCCTGGGTCATTCATACCAATGTATGATCGCATTGAAAATCACTGCACTAAAGAAATATTTCTTTTCCTTATTCAAACCAAATATTATGTAGATTGTAAAAAATTGCAATTTACAATCTACAGAAATATCCTAAATATACAATGTTTCAAAAATGGTTCTACACTGTTTAGAGTTTAAGAACACACCCATAATTTGCATGTATGAAAGTCAATACAAGTCCCGTGATTTATTTAACTTCACTTTCTATCTAACGTTTTATCGTAATCTCCATCGTTTCATGGCCAATAAAATTTAACTCTATTTGCATAATCTTGAAAACTTTAAAAATTCCTTTCATTTATACCGACGCGACGTTTATGAAAGACATAAGTAGAAGAACCAGATAATTAACATTGTTTAACATAAGGACTCATTTTTTCCCTTATAATTTTGACAAACCTTGTAACTTACGTATAATCTAGCTAATATTATATCCACATAAAATCCACAGTTTTTTTTATTTCGTCCCTAAAGCCACCTTAAATGCAAAAAACGGTAATTTCTTAACTGTTACTTACCTGATTCTTCCACTAACGTCTTCAATGATCAATGCAAGATTATCATATAATTTAGGCTGTATTTGGCATTATTGATATCTTGCTATTACTATTTATTAACATACTAACAAGTACAATTAATTTAGTTTCACTTTCAAAATAACCTTAAACCTTTATAATTTCTTTCTAAACGAAACTTAAAGTTATGCCTGAAATATTTTACTGTCATTCAAATTCATATTTATTATTTTGTTTATTCAGAGTCTATTCCGACAATAGTTGTAACGAGTCGTAATTAGTTTTAGTTTTAGTTGGATAGATAACAATAATTTTATTTTTATTATTTTGTTTATATTCAGAGGCTCTGAAATATCTATCTATAAAGAGGCTCTCAAATTTCGACAATGACAGTAATGAATAATTAGTTAAAGGATAGGGGACAATTTTAGTGTTATTTTTATTCATGACAGGCTCTGGTATTAACTATTAGTCACTTCATCACTGCTACTACGAGTAAATAATAATATATTATATGCTACTGCATACAGCAGTTATAGCTCTCTACTACGTATGTAGAGTTAATTACAAGATAAAGTTATCTACACTACATCCGTCACCCACGCACTCAGCTGTCGCAAACTCGTTACATACTTTTGAAATTCAAAAGTTTACTAAAAAAATTCATTTAGGTGGTAGGTCCCTAGAATATTGTGTTTTTAAAAGGAAAAAATATATTAGAAGTTTTTTTATATATCATCAAATCATCATCAAAAAACGTTTGCGTGTGCGTATCATTTGGAGGGAGAATGATAAGTTTATCTTAAGGGCTGGTTATTCCAAATTCACGTTTCTAGAATGAGTTTTTTTGATAGAAAGCGTCATTCAAAAAAACTGAAAAATATATACATGTATAGATGCATCTTTTAACTAGTGCTTTCATTGGATAGAAACACAATACAGATAATTTGGCTCGATAAAAAAAATCCGAAACAACATCGATTTTAAAAGCATTTTGAGTTTTATAGGACTTACAGAGACTCAATCAAAAAATAATTTGGACAGTTCGATAGCCATTAAAATTTAACAGGGAAATCATTGGATAGATGTTTAGTTATAATATTTGTATCTAAGTAAAACGGGTTTTTCTCCTATTTCGCCCTATCATGGACGCGGCGAGCGTCGTAAGCGCCACCGTACAAGGCGCGCTGATATGAATTTTATTATAATGACATTTAGGTCGATATTCGCACTGACAGAAATCGACCTGCTAATATACGAAGAACGGGCCCTTAATTACCAAAATCATTTGAGTGTTATTGTCCTAGCAGGATAGAGAGAAATTCACTAATTAAACTCACGAGTCCTAGATCTTTCACTCGTAAGTCGTAAGTGAAAATATTGGTATATCTTTTCCACCCTTACTAGATGTCGAATTTGATAATATTTTAGTGATGAGTCATACACACATGCACGAAAATATTGGTGAACATTTTCAAGTGTCTGTGAGGGAGATAAGCAGAGATGGGCTTACTGTCTACCGCTACTGGACTTTAACTTTACATCAAATATGTCTATCTCCCTAGTTCTACATTCTGTATACAGATTACAGGGTGTAACAAAACTAAGTGATTATACTTTAGAGTTTAGGGTGTGTACGTGTTCCTTGTAGAGATTTCACTGTAAAAATTTTTTCACTTTTGTATGGGCGAGCGCACAGGGCGAGCGCCCCGGCGGCGTCACGACTCACGAGCTTCCCCATACAAAAGTGAAAAAAAATTGGTCTTTCAGAGGTGATATTCGAGTCCCTTATGTAGATAAGGGACACATACACTCCTTAAAGTATTATCACTTAGTTGTTACACCTTGTATAAATTGCAGAATACAACAAAAGAGGAGATCTCTTCTCTTCTTAAAGTATCTCACCTGTGTCAAATCAAAATGCGGGACCGCCCTGACTTCTGGACATTTCCTTTTATTTATCACCTTGCTATTAACACTTATAAACAGCAATAAAACACAAAACACCAGTGACACCCGCGACATGGCAATAAAAATAACGCAACCGTTAAAAACTGACTAAAATAAACTTTAATTTAAATCGCACGATTTAAAATTTAGGCAAAAATTTTAACTGAAATTCCCACAACTGAAAAAAAAATACAGAAATATTATTTTTATTATACGTATTGTATACTCGGCTATTGTTATTGTACTAAACGGGAGTTATTATGTATGGGACATTTGTTAATGTTCGCTGTTGGAATACCATTATCAGGCAATGAATCATGCTTCGATATTTTTAAATTCTTGTACCGTGCTGTGACGTCATCCACCCTTTGATGTAATGGTTAGAAACTTTTAGGTTACTTACATCACTACGTCTTGGATAACAAAGTGTCTTGCCATATTACCAAGTTATTATTATAAATACATTTGTGTGCACTGTGCCTGTTACTTCTACATTTAAAAATAAACCTTTATTGAATTTTGCCCGATAGAATCGTGCCAAATTCAATAAAAGTTCATTGAGAGCCCTGGTTTTTTTTTTTAATTAAATAAGGGGGCAAACGAGCAAACGGGTCACCTGATGATAAGCAACTACCGTCGCCCATGGACACTCGCAACATCTGAAGAGCTGCAGGTGCGTTGCCGGCCTTTTAAGAGGGAATACGCTCTTTTCTTGAAGGTTTGCAGGTCATATAGGTCCGGAAATATTGCTGGTGACAGTTCGTTCCAGAGTTTTACAGTGCGCGGCAGAAAGTTACGCGAAAATCGCACTGTGGAAGACTGCCACTCATCAAGGTGATGAGGATGGTATGTTTTTCGCGTGGGACGATGGCGAAAAGTTGCAGGTGGTATGATTCCGAACAATTCCTCAGAGCACTTCCCGTAATACAACCGATAGAGGATGCAGAGTGAAGCTACATCTCGGCGTAATTCCAAGGGGTCCAAGCTGTTCGAAACACTATGGCAGTCAACAATTCGAGCGGCCCTTCGTTGGATACGATCCAGAGGGAGCAGTTGGTATTTTGGCGCCCCTGCCCAGAGATGAGAACAATATTCCATGTGAGGCCGAACCTGCGCCTTGTAGAGTTGTAGGCGTTGGTCCGGACTGAAGTACTGTCTCGCTCTGTTAAGAACACCAAGCTTCTTCGAGGCTAACTTGGCCTTACCCTCTAGATGATATCTGAACTGGACTTCGCTCGATATGTTGACGCCAAGTATCTCAATGCTAGGGGAGATGGTTAAAGATGTGCCCTCGAAACGAGGATATATGACCATTGGTGACTTTTTAGTGGTGAACACGCAGACTTGTGTCTTGGCGGGGTTAAATTGGACTAAGAATGGATTTATAAATAGGCTGCATAAGCCGCGGTCTAGGGGCAGCAGCGTCCTAGGGGGCAGCAGATTTCGGTTTCTACAGTTATTTTCAGAATGTAAGATACTACCGGTACATGAGCGACTTATGTTATCGATAGCAGCTGAACATTGGAATAGTGATGAGTTTCTAACTTATATAATGCGAGAGAGGCCATTAAGAAACAAAGATTATGATCTAATGGTTGTTCCTTCCTGTAATAATTACTATGGAGAAAGAAATAGAAAACATCTAGTACCAAAAATATTTAACAAGTTACCTAAAGATTTGTTAAAGAATAAGACTACTATGACAAAGAAAACTTTTGTTAGAAATGTCAAGAGATTTTTGCTCAATAATAGATTGAATTTGTGATTATGTTAGATAAGCATAGAAATACCAAACCTTAGGCATCCTAGTAGTTTTGCACACTGATCCCAAGACTGAGTCGTAGGGCTAGGATACCTGAGGTGCTCTCATGTAGGTCATGCAGACATACTCGCATCTCTAACTATACTGTATACTGTGTACTGAATACCTACTAGCTATATAATAATATGATAAATTGTAAGGTATTGTGAGCTAATTCTGCCTACAAACTGCAATGCAGTTTGGCAGAAGTAAAGGTGTTTGCTGGTGTTGTAAGTGTGTATTGAATAAACCTTTTTTTCATTTTTCATTTCATTTCATTTCGTGCATGGAACTTACTTTAGGAGGTATCAAGTTCTGATGGTCTACCTAACTTTCGATAAAGACGTATGAATTTAAATTTTTATCTTATTTTCTTCGGGATAACTGTAGAACCGTCTTCCACTGCTGGAGATTTTTGACGGTTGCTGCCCACTGCCGGATGGGGTATCTAAAGAATTAGACATTGAGGTGGTCTAGCAGTGGAAAGCAACTGTCATAAGTGTCGAGCAGTCGAAAACGAGAGTAGTTACGGCAGGGCTAAAATGGTCGCTTAGCAATCCCTGTTCGTTTAGTTTAGCAATTCGAATGTCAAATTTAGACCAATTCAATTGGTCTAAATTCGTACTAATTTGACAATTCGTGACTTTGACAGTTTTGACAATTCATTTTCTGAATTGATTGAGAGGATTTGCTAAACGACCATTTAACCGCGCTGGTCGTTTTTACCTCTATAGTGATCATTAACAGGAAAATTTTTAGCTTTATAAAATGACGAAAGTCTGGCTCTTGGGCCATTTACTAAAACAAGAGTCATTCAAGATCGAATTATCGTTTCACTTTCGAATATAATTAATAAAACTTACATTCGATAAATCTTTATAGGAACTGGTTTTGAATATATTAGCGAGATTCGTGTCAACTAGCTATGCGACCCACATGTAAACTTTATAATACTTATAAATTACATTTTTTATATGATATGAAATTATATCCATACATATTAAGCGACTATGGATTCTGTGATTGAGATTAATTTTATAGGCGTCCATTATAAATTAAATTGAGATACATAATATTATCCAAACAAAATAGTTACTAATCCTTCTAGTGGTATTGATGCGAAAATGTATCAGTTTGTCTGTTACCTCTTATTGTTTAAACCACTAAACTGAAAAAAATTCGGTGCAGATTATGAAAACATCTGGTTCTTAACATACATACATAATATTACATTAACATTTAGATACATAAAATATGTTGGGATTTCTCGCAGTAGTTTCATAAATTCACATACCATTCATTACAATTATTGAGGTGGAAACTCGGTGGACAATAGATACAAAGGATGCTAAAAGATTTTGTTCAGGTACTTTCGTTAGTCCTAGCCAAAGCAGCTAAATAACAGCTCTTGTATTATTTATTGCGTTCCAGGTCCTTAAAATTCCCAACTATCAGCCTCTAGTTCTTTATTTATACAACGCCATTATTAATACCGGGTTTGTTTAGCTTGTCTGGCCGAGACATTCGTGCCAAATCACACTCTCTGTGTAGAAATTGTAGACATACAAATTACCAAACCTAATAGCTAGTGGTCTTATCAGAAAACGTGTTTACTTTTGTTCTGAGCTCATTTTCACCGCCCTTATCTGTTTATTATTCTGGTTCGTACGCGCTTTGAAAACTCTAGAGGTTGAGAAAGGCCTATGAGCATCGAAATACTTAGCTATGGAAGAGTAACTGAGTCATAAAATGGTTCCACGAAATGTACACCAACGCTTACTTTTACTTTTTGGCTGGGCACATTCCGGCCGGTCATACAATTTTCGCTAATAAGTTCAAGCTTTGAATCGATGTCAAAATTAGTATGAATTTACGTGCTTCTATAATAATATTTTAATAATGCCTTAGTTACGTGTTCATGACAATAATGAAAGACGTGAGTGGAACAACCAGATAATTATCATTTTATTACATCAGCCGGCCTAAGATGCGCAAACGGGAAAATCTCGGGATATCTCACTCTCGTCTGTAGTTATATTGTCGATAAAGACATACGGTCGTATGAATAAAAACTTAGCGAAGGTTTACAAAAGCTTTATAAGCCTGTTGTAAAATTTAATATGAATAAACGTTCTCTAACAGTGCTCTAACACCTTTTTAAGGTGACAGCTGTCAAAAATTAGCGCATGTTTGATAAGCCTGATATAAACCTATTTTAAGCATAATCGTTATGAATAAACGTTTGCTAACAGTTGTTTAGGCTCGAAACGTCAAATAGGAGTTCGCTAACTTTAGTGACGCCTCGGACCTACTTTAAGACCATTTTAAGAGATTGAAATGGACGAAATATCGAGTATTATCGCGATTTCTGACATTATTGCAATTTTTGAAGGAATTTCTAGCCGCCCTCGTCGACAAAAAGTATACATATAATAAGATAATAATAACTCCATTTGACGACTTAAAAATATTTTTATTAGTACCTGCATGTTAGGGGCAGAGGGCGCTGCGCGTTGATAGTATTCCTGTTCTCCAATAGATGGTGTTTTTTAAATATTTTTTTTGAGTAGATTTTTTTAACTCATGAAATAACTCTATTCCTTTCGGGTGTCCTTTGACACCTCTCAAGTTTTTTTTTCTACAAAATACTCATTGAATTTCATTGAATTTGACACAATATTGATGATTGAACACAATAAATTGGCACACTACCAACATTACCAAAAAAAGAATACTATAAAACGTCATCTAACAGTATTCAAGCTAGCGAAGGCTTAGCAAGCGTTTATTCATATGGAGTGTTATAAGACGGTTTTTAACTTTAGCGAACATTTTAGCTAGAAAACTGTTAAAACCTTCACTAAGATTTTTTTATTCATACCACCGTTAATGTCAAAATCATCGATAGATTTTGACGACAGATCTACACGAGAAAAAATGTATGTCATGTTAGGGTCAATAGAGATGAAGAGAAAAGCCATCAAACATGGAGAAAACGTGTTAATAAAATTTTCTCGTTGGCGTATGCTAGAGCTGAAGGACAATAATTACTCATTTTTTCCCTTATAATTTATACAAACCATGTAACTTTCTAGCTAATGTATCTGGCTATACATAAAATCCACATTTTTTGATTTTCCCGGCCCTAAAGCCATGGAGGCTTACTTACCTGTTTCTCCACCCTGTCTTCTATTAGCCATTTTCGAGCTGCAGTCCAATGCAGTACGAAAGGTATAGTTCTATGCATTGTACTTCAACGCCAATGCTATCTCCAGACTGTCATCGTAGAATGACGGAAAAATGTTAACGTTACACTTTCGTTCTTCTCGTACGTGTTTTGGAATGAATTCTGAAGATGAGTAGTCGATAGTAATATCGATTTTATGATAATCATGCTCTTTCAAATTCTCTGATCTCATTTACCAGTTGTGCTATGTTTCTAGTTTCTAAATATGCTTCCTGATTTTACTATATATTTTTATTCTTGTTCTCCCAAACATGCTTCTTGGTTGTTATTACCAATTATATTATTATAGTATTTCTTTAATAGGTTAATATACAATATGATAAAATGATTATGGTTAAAGTAAACTTACAGAGACTTTGAAATAAGGTCATAATCATCATATTCAAAAATGTCTACATTTTGTATGTCCTTAGAATATTATATCCTCTATATTCTAATATGTCCACTACATCTTTAAATGGCATCTTATCTTAACTTCTGTAATGTATATCTTGAAATATCTCAATATTATCATCCAGATTCCAGGCAATGAAATATAGACCGTGCGTTCTTTATTCAATTCGTATCTTAAATATTATTTCCATACTCTACAGTAAAATTATCATACTCTATAGTCTACATTTCTTATAGTGTAATTATTTATACAAGGTGTATAAAAACTGACGAGTGACGATACTTTAGGGTTTGTATATACCCCTTATAGAGCTCACTGTGAAATTAGTAGCACTGAAAGAGCAATTGTTTTTCGATTTGTATGGGCAAGCGCCCGAGCGTCATGAATTTACCGATACAAAACTTAAAAAAAAAACCTCTTTCAGCGCTGCCACTTTCACATATAATTCATAATGTAGTATCTAATTTTAGAAAATTAAACAATTCGGGGCTTATTTTCAAGTATAAAAATGAATTATAAAATCGAAGATTTTGGGTTGGGCGACTAACCTTAAAGTAATATCACAGTTTTGTTACACCCTGAATATTATACGCTTTAACAGAATTATTATACTTTACAATATGTCTCATCGATGACAATAGCTTTGTCCACACTGTGCCTTTTTTGTTCATCAAGGGCATGCGTTATAGCGCAGTCAACAGCGAACGTGAGGCACGCCCGTGACGCGCGCTAAAATCGTAGCGCTCGCTATGACACTTTTCTTTCAACGCGGGTGGATTTTGACGCATTCAATTATTGAATATGCCAAACGGAAGTTAAATAAAAAGATGACGAAAATTGAAGATGAAATTGCATAATGTGGACATAGCTATTGAGACATGTAAAGTTCATAATTATATTCATTAATTATATTAAGTGTTCATTCATTAATATTAGTATTCATTCATTAATTAATCATATTAGTATTCATTCATTAATTATATTAAGTATGATATTTTATGCAATTTGTATTTAAATTAGATATATATAATATAATATAATATAATGTTAGTTTTAGTTATATTTAGATTGCTCTTCATATATATATATATTTTTTTCCCATCCTTTCGCACTATTGGCACCTACACAATTTTGTTTCTGAACACCTAAAGGTTGACTGGTAGAGAATGCCATTTGGCATTAAGTCCGCCTATGTACCAAAATTGTGCAAAAAGTATAAATAAATAAATAAATAAAGTAGAACTATCGTTATCATAATGATATTATTCCTAGAATCTCCATCTAAACGTCTCTATATCATTTCTCGTATCAATATCGTGGCAAAACATCGTCCAATCGATCATTAATCACGGAGTGAGAATGTTTCAATTAAGCCTAGACATTTTGATTCATCATCTGATACTTCTAATTAACAATCGTTTCTATTGATTTTAATTACGATCCCATTCTTCAAAGCCGATTGGTTTTCTAGACAATTTGTCTTTAGATTAGTTTTAAATGAAATTACATGAAAATTATTGAAGACATGATTGCATAAATAACATTTTATTATATTATGAGAATAAATACTCAGTTTCTTCCTTATAATTTAAACGTCATACCTTGTAACTTGCCTACTTCACTATCTGGCTAATACAGGGTGTAACCAAACTAAGTAATAATACTTTAGGGTGTGTACGTATTCCTCGTAGAGAGTACACTGTGAAAGTAGCAGCGCTGAAAGACCAATTTTTTTCACTTTTGTATGGGGAAACTCGTGACGCTCGGGCCCTATAGCAAAAAAAAATTTTCGTCTTTAAAAATTAATATTTTCAAAAACTAATATTTTCAAATTGTTAGTTAGCCACTTCATCTACACACGTCTTAAATTTTCTCTAAGTATCACAATAATATTCTTAGATCATACGTCTTGACTATAGTCATTAGCCGTCTTCAGTCGCAAATAGCCCGGTAACACGAACAGCAATCATCTAGTCAATTTTCTGTATCACATGTCCAGTTATCAATACAATATTATTATCTACACTACTATTATAAAGAGGAAAGATTTGATTTTTTGTTTGTTTGTTTGTTTGTTTGTTTGTTTGTTTGTTTGTTTGTTTGTTTGAGTCGAATAGGCTCCGAAACTACTGGACCGATTTGAAAAATTCTTTTGCTATTGGAATCTTACATTATTTCTGCTGAACATAGGCTACATTTTATTTTGGAAAAAAGTAGGGTTCCGTAAGATATTTGAGTTTTTCGGACGCAAGGTGTAAAAAATCAGCTAGAAAAGTTACTTATTTTGCGTACGCTGCTTAAACTATAAAAGATAGAACCATAAAATGTTCTAAGTAATTGTAGATCTTATAAATATCTACAAAAAAGTCCGCGACACACTATACCTATCTATGTCGAGTGAGGCACAATAACCATTTATTTATTTAAAAATCCTGAATTTTTTTTGGACTACATTTAAACGGATATATTTTACTCACGCTATTAATCCTTATCAAAATAAATTATTTTATCACTAAGTACAGTTTATGTAGATAATATTTGGTCTTTGAATGATTAAAATTGGACGTTTGGTTTTGAAATTATGGCGAAATTAAAATATTACGATAGTGGGCGTCACCAAAGCGCGTGCGGGAGGAAGACATTATTCTGTTGTGGAAATGAAAATTCTGTACATAAAAGATATGAAATGACACCCGAAATTACACCTTTGTCACTACATCGCTATAGAAGCCAAAAATGTGGTTAGTTTTTTGTCTGTCTGTCTGTCACTCTTTCTGTCTGTCTGTATGTTTGTTCCAGCATCACACGAAAAGTACTGATCCGATTTGAATGTGGTTTTCGCAGATATATTTATCTTCTTCCAACTTAACATCTGGTGTATAAAATTTTTCCCCCCACCCCTCTAAGGGGACAAAAGAGGGGGTCAGATTTTGTATCAAACCTTTTTCTTTAACACGAAAACTACTGATCCGATTTGCAATACGGTTTTCACAGATATATTATATTTGTCTTCTTCCAACTCAACATCTGGTGTATAAAAATCCTCCCCCCCCTCCCCTCTCAACCCTCTCTGGGGACCAAAGAGGGGTCAGATTTTGTATACAACTTTTTTCTTTAGTGGACTTACTTCATATTAGGTATTAACTGTGTTTTTCAACTTAACATCTGGTGTATGACCTTCCCCCCCCACACCCTCTTAGGGGACAAAAGACAAAAGGTAAAACATGACTGTATCAACTGATGATGTAGAAAATATACTTTAAATGGCAAAACAACGTTTGCCGGGACAGCTAGTGTTTGTAATAAAATTATAGTTATGTACGGTTAGCAAAAAAAACATAGGTACTAATGATAACTTTAACAACTTTAACTTAAAAAAAACTGAACTTTTTCTGTTAATTACCTGAAAATAAGGGTGAATCTCATTATTTTCTTGTTTAAAAATCATTTTTATAAAAATTATGAACAATTACTAAAATAATATAGCTACTTCTGTGTTATAGCAATAAATATAATTATTGTGAAAGTAGTAAAAATAACATTAAAACAAAATAAGGTTACGAACACATCATTATTAATTATTATTACATATATTATGTGCAGATATTGTAGGTAATGTCTTAATAATAATTTGCAATTATCTATTTTAGAGTGCTTAGGAGCTGCTTCCATTTTACATTGACGTAAATAAATTAATTAAGTCAAAGTATTATCCGGTCTACAAACAACTACGGCACGTAAACAAAATTTAATCCATACTAATATTATAAATGCGAAAGCGTGTCTGTCTATCTGTCTGCCTGTCTATGCCTATTCACGCCCAAACCGCTGAACCGAAGTGCCTGAAATTTGATATGTATATACTTTGAAGCCCAAGAAAGGATATTGGACGGGGGAACCGTATAATTTTCTCTTTAACGGGGGACGCGCGGGAACCGTATATTTTTCAGGGATAAAAAGTGTCCTATGTCCTTTCCCGGGACTCAAGGTATCTCCATACCAAATTTCAGAAAAATCGGCTCAGAGGTTTGGGCTTGAAGAGGTAATAGACAGACACACTTTCGAATTTATAATATAAGTAAATCGTATGGATGTAGCTGCTTTTGTCTGTCTATTACCCTTCTAATGTTGCAGATAAATAAGTTACCCACTTTATAAATGTCTTGTTGTAGGGTATTGAAATTTCCCCTACAAAATACTCTTCACTTGAAAGGAATATTCATTCATAGACCTCTATATTCGAGTCTAGTTCTTTGTATCGTACACAGTATCAATAATATATAGTAGATCACCTTCTAACTAGACCGCAATCTTTTGCACGCACACATATAATTTTCGTTAACTTGAGCACAGCAATGATAATATTCATTGTTCTCAAGTTATATGAAGCGTCGTAAGCGCGGCCACTTACGGTTCTTGATCGTTTTGATCCCTGGTTTTATTGAAAGCAAACATAATATGAACAAGTTCATAATAGTTTATTTGGGAGTAGCCACCCCAACATTTGTCTTTGTGATGCACGAAACTGATTTTAAGTTGGCAGGATTGCAATACTGTATATATTTATATTGTGTATCGTGTGTTTGAGACCCAGGGCATGTGCGATCTCTCCACGAATCTCAATAAGTCTGCGCCTGAGGAATCCTAATTTCCACAAGTAATGATCACTTTCCTAACATTCTATCGAGTACACAGTGTGTCCTACACTTGAACCGTACAAAAACACAGCTTTTTCTAGAAGTGAGGCCGGTATTTGCATGCAGCACACTATATTACACTATGATAGCTCGTGTAACAAAAGCGTATTCTTGACTAAATGTCGCCCGCAACTCCGTTGCGCCAAAATTTGTTTATCTCGCGGAAACCGAACATTTTTCCGGGACGAAAATATCGCAGCAATTTTTGTCATTTCGAAGCAAGTTTAACATTTTGTAGCAACTTTGACACTTCGTAGCAAACTTGACACTCCGTAGCAAACTTAACACTTCGTAGCAATTTTGACATTTCGTTACAAGTTTGACACTTCGTAGCAAACTTGACACTTCGTAGCAAACTTGACATTTCGTAGCAATTTTTGTCATTTCCGGGGCCTTTCGTAGCAATTGTAATATTTTATAGCAATTACTATGATATTTCTTAGCAAGTTTGACACTTCGCAGCAAACTTGACACTTCGTAGCAAACTTGACATTTCGTAGCAATTGTAATATTATGTAGCAATAACTTTCACATTTCTTAGCAAGTTTGACACATCGTAGCAAACTTGACACTTCGTGGCAAACCATTTCGGAGCAATTTTAATACATCCCGGAGAAATGTACGATTCCCGCGCCATAAACGAAATTTAGTGCAGCAGAGTTGCGGGCGTCATCTAGTTACTTATAGATAAATCGTATCAGGCAACTGGTAGTAATTAATACTCCAAAGTAATGGTGCAAGATTGGCCAAGACCAAGGTTTGTAGAAATTAAAACAAACGTCACTCGTGTGCCTTGCGGGTAGAAAGTCACGGATGTAAGGTTTTTACGGCGGGGGAAAAGCTCCGTCCATCGGACGTCCTTGTACATTCATTAACTTTTTGATCGAATAAATTATGTTAATTAGTTTGATTCCTATTTCCGAATTTGTTAAAACTAAGCTAGGACGTTTAAATTGTGTCTAAGAAGACATGAGTGGATGAAGTTAGTAGCTAAAAATTTTTAAACTGTTGTCTTTTTGCACAAATGGAGGATTCAGGACCGATAAAAGGCCGACAACGCACTTGCAAGTTTCCTGATAGGTCCACGGGCGACGGTAGTTGTTTTCAAATATCAGGTTTGCTTGTTTGCCCCCTATTGAAAAAAATATTTTTACGAAGTCGGGTTAATGTTTTATAACCTACCCGTTTCTTAATTCTGGACTGTCGGACATCCCGGGTCAGTCCTGTATTAAATCGACCTACAACAAAGTATTCCATGTCAGCACAGTAATGGTTGGAAAGTACGCGTTTGATTCGCGGGACCACCTCGGCGTAATCAATCGTCTACATAAAAAATTACGACATCAATTTACTGACGTGCTCGTCGAAAAAAACGATTAACCTTTGTTTACACTTTGAATACCTTAATATCATCGTTTAAGATTTCAAAAATTTTTTGAGAGATTGTTTTCTTCTTATTAACAGACCCTACTCCTACGTACAAAATGCGACATTATTAATTTATTTCCTTGATTTCACCAAAAAACAGCTATTAAAACATGGACAGCATCATGGCAGCAGTAAAAACATGGACATCGGACAATAATTCAGAATTGTTCAAGTTATTTTGTGGCAAACCGATATTTTGTATATATTTTAAACAATAGAATACTTATTTAAAGCACATTTTACTATTTTTTGTCTGAATTCTGGAATATTCTAATGACAACCCGGATTGTCCTTAAGCATGAGTTATAAAAACTGAAAGCTGGACAGTCGGACAGGTCCGCCGGACGCGTCAGACACACTGACATACATATTTACCTCGTTTATATATATTTAACCATTCTCGCCGCACGCCGCTTAGCATTTCATTGTGATGGATTGTGATGAATTACAATGGTCGAATCACTTGGAATATGCTTTAGAACGGCTTCAAACAATCATGTCTCTACAAATAGATAGAACTCATAGTAATTTCGCTATTATTTTTTCTACTCTAATTCTACGTAGGAGTTATTTTATAGGGTTCAAGTTTGTGCGCAATACACAAGAATGCTCTTTCTGTAACTGGCGTAACTGATGAGATGGCCATCACATCTGGCGAGAGATAAGGCACTCTATATGTATAAGGAATTCTTATGTTAGTAGTACCAATAAAAAACCAAACAAATCTCCCCCTTTCTTGAAGTCTATGTCGCATTTTTACGAAAAAAAATGGTAATAAATTAGGTAAATTGAAAGAAATTGATGAATCACAACCTAACAAAACTAACGTCATACCACGCGTAATAGGATTTAGGGGGACAAGTATCGACGCTCTTACAAGGGCTTAGAAGCAAATATCCACGTCTTCCCTAGCTAACAGGCTCTAATAAGGCTTTATATCGGCTTTGAGATTACGTCGAGGAAAATCGACAATTGGCACGTTTTTGTTATTACTCCTAAGGCTGGATTTTGGCCGCTACACCGCGAGATGAAATAAGGGGGCAAACGAGCAAACGGGTCACCTGATGGAAAGCAACTTCCGTCGCCCATGGACACTCGTAGCATCAGAAGAGCCGCAGGTGCGTGGCCGGCCTTTTAAGAGGGAATAGAGGAGGATAGGGATGGGAAGGGAAGGGAATAGGGTAGGGGATTGGGCCGCCGGTAAACTCACTCACTAGTCACTCGGCGAAACACAGCGTAAGCGCTGTTTCACGCTGGTTTTCTGTGAGGACGTGGTGTTTCTCCGGTCGAGCCGGCCCATTGTGCCGAAGCATGGCTCTCCCACGTCATTTTGCTTGCTTGTCCTCTCGCGGTGTAGTCGCCAATCCGCGCATTCCGCCCGAACGCGCGAATTGGCTGTTTCGCATACAAATCGAGCCTAATGTATGTAATGTATTTAATATGTACTCATCTCACATAATATAGGACAAGATCACTTTAGACCGCAAAATAGCTGTGTAGCTGATATTATAAATTTTCAAAGTGCCTTATTAGCGCCTCAATGTTAATTTCTGAAATCATTATAAGAGAGCTTTGGTAAATTTCTCTTTCGTAATTAATACGCTCACAGGTAGTAGAGGTACTTGTAGACATAACTGCTCCTGCTTATAACAATACAAGTTAATTATAAAGCTTTAAATAGTTATAATCAACAATCAATAGAACTAATAATAAAAATATGTAAAAGGTCTCATGTCTGTCGTAGACATCGACTTTACGAAATTGAAAACCACAAAACCACACAAGCAAAGGGTAGGTTTTTTCATAGACACAACATCTAAATATATAAAACTCAAAGGTGACTGACTGACATGGTGATCTATCAACACACGGCCCAAACCACTGGACGGATTAGGCTGAAATTTGGCATGCAGGTAGATGTTATGACGTAGGCATCGGCTAAGAAAGGATTTGGATCAATTCCACCCCCAAGAAGTTTAAGTAGGGGATGAAAGTTTGTATATATAATACTTCTTAACGCGAGCGAAGCTCGTCAAACATATAACATTTCAGGTCTAATGAGTGTATGCTTTATCATAATGAGACTTCCACAGTCATAATGATACGAAATTCCATACATTTCTTCAGCTGTAAAATTATACACGCCTCAACTTAACTTCAACGATTTAAAACATAATATTAGCACACGGATAGCTTAAAGCCTGTCTTTATGTAGTCTAAAGTTATTTCATTTTCAGAATTGACAGATTTTTACGTACTTAGGTACTTATCAGAAACAAAGACGCCAACCTTCAAACTACATTAAAAGATTGTTTATTAGATTGGGAAAACACTATAAAATTTCTAAGGTTAACTGAATATTATTCTGTGATTTAATGTTATAACTTGTAGTCGCTAATGACCTTCGATGCTTAAAGCGACTTTAAATAAATAAATAAATAAATAAAAAAAAAAGACGCAAACGTTATGCAAGGTTTAAATTTTAGACATCACTTTTTTACATATTCTCATTCACAAGGGCACATCAGAAAGATAGCAATGACAGCACTAGGATTTTTTGCTTCTAATTTTCTAATCAAAGGCTCTTAGGCCTGTCATTTAAGGTACTTGATAGAAAAATGTAATGTGCAAACAACTAAAGTAAACACGCCTTTTCGAAGATAGCGAAAGCTTAGGTGTATTGACTTATTCGAAAGTTGTTGACTACCGCATCAACTATTACTTATACCTATTTTTCCTTTCAGGAAGACAAAAGCAGATAACTACGCTATAAAAATTATTTTGTTCAGGCTATTTTGTAAACAAAATGTAAGGTACTGCATTTTTAGAGAAGTTCGGAAGATTTTGCAACTCTATTATACTTCGTTGCTGCATCCTATGAGATTTAATAAACCTGTAGTCCGAATTTTGTGGTACTGCATCATCACACGCCATTTAGATATTATTTATTTAATTTAAAACTGAAAAAAGACAATCAATTGGTTTTATAGTACTTCCGCCTTGCTTTCCTAGATGGCGGTGTTAGTTCGTCCGTCATTCGTTTTTCGTGTGCGGCATCGTCAACACGTTATCCTTTTTAAATTAATTTCTACAGTGTTAAAGTGTTATAATTAGTGTAAATCGCCGAATAATATTGGAAAAAGGAAGAATAAGGATGATTACGAACATATTCGCCGCAAAATACGGCGATTGGAAAGTAAATTACGCTGCAACAAAGGAAAAGGTACCAAACTACCCGCATTAATTTTTAAAAATATTATGAATTTTTTCTTTGTTCTCAGCTATGGCATGGTAACGATACGTTAAAAAAAAGACTATCTTAAGGGTTAATACGTGATATTAACCAGATAGTCAACCTTTTGTACCTTAATGGGGTAATACGCGATATTATCCAGGTTACAAACTGAGTCGTGATGATACGTGATATCATCCTGAAAGCAACTTTATGCTTTTGCTTATTCACACCGGACAAGATCCGAGTCATCAGCGTCTTCCTCCCGGGAAGGCCGCTGCGATAACGAGCACTCATCCGACGACAAAAGGCGCGATGAAGACATCGACGCGCGGGAGGCTCAATCTTGCTGTGGAACTCCACAATCTTTAGCCGACGTCGAAGACGTGGATTATATGGAGTCGGCCGCGCCTGCACCGGCGTCGCCGCAGGCCGCACCGCCGACATCAGCACCGCTGAGCCAACCAGAAGCCACCGTGCCAGTAGATCCTAACCAAGAATCTACTCCCAGGTTACCACTTGAAATACTAAATATTCTTGGCAAGGCCAATAAAACAGAAAGCCCTAGGCGAACGCATTCCCACCGAACTCTCTGAACGTTGGGGTAAAATCTTGGTCGATGGTTTGGCTAAGGAATACAAGGAGTCGCTTGTGGCGAAGATTCTTATACCGACTAACTTTTCGCTGGCACAAGCGCCTAAACTCAATCAAGAGGTAGCCGCAGTTCTACAGCAGGCTGCAAAAACCGATAAATTTTTTTTCATAATACAATCCAAGGCGTAAAAAGCGACGTCTACCTTTTCGGTGAAAAGCGCTAGCAACAAGCACTGCCGGGCAACTCCCGAGCTCCTCCTCGTCAGCAGTACGCGAGGCCAGCGCCAGCAGTGCCGGCCCGCCCGCACGAGCCGCAGCCGTCGACACGTCGGCGAGGAGGGCCCAGCAGCCCCCGCGCCGCGGCCGCCCCTACGCGAGCGCCAGACCGAGCAACGACAGGAGACGCCGCTACTAGAGGTACCTCACGCTGGCCGCATCCAATTCTTTTTACGCAATTGGCTTCTAATAACCTCCGATAGCACGGTGCAGTGCTGTCTTATGCTAAAGGATATTATAAAATACCCTTCTGCATTGAGTTATAAGTCCCTTCTGTAAGCCACCTTACCAACGTGTGGAACCAAGTAATCCACCTTTTACAAAGAGTCAGATGAGCAAAGCAATAAGTGAACTCAAACAATTAGGTGCTATTTCAGTATGTAATGAAAATTTGCCAGACCAATTTATTTCATACATTTTTCTTACACCGAAAAGTATCGGTGGGTTAAGATTTATATTCAACTCAAAATTACTTAAATACATTTTTAATTTGCACGTAATCAACTTTTAAAATGGAAGATATTCGCACTGCTATAAAATTGGTCTTTCCAAATGTATATTCCTCATATCTCAATCTCAAATCTCAATCGATCTCAAGGAATTGCTTGTGCGGTGTGCCGATTCATACATTACATAAATTTATTATTATTATTATTTTTTTTTTTTTTTTTGAGATTTCGATTTCATGATAATCTTTGTGAATTTAACTGCCTTCCTGTACGGCTTAAGTTCTGTGCCATTTATATTTGTAAAGCTTCAAAAGCCTCTTTTTATGTGGTCAAGAAAGCAGGGCCATCTAGTGGTCGAAATTCGAATCGAAATCTAAAGATTATGCTACTATATAATATATTAAGGTCAAAATTGAAACAATTAGGTTTTATTATCAACTTTGAGAAAACTAGTATGACGCCTTCACAACTTTGTAGATTTATTGGCTTTGACCAATGATATTATATTAGCTTTGACATAATATTAAATACTCAAGTCATGCAGTTACTCCAGAAATTTTCTAACTAGCCAACGAAATCCATAACAAAGCGCGATTTCGCGAAGTTCATTGGCACTTTAATTTCAGCATGACCAGCAATAGCATATGTATGTGTAGTTGTATATTCTTTGATACAACTGGCCGCGTACTAAATACTTTGAACGAGATAAGTTTTTAGCTTCACAAAAATGTAATAATAATTTTGATTCCATCATGCCTGTAAAACCTTATGTGTACCACCAGTTGGTGGTGCAATATTATTTTTAATAAAGTAAGCTTTTTATTAGAATAAACACAAGTTTATACGAGCTGGAGATCTTCACAGACTCGTCACTCACCGGCTGGGGCGCCGCGTGCGACGGAGTAGTAACTAGATGCCATTGGTCCGCGGATGAAGCTCGCCATCATATCAATTATCTTGAATTATTGGCTGCCTAGGGATTGAAATCATTTTTCATTTCATCGTTGTGATAATATTTTAAATGTCTTACTAAGAATAAATAATACTACTGCCATAATTATATTATCTTATATTAATATTATAATGTGAAGTATTCAATTTCATCATCTCAATGAAATCGCGAGAGATATATGGCAGTAGTGCGAGAAACAACGCATATATAATTTATTTGCTTCTTATTTATATAAAAACACAGATGCTGACCAGGCGTCTAGGTACTTACGTAACGTAACGATAGGAACTTACTAAAGATCTTATTGAGCTTCGGTCAACCTGACAACCTGATGGCTGATACCGTACTTACTCGCGTTGTGCTTTAATAATAAGTGCTATATTATTATCTGCTAAGATATTATGTCTCTTGGAAACAAGACCCAGGTGCCTTCATCATCCTTGCTTTTACAATGTCATGGCACGATTATTTTTTCTATGCCTTTCCGCCATTCGCGCTCATACTGTCTTAGGAAAATTATAGAAGAGGAAGCGACTGGTAAATTAGTCGTTCCGTACTGGCCATCGTGTCTCGGCCGTGTTTTCCACTGTTTTGATCGCTTCTCAAATCTGACGAGATTTATTTTAGGCCAGATAAAACCTTCTGGCGTGCGCAGTATTGTGCGGAAAGTCTACCTAAGACGCTGAATACCGGAGATGTCTATTGACAATATCATACTAAAACCGTTATCGGGAGGTACAATTAATCAGTATGATACAGGATTAAAACATTGGTTTAATTTTTGTCAAAGTAATAATATTGATTTGTATTAAGGATCCGTAGCTGATATAATATTATTACGAATTCTTAAATTTTAACAGAAAAACTTAATGAAAAAGCAAGTTGCGGAATGTTAAATTGTTATAGGTCTAGACTCTAGTTTGTCTCTAATCATTGGTAAATCCCGTTGCAATAACGATCCTAAGATTTTTTAAAGGAGTTTTTAGGAGTAAGCCCAGCTTCCTAAAGTATTCATTTTTAAGGGAACCTTATAAACTTTTGGAGTACGTATCTAAATTTTATCCGTAAGATTCGATACTTATTATCATTAGAAATTAAAAAAAAAAAAAAAAAAAAAAAAAATTCTCATTCTAATATTATAATAATTATATATAATAATTCAACTCGTTGTCGACGGGACAACGGGTGCAGACGTTATCACTCATAAGAACAGAAGACGTTCATTCCGAAAATTCACGTATCGTAATCACTATCAATAATTATTCATCAAGCCCCAGCTAAAGCTTTATCTGTGTACCTAGATAAGACAAAAGAGCTGAGAAATGGCCCAGCTACTGATAAGCTCATTTTAACAACTAGAAAGCCTTTTCATAATGCCAGTTCCCAATCTATAAGTCGCTGGATAAAGAGTGTCCTCAAGGACAGTGGCATAGAGATTGGCGTTTATTCAGCGCACAGCACGCGACACGCCTCCACGTCGGCGGCGCGCCGCGCGGGAGTCTCCGTCGACATTATCAAGCGATGCGCTGGCTGGGCCGGCTCATCACTTTGTTTTGCTAAGTTTTATAACTTACCTTTACCAGATTTAGCACAAGACAGAGCTTTCGCAGAAGCTATTTTTAATGTAAATTCTGATTCATAGCATATCCAAACTAATTAAGTAGTATTATTATTTAGAAGTACAATACTTTATTAAATAAAAATTGTTATGATGTCTATAATGTTATACCTATCATTTTAAATTCCGTAATTAATTAACTTAATGTAATTAATCTGGTATTTTATCATTCCGCAATTACGCGCTGAACATCTACAGGTTTATTAAATCTCATAGGATGCAGCAACGAAGTATAATTTGTGGTTAATTGAACTTACCTTAAGTGAACTTCAACCAAAATTATACGAGTTGCTGCATCCGTAGAGATTTAAAATCCCACCCCACCCACTTCTCTTAGTTTGTTGCCCCTATTCTTTACTTGCGGAATGATAAAATGTTATGAATTATCCTCTCTAAAAAGAATGACGGACGAACTAACACCGCCATCTAGGAAAGCAAGGCGGAAGTACTATAAAACCAATTGATTGTCTTTTTTCAGTTTTAAATTAAATAAATAATATCTAAATGGCGTGTGATGATGCAGTACCACAAAATTCGGACTACAGGTTTATTAAATCTCTACGGATGCAGCAACTCGTATAATTTTGGTTGAAGTTCACTTAAGGTAAGTTCAATTAACCACAAATTATCTTGTAGTTTAATTGGAAATGGACTGGATCGAACAAGCAACGTTTCAGCATTAATATAGCAATAAGAAGTTGTATTTGGGTACTGATATCTAGTGTTTACTATGCCATCTTTATTTGCATAGTCATAAACCTATTTTTATTTCATCATCAGTAATATTTTCTCCACAATTAACAACAAAACAATGGGCGCAAGAATTCAACATCAACTGGACATTTACCTTGCCATTCATGTATTAACTGGCACAATAAGTCTTACTAGTTTGTTCACTCTTTTGAAAAGTTGTCACCCTCTACCTGCACTTATCGTCGTGTACTATTCAAAAATCAACCTTACTTTTCCCCGTCAAAGTCCATTTTACCACTTCCACCCATGCAACTTACGTCTTTCTCATGTTCCCCTGCTGGGATCACTGTATACGAAATCAAGCTTTTCCACACGACATTAAAGTTTATTTTCGCGTGGGTGCTGTCTGGATGTAGGCTCTACTGGATAGTATCCTCATCAGCACGCGGCTGGTACAGAACAAAAGTCGTCCACAACATCATTATCAAACCGGACCTAGACGTAGTGGTTTCATTGACGGCTGGTGTTTTAAACGCTACTATGTACTATAGTCTTGTTTACAAAATCGTTAAACAATTTCAGTGTTGTACGCCTAGGCTCGCCAAAAACAAGTTCGCATAAGATTCTAGCGTCTTTGTAGCTTACCCTTTCGGCTAATTGTTTGGAGTATTATTGATTGCTTATTAATCCAATTACTGATATTATACATACGACGATGTGTCTGTCTTATTTATTATTAAATATAGATCATAGAAGGTCAATTTATGTTGGTTTTTAAGGAAATGGATAATATAAGGTTTTCTCCCGAAGAAGATGTGGTGCATGATAAACTAATTTCGGCCCGAAGAAATTGCGGCTAACGTTGCATTAGAACTTACAAGAAAAGAAAAGAAGGCATAAAAGAAGGTTAGGAGACTTTAATACCAGCTTTATTTAAAAGAACTCTACATAAGGCAGTATCTTAAACATCCAGTCATTTAGATTTTAGACACAATAATGTAAAAGTAAGTAAAACGTTCAAATAAGACGATAATGTGCCTTCGCTCAAGAAATTATAGTCTAAGAGATAACACCCAGGCATACTGTCCTTCTGGCATCGTTCCAACTCGAAGAGCCGAATACCGAATTCCACAGTTTCCAGTATATTTCTAGCAAATTGACTCGGTATATTCCAGATTATTTCGAAGATCGAGCAAATTGTATGCAGTCTATTCCAAAGAAATAGTATTTGCTTCTTGGACATTTGCGTCGCTGAGCCATCGTAGTAAACTATATCTATAGTCCGACAAGGCTTTATAATAATTATGAATGTGTCAATGATGTCAAAAGGCGCTGCTGGTAAAGAACTGTCAAACACATGTTAAAAATGACGTTTTTGTATGATAGAAGCGTTTGGTTCCTTTTCTCGCCACGTTCATGTAGAGCCTTGTCGAACTATAGTAGTATTTTGATATTTTATTTATTTGATATTCTTTCTTGTTGTTCTTCTAATGAACTCGTACTAGATAACGTGGTGATTGTAACATTGCATTGTACGTGAAATAATAATATCTGTGGACGCTTCACACCACGTCAGTCTGGCCCCGTGGTAAGTACCTGAAGGACTTGTGTTACGGATACCAGATAACGGAAATATATTTAATACTTTTATACTATACATAATATATTTAAGATTTTTATTATGTGATACACATATTTAATACACATCCATGACCCAGGAACTTTTAAAACTTTTTATTTCGTCGGCTGGATTCGAACCCGCGACCCCCAGCTTGAGCTACCAAGTACCAAAAGTCCACCAACTGAGCCACTGAGGTCGTCAAATATATTACATCTCACGTTATCGTGTTCTTGCACTCACGTCTTTAATTGCATTACTTATGTATGGGTCATAGTGGTTATAATGTATATTTAATATTAATGTATGGGTTAGTAATATATCATTAGTAAGAGTTTAGGGCCCATAGGCCGCGCAAACAATGCTACACCCATTTAGTTACTTTAGTAAGGAGGTTAACTGTCTTTTAGAAATTAGTAATGTTTTCTAAATACTAACACTTGTAACGTAGAAAGTGTTTAAAAAGCGGCAAATACTATGTTATTATGATATATGTTTAGACGTAAGTACTGCATGTGGTCAGGCTAGTACTTTGCTATAGCTCTCTTCAAGCCGTTAGCCGCAGAATAGCTATAGCATATCCCTAAAGAAATTGCCTTTGATCTTTAAACTTCATTGAAATTTTTTAAGCTATTGCATAGCTTTTATCGCGGGCTTTGAACGCGGTGACCGAATCAAGAAATTCCGTAACGATAAAACCAATACACAAACCACTCCAACCGTCACAGAGCGGTGGGGCGTTGCCAGACATGGGCACGGTGTTTGTGAGCGTGCGACTAGACAGTACGCTTTACTTTGCTATGCAACCTACCGTTGCAGTCTACCAAGTGGTACACGATAACTAGACAATAATAATATCTTCGTTTGAAGAAAGATGGGATGTAACAGCAAATTGATTCATTGGCCGATGGGCGATCTCCATCATAATTCATATTATACCAATTTTATGTTTGTCATTTACTGTCGACTGGTGTTTTTTTATAAAGTTAAGGGGCAAACGAGTAAACGGGTCAGTTGATGGAAAGCATCGCGATACCCGCAACATCAGAAGAGTTGCAGGTGCGTTATCGGCCTTATAAGAGGGAATACGCTCTTTTCTCGAAGGTTTGCAGGTCGTGTTGGTCCGGAAATACTGCTGGCGATAGGGGGATTGATAATTTAACGCTACCAAATAACGTAGATCCGTCATCTGCATATGAATCAACATCTCTAATAGTATCTACGTGTTCCGCAACCGGACTATACTATAATGTTTTGATCCATTTTCCAGTGTTTACGTTAAACAGCGTAAGGTGTGGTAGGATGACCGATCGTCTAGAAACACGCATCCGCCCGGCATAGCACGCGACTTAAGCGCAATACACTGTATGCGCTTGATAACGGTGCACGCTTTATTTATTGCACTGGGCAAGCAACTGTGACTGTGACTTGCCCAGTTCAATAAACATGCACTAGCGCCATGATCAAAATTAAATTAATTTTGACATATATAGAAACGTGTCGCCAGTGATTGACGACTACGTCGAAAATAATTTGGGATTTTTGAAAAATCAAAGTATGGAACCTGTCCATACTTTGATCAAAATATTGTGTAAAATCTACATTAATTGATACTAAAATAATAAATTCGTGTCTCTATCTGTTATCCATTTACGTTTGAACCTCTGAACCATTACATTTTGGCATGTAGAGGCTATGAGTTCCGTAAAATTGTTTTATTCTAGAAATTAAAATATTTTGGAGCAATAAAGTAGCTAAGCGGGAAACGTCTAGTTGATTAATAAAATAATATTATGTCAAAAAATAATAATCTTATGATAATAGAAGATTTTAATTGAAAACACTCTCTACAAAAGGCGTTGATTAGTAAACGAATGGTTCGTTTCACACCTAATTTGTCACATTGTCAACACCTCTAGAAACTTCCATTTATACCGATTCTTATGGGATATAAATTATGGTTTTATGCTAAGGTCGATATCGAAATATAATATAAAAACTCTGTTTACAATCAAAAAGTATTAATTCCTGTCGTGTTTTTTGCAAATCTTAATAAAGATTATAGATATTTCTGCATAACTATTTCATCTCTTGCCGGATCTTTTTAAATGACTTTCTTTCGACTTTCACTATTTTATGATGTTTTAATATCGTAATAAATAATATTACAAACCGATTTATAAACTTACATAACATAGTTTTATGAGAAATCCTTGGTAATGACGATTTTGGTAAGAGTTTTACTTTTTAACAAGTAGAAGAATATCTACGTAAGGTAAAGAATTTCGAAAGGCTTTCGATAAATTAATTATTATAGGGTAATGAAAGAAATGTTTTTACTCTGTGTGTTACTGTGTAAAAGTATTAAATTACAATTTACTACATACTATTTTTTATCGCTCCTAGGTAATTACTGAAAAAACATTCTGATGAAGTCTCATATTACATCTAACGCCTACTTATTACTACTAGGAGTCTGGGGCATTGTTTTTCATGATATTGTGAATATGTGGCATGAAAAAATATTTCGCGACCCTCCACCCTTTGATTTTTTGTTATTTAATATTTTTCTGTCTCTGAAATAGTTCTTTTCGACCTCTGGCGACCGAACAGAACGATCACGATCTCCGAGATTAAAAAACACTGGTCTAGGGAATCTCGCACCCGTATCCGTCGCACGCACTCTGCGTATGCGACAGCCCACTTGCACGCATCCTATTGGTGACCTCGCCGACACACTTGCACCCCGGTTTCACTTCCTACACACACAAAAACTAATTCAATTATATGGTCTGATTGGCTACACATTGGTCCTGACTTCTAATACCTGAAAAAAATCGTCTGAACTTTTTTTCAGATTGGTCCTGACTTGGAGTACCTGAAAAGGCTCGTCTGAACATTTTTTTAGATTGGTCCTACTTTGAATACCTGAAAAAAAGTAAGTCTGAAAAATTTGTCTTCTTTTTTTCGGGGCAAGACTACAATTTGTTATTCCAGTGTCACGATTCACGATGTTTACAAAATATGCAACAAATCCATTTTATTTTCTGAGCAATGTGCCAATTTTCGACATCACACATACACACATCATCACACCTTCACCTGACAAAAATAGATTTTTTTCAAAAACATCAAAATTGGAACGTTCTACCAGATTTTTTTTAAATACTGAAATATAACATCTACGTGTATTACGACAGTAGACATCACGTACTATGGTAAAACACCAATCATATTTTTGTCTTTTGGTTACATATTTGAGCATTATTTAACAAAATATTAAAAATTTAGACAATCTTTAGTGACAACCCTAAGTAACTATAAGGAACCCGATGAATTAGTTGCACATATAAATTGTTCTAGTTAAGGCAACCACGGTAGACCTAGGCTTGCTAGACTATCAGTCCATATCACTCAGCGAGACCTAAAAACGAGACCTAATCAGGGCCGACAGGAGGTAGCTTGTAAACTTTATTTAATCTATGGCGAATTAGGGTTGTCAAATCTAGAAAAATCATTTTTTACCTTTTAAAATTGTGTATGTTAAGTACTAAAATGGAACTGTATGTCTGTCTCCAATCTTCAACAGTTGAACCGAGTGTGATAAAATTTGGTATGAATATACTTTAAATGCCGGGATGTGTACGATTCTAGCGCGATAATATTAATAGCTCCCACACCGGTTTCAGTGACGGTGGCCGGTTTCATAGAAACCAGGCCATCTACGCAGGAGTAATTTTATAGTTCCCAAGTGTGTGCGCAGTACACAAGAGCACTCTATATTCCTTTACTCTCATAACTCAGTGGGACAGAAAACCGACACGACTGGCGAGAGATCAGGCGCAGGACCGACTTTTTTCATGCCCATCCGACGCATGGTACATCTTACGTGTCAGACATTCAGGTGATCAGCCTGCACTGTCCTAACCAAACTTGGAAATATCATGTTTCCAACACGGGAATCGCACCCACGACCTCCGAGTCAAGAGCCGCGCTCTATACCACTAGACCACGGACGCGTTTAAATGTGAGAGCGAGAATAGTGCGATAAACGGTTATTATAGGACCTAAAGTCCCGGGACGGGCCATAGGAGTTGAAACAGTTTTAGAGTTGGATAATGTTTTCAGCTTCGTTAATCGTTCCCCAGCTATAAACAAACTGGCAACGTCTAGCTTTGATATAAATTGCAAATTTTGTGTTAAATTTATGTGTTATTTTAAGCACTTTTTAATTACTTTTTACAACTTTTTAGGTATTAAAACATTTGCAATAAAATAAATGAAAGTTTAAGCATAATATGATACCTAACCGATGAAAATAAGATGCGTTCTCACGAATTTTGAAGAGAAGTGTTACAATAATATTAATTTACACTAATTATAATATTCTTTCTATTAAATATGCAGTTGCAATGAAATCCAAGTGCTCCTAAATGTTATGTATGAGTATAGAATTACAGCTAAGAATTTGAACGTTTAAAAACCCAAAAAATAGCCAGATTTTAGGCTGTGTTCAAACATCTAGAAAACAGATTTGGCTAGATTATACAAAAAAATACATAGGAACACAGCTCAAGCCTTTCTTTAATATTTAACGAAAAAAGTGCTTAAATCGGTTAAGTTTTGGAGAAGGAATCAGGGGACAACTAATCTTTGATTTTCTGCAGTTGTCTCTATCGCGCTCTGCGGTATAGGCTTGAGGTAAGAGGGAGACAGCAATAGATATTACGAGTACTTTTTTCATTTCTCTTGACTTTGGAGTATCCTCTTAAAACTACAAGCGAGCGCCGAGTATGAAAAGTGGTCTCATTATTCTGAATATTTTAGAATATTTTTGTCTTGCGGGGTACGTAGGCGGATTACAAAGTCAAATCAGCAATTGGGCTCATATAATATTTGACAAGAAAGCTCTTCCGCTTTTATCTTATGCAAATTTTCTCACGTTACCTAAACCGTGGTTTCACTAACCGGATTAAGAGAAAAAGTTGTCTAAAAATAAACGTATTGTGTATTGTACGGTGTACCTATGTGAAAACGTATCTCACTTTTATGAAGTAGAGTGTAGATCTATGGATAGCTGCTGGAAAAGTCACAAGTGTTCCCAATCTTTGCAGCTGCTTTTACACCAAAGTCAGCGCTACGCTGAACGCAGCTTATAATTTTTTCTTATACTAATACAATAGCGAAAGTGTGTCTGCCTGTCTAATACCTCTTCATGCCCAAACCGCTGAACCAATTTAGTTGAAACTTTACTTTGAGTCTCGGGATAGGACATAGGATACTTTTTATCCCGGATAAATGTACGGTTCCCACGTGATAAACTAATTTTGGTGCATCGGAGTATCAATATTTACTTTTTCGTTTACACCTAATCGACAATACGTTAATATTACGCTGCACTGTGCGGAACTTGCTGCCAGTCGGCGGGTGACAGTCAGTTCACCCAACTGACTGTCACCCGCTGACTGGTAGCAATTATCATTATCAAGCTATATAACATTTTTTACAGATTATTTATATACTCGTTTGTATCTCGCCAAAGCAAATAGTACCTACTCAAAACAGAATAAAATAATGTTCCAGTACATATACGTTTAAGCATCTTCGGAGCCCTGTTTGCTCAAATCTGAGTTCTGACTCGCACTCAGCCACTTTACATTAATTATTTTTAAATATTCTTCTAATGTGACAAATTCCTAATTGACAGCCAATGAATTACTAGAAATGATTAATCAGACCACTCGCATGTTGTCATCAGATAAGATGGCCGACATGTACTAAATACATTGATCACACTCATAGCAATTAATTAGACGACTGGCATTCGAAATATTTGGTCCGATAAAATCAAGAGACATATAAAATATCTATTAATATTATAGATCTTTCATATCGGATCAAGAATGATAGCTGTGTCCATGAACGTAGAAAATAAGGCGGACGGAGTCTTATTACACAGCACTGTGTCTTCAGAGTCGGCCACGCACACATTCTTACGCATGTCAAATGGTATGGACTAGCGTAAGAATACGTGTGCGTGCGGACCGTGTACATTGCAGGCAGCCTGGCCGACTCTGAAGACACAGTGCTGCATAATATTATAGACTCCGTCCGCTTTTTTAGGGTTATTTTACGTTCATGGCTGTGTCCATACTAATATTGCCCCTTTACGCCTAAACCACTAAATCGATTGTGCTAAAAGGTATAAAGATACTTTGAATCCTGGTAAAGGACATAGGATACTTTTGATCCAAGAAAAATGTACAGTTCCCGCGCGACACACGAATTTGCGTAATGCACAACGGATATTATAAATGCGTCCATACTGATATTATAAATGCGTGTCTGTCTATCTGTTACCTCTTCACGCTCGAACCGCTGAACCGATTTTGGTGAAACTTGGCATGGACATACTTTGAGTGCCGAGAAAGGACATAGGATAGTTTTTATCTTGTAAAAATGTACGGTTCCCAAGCGATAAACGAATTTTGCGTTATGAAGTTGCAGACGTCATCTAGTTATAAATAAAGTTCTATCAAAAATAAAATAATGATAATAATAAATTAGATGTTCGATTTTTACTGCATTACATTTTTATTTTTTACTCATGAAGTTTAGATGTAGTAAAGTAAAGTTTATAATATAATTTTTTAGCGAACGATGAACAAGGAATTCCTCAATAAGTTAAGGTATATAAAAATACTTTAATGTTCATTAAAAAATGTAATATGAATTTACATAAACAATTTCGTTTGTGAATAAGGCATTTTTAATCAATATAATATATTAATCTTGCATTAACACTTTCTTAGGCACAGTAGAACGTAAAGGCTTTCGCCAATAAAAATACATTAAAAGTTATTAGGACTAGTTTTTAAACTGAAGTTAAAAAGTGTGCCATAGATGTACAAAAACTAGATGCGCTAGACCGGTCAACGAAGTATGTTATGGTGACCCCGAAACCATGTCACCTGATGTGGTCCACACTTGACATTTAAATGATGCCCCAGGCATTCATTCTTGTTTCATTATAACCATGATGGTAAAAGCGGTACATAAAATCTAAAATAAAATATTATGTATCTAGTAAAAGTATAAAATTAAATTCTAAGTAAGCTAAGATTTAACCAACAACTTTAGTTTTTTAATAGTTCGACTCAAGCGGTTAATTGTCTGAAAAGAGAATGAAATCGAAAACAATAAAATATTAAAAATTGATCAAGTACAGAATAATTTGAGGTAGTAATAATATAATATAATTTAATTAAGAAGTCACTAAAACTTATTTTTAAGTCATAAAAAATACTATTTTGCATTTTTTTATTTTCACTAAAAGACAACACACATATTACAATAATATATTTTATTATATTATACACTGATTTCTTATCATAATTCGTTCTTTAATATTCTTCTCTGGTTCACTTCTTTCTACAAATTGAGAGTTCATGACGATGACGATAAAATTTCTTCAAATTAGGTCGTACTTCCCTCGCCATTTCGGACTTGATAACGCTCCGTTTTTTTCATTATCTCATTATCTGGACGTATTCTGCTCTGAAATGAACTTTCTGTTGTAGAGGGAGACAAAAGAAAGGCTATCTCGGTCTTTGGGCTTTGAGTTTTTCGTAATTAGCTTGTGAAATATATTTCATTTTCTTTCTTGTATAATCAGCAATTACATAAATCTTATTTTACTCAAAACTAACATAACTCTAAGCTTTTAGATCGTATATTTTTTTCTTTTTCTGTGATTAGTTTTTCCTACGATGTTCAATTTACAGTTAGTCACCAATGCTTACTGTGCAAAAGAGCAACTTGAAAATTAACGAAAAAGTCTTAATAGATACAATCAAATCTAAATATATAAAACTCAAAGGTGACTGACTGACATGGTGATCTATCAACGCACAGCCCAATCCACTGGACGGATCGGGCTGAAATTTGGATGCAGGTAGATGTTATGACGTAGGCATCCGCTAAGAAAGGATTTTGATAAATTCTCACTCCAAGGGGTTCAAACAGGGGATGAAAGTTTGTATATAATAATACTTCATAACGCGAGCGAAGCCGCGGGCAATGGCTCGTAAAAATATAAAATTAAAATAAAATTTGTTTTTAGAATTGTCCTACTTGTTGACCTACCATACTCACTGACCTACCCCACACGCTGACTAAGTAGGTAACCTAAATAGTAAATAGGTGCACTCAGAGTGCATTCCCACTGCATTGTGTTGATGCTAATTGTAACTGTAACTCGTACAATTACACGGTTACGCTACAGTCAAGCGCGAGTCGGCCATTAAAGCTCAGTCACACATTGGAATTTGGAAGTTAAGAGTGGGAAAAAAAGGTTAAATAGCTTGTATTTACAAAGAAGTCGTTTATTTTTAAATTGATTATAAATATATTATATCTATACATATAATAAAACTGTAGAAATGTGAATTCTGTACATTAAAGATATTCAAAAAATAATAAGCAGGGGGTGTTACTATATCGCTATAGAAGCCAAAACTGTGGTTAGTTTTTTGTCTGTCTGTCTGTCTGTCTGTCTGTCTGTATGTTTGTTCCACTATCACACGAAAACTACTGATCCGATTTGAATGCGGTTTTCGCAAATATTTATCTATAATATTGTCTTCTTCCAACTTAACATCTGGTGTATAAAAATTTTCCCCCCCACCCCTCTAAGGGGACGAAAGAGGGGGTTAGATTTTGTATCAAACTTTTGCTTTAACACGAAAACTACTGATCCGATTTGCATACGGTTTTCGCAGATATATTTGCCTTCTTCCAACTCAACATCTGGTGTATAAACTTTCCCCCCCACCCCTCTAAGGGGACCCAAAAGGGGGTCGGATTTTGTATCAAATTTTATCTTTAATGGACTTACGCATATTATTAACTGTATTTTCCAACTTAACATCAGTTTCCCCCCCACCCCTCTTAGGGGACAAAAGGGGGGGGAGGTAAGATTTTGTATCAATTACTGATGAAGTAGAAATACTTTAAATGGCAAAACAACGTTTGCCGGGACAGCTAGTTTTGAATATAATGATAATATATTATAATATTATGTATTATCATGTCATAAATAAAAATATTTCCTAATAAATAAACTCCACTGCTAGGGCTGAGTCTGCTGAAAGTAATGAGGGTCTGACTTTAGTTTGCCTACACTTTGTCACGTCACCCATGCGGTTTGGCTACGTCAAAGTAAATCTCTGAAAACGCACACCATCTCATTTATCAGAGAATCATAATCATTTATAATAGAGCAATCACTCGAAGAAATAAAAAAAAATAACACGTACTTACTTTTTGCGTCACAATGAAAGTGCTTGAACATTCCAAAAAGAAAATAAAACCATTTGAATAATCAATCGTGATTTTAAGGTTGAAAAAAAGTGAAAAGGATGAAGCCAAATTATTGGACCGCTAACTGGTCCAGTATAGTTCAAAGACCTAATATAGCAGCAGCTTTTGTCATGATGAAAGAATAAAAGCAACTACAAATGTGTAGCAGTCAGTCGTCTATGACTGCCCAAGATCAACCTCGATTGTGCTTGTTATTATAGACAGCTTTGCAATCATGTTGATTATAATGTTATTAGACAGAGAGACGTTTTAGAGAGAGAGAGAGGAGAGAGGTCTTTAATTTCAATTTCACTCAAATATTAATGAGGTTGTAGATCGCTCAATACACAAATCATGAGCGAATCTATAATTAATTATATCTATAACATTTATTCACTATAATTCACTTTCATATTAATATTAATAATTTCAACTCAGTGATTTACATTTTACAAGTACTTAATATTAATTTTGTAATTTCGTTGGAGATGTTTAATGTTTTATGATGGCATGCAGGTGTGTTACTCGACCTTCCAAATGGGCAACCGGCCACAAATGCAAGGGTTTCTAAATAGTTTTCATTCAGAAGTTATTTTTTTTTGGCTTCGGGAAACGATCAGGGAATCGCCTAATAAGCGATGTCGCTTTGTTCAGGCACTTGATGACTTGACACTCTAGAGTCTAGACTCTATAGTAGTTAATAGTAGCTAAGTCATATGCTCGGTTTTTGAGGTTCTTTGACAGAAGTTTATCTTTTCAACAGCGTTGTCGATTGGTCAATGCTGTGTCTTTAGACTAAAGAAGAAAAACGCTAGTGAATAAATAAACTTCAGTCAAAAACTAAGAATACCGAATCCCGGAAAAATGATAGACAAGGCGTAGAATATAATAAAAACGTTGACAAATGTAAAAATGAAGTGTTATGCCGCAATTCACCACTTGGGCTATAGTGTTCCCCAATCCCCTTAGCCCGGGTCTCACCTAGAGAAACCTTTCCCGCCGATTTGTGAGGCCAGCCTTTTCATGCCATACCCAAATACTCGATATAAATAGCAAATTTGCACCCATCAAAGGTCGCGGTGTAACCTTCGTCGGACTTTCTCCGCGTAGAGGGGCTGACCTCTTAGGGAGGCTGGCACCTGACTCCACTCGCGAGTCAGCCTGCGCGCGCGCGCCTCGCCATTGCCGCGGTCTGTGAGTGTGTGAGTGAGTGTCTTAAGGCAGCCAACGGTACGTAGTAGTAGTAGTGAGGCGTGCTTATCTTATCAGTGATACAGTGAATGGACATTGATGGTGCGAATTTTAGTGTTCGAAATTTTTGTTGTAAAAAAAAATATTGTATTTTTCTGTGTGGTAAAAATGACTCGTATTTTTATACTCATTATTTACTGATATCTTAAAGATAAGCACGTGCTTTAGTTTAATTTAGTAATTATAGTAATTAAAGAAGCAGTTAATTCGGGATGAAGTGAATTAAACCTAAATGTAATTTTGGAAAACAATTGGTGTATTCAATGTTTGGTTTAAGCTTTTCATTCTGAAAGCTCAATAAAGCTTCGTTTGTGCGCTTTAATTATGCGTTACTGTTCATTCATATTCATGTTACTGTTCATAAAGCTTTATAAATGTGGGTCACAACTTGTGTGTTTTTGGAAATGTGATTTCAAGTTTTTGTCTCCAAAAATTGAATAAAAATATAAGTTTCATTGTTTTCTCTCCACTCGTGTTAAACTAAAATTACTGAATTATTTGTACATTAAAAGACATTACATATTAGATTCACGGAACAAAATATTAATATCTAATGTCTTTTCCATTTGACATCAAGGTATTACCATACGGTTTTAACTTTCGCTTAACTCTCGCTTAATGATAATATTAGTACGAATTATGCAGCATAAACATAACATTGAATTTGATTAAAACTTAAATGTTCCGTATTGTTAGGATCAAAGTTAATAAGTTACTAGTTGAGCAGTAGTTTACGGATAAAGCTCTATATTTGCGGAGCTTTTCTCAGAAGACTCAGTTCTCTAAAAAGTTTTTAACTGAATCGGCTTAATGAAGAAAATACTCCGAACTGGGTTACCTCGGAAAATCTACTAAAAGCTTTTTTTTAAACGTTGAACTCGGAAAAATATAGTAAAATTGCTGTGATTAAAACCTTTGTTTTTTTTCTTTACCATAGTGGCATGCTTCATAGATTTTAACGTTGATTTAGCTATAATACTTTAGGAGAAATTAATTCATTGGCTGTTGATCGCGCGGGAACCGTATATTTTCCGGAATAAAAAGTATCCTATGTCCTTTCCCGGGACTCAAAATATCCACATACCCAGCAAAATCGGTTCAGAGGATTGAGCGTGAAGAGGTAACTGACAGACAGACACACTTTGGCATTTATAATAATTTAAGTATAGAAAGTATAGAAGTATGGCTATGGATTACTGTGCTTAAAACACTTGCTTTTTTCTGCACCAAGTGTGACATGCTTATTAGATTAATACTTTAGGTACTCCGTACTATAAATTCAAAGGCAGTTGACCTACGTGATTTAGTTGCGTTATGAGAAACTACTTACATAGGTACTTATCTACATAGATCACGATTAATATCAATTTGACATAAACTGACCAAATTACGTAGGTCCGTCATCAGTCCTTAAATCAACTTCTGTGATACTTTTCTTACATTTTCCCATTCTATCTTTATAGGTCAAGCATGTGTATGTATGGCGACGTTTTCCGAAGTCATGAATTAATTTGCATTTTCCCGTTGGCTCTACTCGTTAATTTCTCATTAACATAACTAGTACTATGACATTTCACCTACTTCCCCCCTTAATATATGAGACGATACTATTTGGAGTGAGGTATATGACATGGTAATTTTATGTATTTTGCATACACGCGTTTATAGAAAGTCATAATTTTGATATGATTTTAAAACGATTGATTATAATATCTTTAATATGATTATTGTCAACGTTTTCAGTTTTTAGCATGTTATAATGGTTGAACAAGTGATTCTGCGTATGCTTCTGTTGTCATCAAAAAATCTAGATCTACTATTTTGTGCAAAACTTTGCAAACAAAATATCATAACTTGGATTAACATACAGGCCTATTGTTATCTTTGAAAAATTACGACGTATCCCATGAGATAGTGCGAACGCAGTTGCAACATTTAATTCAAATTAGTTATACAAATCGCCAGATTCAAAGATAGCCCATGTTGACAGCAGGGTCATGGGAAATGTAGCCTAAAGCGATTTCCAATTCTATGTGTCATAACTCGTCAAGGCCTAATATGGATCTTTTGACCTATATCCATTAGCTGAAGATCTTAATAATATCTAGTATCTACTATATGTACACTCTCAGTACTAGTATATTATGTCTTCTGCTCTATATTACGTCTTATTTATAGTATAATATTATAATTTATAACTGTTTGTTATCAGTGTTATACAACTATCATCATATTAGAGCACTCACATATTAGTGCGATTTCAGATGCAGTTCCGTAAATAGAGCGGTGCCACCGGTGCCCAGGCACAGAGCGTAGACTCTGGGGGGCGCAAGAATAGCCAGACCAGAGAGGCTTATACATAGCATTGCTCTGGGTACCTATAATGTCTTAAAAAATAAGGGCGTAGTAATAAGTAAAAACGCAGTAAAAAGTACAGGGCGCAAAAAACGCTATTTACGGCATTGTTCAGATGACTTGAACGTAATGCAGTATACCTTTCTGCTTTCAGATAACTTTACAGAGCAGACCAATGCAGTATAAACAAGCGTCGTAAACTTGTGTTCCACGAATTTAATATCAAGAACAGTACTGAGTTGCACCAATATACAAGTACTGAGTTGCATTTATATTGACCTGACATAACTTTACTAATAGTACATATTTTGCATTGCAAATCTGTATTCAGCCAAAGAGGTTGTTATACAAAAGAAGTTAAAACATTTTCTTGTAGACATTTGACCTAGACTATTTTGTATGGAGCACAGAGAGGTTCATTTTTTGCTAAACAAAATATATTATTATTATTATGGAACATTGTATCTTTCTTATCCATCCATAGTAATATTATAAATGCGAAAGTGTGTCTGTCTGTCTGTTACGTCTTCACGCCCAAATAGCTGAACCGATTTTGCTAAAATTTGGAATGGAGATACTTTGAGTCCCGGGAAAGGACAAAGGATACTTTTTGTCTCGGAAAAATGTACGGTTCCCACGCGATAAGCGAATTTTGGCGCAACGGAGTTGTGGGCGTCTAACTAGGATATAGTTAAATAACAAAGTTATATGTATCTATTTTACAGGGTAAATACTAGTGACCCAATGTGAAATGGATGAGATGATCTCGCATGAAACTTAATGAGCCTGTCAAAAGATACGCTAGGTAGAGTTCAAGGTTCATACTAAGTCTAATTTACTAAGGTCAAGATAAAAATAATATGTTCTAAACCAAGTATAGATTTGCTGCCTTTCGTGGATGAAAGATAACGTTATCGCAGCAGATTCAAGAAAATTGTTTATAATATTTACTAGCGTGCTTACATTATTTCATTCCAGTGATCGAATCCGGCTCTGTTTACTACTGGAATAATATTGCAAACGAGCACTGGAATGCATTGGGCTAAGCTTAAAAGTGACCTACAGCGGATGATAACTGCTTAAGTTTTAATTATACAACATCGTCGGCTCCTGACAAGCCTCTGAATTATAAATCCTCAAATAACAACAAGAATTCTTGTCGTCCAAAACTTGTTTTATTGAAGAAACAATATATTAATATAGCAAAATGTTATATTATTATTTGTATTATACTCTCCGTTGCGCGAAAATTTGGTTATCGCGCAAGAACCGTACATTTTCCGGCATAAAGAGTAATCCTATGTCCTTTCTCGGGACTCAAACTATCTCCGTACCAAATTTTTGCAAAATTGATTCAGCGTTTTTTTTTTAATGAAATAAGGGAACAAACGAGCAAACGGGTCACCTGATGGAAAGCAACTTCCGTCGCCCATGGACACTCGCAGCATCAGAAGAGCTGCAGGTGCGTTGCCGGCCTTTTAAGAGGGAATAGGGTAATAGGGGAGGGTAGGGATGGGAAGGGAAGGGAATACGGTAAGGGATTGGGCCTCCGGTAAACTCACTCACTCGGCGAAACACAGCGCAAGCGCTGTTTCACGCCGGTTTTCTGTGAGGACGTGGTATTTCTCCGGTCGAGCCGGCCCATTCGTGTCGAAGCATGACTCTCCCACGTCGGTTTGGGCGTGAAGAGGTTTAACAGACAGACACACTTTCAAATTCAGTATGAATTTTAATTCATCGGTTAAGCCGCAACCGTTGAGTACAATATGGCAGTGACATAGACCGATGACCTCCATTTATGCCCCCACGGTTTTGGCAACCCATCCACAACCATATTCAGCTTGTGTTATTGTTTCAATTATATAATGTTACTATAACACGTTTTAGTAGATGGTGTACAATTTACCGATTTGGATTACTATTACTACCTTTTTGAAAACTACTACTACTTACTTTATCAAAAAATAAAGTTGATATTGTGTTTGTGGCAAATATTATAAAATGTTGATCTATTTTTTAATGGATAGCTGACGTGTTGACTTATGGCCGTTCCCTATATTCAATCTATCTCTAGTTTGACATACAACCGATCGCAGCTGACATAGAATTGACATAAAATATATGGAGCTAATGTCTAATGTGAGCTATTCCTATCTCAAGTAAGAGATAGATCGAATATTGGGAACGGCCGTTAGCTACTCATCATTTAATATGGCCTATGCCTATGTTTAAGCCTGGTATAGTCGTGGAAAGAGTCAATATTTGAACTCTGTTTTTTTTAGATAATAACCAGGTTTAATCGCGAGTAAATAACAGTATAACCTACATAAAATAAATCTGTAATCAAGCCAGAAATGTTAACAATAATTTTACAATTTGCATGCGTAAAAGCGCAATCATCGATTTGATTCCATAGATTTTAAACTAATTCGCGATTTACCGCTTGTTTAATTTAAACTCCGTTTTGAATAATCATTAACTCGCAATTTAAGATTCGTTTAGGATAATAGCACTTGAAATTAAAGTATTAATTTAAATGTTTGTTATTTTAAAAGCAGGCATAAAAATCAAAATATTAATATCGTACATAATAGAGATTTTACAGTCTTGACTGCTTTTGAGCTAGAAATTAAAACTTTTTCAATTTGACATAATTTTCTTCGCTATATTATAAATCCACCACGCTTTTTCAGTGCTCGATAGTAAGGGAATCTTGAAAAAAATATTACACCTTACAAAATCCTAATACATTGCCCTAAATAATTAAAGTAACTTTGAATAAACTTAGGTGTATATTCAGCAACCAGTACCCCCTTTAGTCATAATCTACATCTACACTACTATTATAAAGAGGAAAGATTTGTTTGTTTGAGTCGAATAGGCTCCGAAACTACTGGACCGATTTGAAAAATTCTTTCACCATTGGAATCCTACATTATTTCTGCTGAACATAGGCTACATTTTATTTTGGAAAAAAGTAGGGTTCCGTAAGATATTTGAGTTTTTCGGACGCAAGGTGTAAAAAATCAGCTAGAAAAGTTACTTATTTTGCGTACGCTGCCTAAACTATAAAAGATAGAACCATAAAATGTTCTAAGTAATTGTAGATCTTATAAATATCTACAAAAAAGTCCGCGACACACTATACCTATCTATGTCGAGTGAGGCACAATAGCCATTTATTTATTTAAAAATCCAGATATTTTTTTGACTACATTTAAACGGATATATTTTACTCACGCTATTAATCCTTATCAAAATAAATTATTTTATCACTAAGTACAGTTTATGTAGATAATATTTGGTCTTTGAATGATTAAAATTGGACGTTTGGTTTTGAAATTATGGCGAAATTAAAATATTACGATAGTGGGCGTCACCAAAGCGCGTGCGGTAGGAAGACAATATTCTGTTGTAGAAATGAAAATTCTGTACATAAAAGATATGAAATGACAACCGAAATTACACCTTTGTCACTACATCGCTATAGAAGCCAAAAATGTGGTTAGTTTTTTGTGTGTCTGTCTGTCTGTCACTCTTTCTGTCTGTCTGTATGTTTGTTCCAGCATCACACGAAAAATACTGATCCGATTTGAATGTGGTTTTCGCAGATATATTTATCTTCTTCCAACTTAACATCTGGTGTATAAAATTTTTTCCCCCCACCCCTCTAAGGGGACAAAAGAGGGGGTCAGATTTTGTATCAAACTTTTTTTTTAACACGAAAACTACTGATCCGATTTGCATACGGTTTTCACAGATTTGCATACGGTTTTCACAGATATATTATATTTGTCTTCTTCCAACTCAACATCTGGTGTATAAAAATCCTCCCCGGGGCCCTCCCCTCTCAACCCTCTCTGGGGACCAAAGAGGGGTCAGATTTTGTATACAACTTTTTTCTTTAGTGGACTTACTTCATATTAGGTATTAACTGTGTTTTTCAACTTAACATCTGGTGTATGACCTTCCCCCCCCCCCACACCCTCTTAGGGGACAAAAGAGGGGGTAAAACATGTATCAACTGATGATGTAGAAAATATTATACTTTAAATGGCAAAACAACGTTTGCCGGGACAGCTAGTAATAACAATAAGGCAGTCATGTCCCATACGTTTTGATTTCCTAGCACCGTAACTTATATCGAATGCAAGGTGACTAAGTTCTATCTCCGTATAGTCGTTATAAAAAATGGTTATAGAGAAAGTAGCGATAGATCGAATAATGGGGTGAGTAACAGGAAGCACCCGGCATGCGTTTAATGTGCGTAATGGTCACTAAATGGTGAAACGATATTAGGCTTTTTGCTCACTTTCTTTATAATTTATCGATTTTCTTTTAATTACTTGGACATTCCTGTGTCTTTAATAAACTTGCATTTAATGAATTTGGACAGCGACGTTACTTACGTTGAAACCCGTATATTTATAATTGAAACCAAAAAAGTCAGGTCAAAATTATCTAATATAGTTTGACTAATAATTAAGATCTTGAGTCTTGACTACATACTTGGTCAAGCTTTACAAAAAAACCAAGTACAAACTCATAGTTTTCAGTAAATGCCAACATCTAACATGTAAAGATTTTAAACATGGTTAAAGTTGAGTTTTATATCATGACAGAAGCTTCTATTTTAATATACGTTATTTAGGTCAGGTGTTTTCAAAGTGAGGGGTCAAAACAATGACGTCACACGGTAATGAGTCTCGCCGGGCGGTAAACTCATTTTCCCGAGAAAAAACTTAACTACCCTCTATTTTGTTTTTTACATGAAATTAACCTACTTCAATTTAAGATATACGGCATATGGGTTTATTATTGTTAAAATGTAGATTGGCGGTGTAGAAGATTTTTCAAATTTGTCGTCTCAGAACTTTTATGACATTTTCTTTCTTACTCAGGGTGTGCAATGGCGGTAGCTTTGTAAACCCTCGATCGCAGATTCTTGGAAATCATTTTTTTATTATTAAATAAGGGGCAAACGAGCAAACGGGTCACCTGATGGTAAGCAACTACCGTCGCCCATGGACGCTTGCAACATCAGAAGAGCTGCAGGTGCGTTGCCGGATTTTTAAGAGGGAATACGCTATCTTCTTGAAGGTTTGCAGGTCGTATAGATCCGAAAATACTGCTGGTGACAGTTCGTTCCAGAGTTTTACAGTGCGCGGCAGAAACTTACGCAAAAAACGCACGGTGGAAGACTGCCACTCATCAAGGTGATGAGGATGGTATGTTTTTCGCGTGGGACGATGACGAAAAGTTGCAGGTGGTATGATTCCGAACAATTCCTCAGAGCACTCCCCGTGATACAACCGATAGAGGATGCAGAGTGAAACTACATCTCGGCGTAATTCCAAGGTCCAAGCTGTTTCTATTGTTCTTTTTTTGTTATCGGGGTTGCATGCGACCGCTTGGGGCTTGAAAGGTTAAGGCCCACTTGCGCAGATCTGATTTAAAGTTAACTCTGAGTTAAACATCATATTGTCATCTCTATCACTCACTTGGTGAGTGACATATATGACTCAGAGTTAACTTTAACCCAGAGCTGTGCAAGTGGGCCCTGAGTGCGGTAGTTATACTTTTCAACATTTGTAATCCAAATGTGTCTTAAAAATTGACATTCATGTTTTTGACCATTAAACGACAATAGGATTGCATGTTGTCTTTAAACATCCCTCAAGGGTGTTTTCTAAAACATAATATTATTTCCATTCTACCCTCACCTGGAAAATGCTGCAGTAACTATGCAAATCGTCAGGACTCGTAGTATGTCAGATCAGCAGTTAATTAGGGTTAATAAATTTAACTGCGATCACAAATTGAAGATTACTGAAGTATTTTTAAACCAGGCTTGGAGAAAGTCGAAGAGGCATCGTTAGACGAATCCGTGTTAATAGAATATGTTAATATAGCGCGTGTATATTGATTTAAACAAAAACGCTAACTGTCATGTAAATTATATGCTCCATCCGACAATTATGTCTGTGGTATTCTAAATGATGATTTGTGATTTTGTCCGACGAGCCACACCTGTACAGATATAGCGTATGATAAAAAAATTTTCACGAATCAGCTGGGTTGAAGAATTTGAGAGTATGAAAAAAGGTGTTTAAATAATTTTTTAGAGGATTGTATGATATACCATCGAAGAAATTGATTCATAGTCTGACCTAGATCATTTCATGGGATTATGTCAACTTAATGTAAGTAAGTCGTCATTTGCCGGCTGGGCCGAAATACCTAGGTCTAACATCTGCCTATGAAACTTCTCTGATAGTACGAAAACTAACTTATTTTTACAATAAAATGAACCATTTTCGAAAAAAATTTCACAAACATTTCGCACATTTGATATTGTAACATTTTTTTGCACCAAGGAGATCGACGAGAACTTTGAGGTTTTCTTTAATAATAGTGTATTTAACGCCTCTACCATTTTTCAGCTCTATAAAAATTTTCGTGGGACCAATGTTTGTTTTTCCCGGAGTAATTTCCTCCTAACAAAATACTTATTCTAAACCTATTTATTATTCGTTGTTCTAAACATTGTTATCTCCACAATTAGCTTTGAAATTAATCTCTCTATATCACAATAAACTCTTAAATGTTCCATTTAAATAAAATTTTTAAATATTAAAGATACAGAATTAATAAAGCTGATAAAAATCAATAAATTTAATTAATTACTTGATAATAAAAATTTCTTGCTAATACGTTGCTACTAATTTCTTTTACTACAATTTAAATAAAATTATTTTTTTATGTTTAGCAAAAAAAGTCTAAGGAAAATCTCTACATCATTAATATCAATTCAAAATTAATCATTAAGTCTCGTAATAAGACTCACTTAAGTGAACCAGATCGTGTTGAGAGCGAAAGTGTTAGTCTTCTAATTGGCATATACAAATGGTATCTGTAAGAAACTCCATAACACATTCACATGCAAACAATTGGCTAGTTTTTACCAAATTTCTAGTGAAAACTCTAGAAAAGAACACGTTTTTGTGCCAAATTAAATGAACAATAACGCGAGCTTTTTTATCAATCAAAGTTAATTAATATTTTCGACGTGTCACTGCAATATTGAGTTCTTTAGTTACCAAGTACTATGTACTTAATTTACTAATAAGATGATATTATTAATAAATTAAGTACATAGTACTTATTATTAATTGATGATATTATGTAGTAGGTATAAGAATATTAATACTTATAGTATAATCGTAGTTCTACTTATTCAACATCAGGGTTCAAAATGTCACATTTATTATCTCTCTCATTATAAAGACGTCGAAGATCGAGGGATATAACAAGATGTATCCCAGGGCTAATTATTATAATATTATCAATGCCATAGTGTGCCTGCCTGTCTGTTTTGTTACGTATGAACCGATTTATATGAAAATTAGTAACGAGATAAGTACTTTAAATACCGGGAAGTTTTCACTTGAATGAAAAATGCCATACAATACTTTGTCAATAATATGCATTTTATCAGTAAGGGATTTATTGATAAAATGCATATTTGATATTATTGACAAAGCATTGTATGGCTTGAAAATCAAAACATTGTATCGCTTATTTTGTACATTTTCTTATCGTTATGGGTGTAATTAAATTATATAACTTGCACACTTAACTCCATAAATATTGAAGCTCAATTACTCTCGCTCGTAATCGTATCAGTGTAATTGAGGCTTTATCGAACTGTTGTCGATCGTTCGGAACGGGTTTTTGTAACATTTCGTAACAACATTCACTCTCGGCTGAAAGTGCGATGAAAGACGCCGATACGCGCCCCACAAATATAGATTACTGACGCTAATTAAAATTCCTCTTTATGGTTTAATTATACGCAAACGATTTTTAGGAAACTATCAGAGCTCTGGTGTATCAACCTAACCTATATTATACCTTATGTTATATTATACTGAGATATACTGATAATACCCTTAGTAAGGACATAGCTCCAATAAAAAATGACCATAATAGTAAATATTATAGATAGGTACTACCAGAGTAGTTGATTCCTAGGCAGATAGCGGACCTAATAGCCCATTCGACCGACCACATCTAACATTGAATTGAATTGACCAAATGACGTAGGTCCGTCAACTGTCTAGGAATCAATTTCCTCGATAGTACTTATTTTGTGTCCAGAATCTAGATAATCACTTTAATATCCTTTAGTGCTTCCGATAACAATTAACTTGTAACAGGTGTTGCTATTGCTCGTCCGCTAATTAAAGAGCATTTACACGCACCGACAAATCGGCAAGTGTGAACCGATGGGTGAAAGTGACCGACTGACCACTATAGCCGATCTGTTGACTTTACTTTCGTTTTTGACTGCTCTCAGCTCATGTGTTAATTATACACGTTTATTTTGATATTCTTAGCCCATATAAATTGGAAAGTGATATATAAGGAAATTATACCTTACAATTAAAAATGTAAAGTTGTCCCGATGTAGCGATTAAATGGTTCACATAAATGAATGCTTCATTTTTCTTACAAATACATAATTTGGCTTTTTTTTTCTTTATTTAAATACAAATGATCTTCTTACGATATAAGGCCTTTAAAGGCCTTACATCGTAAGATTAAGTCGGCCACATTTGGCAGTTTTGTATTCGAAACTCTGCGTTCTATGTAAAAGATATAAAATGTAAAAAGTGAACGAATGAACATACAAGAGAAATACATACAACGGAACGTATTACCTCCTCCTTTTTGGAAGTCGGTCATAAAGTGCATTGTCTATTGTTAGCTTTAGTACTGACAGATTTTCATTGATACGATAGTGGTTGCAAGATATTCGATGAATTGAAACGCAATTACAGACAGATCTATTTTAGCTGGACATGTTGAATTAGCGTTAGAGTCCAGTTATACTGGCGCCAATATACTATGTCATGGCGCATATTCATTAGTCGTTAACTCGTATAGGTTCTGCTAAAAATATAAATAACTGCACAGCTATTAGCTAGAAACTTTATTATCCATATATTACGTAAGAAAACCAAGAAAATAATGAATCCAAAAGACAACGTCAGATCGCCTAATAGACAAGCTGTAAAACTTACAAAACATTCTTAATTTAAATCTAACGCTACATAAAGTATTTATGTTCATCACACGTACGGTATACGGCATACGGGGAGTCCATGCATCCGAGATAACAGCTAATGGCGCATTTTCATTGGTCGTGACATGCGTTTCAGAATTCTCCCGCACCTCGCATGCGGACCCTGTCGACCAGTGAAATTGCGCCATTACAGCATTTATACGAGTTACCGAGGTACCATTAATTGTGATTTATAGGTGAGTTTCTCGCCAACTTCCTTCGAAGCTGTTTCGTCTGTGCTGTGGGAGAGCGTTGGGTAACGTAACCATTTTTTTTATCAGAGCGTGACTTCTACGGATGGGGGATCACCCCCAAATTATTTTTATTTTCATTTTATTATTAATTATAAAAGTATAGAGGTAAATACAATTGAGTATTTTGTGAAGGTCCAGTGCCTATCTGTATAAGCCAAATGGCAGATTACACATTTGTTGAATGGGAGTGCGTTGCTTCCAGGCATTTCAAACATAAAAATACTTTAAAATTTTCGTTTGGTCTGTTTGCAAAAGCGGGACAATTTCTGCCTCGCGGGGGACAGCGGGATAGAGTGCCTGAAAGCGGGACTGTCCCGCCCAAAGCGGGACGTATGGTCACGTTAGCGTTGAGGCATATTCTTCTAGATGAGAAATGCTACTACACATCTTTCTTCTACTTTTGATCGGTCCCAAGTTAGTGTTCTCTTATACTTCAACATTCACATAACATGGTCGCAGACAATCCTAAGAATCGTTAACAGTTATGACATTAATTAGTGTAGACAATAAGTCTGGGAAACCGGCGCGGGCGCTGCATCGTAAACCCACTTACATAGACCTAATGACATAGATAACACGTGTTCCTACATCACATGGTTCCGGAGTCGATAGCTACCTGACTATCTTTTTTATGATCTTTGGTAGGTACTATCAAAATTCAGAGAAGTTGATTCATAGGCATATTATGGATAATAGTTGGCTCACTTTTGGGAAAGTGATGCTCCTAATAATATTATCATCATTACGATTGGTCGCTGCTTGCTTGTTACTCAGCAGTCAGCACTCATACTTCTGACTTTAAAAAAAATTGAGTCTGATGATAACGAAAACTTGATGTAAAACTTTTCTAAAACATTATCCCTCAAAAACTGTGGCCCCACTTATCGTTATAAAAGCTTTAAAGCTTACTCTCACTTTTTAAGTTCAGAGATAAATGTGAAGAGTTTACTCTTCACAACTTTAGCTTTAAAGCTCGAGATTGATTGCAGGTCATCGAAAACGTAAAACAAAAGAAACATTAAACCTCAGAAAACAATGCGATAAACTATTATTGTTTATCTTTTAACTTTAACCTCAAAACGGCCGTTTCTATTCAAAAGAAAACAGTAAATATTTCTGTCGTATTCAGATGTCGTTCTAACGAAAATTATGACTACATATTATATGACTATTGACCATATATTATATTATATCTCGTAGTGAAAGCAAAACATACTTTCTTTTCACGGCTGATTTACTTATTTATTGCGATTTAATGTTTTTTATGTTAATCTGTTATTAAAAATCAAAATTATAAATCCTTGTCTTAATTGCTTGCATTTTTCTGTTTAGTGCACTTTCGTGTTTGTTTCCGACAGTGTCTCACTAAGTCCGTGAGACCGTCTCTTTTCAACCCTTTACCCAACCCACCCCAACACGTTATTAATAATTATTACTATCTTTTGTGATATCAAATGTGTCAAAACAAATACGATAAAACAATTATTATTATAGGTCTACCAGAATCTGACGACAATTTTTGACAGCAAATTTTTCAAAAATATCCTTGATCATTGGATTAATTTTTATACGCTTTTTATTAGCTTCACCTGTATATTTGTTTGTAACCGACTTCTTTGGGCGCGATTTTGACCCACTTTAAACGGCCAGATTTCGTTCAAACTTTGTAGATTTATCGAGGATCGATGACAATACACTAATTTGATAGAATTTGTATTTTGTATCTGTTATTTTGTATGTTTGTTTGTAACCGACGCTTTATATAAAAAGCGTGTTTTTAGTTTTTTTTTAACTACTACTTATATATAATAAGTATGTTTAACACACAGAATCAGCCGCTATTTAGAAAAAAGGGATCAAAATGTTTTATTCCAATTACCCCGGTATTGCTAGAGTCAATTTAATTTCTCACTTTTTGCCATAAGATTCTGATAGACCTATAGTAATGATGTGTTGAATATCACTTTTTAGGGTTCCGTATCCAAAGGGTAAAAACGGGACCCTATTACTAAGACTTCGATGTCTGTCCGTCTGTCTGTCTCCAGGCTGTAACTCAAGAACGGTAATAGCTAGAGAGTTGAAAATTTCACAGATTATGTATATCTGTTGCCGCTATAACAACAAAATATACTAAAAACAAAATAAAATTAATATTTAAGGGGGGCTCCCATACAACAAACGTGATTTTTTAAGTCTTTTTTGCTCTATATCAATAATGGCAAAAGGTAGGTACTTAAATTATTCTCAAAGTCCTTAGTTATATGTGTACTTTAATATTTAATAATAATATTAAAATAAAATAGAAAATTAAGGGAGGCTCCCACACAAAAAACACAATTTTTGGCCTAATTTTGCTCTATAATGTTACGGAACCCTTCGTGCGCGAGTCCGACTCGCACCTAGCCATTATTATTAGGTCACTTTAATTTTACCAAAGTATTGCTATTCTCTCCAAAAATCGCAATTTTATGCAAAGGAAAACCTGTTAGAACCACAAAGTTTTCTGCAATAAAATAGCCTTTTTCATTTCCGATAGTCTACATTCTACTATAAGATATGGTGTAGAGTCGGACTTGAAACTATAGAGATCGAGGTGTACTAAACTTTAGACCACGCATCATCTCGTTTCGTTTCGATGCGAAAGTGATATGTAAATGAATCAAAGGATTATACAAATGAGTACATCCGTAACTTTTACTGTCCGTCGAGGTTCAACGCACTTGTCGGCCGCGCCACGCGCTGTCTGCTTGCTGTCTGCGACCTCTGAATAATTACATTAATAAATCATCGTACTTAGTAGTAATTGCATAAATTACGCGCGTGTTCAATGATATCATATATCATACTAATATTATAAATGCGAAAGTGTGTCTGTCTGTCTGTTACATCTTCACGCTCAAACCGTAACCGATTTTGCTGAAATTTGGCATGGAGATACTTTGAGTCCCGGGGAAGGACATAGGATACTTTCATTCCGTAAAAATGTACAGTTCCCGTGCGATAAACTAATTTTAGCGCAACGGAGTTGCGGGCGCCATCTAGTTTCATAATATAAAGGCAAGATAAATAAACTATTGAGATCTTTAGTTTACAATGCAATTTTAAATGACTAGTTCAATAATTTTATCAAAAACTAGCTGTCCCGGCAAACGTTGTTTTGCAATTTAAAGTATTTCTACTTCATCAGTAATTGATACAAAATCTCACCCCCTCTTTTGCCCCCTAAGTGGGGTGGGGGGAAAATTTTTATACACCTGATGTTAAGTTGGAAAACACAGTTAAAAATGTGAAGTAAGTCCATTAAAGAAAAAAAATTGATACAAAATCTGATCCCCTTTTTGGTCGCCTTAGAGGAGTGAGGAAGGGGAATTTTATACACCAGATGTTAAGTTGGAAGCAGACAAATATATCTGCGGAAACCGTATGCAAATCGAAAAAGTAGTTTTCATGTTATATACAAAAGTTTGATACAAATTCTCACCTCTCTTTTGTCCCCTTAGAGGGGTGGGGGGAATTTTTTTTATACACCGGATGTTAAGTTGGGAGAAGACAAACATATCTGCGAAAACCGCATTCAAATCGGAACAGTAGTTTTTGTGTGATGCTGGAACATACATACAGACAGACAAAAAACTAACCACAGTTTTGGCTTCTATAGCGATGTAGTAACACCCCTGCTTGTTATTTTTTGAATATCTTTAATGTACAGAATTTTCATTTCTACAGTTTTATTATATGTATAGATCACAAAGCTACTTTAAGTTTCTTCTAATATTAATGTGCGCGTATCTAAATTATAGAGTCTTCTATAATCTGTGGTAGCATACATAAATTTAAAGTAAAGGAAAGAACACAATAGGTTTTACCGCGGAAATTGTAGGTAATGTTTTTGCTCTTATGAAAACATAGTTTTACGTTTTGTTTACAATAAAATCTGTTTTTCCTCATTGGGACCATATTTTGCACTTTGACATTAATAGTGGTAATTGCGGGAGATATGTGCCATTGTCAATCATGTATGCAGATTAGACGAGAACAACTCTCAATGTGTCTTCTCAAGCGAAAGTGAGAGGTCAAGTATTTTTTCTGCTAATTGGACAATAAATATGATTGTATGTTAATCTCGAACTATTTAAAATACGCATATATATAATAGTGGTTCCCGGTTTAATAAGTGAGTTTGACGTGATACAGGACGTTATAAAAGTTCTATTTTATTTTCCTTCCCCGTGGCTGTTATCACCAAAATTAGTCCTTTTACTTATTCATTGCAAGCAAGCACACTAACAAGGTTTTTAACTTTGTGATGCGTAAAATTGTCTGCTCAGAAAGATAGACAACCAGGACAATACTAAAACTAAATTCAAAATATAAAAATAAGAAGTAGTTAAAAAAACTAATATACACGCTTTTTTATATAAAGCGTCGGTTACAAACAAACATACAAACATAGAAATTGAAAAATGGAATAATTATATCAAATTAGTGTATTCATCGGTCCTCGATAAATCTACAAAGTTTGAACGAAATCTGGCTGTTTAAAGTGGGTCAAAATCGCGCCCAAAAAAGTCGGTTACAAACAAATATACAGGTGAAGCTAATAAAAAGCGTATAAAAACATATCCACAGACGAACGTATAACCTCCTCGTTTTTGGAAGTCGGTTAAAAACGTAGTGCTTACCAGACTCTTTGGCAGTACATAACTTCTTTATACTTTTACGGAACTCTAGCACTCCGTGGGTGTCCACTGTTTGTCGGCCTCATAAAAAATATTGCCAGCAGAAATATTTCACTTTAACACTTCAATTACCCAAATATTAGGGTGTAAATTGTGCAAGGCGTGTCACCACACCCCATAATCACCTGCATACCTGCCGGTTGCCACCACAAAAACTCACTTTCTCCCACTCCCACGCCCCACTTGCGCGGAACGCCCAAACTCATTGAAGTTCACTTTCCACTTGACAGGTTTTGCAAAATGATACATTTGATGAGATGATTCTGTCGGACTCTTAAATTCCTCAGGAATGTTGAGATGTGAAATGTATGTCTTCGTTTTCATGGAAATAGTGCTGCAGGTACGCATTCAGTGATATTTGGTATAATGTAGTCTTAATTTTAGGCTGGAGCAAATAGCTGTTACTTTTAATCTCAAAGTGTGTTTTCATATAATAGCAAATAATATGGTATATTGGCATGGACGGAACCGCTGGCAGCATCTGCTATCATATACCTAGGATATTATAAGAACTCAGGCCCAATTCTTACATTACACCTCGAATCGTTGCAGATATTACCGAAATCAATTCTCGCTTCTAAATATACCCTACTCAAGATCTCACAAGTGAGATACCTGCTAGCTTAGTCTCAGGGTTCGTAGACTAGAATTGTGGCTTACGATCAGGTGATGATGCGTCAACAAAATATATTACTTTTAGGTCGTCAACCTACTTTTAAATTGGCATCGCTAAAACCGTACATCCTTTTCACTGTCCTTATACTTATTGGAATTGACAATACATAATGCGAATACCGAGAAACCAGGGTCAGAAGTCAGGTAACTTTTCAAATTAATATTCGCGCGTAGCAATAATAATAAGGTCGCAGATATAACCTCATGGTTGCACAGTCAGGCTTATTGTTGCGGACAAAACCAACCTTATTATTTTCAATGCACTATGATTTTGCAAAATATTTGACGTTTCGATGGCACAATAAGTATGTATAATTATATGAAACGTTTTGTAAAGAAAAATATGTAGGTAGTCACAAATAGCCAGCTGCCTTTTAAAGATTTTAAGCAACTAGTCACGGTTTTCGTTTTGATATTTCACTTTTTTAAATGCAATTGAATATAATAGTTACTTGAAGTTTATAAGAATAGGACACAATATTATGTCGTATATTTTCTTTGGTAGTCCCAGTAGAACATATTTTCAGGGATGTCGCATTTATTAAAGAGGCTAGGTGTATATATTATTTTCAGTTTTCCTCACTTAATTTTTATACCATTGACGACAAAGCAATTTCCTTTCATGAAAACGAAGCAATACCAATTTCTCTCATCTCTGTAATAAGAAATTACCGAATTGTCAAATTGTAGTCGTAAAATTACGATAGCAGTATGATGGAATAGGATTGAAAAATCTTGTTTCCGTAAGCCATTCAAGCCTTATAGACTACTGGATCATTTATGCCAGAGCAATATATTTGTACCAGAGTAAACAGAACTAACCAGTTAGTTCTGTCTACTCTGTTTCTACTGCTGAAACTAAAACTTATAATATTTTCGAAACAAAGCGGTTACAAGAATCAAAGGCACGATGCCAAATATTACGTCACGCCCACTAGTTTTAGCCAAAATGTCTAGCAAAAGTTAAAAACTTATTTTTAGATGTCGTCTTATCTAAGCTTATTCAATATTACTAGTAGCTAAATAGAAGGTGTAGTGAATTAGCGTTTCTTACGTTTTAATTCTTTTCAAAACTTTACAATTTTGTTATAAAGGGTTTTCGTTGTAAAGGTTTCTAGTATCATAGCTGCACCTAATATGCATTATGTTGCCGAACAACATCTTTGTGTTATGCCCCGAGAACCATACGTTACGCTGAGATAAAAAGTAGCCTGTCAATTCCCTACATTCGTTCCCAAATGTAATCAAAATCAGTCTAGTAGTTTCTATGCCTAGGGAACAAATGTTTTCTCCTTCTAGGTCTTTCTTTAAGATTAGTGGGTAATTAAATAACAATGATTAATGCAGTTTTTACTTTTTTAATGAACGTTGAGAGGAAACCTCGGCAAATGAGCGTAAAACTCAGATAATTGTGACAATTATAGAGTTATCTGTCACGTGGGACGCTCGGCTGGGAAACTGGTGTTCCAGAAATTGTTTGCATTGGCGAATCTAGTTACAACTTTATTATACTTTGCAGAGTTATACTAAATAATACAATTTTGTTGCTATACTGATGGATATTACCAAGAGAGTTACAAGACGTGGTAGCACTTAAAAAGGTAGGTTTCTGTCTGTCTGTCTGTCCGTCTATCTGTCTGTTTCCTTTTCACGCCAAAACCGCTGAAATTTCGTATGGACTTTGAGTCCCGGGAAAGGACATAGGATACTTTTCATCCCGGAAAAATGCGCGGATCCCGCGCAATAAATTAATTTTGGCGCAATGGAGTTACCTAGTCAGAGATAAGTTATACATCAGGCTGTGTTTTTGCCGTAAAAAATGCTTTCTATAGAAAACAAAGTGATCTCATGTTACTTGTAATAATGACACAAACGATGTGGTGCATTTTAACGAAAGTTCTTGAATATTTACACGTCGACTTTCCCTGGCAACTAGAAAGAGAAATATTTGAACTTTCCGTCTCCGTTCTGACCTCTTAGCTCAGTAATTATTCGTTTGCGGTCGTGAGTTCAAATGAATTGGTCCTTTTGGTTACAGCGTAAATTGTTAAACGCTTACTCTAAATGGCTCTTTTGTCACATGACGAAACTAATAGCGTTTTCGGCATCTTTAACTGCCCCGGGGCAGGGCGGTCAGGGCAGACCGAATGGATACGGAAATAACCGAACAAAACCTGTGATCCACGAAGCACTTAAATTTAGTACTAGTATTTATGTAGTTTATGTAGCAATTTGAACTTCGGCTATTTTCGTACCCATTCGGCCCGCCCTACCCCGGGGCAGTTCCAGATGCCGAAAACGCTAATATAAATGTCGCTTGAGAGACAGCTGTTTTACATTTACCTGTCAATGTCATCCACTTATCATTTGGCTGTGGCCAAAATAAAAGCCAATTATTATTTTTAACAAAAAATTAAAACCGACTTCCAGGGTAAAAATAATAATAATTTGTAATGAACAAAAAAGTGTTAAATAATTCTTACTCTTTAAAGTGCCTTATGCATAATTCTCCTAAACCTCAACTATTTCTGTAACTACACAATCTACATTACTTTGAAGACGGTACCAGATAAGAATGCTGAGTTCTATGACAAAATATTTTTAATATTTAAGACTGGTACCGACTTCAAAATAATGTAGATTGTGTACAGAAATAGTTGAGGTTTAGGAGAATTATGCATAAGGCACTTTAAAGAGTAAGAATTATTTAACACTTTTTTGTTCATTACAAATTATTATTATTTTTACCCTGGAAGTCGGTTTTAATTTTTTGTTAAAAATAATAATTTCACTCTTTTAAGTGATTTGTAAGCTGGTTTTCTGCACAGACTAATGTTTTATGCTTAGTGACTTTGGATCCAGGATACACTTTCATGATATTATGAGAACTCATTGTCTGATGTCACTACTTCAGAATTGCTTAAGCAACTCCAAGCATATACCACTGTATACCTAATGTATATGCTTATTGCTTGGCGTTAATCAAGCAATGATAAAATTAATGTTCATACGCCTGTCTTTAAAGGCTCTAAAGTTCTGTTCAGTGACTTTCTTTCTATCATTATTACACTCATCACTCATGAAAACAACTCAACATTACTAGATGACGCCTGCAACTTCGTTGCGCCAAAATTCGTTTATCCTTTAAATTTTTCCGGGATAAAAACTTTCCTATGTCCTTTCTCGGGACTCAAAGTATCTCCATGCCAAATTTCAGCAAAATCGGTTCAGCGGTTCGAGCGTGAAGAGGTAACAAACAGACAGACTGATAGTCGATAGACAGACAGACAGACACACTTTCGCATTTATAATATTAGTATGGATGCTCAAATAATATAACTGAAATCGTCCTTATAAATTTTAAGAATAACTTACCTCATAGATCTTATGATCAAATTGCTAACTTGGTAACCTAAAAACACCAAGGTCGAGTCATTTACATTGAAATAACATTATAATTTTTTAAATCGTTCGACAAATTCGGGCTTTGTTCTTAAAGACGATTAAAAGTAACAATAATAGGGTCATAATTAGATAATTCATGGTGTGGTGACCGGTAGTAGTGATGATGATGATGATGATGAATGTAACTTGCATAGTAGCATAATATGCCTTCAGTTCTTAAACCAACTCCGAAACCCCCATACTTACTTTTTGGTAGCATATGCTTAGGATACTTCTCATAAAATCGAAATCCATATAAATTTGGAGGAGTTCCCTCGATTACTCACGGATGTATGGTGGAATGGTGGTGATGATGATGATGATAAATTAAATTTGCATAGTAGTATATGCTTTCAGTTCTTAAGACAACGCCGAAACCCCCAAACATGTATTTATAAGGAGTAAGGAGTTCTGTTCACCAACTTCGAACCATGGTATATCCTGGTGCAAAATCTTACTTTTTAGTTTTGGTAACATATGCCTGGAATACTTCATATGAAACCAAAAAAACATATGTCCATTTGAATTTTGAGGAGTTCCCTCGGTTACTCATGGATCCCATCATCAGGTTACCACTTTTCTGAACATTGCTTTTTGGTAGCATATGCTTAGGATACTTCTCATAAAATCGAAATCCATATAAATTTGGAGGAGTTCCCTCGATTACTCACGGATGTATGGTGGAATGGTGGTAATGATGATGATGACTAATTAAATTTGCATAGTAGTATATGCTTTCAGTTCTTAAGACAACGCCGAAACCCCCAAACATGTATCTATGAGGAGTAAGGAGTTCTGTTCACCACCTTCGAACCATGGTAAACCCTGGTGCAAAATCTTACTTTTTGGTAACATATGCCTGGAATACTTCATATGAAACCAAAAAAAAACATATGTTTCCATTTGAATTTTGAGGAGTTCCCTCGATTACTCATGGATCCCATCATCAGATCACCACTTTTGTCAAAATGGGACCAAATTGGAGTGAAACCTAATATAACAAAAGAAAAATTTTGAAAATCGGTTCATAAACGGCGGAGTAATCGTTGAACATACATAAAAAAAAAAATATCCACAGACGAACGTATAACCTCCTCGTTTTTGGAAGTCGGTTAAAAAAAAATATTTGACACCTCTGCCTCTGCAGCCTGCAGGCTGCAGAGGCAGAGGTGTCATATAAAAGACGTCTGCTTCGAAACGCCTCTATTACTACGTCATCTATTGTAAGTCTATCCCGCGCCAATAATATGGTTAACCTTCAATTTAATGAACAGTTTGACAGATAATAATATATGAGGCTTATGTCAAAATTTAAATTTAAATAAAAAAAAATTAAATCAAAATTACATATTTTATGTTCCTGCACTCTGAGTGCGATGGTAAAACAAGGATTTGTGACTTGAGAGAATCCAAGAGGCGTTTAGCTAAGTCCACACTGTGCCTTTTTTGTTCATCAAGGGCATGCGTTATAGCGCAGTCAACAGCGCACGTGAGGCATACCCGCGACGCATGCGCTCTGACCGTATCCAAAACTTTCGTTTTGTTCTTTTTTTTCTGGAACTTCTTATCATCAGACACCAAATAAGTCGTACATATTCCACCCAATTAAATGTTCTCGTCGCACATGTTGCATTAAGCTGACATGCACTGCAACTGAACAAAAATGACAATGTTGGCGTTGCGTTCGTTGACACATTCAATTATTGAATGCGCCAAAACGAAAATGCTTATTATGGACATAGCTTTTGAGATTTTGGCAATCACAATTAGATCATAGTGATGTAAATTGTCGATAAATAAATATGTTTTTTTTTGTTCACAGAAAACGATGTGGCGGTCACGGCGTCTGACGATATGTGTCCTCCTCATATTTCACATGGTGAGAATACTTTTTACTACTGCAGTACAATAATTACAATAATAACAACTAAAAACTCTGATGTGGCTAGTACTAAACCGGAACCAGTTATTCTTAGACTCACACACGACAAGCCGTTTCTAAGATTTAAACCGAGCCAAGGTAGCACTCGAACAAAAATAAAATATAGCCTCTTAGTGAGGACATCTTTCGTTAAATGGCGGAGACTTATTTGTACACCTATTAAAACGACGGAAACACAAAAAATCATAAGCTTATGCACGAGTTTTTCCCTTTTGAGGTCTACTCCAGACAAAGGACCGGTCAATCTTTATTTTAATTTTTTTCAAAAATATACCACTCGAAGTGTGCTATTTTATTTTAGCGATGTTAGTGGCGGCGGAAAAGGAAGATCTTCCGACCGAGCGAGATAGCATGCTCGGTTAGGCCGAAGCCCACTGACGTCATTTCAGACGTTGTATATATTATCTTGCCGTTCTCCGAAACTTTCGATAGCGTGATGCAGGATTGTTAGGTGAATTGTGGGTACCGCCACACCACTCCCCCCCGAAGACCTGTGGTATCTTCAATGCGCTTGTGTTGTCAGGTGTGGGCCGAAGCTACGCGTGCAATGACCAGGAGAGGGACCCCGTGCTCTGCTTGCTGACCGGTCGTTGTAGCCTATGGCTGCCCCGTTCAAGCCAGACCGGGTTCGACCGGCGCGGACGCCCAACGCGGCTTATGGTCGAGGCGACCCGGTTATGCTTGATGTCTGCTGACGTGGTGCGGAGGGGCGGGGAGTGTTGATGATTGATGTCCATGATGAAGGATGCGTGTTCTTGTCGGTGGTCACCAATTTAGCGATGTTAGTGGCGGCGGAAAAGGAAGATCTTCCGACCGAGCGAGATAGCATGCTCGGTTAGGCCGAAGCCCACTGACGTCATTTTAGACGTTGTATATATTATCTTGCCGTTCTCCGAAACTTTCGATAGCGCGATGCAGGATTGTTAGGTGAATTGTGGGTACCGCCACATTATTATTTATCAAAATATTGTTTGTTAAACGCTCTGCCTGTATGTACAAAACTCTTTAAACTCACTAGTGTGTCTTGTAAAAGCTTACAGGAGCTAAAGTATGTTAAAAATGCTTGCCATAACTTACTTTTTCATTTCATAAAACGAGCTGTCGACATAAAAAGCCGAAGTACCAATTAACAGCGTTTAGATAAGCCAGCGCCCAGCGTCTCGTTTTTAATAATTGAAATTAAGAAAGTACTTTAATTAGTGCACTAAGTAGAGCGGCGCCTGACAGAAAGTTAATGATTTTTAATCGACAGGCCGTGTAAGGTACATCACTGGCACCGACTTTGTTCAAATTATATCGTTTACGTCGAGGATGTGAGCTTTCATCGATAGACAAATTATCGACACTTAGCATCCCTTTTTGAGCTTTCTTTTTGTCTCAATTAATAATATATGAAGTAAAGTTACTTTTTATCATATTATGATGAACTTTAATATCACGTCCTTTAATGTTATCCTCTGTACGTATCCTCTGAAGTTTAAAGTTATGTCTTTCCTAACGTAGGTAACTCACAGGTTCTTTGGAGGAGGAAAATCAGGCAAGACAGAAAAATAGTTTCTTTGATAACATGGAAGAAAAGCTGTAGCTTATCCTTTTCTGATGGATAAAAGTAACTAATTTCAGAACTATGTCAATATTTTACTCTCTATCTAATATCTATACATAAGACGGCTATTAGTTAAGTTCACTTTACATTCATCGAGAAAACACGAGGCTCGTAAACAGAATGGTCACCCCGAAATTAGGTATTCCTGTCGTCGTCGCCCTGAATTCTAATTCATGAAGAAGCGCCGCCTAGAGGGCACCGTTTGATGAGGTTTTACTCGTTAATGATTTGGGAAATTTACTTCAGTTTACCCAACAGTATTTACTGTGCCAGTAGGAGGTTATTGTTAGAACTGGTTCGCAGGTACACGTTTTTTCGGGACAAAAACTATTAAGTCCCTTCCGACACAAAGTACTCGCTGAACCAAGATCGGCTCGGTCGGTCGGTCGAAATTATAGTCTAAACACGCTGTGCCGAAGTTCCGCGGCGTAATTTCCGCATGTTTCCGCCTACAATGTATTTTAAAATTTGACATTGCTGACGTAATCATGCGGAATTTCTGCCGCGGAACTTCGGCCGAAGTGTGTTTAGCCACTATGAGTTGATTCAGCGATTTGTGCGTGAAGAGGTAACAGACTAACATCTGTCAATAATATCTAGACAGATAGACATTCGCATTTACGATAAGGCGTCTCCCAGACAGACGCGGGCAGCGGTGGCGGTGGCGGCGGCGGTTGTTTGTACTGCCACCGCCACCGCGTGTGTCTGTGTCGTTCCTAAAACTCTCAAGTCATCCAACTGACCGCTGCCGCCACCGCCACCGCTGTCCGCGTCTGTCTGGGAGACGCCTAATATGGATTGTTCTAAGATGTCACCCGCAACTTCGATGTGCCAAAATTCATTGATCGCGCGGCAATCGCACGTTTTTTTTGGACAAAAACTATCGTGACTTTTCCCAGGACTCAAAATATCTTACCATATAATATGCAAATTATTCTACCTATGTCTATTGTGCCAAATGTTACCAAATTCAGTCTTAATATGAAGAGAATAACATACAAGGAGATAGACAGAATTTCATTTAGATATCACTTTGGCATGCCTTAATGCCTAAAAGGTTGGTGTTATTAGTGACTTGTGAGTTATAAATATTGGATTAGTCTGTCACGATAGGAACAAAGGGTACTTCCGCAGTCAGGTTTTTGTTATCTTTTGTGAAATGATTTAAAAGCAAAATTATTTTATAACACTTTGGCCTTGTTACTGCAATTGAAGACATGAGTGGATGAAGCGGGTAAGTGACAATTTTGAAAACTATCGTTGTCTTGCATAAATGGAGACTTTAGGACCGGGAAAATTATTTTAAATCACAAAAATGAAATAGGTAAGTTACAAGGTTTGTTCTAAGTTATACGGAGAAAAATAGTAATTGCTCTCATGTTATTAAATGTTTGTTACCCGGGCGGCGGTGCATCTGTCATCCACTCATGTCTTCATTTATTATAATTTTAGGCACTTAACTTGTAAAAATGCAACTATAATGCATTATTTACGATTTTTTACTGTATTAAACTTTTCAAAATAAACAGATGTTACACCAATAAGTCAGGAAAACGTTAAAATAAGTCTTGTAATCCATACGAAGGAAAGCGTTGAAAAACATATTTGTTTAATGATTTTCTAACCTAACTTAGAAAGGCCAGGGATACTTAGAATTATACGACTTAATTACAAATCAGTAAAAAACCAAAACACACTCTTCCATAAGGAAATGGTTCGGACAAATACGGCCCTATGCCCTAATAGGGACGACCCACTGCTCTGGCTTCGGTTCCGTCTACACTTACCTGATTACCCTTAAAGTGTGAGCGCGGCTTTATAACTGAACATTGTTAGAAGTAGCACTTTTGTATTGTTATAAAATAACGTCAAAGTAACCAAAACATAAGTCGCCTAATTTTACGAAAGTAAAGTAAAATAAATTCAGTAAAACTGATTATTCTAGTTGGTTGTAGTAGGTAGCTTATTTTTAACAATAATTATTGTCCTTACTGTTGGTTCTATGTAACTACGCTTCAAAACTAATCAAGTTAGATGAAAACAATATGTTCTCAGGTACTAAATACTAAACTCAGAATGGAATCACAGAACTCACAAATAATTAGAAACAGTCAACCTAAATGCAAATGCGTTTATTATTGTATAATGACTAATGACTATTATAAAATATAAAGTAAACTACTTATATACATAATATTATGGGATATATTATTATGTATAGTTCACTATAATATAATATTTATAATTACTATTCTAAATTACGAGTAACATATTCTGACTTTCTTAATAAAATAAGTAATAACAGCTTAAACAGAGAAGCTAACAAAAGATCGCAGTAAAAGCTGCTTTCCCGGCTTGCGACCTGCAGACATACATACTGTCCAGCTCATAAATATTAATTTTATGGGTTATTGATTTTATGGACACCATAAGATAGATTCTTGTCAATTGAGGTCTTTCAAGTAAAACGACATGAAAATTAACCAACATAACTCATTACCTGTGATTAATTAACTCAACTGACTTAAGTTAAGGATACACTCGGAAGTTAAAACATTTTTTTAAGTTTTTCTTAGCACTGATTTATTATTTTAAGTCCTATTCTTCGTTAGCTTTTAAAGTGCTTATTTCACCTTAATGTGCAAAGGTTGTAAAAGTATGAAATTTATTAAGAAAAATGCGGTTCTATTACGTCATATCATTACTATTAAACTAGGTGTTCCAGTAAACTTTGCTTTGCTAATGCTCATCATATTAGCTCTACTTTATAATAACCGAAAGCTAGAAACTATAATCCGACTGTCCAAATTAAATAGCTTAAGTCACTTGTACCATTATTACGTATTGGCACCTGATTAAAATTCAAATCTTTACGGTGAGACATACGTACATAAAATTCTACCAAACTACACTTCTTACATAAATCGGGTAAAAAGAATGACCTCCACATTGGACGACTTCAGGACACAAAAGGTACGACTTTTGTAAGTGAGTTTCATCTCTAGAAACTCACTGCTAGGCCGTTGAAAGCCGTGAATGTATGAATGAATGAAAATGTATGTTTGTCATACATTTTCACTCATTCATACATAAAATTCTGCCGAAACCTTCTCGCCAAGTTCGGGTAAAAGGAATGACCTCCACATTGGACGACTTCAGTACTCCGACACATAAAAATCTCTAGAAACTCACTTCTAGGCCGTTGAAAGTAAACTCGGGTCGTCGGCCGGCACACTGCACTTGAGCCGAGCATGCGGATCTCGGCTTTCTCTCCACCTCACATTTTTCGGTCCCGGTAATACATACTAATTAAAATCGATTCGGATTTCGAACTGATTCAAGATCGATTCTGCCGCTTTTATGTAGGTTCGTAAGTAGTTACTTAAAATTAAGTTATTTAGTTATCCGTACTTACTGTAATGTCTGTCTGTCTGTTACCTCTTCACGCCCAAACTGCTGAAGCGATATTGCAGTATAAAGATACTTTGAGTCTCAGGAAAGGACATGAGATACCTTTTATCCCGGAAAAATGCACGGTTCCCGCGCGATAAACGAATTTCGGCGCAACGGAGCTGCGGGCGTCATCTAGTCTATATAATATTAAAATGTATTTAAAAAGTCCTAAGGTGTGATGGACTTAAAGTAGATTAACTTGGAACTATAAACTTGGTACGTGAACAAAATTTATTATAAATAATCGGCCAAGTGCGAGTCCGAATCGCGCACGAAGGATTCCGTACCATTATAGAGCAAAATTAGGCCATAAATTGTGTTTTTTGTATGGGAGCCCCCCTTATTTTTTATTTTATTTTAATATTATTATTAAATATTAAAGTACACATATAGATATTATGAATAAAGAAATATTCATTTTCCTTATCCCAGATAAAGTTTTCGTGAAAAAGCAGATACAAAACAAAAATTTTGTGAAGCTATTAAGAATTCATAACGTTCGCTCCACAGAAAACAAAAGCCACTTACTTATGCATGTTTTAGGGGCATCGAAGTCTCTGTCATAGGCACCCTATGACAGAGACTTCGATGTCGGTCCGTCTGTCCATCCGTCCGTCCATCCGTCCGTCTGTCTGTCTCCAGGCTGTATCTCAAGAACCGCTATAGCTAGCTAGCTAAAGCGGTTCTTGAGATACACACAATTTTGTATATTGTGTATATCTGTTGGCGCTATAACAACAAATACTAAAAACAAAATAAATTAAATTTTTTCGTTCAACAAACGTGATTTTTTTGCTTTTTTTGCTCGATCTTAATAATAGCAAATGGTAGGCACAAATACTCAGCTTTGTATTTATAATTTAATAATAGTATTTTTATAGTAAACCTTTTAGAATTGTATAATTCAATAATTAATAAATAAATTAAAATAAACTAAATAATTAAGAGGGGCTCCTAAACAAAAAACTGAATTGTTGCCTATCTTTGCCCTATTATGGTACGGAACCCTTCATGAACGAGTTCAACTCGCACTTGACCGATTTGTTTTTATAAATAAAAGAGCGATCGTCTTTCGAGCATGCTTATAGCTAGTGCCCACTTTGCTGATGCAAAAATATGCTAACTTAGTAACAGCTTGCAACAGTTTCAATTATTAATAGAGAAGCTTGGCTGAAACAAGCTTTTATTTTGCACTCTTTAGCATGAATGAAAAATTGTTATGTTAAGAATTCGAGTGAAGAATTATTGTGTTAACAACATGTCATACCTGCCATGGTTAAAAGCATGATATATATATACTTAATGTCAAGACGTTTAAAAATTTTTAGGGGCTGTTTCACCACTTCCTGATAAGTGCCGGATAGGCTATCCACCACTAAACTTGACAGAGAGAGTATGGAGAAACTGTCAAGAGTCAAATAAGTTGTGGATAGCCGGCACTTTATTAGGAGGTGGTGAAACAGGTCCCAATTGCGTTAGTTAATTAATTATTATTAGAGCATTTTTGTGCTTGAAATTATTACGACGCTGAAAATACATTTCATTTAGTTTCAATACAAAACATTTTACTTCAAGATAGATTCTCTACATTTTTATTGAGGTCACCGATAAGAACTCATAGGCTTTTTAGGCTACTTTTCTTTTCACTCTATTTGCACCAGCCTTAATAAAATTAATCCTGGATAAATAATAAAAAAAGCGTTTTTCATTTGAAATAGACTGATTATATTTTGACAAAAGATAAGTAAAAACCCAGACTGGTGGAAGTAGGCCTCAAAGTTTATTGAAATGTCGGATCACCTGCTGTAAAGCCAATATTACAAATACTGTTGGTGTCTGATTACTTCGGATTTGCAAATCTTTACTTTCACACATTTAAATCTGATCTCCTATCAGATTTACTAGGGTTGACACAATTTAATCGATATTCATAATTTGTTTCTTTGATAAAAGTTTAAAATTGACTTTGTGGGTTCCGTAATTCAAAATTATAATGATAGTTCATGTATTTAATGAACTAAATGAAAATCGTAGTTATTATTACTTAGATGCCTTTAGAACTTTAGGAGTTCTGAGACATAAGTCATAACTTGTAAAATATTTTTTGGATAGTCATCTAAACTATTCTAAACGGTATTTATCATTTATCTAACTTCCAAGTGTGCAATATATTTTGTCGGTTTATTTATTTATTATTAACAACATACTACCTAGAGGTACATAAACATACAGAGTGCCTGAGGCCTCTAAATAATATTAGGTCATCGCTCCCAAACATTTCTCCTCGTAATTTCATCCAATCATGATTTAATAGGACAACCCATTTTCAAAGGAAGACCCTTTCTGTTCACAAAAAATGAATGATTCTCACAATATTCGAGCAATTATCTTCGGATCTACTTTCTCTATGATGTAACAAACATCCAGTTTTCAATTAAGCATAATTGCTGGATGTGGATATTGATGGTCAGCCCTGAACATCGATGTACTTTCTAATTCTGGTGCCCCGGGCGGAACAAGACCAATACGATAAAACCTGACACCGGGTTTCCCTTATCGATATCTGACTTTTCTGAGATATCAAGTGTAAAAAATTTGGGACAATTTCGCTGTTATTTGAGAATATTATCATCACAAAATAAAAACATCAAAAGAAATATCAAGACTCATCTATTTTTTTAATATTATCTACATATAGTGTAACGTACTAAGTGCTGACTATCAAATAGAGTTAGTGAATATAGCTAGAAAAAAAATTTCAAAAATGTAATAATCAAAAATTTTCCTGTATTGCCGACAGGATATTTTTATATTTTTTGGCCGCCCAAAAAAAACAAATAGCTCTACATAAATAGTTTAAAAATATTAAGTTTATTGCAAGTATTGGGTAAAGAAGCTATTAAAATAAGAAAAAGATCGATCAAAAATTGCGAATCATTAAAAAAATAACGTCTTAAATAATTATTATATTAATTTATTTATTTCCGTCGTAATCATTATTATTTACTGGCACCGACAAAATACATAATAGGTTAGTTATAAAATTAAAATTAAACCACTTTCATGCCTTTCATTATTAATTTGCGGCAAATAAAAACTTGATTTCAGTAATAATTATAATTCTCTACAGCGATACTGAGAAAAATATATTTTTAACATTGGAAGCTGGCTTTCCTTTTACGATATGGTATTTATATTTAAAGCGGGTCGAAATTTTTTCTGGAAACCTTTTTACGGGTAAATATTAATTGGACTGCCTTTTCTACTATTGCTTCCGGACGGGCAAGTTCTTGTTACAATATAAACATATCACGAACTAGAGTTGGAAAAACAATACAAAAAAGTACCCTACCAGTATGTTTAAGACAGCACTGGATTTATAAATAGGCCATGTAGGCCGCGACCTAGGAGCGGCTGCGTCCTAGGGGGCGGCAAATTTCGTACATGGGGCGGCGAAAATTAAGTGGCCTACACTAAAAAATATATAATTCCGGCACTCCTTTCAGGCAAACTGTAACTTTTTTTATGAAATAAGGGGGCAAACGAGCAAACGGGTCACCTGATGGAAAGCAACTTCCGTCGCCCATGGACACTCGCAGCATCAGTAGAGCTGCAGGTGGGTTGCCGGTCTTTTAAGAGGGAATAGGGGAGGGTAGGGATGGGAAGGGAAGGGAAAAGGGTAGGGGATTGGGCCTCCGGTAAACTCACTTACTCGGCGAAACACTGCGCAAGCGCCGTTTCACGCCGGTTTTCTGTGAGGACGTGGTATTTCTCCGGTCGAGCCGGCCCATTCGTGCCGAAGCATGGCTCTCCCACGTCAGACCTACTTCTAACCTAACCTTTTCCTACTTCTCTTTATCCCAACACAGAACTGCTTACCAGGCTGAGGAGAAGCAGTAGTCCCGTTTCTATTAGTTTTTCGTTGAACCTAAGTCATTGACGAAAGAGATTTGATAGATGCATTTTATTCGCCACTTTAGCATGCAGGGCCCGTACCATGAAGCCGTTTTGGGACTCAAACAGTCGCACAAGAATGCCGCGTCCTACTCTAACAAACGAGAAGTCACCTGTTGTTAGAGCAGGACGAGGCATTCTCATCCGATTGAGTCTCAAAACGGTTTCGTAGTACGCCTACAGGTACCGATTCATTTACTTCGAATTGCTTCGAATACACCTGTAATAACACTTGCAGTTTCTTGTGCAAGTGAAGATGTTGGAATTCCTGTTACAGAATATACAGATACGTCTGTCTTTTCATCATAGGTCAACTAATAATTTTTTCTATTAGGAATAGTACCTCTAGTTATATATTATGTTTCCGAGTGCTTTCGTATTCTTTTGTGGGAAAAAATGAAATAAATTGAGACTTGTCGAGAATTTGTGTTAAGGTCAAGATGAACTTAACTCTTCTGTTTGGACATATCTAATCCGGGTTGCATAAAAAATTTGATAACCAACTCAACAACTTTCTCGCGATGAAGGAATTCTACTAAACTCATATATTCAGATGTCCGACATTTCGGATGTCACAGCGAGCATCTTGTTTTGAGCTATTAAGATGGTCAGTGTGTCGAATTAAATAACACTTTAGCCCACGCAGTGAAAGCTGTATATGAAAAGCAACCTGTAATTTTCCCGTCGAAATAAAATATGAGCGTCGATAACTTGTTCTTGAATGGATTTTTTGTCGATTGATTTGTAGGCGTCACTGATTGTTACTTTTATGAAAGTACGAATCGCTATTTTTATTTTAAACGCTGCTCTTTGTAAGTTTGTAGGTACTTGAACTGTGAACGTAACTATTTTTTTTAGTACGTTTTAGCAATGGACCAAATTCTGGTTACCACATCATAATTCATAATTAGGGCAAATTATGATTTCACCCAAACGACACAACGTTTTCAGAGTTTTCTACATAGTATTAATTACAATAGGTTACATTTTATGTAAATGCACACACGAGATAAATCCCTGAATGATTCCTAACTTTGTTGATTTTTCTTCCAGAGAGGAACAATCTGCGATCAAACCTCCAACGAGACGGGCGGCGGCAACTCCAACTCGGAAGCCAACAGCGCCGCCGAGCCGTCCTCCGACCAGCTCGCCATGGAGTCTGCGGAACGAGAGACCCCGAGCCACGCGTACAATGGACCCCCTCCGCCTGTCCCACCCTCGCATAATAGAAGACAGAACCCGCCGCATCTGCAGCCCCATCATCCTATTGGTAGGTTTTGAGATATATAGTAGAGTTGTTGAAAAAGGCTGTGAAAAAATGTTACTATAAGCATAATTATTATGTATTAAGTTTGCTGAAATAGTGTTCATAGAAATTTACATTGTCTATTCTGTAATTTCAGGTCTGCCCCGGATTCCGAACCATCACCAGATTCACTCGAAGCCTTTCGCTCACGGGCCGCCTGTAAATCATCACAAGAATGACATCAACACCGTGTTCAGAGGACAGCCCCCACCGCCCGCCCCTCCCGCTGACGCTCAGACCTCAGCCAGTGACAAGGTCTTCAGCACAGCTGGTGACGTGTGGCCGGCACCCGCCCCAGACATGCCTAAGATTGTATCTCTGGATGTGAAATGTGAGAAGAATGCAATGCGAGTCTTCCTCAGCTTCGACAAGCCGTTCTTTGGCATCCTCTTCTCGAAGGGTCACTATTCCAATCACCAATGCGTACATTTACCACCAAATCTAGGAAGAACGTCGGCATCGTTTGAAATCGGAGCCCATGCTTGTGGAACGGCCGGCAGCGGGGACCCGAGATATCATGGAGACGTCGCAGCCGCCGGGACGTACTTTGAAAACGTCATCGTCATACAATATGATCCACAAGTGCAGGAGGTGTGGGATCAGGCGAGGAAACTGAGGTGCACGTGGCACGACCAGTACGAGAAGGCAGTAACATTCCGACCGTTCCCCGTCGACATGCTCGACGTGGTCCGAGCCGATTTCGCTGGAGACAACGTCGGATGCTGGATGCAGATTCAAGTGGGCAAGGGACCATGGGCGTCGGAAGTCTCTGGTCTCGTGAAAATTGGACAGACGATGACGATGGTTCTGGCCATCAAGGACGACGATGCCAAGTTCGATATGCTAGTACGCGATTGCGTGGCTCACGATGGACAACGCGCTCCTATCCAGCTAGTAGATAGGAGAGGCTGTGTGACAAGACCCAAGCTGATGTCGAGATTCACGAAGATCAAGAACTTCGGGGCTAGTGCTTCCGTGCTCTCTTACGCCCACTTCCAAGCGTTCAAGTTCCCCGACTCTATGGAAGTTCATTTCCAGTGTACCATACAGATTTGCAGGTACCGCTGCCCGGAACAATGCTCGGATGGTCACAACGTAATTGCACCACAGCCAGAGTACGGTCCTCCTCAAATCGACGCTTACCCCGTCGGCATCGAAGTAAGGAGAGACGACCGCAGAATAAGGAGACAGAGGAGAGCGACGTCCCCCGAAAAAGAAGTGGGCGTCAATCGAGTGATCCGCGTCGTTTCCGCTGGGGACTTGAACATCGACACATCCGACGAAACCAACTTACCGAAAGTGGTACCAACGCCTGGATTAGTCTGCATGACGACTCCCGGTTTCGCTGCCACGCTCGGCGCGCTTCTTGCCACATTGATTTGCTCTTGTGCCGTCTCGGCCGTATTATTCTTGAAGCTGAGGCCAATCACAAAGTTGAAGAAGAAGACTGCAACAGTCACCACCATGACGAGACCACACCCCGCTGCCGCGCCTCACATCATATCAAAGAGTCGATTTTACTCGTAACAATGTTGTATTTCTAATTAATTAATTTGTACATATTACTGTGATGAGACTGAAGTATAGAAGATACTGTATCAAGTCTTTTTTGTGGTGAAATAGATACTATGAGATTTAGCTGAAGATGCCATTTTGATACACTGTGTTCAAATCACACATTTAAGATAAATCATCAATCATCATTTATAATCTAAAATCTATAGATTTTTTAATGGGAATTTTACTAGAAACGCAACTGGAAACACAAGAGGACTTACGCGTGTAAGTTTTTCTCTGGTATAGCGAGTGTCTATGTGCTGCCATCGCCTGCGATCAAAATCCACTCGTTTTCTGACACATTTCAAGAAAAATAGGGACAAGAACGCATATAAATGTAACGTATAGTATAATTTAGTACCACGTTGTTTTGTAGCTAGCTGTGCAGGCTCAGTCATGCCATCAAGAGGCTTAGATAGGATGAATTTCTTGTTGTGTACAGTCAGCAAAAAAGTCCGGGACAGGACAGTAAGAGTAAATAACAGAGTTGCCCATTAAAAAAATGGGGCAATATAAAAACTTCTGAGCGGCGATATTCGAGACAGTTTTGATAGTATTAACAAATAGTATAATATTTTTGCAAATCATATTAATGTTATAATCCGTAAGTCTAATTCTTGTACAGCCCGAGATTCGAACTTCCTTGTACGAGAGTCGGGACTGGTCCTGGATTATTTTGGTCTTGGACATTTTTTGCTGACCGTGCGACTACTATCCACCGTTTATCACTTGTTGTTATGGACCAATTGCATTTGTATTCATTTCATAAGTTATTTAATTAATATAGTATTAAATAAGTACAATATTCTGTTACCTCTTCCCAAATAACTTTGGCGTAGGGGCAACGGAAATCTATAGCAGTTTAGGTAACGCTAGTATAATTTTACTTGTCATTAGTATTAATATTATTTATTCTAAGTTATTATAGTCACTCGTATACTATTTATATATGAAGCCCTAGTACCTCTCGCTATGTTCTTTGTTGATTTTTTTATTCTCTATTTATTTTTTGAGTTGTTGTTCTATTTTTTTTAAGTTGAGTTTGTGATTAATTTTATGAATCTTACAATAACAGTGTACCATATTAAGTGCGAACAACTTTTGTAATCACTGTAATCAATATAAACTGGATAAAACATTTGTTGTCTTTTTATTTATTCCTTACTTAGTTACTGTACAGGTTGTTCGGGTGAACACCGTTATCCTTAAAGCCATCAAAATATGAGCCCGTCAAAATGAACAACTTTTTCTATGAGAAAAATGCTGTAAGCTCAAAAAAATTACGGCATTTTTACGGCAATTTGTACGAAGACGGCTTCATACAAATTGCCGACAGTAATTTGTATGAAGCCGTCTTCATACAAATTGCCGTAAAAATGCCGTCATTTTTTTGAGTTCTAAGCATTGTTCTCATAGAAAAAGTTATTCATTTTGACGGGCTCGTTTGAATGTTTTAAGGATAACGGTATTCACTCTAACAACCTGTAAATTACTAGATGACATCCGCAACTCCGTTGCGCCAGGATTCGATTACCGGGCGGGAACCATAATATATTGTTCCGGGATAAAAGTATCCTATGTCGTTTCCCGGGACTCCAACGGTCTTACCACAAAAGATCTAAACATCTGTTGAACAGTTGTTTTGAGACCATTTTGTACTGAATTTTTCTCTAATCAACTGTTCAATTATGGGTGTTTAAATCTTTTGTAGTAAGACCGTAAGTGTCTGAATAAATGCTCTAGACAGGGCATAGACTATGAGTTTATAACCTAGAACTAGAGACTAGAGACAGTAAATAAGTAATGGCAAGTCTCTGACCAGTGTTCACTTCTATGTAATTGCCATAGTATACAAATTATAGTTAAAAAATAAGAACTTTCCTCTGTGAAGTTAATAATTATTAATGTAGGTATTTATTCTATACGGAGTGTGGACTCGTCGTTGGTCCACTTTGTCATTTTTTTAACGTCACTGTAAACTGTAAAGTTGTAAACTAACAACTGAATAGAGCTGATATTGAGCTGAAGATGTTTTAATCGAAAGAAGAGCTTTAGTATCATTAATAAATGTAGAGCTATAGCTATTTTGGTAACCTAAAAAAATATTTTTACCAAAAAAGTGAAATTGACGTTTTATAAAGAAGATGATTATTATTATCATGTATATATAATTAAATTTTAACGGCGTGGAATAATTATAATAAAACATAATCATATTTTTAACATAACTTTATTAGATTAATATTTAACAAGGAAATTTCAATATTATAGCTTCTTCTTAAGTGACAAAATTATCTCATAATAAATAACTATAATAATTTCATATTAATCATTAAAAATAATGTACAAAAAATAAGTACCACTACCGAATTTCTAAATAAAAAAGATAATTTTGTAAATGAAAATTGCACAATGAACATTATCTATGGACTTAGTACTAAATAATTTCAAGAGATGGAGTTGTTTCTGAATTAAATCGTGCTGCATCAATGATACAAAACTTTTGCCATAAACAAAACAATTAGTATATTGTATTAATATTAAATAAAAAAATGTTAAATGCATGTTTTTGGATGGTATAATTATTAAACTATAGTAAATTATTCTAAATCTTTCATCGAAGGACCACTACAATAATCTATAAGACCGAAGTTATGTTTGATAATTATTTAAGTGTCATATTGTTATGTTTATTATTCTGTTAGTATTTAAGATTAAGGCTGGTGCCTTAATCTTAAACCATTTCCAACTTTTTCCAACCATTAAAAATATTATTAAGAATTATGATTTTGTAGTAAATAACATGTTTAGTTGAAATAATTATTATTACGTATAAGCAGTCCTTCAAATCAAAATTATTATATTAATATTATCTACAATTGATTACACTTATATAAAATAAGACACTAAACTAATGCATTGAGCAAAGTCAGGAGTATAAGAGTATAAAATATGCTATCCTATAATAAAAACTATATTATTTCTATATAACTGTATAGTATCATTGGTGTATTTAACTTATTTTACAGCAATGCCTATAATAACGCTTATAAACTTATTATTATAATAATATTTCGATAAATCTAAACTATGGTCATTGTAATAAAGCAGAAAATGACTTTAACATTGTTAACTTTTAAAACGAAACACTGGAAATTTGGAACTGTAAAAAGTTTATACAAATTAGCGACACCGCACATTTGAAACAGGACAGTTTTTAGACAATCTTGTTTCACATAGACGAGTCAGCTTTACGATTAAAGAGAAACAGTTGTGTCTACCACTCGGCGCATAGCATTATTAGCAAGACGAAACTGTTTTGTCTACGAAGGCGCATCACGCTACGCATACAATTGTATATTCAATATTCATCAGTAGAGCTGAAAGCTAGGACACAGAATAGATAAAAGTGGCTCAGATCAGACTAGGTACACCGCTAGACAGTTTTGTCGTTGATGTGCGCGCTCGCATACACTTCAAAGGGAAGCTGACAGTCGTTAGTCAGACTTGTCGCCGTGCAGTTCTTGTACGCATTAGACAACTTTGTATATGAGAAGTTTTGTTTCAAATGTGCACGTCTAGTACTTTTTATTATGCGATAGTCTGTCTAAAATCTGTCGTCTCTAATGTGCGGTGGCCCTTAAAAAAGCAAAATTGTCAACATTTTAAAGAAATTGAACACGGAGATACTAAAATATTATTAAAATGATCTACCTACTTACTCGTAGTTCTTATCTTAAATATTATGTAGGTAAAATATTTCATAGCCTACAATCTTTTACTACAGTTGGATGATAGCTGTTTTATTTCAGTTAAATCTATAAATTATTATAAAATAGCGCCACAGTAACAATAAATTACAGAAAACTATCCATTTTTATAAAATATACAAGTTACAACCCTAAATATTTAATTTTATATAGCTTAACACTTCACCAGTTCACCACACACGATAAAACAAATTTCTGTTTTTAATTGTGTTTTCAGTATTAAAAATATCATTTTTATAAGTGGATATGAGGTAAAAAATAGTATTAATATTATTTAGAAAATTCCATGCGTTTTAAATAATATTATGCCGTCAATAGACAATAATTGATGTCTTAGGAGTTAGGACTAATCTCAAGCATACCAAAACATACCAAGACTGTTAAAACTAAGTCTTCTGACCGAGAAAAATATATCAAAAAACTTAAATCTAATGGCATGACTCGACAAATTCTTACCATCTAAGTGTAGCATAATATTTACTCCAATTTTTAACCTCACTCAGTAAAATGTATTTGAAATATAAAGTTAAGGATAATAATAATATTATAAATGCTCGACATTGGCAAAATGTCATTATAGCCAAGAATAAAAAAAGTTATCTTACTGGCTGAGATTAAAAGTCTTTTGCCTTGGCCAGGAAAATAAAAAAACTGTTTTTTTTAAACAGATGGCGGTCTTTTTTATCAGAAAGCGGGATAATATAGTTATTGATATTATAGCCAACCGCTACGTGTCTGTTTCACACATTCGTGAAAATATACCTAAGTATTAAGATAGAAGTTAGAAAAAGACGGGTAGTGACAATGATCAAAATTCATCGTGTTCGTTGAACGGGTTAATGATGACTGAAAATGCACCCCCTTCTGTACCAATATAAAAAGGCCTCAGTCATGTTCTTTTTCCACAAGTTTTTTTCTGGCTAGAGAAACCTCTCTAGGTTTCTATAATCCTGACCAGGCTATACTATAGAAGTCTGTACAAATAATTGTCTAAACTATGTATCAGGTCTGAGGACTTGGTCCGTAGCACGACTTAGCACCATCCGTTTTGAGGCAACAGTTCCAATTCGACATAATTGACCTAATATAGAAGCGACTGTTTGGTCTTATGTACAGTAACCATTTGGTCCATGCAGTAACCTAACATTCCTATGAAATACAGTGTAACCGGGTATTCTAAAATTATATTTCGAAAAAGTTATTAAAATAATACAGTACAAAACCTTACCCAGTGAATATATCTTGTTAGGGTTACCTAACAAGATATATTTTCACTGGGTATTTGAAGTATTTTAAGGAGTCACTTTAACCCACATTTGAGAACCTTACGCCGTTAGCACACTGAGGCAGCTAACCGCGAAAACGTGACATTATCTCGCTCTTGACCTTTCAGAGACTTTTAGTCAGTGTGCAAAACGGCATTAAATAAAACTAGACTTTACAGACCGCGGTTACATGTACTACGTATAAGACATAATCCTTAAGGGAACGATTTCAACTCAATTTTCTACCGTGAATTTTAGTGATGTCACAATATTTATTCCTTGAGTGTTTTCTACAGTCCATAGTGTGACGCTGTTAGCACACATACACTGCGAACCGCTAAAAACAATACAGATAAGTCAAAACGTTATGCATCTCGCTCTATTGCGGTATACGACGTCAGTGTGCTAACAACGCTGATTAGAGAAAATTTCACGGCAAATTATTCTTTGCTCAGCCTTCCCGTGGTGGCGGGGAGCCCAATAACCTTAATGCCATCCACGCAGCGAGGGAATGCGACGCGGGCTGCGGCGACGCGACCGTTGCGACGCGCGTCCGCAACTTGTGGAGTAAAACCGCTGCCGCCAACGCCGCGCCCGCAGCCGCGCCCGCAGCGGACGCGAACAACGCGCCGAAACCGACCGCACCCATACATATGCCGTATACCACCTGGAATTTAAATAGCCATGATTTACAATTGATCAATTCAGACCGCAACACGACGCGTAGATGCATATTTTCTAAATTTGTATCGATTTGACCACGGATTTTCAAGATTTGCAAGACGTCTCACGCAATTGAAATCTGTCAATTCAGTACAAATTTAGAAATGCATCTACGCGTCGCGTAACGCGTTTCCGTCTGAATTGACCCTTAGTGTCTAAACACACTATGCCGAAGTTCCGCGGCGGAAATTCTGCATAATTACGTCAGCAATGTCAAACGGCTCAAACGCATACAATGGGCGCGTTCCACCTGGCGTTGAAAACGATCAAAACGCTAAAAATAGGAGGCATTTTCAGCGTTTTGATCGTTTTTAACGCCAGGTGGAACGTGGGGAATATAACGCGACGGAATTTCGGCATGGTTCGGTTGAAATAAATTAAAGTATGTACCTATTTTATGTAGCTGTATAAATGACAGTGCATGCAGCATGACTGTAGGTATATGAAATAAAAACTAAAATTGCGTCACCACAGCTGTTTGTTTCAATAACATTGACGCCATCTGACGGGTATAACAAGAACTTTAAAAAACACTTCAAATCGCTCTCAATTACGTCTCAACTAAATTAATACTGTTGCTGGTTTTATAACAAGCAAATATGGACAGTACCCAATACCCATTTCATCCACTCATGCAGATTAACAACATGAACCGTCCCGTCCTATTTTACATTACACCTCGCATTAAAACAAATCTCCTACCTCCTCTCTTATCCGTCCGCTGAAGACCGTAACGGGTTCCCGCGTTGGTCCAAATGCGAGATCCGCCTCGGAGACCACATCATAAATGCCGGACACGCCGACGTCGGCCGATCTCGCATCACGGACCGTCCGGCGTTTCCTCAGCGACCGGGGACCAGCCACGGCCGGTCCGGGCTGCTTCGCTGGGACCACGGGCTTCGCGTCAGGACCGAGGTTCCGGGGACCGTGCGGGAACCGCTCACGGTCCAGCTCGGTGGGCCGATCCTGAAATTATATTGTTTTTAATAAATTTTCGCGGATTTCCAAAAGTCGTAGAACAAAGTTGTTCAGAATGAGTCACCCACTTTCGGCTTACTATACCTAATTTGAAACACCTTGTAGATTTATCAAGCTAATAAGCAAGCTTATTATTCATTCATTCATTTTCAAGCATATTACTCAAGTCTCGATAATTCAAAAACTTTGATTGTCTTAAAATAGATTAAAGAGTTTGTGTATATTTTTATAAAGTGGCATTTGGGCAAGGGCATTTCTTATTTATATTATCCATTCTTATTATTAAAAATTGTGTTTGTCAGTCTGTTTCTAACAGCTCTTCTCGCTCAAACCGATTTTGATGAGTTTTAGTTTTTCAGTTTTCATTGTGAGAGATTGTCAGTGCGAACAAAGTTTTATTACTCACAGTGAACGGTCTAGCCAATGCCTCCACTAACTCCTCTACTGCAGACATCCTGTCAGTGTCGGGTTCAGGCGCCCGCTGCGGCAGCGACGCGGGGGCGATATGGGGCATCGGTGCTGGAGCCGCTACTGCGTCACCTGATACTTCGTCACCGAATGCTTCCTCTAACGGTAGACGCTGATGGTCCTCGGCTAGCGCCAAGTCCGCATCTTCGATGGATGATTCACTGAAATGATAACATTGTGAGTTAAAAATGAAGTCAACAAAATATTGATTAGTGACTAATAGATTCGAATGCAATGAAAGAACGAAATAATTACTTGAAGGAACAAATATTATAGTTTAATACATTTAATAATAAAAATCTAACATTATGCTTATACAAAATATTGTATAGATGAAGATTCTTGAAGATGCAATATTGCAGTCTCAATAATATAGTTCAATAATAATTATTGCTTTTTATTTTAGGGGATCTTACAGAGATATAGAAATATCGTGAGCAACACTCACCTCTCATTTTATCACTCACCTTAGAGGCAAAGCTATGCAGAGGGCAAAACTTATCAGAACTCTTGCTTCGGATGCAAGCATTTTTCTTCAGCTGTTGATCTATCCCCTGAAAGAGGGCCACTGCTACCATGTCCCCATGGGCCTTCAGACTAAATTATATTATGTGTTCTCCGGGAAATTCTAATAAGTGGTAGCACTTACCCAATCTCATTGTGGTCCTGCTGCGTTCCATCGTCCTTCCTGTGCATGACTCCTACGGGATCTACGGTATGAAGTATCTTCTGACAACACTTACTCGATCTCTATTGGATCAGATCTTGATCCTGAAAGGGGGCCACTGCTATCATGGCCCCTCAAGCTTAATTCTATGTGTTCTTCGGAAGAATTTCATAAATTAGCAGCACTTACCCAATATCATTGTGGTCCTGCTGCGTCCTATCGTCCTTTCTGTCCAGAGCCCTCTCGGGGGCGATGCCAGCCAGCTGACAGTGGTCGAGGCACCCGTGTCGGCAGATTTCGACCTTGCATCGAATGTGCACACTGAGCGCGTCGGGGAACTTGAACGCGTGGAAGAACGCATAGGTAATGACGGTCGCCCGCTCGTCCGCCGCTTTCGCTTTGAGGAACCTGAAATTGATATATTAATATGTTAAAATGGTTTTCATAGCTAAGTTTTGGGAGATGGTTATTATGTTTGTCTACTACTTTACGTTTAAAATCGGTATAATTTATTTTGAGTCCCGGAACGGGAAATAGGATAGTTGTAATCGCAAAAATATTATAGTTCAATAACGAATTCTACGCGGACCAATCGGCGAATTATATTTGCTACAGAAAATGATAAAGCCGATTTCACAATTAAGTAGTAAGTACAGTTTACTTAATTATACTATTTACAATTTATATAAAACCCTCAGTTTATGGACTCCATACTCAAGAGTGTAGTTTTAATCATACTTACTAGATGATTAAAAACGACTTGAGTATGGTAATCTTCTCACTGGAATTTTGCCGCCCCTATATATAAGAACTCTGCCGTCACCCTAGGACGCTGCCGCCCTCCCTTTAGGACGCCATAGGACGCTGCCGCCCATAGACCGTGGCCTATGCCTGCACTACAGTTATAAAGTCTAGGGCGCAGATGTATATTTACCTGGATATCATCTTTGGCCGCAGCACACATCCGTACTCGTCGGACAGCTGGATGATGTGACCGGACCCGTCCGACGCCGCACACGACTTCACGCGCATGTCGAACTCGCCTGGAAATTTCAAACTGTACCTTAAATATTTTATTTACAAAAGGACGCTTTTATGTTTAAAACAACGAGTTGTTTGGTATATTTTAAGCCCTAATATTATAAAAATGGAGACTTCTGAGTCTGCTCATTGTAAGAAAATAAGATAATAATATTATAGCACTTTGACGTGGGGGAGCCATGCTTCGGCACCATGGGCCGGCTCGACCGGAGAAATACCACGTTCTCACAGAAAACCGGCGTGAAACAGCGCTTGCGCTGTGTTTCGCCGAGTGAGTGAGTTTACCGGAGGCCCAATCCCCTACCCTATTCCCTTCCCTTCCCATCCCTACCCTCCCTTATTTCCCTATTCCCTCTCAAAAGGCCGGCAACGCACCTGCAGCTCTTCTGATGCTGCGAGTGTCCATGGGCGACGGAAGTTGCTTTCCATCAGGTGACCCGTTTGCTCATTTGCTCCCTTATTTCATAAAAAAGCACTAAAGCTGCCTCCGTGTCATTAAGGTATCAAATATCATTTACGTGTGGATAAATAATGTTTTGTCTTGAGCTTCGAGCCACTGCATAGAAGCAGCTGAATTTGTGGCCATCATCTATCATGTTCGCGCCATTAATAAAACTCTCTAAAAGAACTTATAGGTATAGGTACTTAACTGTTTCCTAGCCACCTAACCACACGCCAAATGAAATTGAAATCATTGTTTACGGCGTTACCAGTTGTGGTCCGCAAACATATAACCGCAGCGCTAAAGAGGCGAAACACTTATTATACCGTTATGAGAAATGCAATTAAAAGAAAATCCGTGACTAGAAACGCACTCAAACGTAAACAAGATAAATATTACATTAGGAAAGTAAGCAGACGTGATCTGCGTACATTGTATGTATGTATGAACATTGTTGTTTTCAGATACAAAATGTTTATGGCTCCAAATTAACATGAAACTAAAAACACCATGAATACTAATGTCGAATTAATCCATGTTAATAATATATGGAATGCGAAAGTTTTAAATAAGTATGTATCAGTCCTTTTATTCTCGCTGCTGAACCGATTTTGATTAAATTTAGCATGGGAATGCTACAAGTGTCAAGAAAGGGAATAGGGTGGTTTTCAAACCCGAAAACATACTGTTTTCGCGTGATAAATGCGTTCCCGCGCAATCAAGTTGCGGGCAAAATCTTGTATTCAATATTATTATTATTGTGAAAGGTCCGTAGCGTCTAATTACTAATAAAAAATAAAAAAATAAAAAATATATCCACAGCCGAACATATAACCTCCTCCTTTTTGGAAGTCGATTAATAAAATCTAATTCATGACAACATGATATATTTTATTTTGAAGGATTTAGATTACATACACTTTTACTATATAGTAGGTTCTAATAATATTATGTTTGATTAGATATACAGTACACAGAGCAGTCTTATTAAATTCAGACCGCAACGCGACGAGGCGAGGCGAGGCGCTACTGGGCATAAATTTGTATAGATTTTACAGATTTCAATTGCGTCAAACGGCCTGCGAATCCACAATCCATATAAATTTGGACATGCATCTACGCGTCGCGTTGCGGTCTGAATAAACCCTTAGGGTCAATTCAGACCGCAACGCGACGCCTAGATGCATAATCTGCAAGATGTCTCACGCATTTAAGAACTGTCAAATCAGTACAAAGGACATTGGGACCTTTACTATGGACAAAATACCCACGGCAAACACTGATGAGTTATATCTTATTTTAAAGCCCGAGACGTCTATATGTACTGGTTTTAGGTGCAACTACAAAGGAATTTCATTAAAATGCTAACGTGCATTTTGCATCTAGGTCTATTTAGCATGCCAAAAGTCTAGAACGATTAGACTTAGTAGCGTTCTCACGTTTGCCTTCGATACGTCGAATAGTTTAATGGTGTGGGAACAGACGGAGATTGTTATGGTAATAATGAATTTTCCGGTGCCACAATAGTGATATTGAAGTGAATAATAAAGTGACAAGTGTAAGAGTGAACATGTGAAACTGTGACGTGGTAAGTTGAAGTGTTGCCTTTGTAGTGTGAGGGAAATTGATTAGGCAGATGAGGCACCTATGTTTATTAGGTTTCGTTGCATCGATGCGATAATAAAATATACATTCTACATATTATGTGGTTTCGCTCTTAAACAGGGTATAACAAACCTAAGTGATAATACTTTAGGGTGTATATGTGTTCCTTGTAGAGTTCGCTATGAAAGTAGCGCTGAAAGAACATTTTTTTTGTGATTTGTATGGGCAAGCGCCTTAGTGTCACGAGTTTTCCCATACAAAAGTGGAAAAATTTTTTGCTCTTTCAGCGCTGCACTTTTACAGTGAAAAAACACGGGACTCATACACACCCTAAAATATTATCATTTATCACGTAGTTTTGTTACGCCCTGTATAAAATAAATCAATAACTATAAATATTGCTATACATCTACACTATTTTTTGGCTTTTTAAAATGTATGTTTCTAAGGAAACATTAAACCGATATGGCCGTTTCGTTCTATAAAACACCTAAAAAGTAAAAATAAAAGTACGCAATTTAGGAAACAGTATACGTATCCGTATACGCATTTTTGATCGATAAAGTGATCATCAAGTATTTAGTATAATAAATTAAAATAGCAATAAAATCTAATAATAATATCGTTAGGACAAATTCGAGCTCAAATAAGAAAGTACGGCATATAATAATTGTGGAACATTTAGTAAAACATGCGATTATAAATATTGACCTTAATCTTAGTACGAGTTCGCCCGTTTCGCGTCCTTCTGCGCTTGTCTATTAGGGCTACCACTAAGATGTAGAAAGTAGAGAATTTTATACTCTTTGTTATCTTTTCTCTCAATAAATCTCTAATCCCTGTGTTTGTATATAAGCTTGTGAAATAATATGTTTAATGTGTAAATCTACCGAATTGCTCATTAGTAATCAAAACTGATAACTGGAGCAAATGACTACCAATTTTAGTTACTTTATCTAAAGTCTAAAACAATAACAAGTAGGGCTTGTATAACTTATAATGAAGTAATCCCTCGTATTCACATTTCACAGTACAAATTTTTCATTTATATCAACTAGTGAAGTGGTGGGCCCGTCACTTCAAATTAGACAAGCTTTAATCGTCTCTAAATTTTATGTTTATAAAAAAACTTTGGGTAACAAGGAAACCTATAATTACTTAATTGTACATAATATTTTTTATCTTCAACATTTCAGAAAACGATATGTAACATCAAATGTACCCCATTTCTTACGTTGATGAAAGATTTGAGAAATAATCTAGAAGTTGACAGCCCTAGCGTGCGACGTGCGATCCGTTAAGCAAACTCATTCGTACGCATTTGTCCAGTTGACTTTTTACAATACCTGTGTACCGTTATCGTGTGTTTGCGCTATTATCGCCCTGTTAGACGCACACTTGTTTCACTTTTAAACAATTATTCCGTGTAGAGTTTTGCCGTTCCTTATCAGGGCGAGTAAAGCGAGCCCTAGGACTAGGGATATACTAGTATAATATATAATATCCCACAACCTGTGCATTTTGTGGTACACTTTACGGAAAAACTATCACGTTTATAATTGATTTGTGCTTTAATATAAAGTAATTTTTATTTATATGTAGATGTGTTATGATCAGTCAGTGAAGGTGTGACGATGCGAGCCCTCACAAAGCGCAGCTTTTTGTATTACCCCCTGACTAGTGAAAATATCCATACTTTGTCTACAGACGTATTATCCAATGTTGTCCTGTCTGGCAACGAAGTTGCGGGCGTCATCTAGTGTTTTTTAAGTAAAGGGTTCAATAGTTATAAATAGTCAGTATAGCTACTTATGTTTTTAGGAAATACTTTTCCAATTCCATTGAGAAATGAAAGTGTAGAGTTTCTTCATTGGCAACATGGTTTCACTGTACTGAAGTTATAGGCTATAGAGGTCATCCTAATATTGGTTCCATAAAATTCCTTTCTAAGCATTATGTTATTTTAATCGCCCGCTTAAAGTATAATAAATAATTTATTTCCATAATTGATTTGAAACTCGTTTCCTTTTATTAGTTTGATTACGTTTTACCGATTTAATTAAAATTATTTTTGTCCATGTTTATATTGTACTACACTATTATTTCAAAATATGTTGTGGAATTCTCAAGCTCTCATATATCCTCGTTTCGAGGGCACATCTTTAACCATCTCCCCTAGCATTGAGATACTTGGCGTCAACATATCGAGCGAAGTCCAGTTCCGATATCATCTAGAGGGTAAGGCCAAGTTAGCCTCGAAGAAGCTTGGTGTTCTTAACAGAGCGAGACAGTACTTCAGTCCGGACCAACGCCTACAACTCTACAAGGCGCAGGTTCGGCCTCACATGGAATATTGTTCTCATCTCTGGGCAGGGGCGCCAAAATACCAACTGCTCCCTCTGGATCGTATCCAACGAAGGGCCGCTCGAATTGTTGACTGCCATAGTGTTTCAAACAGCTTGGACCCCTTGGAATTACGCCGAGATGTAGCTTCACTCTGCATCCTCTATCGGTTGTATTACGGGGAGTGCTCTGAGGAATTGTTCGGAATCATACCACCTGCAAATTTTCGCCATCGTCCCACGCGAAAAACATACCATCCTCATCACCTTGATGAGTGGCAGTCTTCCACAGTGCGATTTTCGCGTAACTTTCTGCCGCGCACTGTAAAACTCTGGAACGAACTGTCACCAGCAGTATTTCCGGACCTATATGACCTGCAAACCTTCAAGAAAAGAGCGTATTCCCTCTTAAAAGGCCGGCAACGCACCTGCAGCTCTTCGGATGTTGCGAGTGTCCATGGGCGACGGTAGTTGCTTACCATCAGGTGACCCGTTTGCTCGTTTGCCCCCTTATTTAATAAAAAAAAAAAAAAAAGCTATTTTGTTTATGTTAAAAATAAACTTTTGTTTTTTATGTAATTTAATCACGACTGTGAACTGGTTTCATTTTTAGGCAATTTATATTTTATATGTAGGCAGTTGTTTATTTTTGACCGCTCCCATGTCTTTTCTATGCCTGTGAATTTTTCTATGAATAGAGAAATTTAAAATATTTTTCAACATGTGTTTTTATTTCAAGTAGAAAGTGAAATTTACTGTCAATTTATTGAAATTAAAATATATATTTTACATTTGAACTAGAAAGTGAATCATCTCATTGAAATGTTAAAATAACTTTTTAATGTTGTTCTTTTGAACTATGAATTATAGATCTCATCATACTTTTTACTTATTTGCGTATGTTTTTGATCGTAATATAAAACAAGAAAGTAGTAAGAAGATTTCTAGTAATGGTCAACTTCACACCTCTATTAAGGTTAGGTATATCCCGACGATTCAACTTCAAGCCCTATGGTCAAAATGCATTCGCAAGTTTCGATGGTAAAATTAGATGTTAAAAATGTATGGGATTAGACATGACGCTTGAGACGCGTTATGACATAAGTCAAATCTCTAAGGGTCAATTCAGACCGCAACGCCGCGAGGCGAGGCGAGCCGCGAGGAGCGGCATTTTGTATGGATTGACAGATTTCAATTGCGCGAGGCGACATGACAATCTGTCAATTCAGTACAAATTTAGAAATGAATCTACGCGTCGCGTCGCGGTCTGAATTAACGCTAAGAGTGGGTTGCACCAACTTACTTTAACTTTAACCATAACAAAAAGTCAAATGAAGTGTCAAATCCCTAGTAAAAGTCTATTATGGACGCCATATTTAACGATAACCTTAACTTTAACAGCTTTCACTACGCCTCTGCTGCAAGCGTGCAACCCACCCTAACTAAGCACTGAGCTAGGTATGTCAGCTTACCACGGTAATCATTGATGGCTACGACCAGAGTGAGAGTGGAGCCGAGAGGCACGATGCCGGAGACCGGCGGCGCCCACGGCCCCTTGCCGGCCTGGATCTCCATCCAGCAGTCCACGTTGTCACCTGGAAAATGGAGAGAGTCCAGAATACTAACTGTATGGATCACAGTAGATGTAAACAAATACACCATCTAAGGCTGCGTTTCCACCAGAGATGTGTTGCGATGAATGTGTCATAGAGAATTAATAGAATCGCTTCATTGATGTGAGCTTGCCGTGATATCGCTCAGCGCGGCGATGCTATTGGATCTTGAAAACACATTCCTCGCAACACAACGTTTCCACCAGAGACGTGTACGATTCTGGTGTAAGGCTTTACACCAGAACAAATCGACACACGCAAGTATGAAAACTTAGCACTATAGTCGTAAGATGTCTAAGGTCTACTATGATCACATAATAGGTCTTATATCCTAATATTATTAGGATAAAAGACCTATTAAATAACTATTGCTGAACTGGGTAAGTTTGCCTTCCGTGCCGCTTTTTAGAAAATTTGTAGGTAAAAAGTATACCTAACACTTAGGTCTTCAATAACTACAGTCGAATTTAATTAACGGTCACCGGCCTCTCCATCCAATCTAGGCTAAAGGCCGATTCTGAGCTAGCAATTAATTTCCAAAAAACAGACTTACAAAAAATTTTAATACACTTTAATAATTTAACAATGTAGGCATCTAATTGGCCAACTAGTTGGCTACAATTAATCCATTGCAATCGTGCGGTCATATTATAAAGTGCGGAATAAGCGGAATACGCTCTCTTCTTGAAGGTTTGCAGGTCGTATTGGTGTGGAAATAATGACAGTTCTTTTTTTTAACTGCTTTGCCCACCACACATTCCCACCACTGTATCTCCTGTGTCTTCCGTGTTCTCTAAAACCCTTTGATATGATCTTTCCCGTGAATTATTCCCATGGTGCTTTAGTTCTTTGACTTTCGGTCATTGCAACTTTGTGCTGTCTCCCGCTTTTTATGGGGAGGGAAAACTGTATACTTCCTACTCCTCCTATCTTCTCCTGATTCAATTTGTTGCGGGTCCCAAGATAGCTTTAGCTTGTCCCTCGGGCTCCCTGAGGTCACAATAATAATAATAGCTCCCACACCGCTTTCGGTGACGGTGGCCGGTTTCATTGAAACCAGGCCAGCTACGCAGGAGTATTTTTATAGTGCCCAAGTGTGTACACAGTACACAAGAGCACTCTCTATTCCTTTACTCTCATAGCCCAGTGGGACGGCAGACCGACACGACTGGCGAGAGATCAGGCGCAGGACTGACTCAGACTATCAGGTGATCAGCCTGCATTGTCCTAACCAAACTTGGAAATAACATGTTTCCTACGCGGGAATCGAACCCACGACCTCCGAGTCTTGACTCGCGGCTCTTGAGCCGCGCTCTATACCACTAGGCCACGGAGGCGTTGAGGTCATAATGACAGTTCACCATACCTCGGAAGTCTAGCTGCACGACGTCCAGATCAGCGATCACCATGGGCGGCTTGGACGCTGTCTTCTCGTAGTCGTTGAACCACTCGCACCGCAGCCGCTTCGCCTCATCCCACACCTCCAGCAGGTCCTTATCGTACTGCACCACTACAGTGTTCTCGTAAAACTGCCCGTTCAGATCTGAGGAGATGAAGAAGTTATGGTAGGTGATGCTATACAGGACATAACTAAGTGATAATACTTTAGGGGGTGTACGTGTTCCTCGTAGAGAGTTCACTGTGAAAGTACAGCGCGTGAAAGAAAGAACTTTTTTCACTTTTGTACGGAGAAACTCGTGACGCTGGGGCTCATTGCCCATACAAAAGTGAAAAAAGATCTTTCAGCGTTGCTACTTTCACAGTGAACTCTCTACAAGGAACACATACAACCCCTAAAGTACTTTCACTTATCTATACATATAATAAAATCGTAGGAAAGCCAATTCTGTACATTGAATATTTTAAAAAAATAATACTTGGGACGTGATCTACAATCGATATGGAAGCCAAAAATATAGTTTTTAGAATTTTTGTCTGTTTGTCTGTATGTATGTCCGGGATAAACTCAGAAAGTACTGAATGGATTTACTTCAAATTTTGCACGAATAATATATAGAGGTCGGGTCAACACATAGGCTATATATTATGACGATATCACCTAGGGCGGGGGGAGAGGCTCAAGTTTCAATATTTTTAGTTTTTTGCTCATATCGCTAAAACGGTGCGTTGTAGAGAAAAAATGTCCGGTACGTAATGAAAGCCCATAAAATTTCCTACAAATTTCTCCTTCACACTTTGTATCTATCTTCACTCCTTGCCATGCTATGAGCTTTTGTCTATCTTTTCTATACAAATTTCGAGTGTGGTTTGATTAACATGCTGGGAGCTTTGGCATCGGTCTTTCCTTGGGGTGGGGGGGGCTTCGCCCGCCCAAACCCCCCTTCCCCCACCTCCCCAAATTTTGCTTCAAACAAAGCGGTGTTGCGGCGTTATACATCTTTTTTAAGAACAAAGTTAAAAACTAAACTACACATACGGTTTTCCAGTATCGTTTGTTTTGGGGGGGCTGCGCCCCCCCAAACCCCCCCCCCTTACTCCTCATGAAACTTTTGTTCATAATTAAAAGGTATCGTGGAGTTTGTATTGCATCTTAATTATCCTTTGTAGGAACATCTATACATATAATAAAATCGTAGGAAAGTCAATTCTGTACATTGAATATTTTTGAAAAATAATACTTGGGACGTGATCTACAATCGATATGGAAGCCAAAAACATAGTTTTTAGAATTTTTGTCTGTTTGTCTGTTTGTCTGTATGTACGTCCGGGATAAACTCAGAAAGTACTGAATGGATTTACTTAAAATTTTGCACGAATATTATATAGAGGTCGGGTCAACACATAGGCTATATATTATGTCCTGTACGTAATGAAAGCCCATAAAATTTCCTACAAATTTCTCCTTCACACTTTGTATCTATTTTCACTCCTTGCCATGCTATGAGCTTTTGTGTATCTTTTCTATACAAATTTCGAGCGTCGTTTGATTAACATGCTGGGAGCTTTGGCATCGGTCTTTTCTTGGGGGGGGGGCTTGCCCCCCCCAACCCCCCCCCCCTCCCCAAATTTTGCTTCAAACAAAGCGGTGTTGCGGCGTTATACATCTTTTTTAAGAACAAAGTTAAAAACTAAACTACACATACGGTTTTCCAGTGTCGTTTGTTTTGGGGGGGCTGCGCCCCCCCAAACCCCCCCCCCCTTATTTCTCATGAAACTTTTGTTCATAATTAAAAGGTATCGTGGAGTTTGTATTGCGTCTTAATTATCCTTTGTAGGAACAAACTAAGTCATCTATACATATTGTAATAAAATCGTAAGAAAGTCAATTCTGTACATTGAATATGTTTGAAAAATAATACTTGGGACGTGATCTACTATACTAACGCGGACGAAGTCGCGGGAAACAGCTAGTATATGATATTGAATGTACTGTAACTTCTTGGTGGAAATTCATATTTCACAGTAATCAAATCAAATCAAATCAAATCAAATCATTTATTTCGGGCATCAGAGGCCCATAAAACAAATACCTTAAACCTAACATACATATTGATTATATTAATAAATACCTTAAAACTAACATACATATTATTTTATATATACTTAAAAAACTAACACTGTCACTTGTTGCCGGCGACGTGACTCGACGCTTCGTTTCGGAGTCTCCCCCAGTGCATGGAAAAGTGTGTAATAATACACACTTTTCCATGCACTTTTTCCACATTTATTATTACTTTCACTTAGTTTTGTTACACCCTGTGTATTTTATTGATACTGTCAGAGTGTGAATTAACTATTTAAGGGAGATTTTCGACCAGCTGAGATACATACTCGCTTACAAAACTTCAACAGCGTGATTGTGGCGCTAATTGGTCTACCCACTGACGAAGATAAGAAGATAATTATAAAGTATAGCATTTTATAAGATAATTATATAGTATAGCATTTACGTAAAAGCTTTTTTGTGTGATAAATATCGATTACGTTCATAAATTACTCGACGTTTTAAAGCTTAGGTGTGGTGGTCTCGCTTGCATATTCTCTCGACAAAAAATATATTTGTCCACTTTACGTTTCTAAGAAAGCAAACAACGTTTTTGCCGGCACATACCGATGAGTGCTAAAGAGTTAAAACGAGAACTTTTAATTTTCAAATCCTTAATATGGTCTGTACTATAACGTGGATGAACTTAAGCAAAAACTAGAAGTCGCTCGAAGAACGCGGATCGAACCAGAAGCGACGGGCCGCGCAAGCGAAATCCACCCTAACGATCAAGCGAGCGCTATTCTTTTTAAACGTTCATTCGTCGAGTCGTCGAGCTCGTATCTGATGATCCGATGCCTCAATCTAATCTTTATTAGCTGGGCCATAAAGCATATTCTGTATTGTCGACGTCGCGAATGATTTAGATGAACGTCTAGAGTCGCAAATAGAAGGAAAGGGAAGGAAATGCGCTCGAGTTAGGATTCAGGGTTGGCGTCGCGCTGGCGGAGTCCACGGGATATTGAGCCTTATGGTGTACGGGATGCGGAGCGGGAAATTCTTAGAAACAATGCGCGAACAGCGTTCGCAGAAGGAGCGGATCCCACGTCCGTTACTCCTCACTATCGGACGAAACTAGGAATAGATTAAAAAACTGTATTCACTTTGTAATAATGTCACCGACGTTCCTTACCGGCGATTCAAAGTATTCTAAGTAAATCGCCGCAAACAGCCAATAATTACGGACATATATAAAACGTAATTGAATAAGGTATGCCATAAAAATATCTGTCAGTTCACTTGATGCTTTACTGCGCAAGGTATTTCTGTTGAATAAACTGTATTTTACTTCAATTAACTAATTGCTTTATTTGGGTAACTTTGCAACAAGGTTCATATTTCTATGGCTTTAGTGACCTTAAAATACTTGAGCATATCACATACGCATTCCTCACGTTAATTTAGTAAGCGGAAAAGTTTTTTAGTATACAAAGTTAGAGATTTTAAGCAGGCTTTATTTTGAGTATTTAAACAAATACAGGTTTATTCTGAAGAAGAGCAAATTAACGTACTCAAACATACAACAAGGCTAACCAAACGTCTGGTAAAAGACAGACCAGTCTTAATAGAAATGTGCCAGGCAAAATAAATATTTGATAAAAAATGTATATTTATTTTACTAACCATACCCAGCTTTATCATAAATGCAAAAGTATCTCTGTCTTTTACCTCTTCATTCGTAAGCAGCTAATTTAACAATTATAAAATTTAGAGTTTGATCCTGAGAAAGGACAAAGGATAGTAATTATCTCAAAAGCATTACCATGAACAAATTTCTACGCGAACAAAGTGGCTGAATCGTGGTGTACATTCAGACCGCAACGCGACGCGTAGATGCATTTCTAAATTAGTATGGATTTGACAGATTCGCAAGACGTCTCACGCTGACGACATCTGTCAAATTAATATGGTAAACTGTCCAACTTTTCAATAATATCTGGTAGCCCTACTACTTAGCTCCGGGGTAAATGCGAACTTTACGACGATTTTGATTGCGTTCATCAATTAGTTAGTTCGTAGGTGGTCATTCTATTGAATGCCTAGGTAGCTGGTAGGTACTTACAATTTCATTTAATTAAGAAAAGTTATATTTACATGCGGGTTAGAACGTACAAGTTATTTACATTAATTGAGTTTTGACGCCATTTATGAAACCGTTTTATGTCTTTTTATCTATGTAATATGTATATGCCATATCAAATATACTCTTTTATATTTCTTATGGTTTCGGCAACCGGAGCATAATTTACTAAGGTTTCTTTAAATACAATTTTTACTTCTGTTAACCTCGTTTATGAAATAAAATAATAATTTAACGCATACGATTATCTAGGTCTCTATTTGTTTCTTATGGTTTCAACAGTTTACTTTTTATGTATCGTTTTCTTTCTTCCTGTTTATTTCTGTTATTAAATTAAATATAATTGAACGTTCACATTTTTGTCAATATCCCTATATGGAAATGTTTACTTTGTTCAAGTAGGTAACTTGTGAAATATTAGAAAATGTATTTAGTCACGAATCGTGTGGGTAAAAGTGTTAGCGTTACCCACATATTGTTTACAAAGCCGGCACGAAGCACGACAGTATCAAGTTTGAAAAATAAATTATGCCGAGGAATGCACAGGTGAAGCTCACATAAACTTTACGTAGCTTCTCAAAAGTCGTATAGGTCGGAACTCGTTACATTTATATTATATTTCAAACTATTTTATAATAAATATTATAGATATAGTATATAACTCATTTTCAACAAAATGTCCTTTACGACAATTGAAATTTCTGGTATCAAACTTTATTATTTCGATACCTTTACGATTTCGATTTGACCTGGGCAAAAATACGTTGTTTGATTTGAGGTCTATTTTGTGGGGTAAAGATATGCGGGACGGGACGCTAATGGTTACAATTACTAATAAGACTTTAATTTTACTGATTAAATTAAAAATGTTTTTGTATATTATTAAATATGAATTTCATGTATTCCTTGTAATAATTGTCTAATTTCAAAATAATGAATTTTATTAACGATTATATTTTTAATGATTTGTTTTTACAGTGTCTTAAATTGTGTAACATACCTACTATTATTTATTATTATTATTATCTTATTGAATATGTTTTTTTTTCTGTAAATGAACTGCTTAGTTATATTAATGAATTTTGTGCTTGTCTCTATTGAATTTTATATTAAGATATTGTTGAGCATGTTTTTTTTTTTACCAATCATTATTTTATATTAATATTACAGTAATAATTTTAATAAGTGCAATGATGTGTATAATTGTAATAGGACTTCAGTCTTAATGTGATTAGTTGTTAAATTTTTTATAATTTTTGTAAATGTATTATTCTGTTGTCTGTAATTATACCTGATTAAATAAATAAATAAATAAATAAATAAATAAAGACTTACACATTATTGGTAGTTATTATAAATGAGCGCTGAATTTCTAGTCTAGTTTCGCCGACCGATCTTAAAGTTTTGCGCGTCCGAAATATAAGTACTTACCTCTTTTACACTTACTATTTCGAAGTTTTGTTATTCAAACAATTTCTTTCCATTTATTTCAGCAATTTAAAGAATTTCAGTTGAATTTGTTGATAACATTTTGATAATTAATAAAGCATAATATCGACACCGGAAATTTCAATTGTCGGAAAGGATAATATTTTGGAGAAAATGAGTTTTGAACTATATATACCTAAATATACATAGTATTTAACTCATCTTCGCCAAAATGTCCTTTACGACAATTGAAATTTCCGGTATTGATAATATTTCACATGAAAATTATATGTGGTAATCACTTACCACCCACTTACCGGGCTTGGTGCCGCACTTGGAGTAGGCGATGCGGAAGGAGAAATACGTCTGCCCCGTGGAGGGAGGCACGTACACGCAGCGCGGGTCACCGTGCTGACCTGCAACATACGATAGTTAGGTGCCAATTACTATAGGGAGAAACGGTGTAACATACGCCTATAGTTAGGTGAAATACTGTAAGTGATTGAACAAGTAGAAATAGGTGTAACATACGGTTATGGTTACTTAGGTGAAATACTATAGGAGATATTCTAACAAGTAGAAGTAGGACTAAAAATTATACGCGTATAATCAGGTTCTAAACAGATCATACGCAACAACGCAGGCTGCGTTGTTGCGTTATAGTAAATCGAATAGATTTGTAAATTGACTTATCACTGCTTGTCTTCTTTGCGAATAATAATGTCGCTATCTATCTCCAATCTTTGTTACAGTAGTAATTACCAAATATGTGGATTTAAAAAAATAGGCTACTTGACCTAATTTTTTTCTTCATGCTAATCGCTTCTTAATCATTAATTTTCACGAAATAAACTAATATTTTATTATTTTACACAGTAAAAACCCATAAAAATGTTGATTGAAAAATACGCCTTATAAATGGCGCCGAAAACACTGTCCGCCATAGTGTGACGTCATACTGTTTGCATTTTAGAGTCATTTTTTTATGTGCTAAATGTACGAGTCTTAAGGTGCCCAAAAATTAAAAAAGAATTAAATAAGAAATTAGAATTTTGTAATGTTGAAAACTTTTGGAGAAAAGTTTTGGCCATTTCATTTCCCGTCTACAATAAATGGAGATAATATATAAAACTGGTGTTTTATTTGAATTACTCAAGAAAATATATTTTGCAAATCTTTCTAGGCTTATTCTTATTATTTATGTACAAATAAACTTACACATAACGAGTGCGATAAATAAAAGATATTAAATTACGAACATGATGACGTCACATCTAAATCGGAAGTACTGCAAAAGCGTTTTAGTCAGTACAAATCATATTTTCATAAAATCATATTTTCAAATCGACTTTATTTATCAATCATAAGCTTTTATTTGCTGATAAGGGTGAAATACGGTTTCCTACGTCAAGTTCTACTAGAAATATGCATTTGTTCAATGAAATTGAATATAGGTCAAGTAGCCTATTATACCCCTTGGACGTTTGCTATAACCTTGTAAGTTGTAACCATGCTATGACCCGGCAACCATACAGACAGAAATACGTCACTAATCTATCGCTACTTAAGTCTCTTTCGCGTATAAAAATACAGCTATCACACTTTTGAATAAACACTAAATACAAGAAGGAAGGTGAAATCGTAAAAGCTCTTTCATGGATGCAACATTGGTCTCATGGGATTGACTTTAGAAATCCTTGATCCGCCATTAATGTATTGCCCTATTTCAATCCTAAATACTAGTATATTATGAACATAATGAAACATAACTCGAGCGTTACTTAAGAGGGATACTGACCCTAAAAATAAAACATAGTCCTTCTCTCTTCACACTCACGCACGACTTTCATATGCCAGGTGAAAAAGGACGACGCGGAATCATCGCCAAGTTAGTTTTACTTGAATAAAAGACGAACTATAATGATTATGAAAAAAGTGTTTTGAGCAAATTTAGCTTTTATCAATGCCTTTTTAGATGTCAAAAAATATTAAAGAAAAGAAAGCGAACTTCGAAGATCCAAGCAAAAATGTGTCTAAAACAAGGTTTTTTGTAAAAAAGAAACTATCGAGCATTTTTTCAGTAATCGTGTTTTCGTCTTGAGCATTTAATCTTCATGAACTGAAGTTACTTGTGTAAAAAAATCAGCTTTCTATACCTTACAGATTTTGAGATCTAGGTTTAAGAATGTAGTTAAGTTAGGGTCAGGTGCGCTCTTAAGTAAGGTAGGTTCGTAGTTTTTCGTAATGCCGCAGCCGCATATTAAGCGTAGTGCTTCGCGCTAAAACCGATACTATTGGACGATCTGCGTGTATCGGCCAATAGTATCGTCTCTTAGCACGAAGCTTCGGACGATAGACGCAGGTGCGGCCGGGCCGTAAGTATACTTTTAGACTTACAACTCTCACAAGCGCATAGGTAGCAAGTAGAAACATAAACATAATATCCAACAAAGAAGACCTCACTAGAGTCAAGACAATGGACAAACGAGCTACTAACTAGGCAATGCGATAGTTGTGGTCCATAAACTTGAATTGAACATTTGATAGAATCACCGACTTAAACAACGTACAAGATGCGGGATTTAAAGCCACATACATTTTTCGTTACTTAATTTGCCACCAGGTAGAGCCTTTTGTGTCAATTGTCGTGTCAAACAGACATAATATGACAGTTACATCGTGGCATATTATACATTTTTATGTTTGACGCGAAAATATACCTTACAGCTACTCTGCGACCTCCTTTTGCCAAATTAAATATCTACCCTCATTCGCTGATATTCTCGGACTTCTCGGCAATCTACGTTTTTAGGGTTCCGTGGGGTAAAAACGGGACCCTATTACTGATACTTCATGCCTGTCGATCTGTCTGGATTCAAGAATAAACCATCCATTTTTAAATAAAATTTTAGATATCAATGTTCACACGGACAAAGCCGCGATCTGCTATATAAATCACAATTTTTACCATTTTAAAATCAGCCCTTACCTACTTTCTCTGAAAACGTTAAAATCATGTACGACTAATAACAATTTACAAGCGGCAGGGGTATCAGAGCGCCACTAATTATAACGTCTAATTGCGATTTCACCCACAATTACAACGCATGGAAACTGTATTAGTACCGGTGTGAGATGGTGGTGCGTAGACCGAAATATTTGGATTAATCTAGTTATATACTATTAGAGAATTCATAAGCAGATGTTGATACTCGACCAAACTACGTAGGTCTGCCGTAGTTATATCAAATCCGACAGATCACGACTTAGGGTCAAATTAGACCGCAACGCTTTCAAGGGACACAATAACACTCTAAAGTTTTGTCACACTTACCTTTAGACGACACGATGCCCTCAAAAGGATGCGAGAAGGTGAGGTGGACGTCCATGTGGTCCTTCCCGCACATCACCTCTAGGGACTGTATCACGGGCATGCCCTCCGGCCGCTCCGTCGGCCATAGCTCGCCGGCCCGCGTCTGTAACAAGCATCGACATATTCAGTACCATGGTTTTTTGGGTAGATCAAAGGACGTACTGTTATATAGACTAGGGTTACACTACAAAAGTGTGGCATCATTTCAGACCATCAGTCTAATCCAGACTGACGAAATAATTATTGTGTGATTGACGGACTGATCATTTTTTTATTATGTACTTTCCAGCCATTCTTCTGGCGTCAGTCTGAACTAATGGACTGAACATCAGTTCAGTCCATTAGTTTGTAGTGTGGCATCATTTCAGACCATCAGTCTAATCCAGACTGACGAAATAATTATTGTGTGATTGACGGAATGATCATTTTTTATTATGTACTTTCCGGCCATTATTCTGGCGTCAGTCTGAACTAATGGACTGAACATCAGTTCAGTCCATTAGTTTCAGTCTGGCATCAGCCAGAATGACAGTTTAACCGTAGTAGTGATTAGCACAATCTATAATAAATTCTTAACAAGTAACTTTCAGTCATAATGTGCTTGTCTTTAGGCTTTAGGGAATTAAAAAACTTTTTTTATAAGCAGTAAATTACACTGAATACTGATTTACTTTCTTTAGAGTTTTATTCACATATAAGTATCTGCTAAGCCTTGTCAGTGCTTAGTAGATATTTTAATAAAACTATTTACCTAAGAAGTAACTTTGTAAAGTTTTGTTGCTATCATCGTGTTAGAATACTTCATTAAAACATCGTACAGAAAGTTATTGTGTAAAACTTAAATCAATAATTGAAGACGTGAGTGGAAGAATCGAACAAGTAACATTTCGTAACATACGGACAATAACTCATTTTTCCCCTAATTATTTCAATAAAACTTGTAACTTATCTACTTCATAACCTAGCTAATATATCTGGCTACACATACAATCCATAGTTTTTCTATTTCAAATAACTTTTCCGGCCCTAAAGCCTCCATTGAAGCAAAAAAACGGGAAGTTTTTTCATGTTACTTATCTTATTCTTCCATTCACGTCTTGAATTATTATTGTCAGACAATACTGAGCGCGTTGATGTCTTTTGTATGACGATTTCTGTTTCTAATTTCTACGTTAATTTCCATTATCTTAAAGTTAACAACCCAAGCCTACGTTTGATTACATTAATACAATTTGTGGTAAAGATTAGATTTATTACCTGCTATTTGTCTTAAAAACCTACAGCAAACTTTAATGAAAACGATTTATAAATTTTGATTAAAAAGTACATATTTTTCCATCAATTTACTTGACCACTGACCAGTGGTTACTAACCTTTTTAATTGCGAGCCCTGTGATATACATAAATATTTTGCAATCAACTATCCTTGCTTTTTTCACAAGAATTTCATTCTGTGACAAAATTAATTCTTTTAAAAGTATTAATTAATTTTATTATCAACAACAATCCATAAAGGTTTCACACTCCCGCAGAGATCCAACCCCAAGTGGGTTGGATCTGCGAGCGAAAAACTCGATCTATTTAGATCCCTTACACTCACGACACAGTTTCTGAGAATATCGTGTTTGCTAACATAATAACGTGATTGTTTCCCCGCACTTACGAAATTGGATGATTGGACCAAATAAGGCACTAAGTATACACTTTCACGTAAAATGTATGTTTTTTGGATTTTACAAAAGGTTCCGATACTTTTTACCGAGTTTTTCGGCTACAATTTAGGTGACTGGTTATTGACAGCTAACGAGAACTTTTTACTAATTTTGGTAGCAGTGGTGAGAATGACGTCTTCAACATAATTTTAATGGCATTCGATATGGCAAGAAACTTTAAATCGGCCACTATTAATATCTACTTGCTCTTTACTTAAACATTATTTTTAAAGCTAACTCTTAAAAAAATTAACTCATTATGTAATTCTGTAAGAGTAAGTTGGTCTGCCCCCGTAGACAAGTGGCAAAACGCTAACGCTAACGCTAGTACTACAAAATGTATGGGATTTGACATTAGTATTCGCTAGCGAAGCGATGACTTATGTCAAATCGCATACATTTTGTAACGTTAGCGTTAGCGTTAGCGTGAGCGTTTTGCCACTTGTCTACAGGCCCTACATTGCGGAGCGTTTGGTACAGTAAAACTCATTGTAACTGCAGCTGCATTGCAGTGATGTGCCGCGTTAACGCAACAGTCTAGTGTAGACGGTGCGACAGCACAACACAACATTCAGATTTCAAAGTCGCATCTCCTGTCTTTCGTTTTTCCAAATCATGGCGTCCAACGATGCAACACATCAAAATGGTATAATATCATAAAAATATGTGTATCAAAAAACATCAGAGCCTCGCCCCTGTTGAGAACTGTGAGGTTACCGCAATGCTACAGACATGCCTCACTTTAACGCAGTGTTTCCCAACCTTAATTCGTCACGGACCCCGAGTAAATGAGGCACAGTTTTCACGGACCCCCTTATTAAAATCAACAGCAAAAAACGTATTATGTATATGTTCCATAGATAGCACCGCGGACCCCCATACATGTACTCACCAACTGGACCCCAAGGCGTCCGCGGACTACAGATTGGAAACTTTAACGCATTTTATGCCCAATTTGAGTTGCAACGATCAATTTTGCATAATATTACAATAAAATATCAAACGAAACATTGACGCTGAGGCACCGGACCGCAAAGGAGCAATAGACCGCACCTAAACGGCGCGATTTGGCCTCTTAAGTATTTATAGGCTTCCCAATGAAGGCAGTTTATAGGGACATTGATGGAGCCGTGGTCGATCAGATGTAGTCCGGGAGCCGTCGGCAATGGCGACAGCCGTTTATTTCCTGACTAGTTGTCGACAGGTGATTTTGATATAGTCCAGGAGATGTATATCCAGTATAATATTTTACTTCGAAAATGATATGAGAATGGTCCTTATGGCGTCGGCGTAAGATCTTGTCAGAGGTAAAATATCTAAAAACGGTTTGTAAACTGTAATCAATCTCAATTGCGATTGCCATCTCAGTTACGTTTAAAAATTTTTCCCTGTACAGTGTACACTGAAAAACATATTATATACTTCTAACAATATTAGGTATATCAGATATTTTATTATAGAAGATTGCTGTAATTTTGTAATAAGCAAAATTAAATTCAAGCAAAAATCATTAATTTTCCGCAACATTAAGAAGCCTATTTACTTTTCTGCGGTTTACTTTAGAAATCTGCATTTTTCTTCAAAATTCGATATAATTTTATACTAGATGACGCCCGCAACTCCGTTTCGCCAAAATTCGTTTACCGCGCGGGAACTGGATATTTTTCCGGGATAAAAAGTATCTTATGTCCTTTCCTAGGGCTCAAAGTATCTTCATACCAAATTTTAGCAAAATTGGTTCAGCAGATTGGGTAACATATTATTATACACTTTCTCATTAATAACATTAATATTAATTTATTATTATGTACAGAAGAATGGACGTACAGTGTACACAAGAACATGGTATGCTAAAACTTTCAAAACAAGCAATAATAATTGTTCATTGTACTTAGGCTTCATATAAGTTTTCATAAAGCGTTTCTTTAACGTACCATTAATCAATAAGCCAATAACATTTTACACGACGCAGTAAAGATTGTATCAATGCCTTATCATACTTTCAATACATAATCGAACTTTTGGAATATTGTTTTACTTAACGGTCGGTTAAGAGAAATTGTATTGCACAATATTATCTAAAATTGATCTGTCTGCGAGAGGCAATTTGATGAATCGTACGCATGCTTTCCACGAAAGAGCGCACTGCGTTCCCACGAGCAGAGAATTCGACAAGGACGCACATACGTATCCGCATGGGGCGGAAAGAGATGACAGATTGCAATTTACATTTTTGTGTGCCAAAAAAACAATGTAACTTTTTATGGGGAAGTTGATAAAAACCTTTGATGGCAGCCGATGACTGATGCGTCGGTGTAGTAGCCCAAATTGCTAACTTTTTAGTACTTATAAATTGTTACTCGCCTCATCAGGCCGAAGAAAGTGATAATATGTGCTGATGATGAATGAATAATATTAAGGAACAAAGAGTTTAGAGTTTAGACTTCAATCTTTTTGCGTTCTATATATTTTTGTAGAAAATGTTATAAATAATAAGTAAACCTAAAGTCTGCCACCGAACACCTTGTTAGGATAGGTTAGTTCTTAGTACCAAACTTCCTAATCTAACTAACCCAACTTAATTATAAAAGCAGCATAATATACGATATATCCGTCGATCGCGGATTCTTGGAAATCTATTCTATTGTTATCGCGGCCCATTTGGGCCGTTAGGGGGTTGATAGGTTAATGCAATGTTTTACGCTAGAGGACAGCACCAGCATAGACAGTAAATAGAAAGTTTTGTTCCTTGACAACGTTTCTATCAATATTCTGATATGACGTTTACAATATGTCAGATTTTGACCGGATTATTCACTATAAGTGCTAGTAGCGCTCTGCTCTGACTTTTGCCACAGAATATATTAGTTTAACAACCTTTGCGTAATGTTCCCAATTCTTTCGCCCGTGCCGCTATTTGCCATCCGGATACGAATAACTTAAATTTTCCACATTCATGGCAATAACTTAATCCAGCGTTAGTGAAAGTGACACCCGTTATCAAACCGAACCATGGGCAGAAATTAATTGGATATAATCAGTTATACTAAGCTGATAGGCTCTCACTTTTGTATAAATTATACTTGACACTAACGGCTTGGTACTTTGATATACCTGTGTCTGACACTGCTGGAAATTAGAATTGGAATTTGCGGGATTTAAATAACATTAATATCATCAAGGAATACTTTGAACTTGGTATTCATATTCTAGGGCGATTGGCGATTTTAGTGATAAACGACTATGAAACTATATTATGATTATGTTATGTAGCTAGAAATTACGTTGTGCCAAATCTCGTTAATGTAGAATTTCTCAAATTTTCCTGTGATAAAAACTACATATTATTTTGTCCATTTCCGGCACTCACTGTATTTCCATACAACATTTTATCCGAATCGGTTCAGTGGTTAAAGAGATTATAGACAGACAATAATAATCTACAATGTAGAAGTAATTTGAAAAAAACTAAAGAAATGGTCCTTCGAACCAGGGCATAATTTCTTGTTTTTTACATGCACTGTATCGGACATTATATCATTTATGAAACAACGAGAAAGCATCGATTGGGGATTGTTTCTAGAGTAATAATGATATGCAACAATTTCTAGCTAGCACGCGAGCCGCGCATACAGTAACACCACAGTTTTGTGATAATTCGACAGCTTTGCGACAGTAAACGAGGCGTGAAAATGTCATGCTCTTTCTTGAACACGAATTCCTTAATGCTTAATGCTAATGGATTGCTTGTTTATGCTCATTTCACATCCAATTCAATCCAATAACTAATATAACACGTAATATCTGTACTTATATTTTTAACATCTATTTATTTATTTTATTTATTTATCAATACAAAGAATGAAAAAACAAAATATTATGTTAAGCACTACAAAAAAACCACGTAGGTTTAATGACGTAGTACAGTTATTAGTTTACGTCTGTGTACAATAGTATTTATCTGTCTCTTCAGACTAAAACCTCTACAGATTTTGATTAATGTAAATACTTTTAGTCCTGGAAAAAGGTATATTGTGAATTTTGACCCGGAAAAATGTACGACTCGCAAACAAATAACTAAATTAAGGGCTACATCAGCTAGTCACTTTATATAACATCTTTATATATCTTTTTGATATAAAATGTATCCTTTGTCCTTTCCCGGGACTCAAAGTATCTCCATACCTTAGCAAAATTGGTTTAGAAGTTTGGGCCTAACAGACAGACACACTCGCAATAATGTTAGTATGAATTTCGCTTATAAATCGACTGAACTTGGCTAAAGGCTCTGTAGAATAGCTCAGAACAGTCCACTAGTACACGCGTGCCACGTAATGACGTAGTTTAGAAAATACACAGCAATCACGAAACTGCTTATATTATGGTCAGTTATTACTGTATGGGGTACAGTTTCTACTTTCCTCTTAGAATTACACGAATAACGTACGTCCTTGTATATTTAGGTCAGGGACAACCTAGCACAATGTTATCTAAATATATCTTATACATAAGATATATAAGATTTGAGAGCGGTTTGAGCGTAAAGAGGTATCTGTCTGTTACCTCTTTATACGCTCAAACCGCTGGACCGATTTTGCTGAAAGTTGGCATGGAGATATTTTGAGTCCCGAGAAAGGACATAGTATGGTTTTCATCTCGGAAAAATGTACAGTTCCAGCCCGATACACGAATTTTGGCGCAACGGAGTTGCGGGCGTCATCTAGAGTAATAATAATTAAACGATTATAGGCCATTTAACTAAGCAATTAGCCTAAACGGTTTAACTTAAGGAGCTAATTAGTGTTTATTTAACAGTATACTAAATTAATTAGGCATTAAATTAATTGCCAGTAAGTAATAAACTGTAAATAAATTGAATTGCCTATTGAACCCACCATTTGCGTTGACGGTCAACAAAAAAGGCATTAATTGAAATGTCGTTAATACAATATGGATTTAAAAGGTTTACCTAAGATAGCTCTAATTTAGATGATTAGTGTGGGGATACTTTGAGTCCCGGGAAAAGGCATAGAATACCTTTTGTCACACGTGAGAAACGAATTTTGGCGCAACAGAGCTGCGGGCGTCATACATACATACACATTTAAAAACTAATATGATACCGGGGACTCAAAATAAATCTAACATCATGATTTGACATTAGACATAATACTTCTATTATTCGTAAATAAGCTATTCAATATGTCATAAAATATGACAGATTTACAATTATTACTACTTTTGTCCCATCCCGGATAGCGACCGAAAACGTAATCATATAATACGCACAAATTATGCGGGCCATCAAATCACTCATTCACGTACTATATTATCGAGTGAAAACAGCAAAATATCGATAGAATCATTAATTTGCTTCGAAATAACCTTCTGAACTCTCACAAGAATATTATGTATATGAAATCTCCGTGAAATCGTTGTAATTTGATTTCTATTCATAATAAAATAGAGTTTTTATTGCAATGGAAGGTTGGGAGTACGAAAGGATAACGTTTGTTCAGTAATTTACCGATTAATCCGCCTGATAACGACCGTTTAGTGAAGTTGGTTTGATGGCCATTTAGGTACTTATTTTAAGTTATTTTATAGGTCATTCTGACTCTGCAGTCAATGGCTATTACTAATGCGATATTATTAATGCGAAAGTGTGTCTGTCAGTCTGTCTGTCTGTCTGTTACCTCTTCACGCTTAAACCGTTTATGGTTTACCCAATTTTGATTAAAGGTATGCAAATACTTTGGGTTCCGAGAAAGGATGGTAAAAAAATGTATGGTTCCCGCGCGAATAACGAACTTTGGCGCAACGGAGTTGCGGGCGTCATCTGGTTATAAGTAAGGAAGTCAATAGGCAGTGTTCTGTATTGACTAATTTTCTCGTTAAGAGTGCGGATCATTTTTTTGTATAATAGCCGGCGCGGCGTAAGCCGAGTGTGTGTATAATTATACCTCATTTACGGTCATTATATGCTGCAAACTGAAACACCGTTACATATCTAATTTCGAGCTTCACAATAATTGCGTGACGAAAAAAACATAAAATTTTACGGTAGTAAGAATCACTTCATAAATTACTGAGGCATTGGTGGTAAACATTATTGGTCTTAATACAAAAGATTTAAACGCCTGTTGAACGGTTGATTAGAAAAAAATTCAGGACATGATGGTCTCAAAACAACTGTTCAATAGATGTTTAGATTTTTGTGATAAGACCGTATGTTTTTTTAAATCCAATCAAAAACATACCTGTAAAAATGGGGCCAAGTTCCTATCGGCTAATTTTTGGCCCAAAAAAGAGTTGAAATCCAATCCAATGCCAAGTTCAGATGCACTTCATCGATCGTAGTCATCTTCATCAACAGCCTGATCCATAATACTTCTAAATTTGAACTTGGCAGGGTAATTTAATTATTTAATTATATTATCTAATTAAGGATACAATTCATCAAGTGTTACGTATAGCACGAAAACCTGCCATTAAACTATAACTGTGCGAAATTTCATTCACCTACGTTTCCCCATTTTTCGTCAAAAGAGGTCTAAAGTTTTTAGCTCACGTATTAATATTATATAGATACTAACTGCCGTACTCAAAGAAGAATATCAATTACCTAAGCCCGGCCGCACATTGTACGACATTTCTGATCAGAAACAGTTGAACGTCCGCGCTGTCTCTTACTTTTTGTACTGAGCCGAGAGAGCTCGAACTCGCCGGAAGGATATTTGATGTTTCAGATAGTGTGCGGGGTGGCGATCCGGCGGAGTTCAACTGTTTCTGATCAAAATTCGGACAATGTGCGGCCGGGCTAAATGTAATTAAATTAAGATTTTGACATAAGCCCAGTTAATTAATTGTCTTTGTCAATGTAAAATGTAAAATTTGTCAAAATTTTCATTAAATTGAAGTTTAATCATCATTGGCCTGAGTGCGGCCGGCGGCCGTTAGAACAATATTAATCAATATTCAATAAATAGACTAGCTAATAAAACACGTTTAAAAATTCATATCACCCAGAATTCGCCAATAGCTTGTTAATAATGTAAATACAGACTTTCGACTTTCCTTTCGATATTAGTCATAACTTTTAGCGACAAACCTAAAATATGTAGGCGTGTGATATGCGTCATAGGATCTAGCATTAGTATGTAAATTATACTTCGAATATGAAGGACTTCCTTCATTTTATGACTTATTTAATAATCGGCCAAGTGCGAGTCGGAATCGCGCACGAAGGGTTCCGTACCATTATAGAACAAAATTAGGCCATAAATTGTGTTTTTTATATGGGAGCCCCCCTTATTTTTTATTTTATTTTAATATTATTATTAAATATTAAAGTGCACATATAACTAAGGATTTTATGAAAAATTCAAGTACCTACCTGTTGCCATTTTTGATATAGAGCAAAAAAGGCCACAAAAATCATGTTTGTTGTATGGGAGCCCCCCTTAAATATTCATTTTATTTTATTTTTAGTATTTGTTGTTATAGCGGCAACAGATATACATAATCTGTGAAAATATAAAATCTCTAGCTATTACCGTTCTTGAGTTACAGCCTAGAGACAGCAAAAAAGGCCAAAAAATCACGTTTGTTGTATGGGCGCCCCCCTTAAATATTCATTTTATTTTATTTTTAGTATTTGTTGTTATAGCGGCAACAGATATACATAATCTGTGAAAATATCAAATCTCTAGCTATTACCGTTCTTGAGTTACAGCCTGGAGACACACAGACAGACAGACAGACAGACAGACAGACAGACAGACAGACAGACAGACAGACAGACAGACAGACGGACAGACGGACAGACGGACAGACAACGAAGTCTTAGTAATAGGGTCCCGTTTTTACCCTTTGGGTACGGAACCCTAAAAAAGATACCTATATAATATATTATTATTATATAATTTCGCATACTTATCAGTAAATCTTTTAAGCGCTATTTTTTCTATTGAGATAAATAATAATAGTAAATTAGTATGGAATTAAAAGCGCATTTTCCGCAACATAATGACACTGATTTGCACAGAAATCACATAATTACACATAATAATCAATCAATTCACACTTTCTCATTAAATTAATGATATGAACGGTGAAAGTGAATCAAACAATGAACGGTGAACACAATTATTGGTGAACGAATTGAACATAAATGATGATGTGTTAATCGAATGCTTAATTGAAATGTTACAGAGGTAAGAAGGAATTTGATAGAACGATCTTAGCCTAAGATTCGGCGTTTAGTTAAAAACTAAACGCTGTAACCAACGGTGATAAAAATAATCCATACTAATATTATAAGTGCGAAAGTATGTCTGTTTGTCTGTCCATTTGTCTGTCTGTCTGTTACCTCTTCACGCCGAAACTGATTTGCTGGGTATGGACGTACTTTGAGTAACGGAAAAGGACATAGGATACCTTTTATCTCGGAAAAATCCGGAAAATGTACGGTTGCCGAGTCGACAAACGAGTTTTGACGCAACGGAGGATAAAAAGATCCACCACTGCGAACAGTTATAGCTATACAATGTCTTGTTCTTGTCTGATATGTAAAACAAGTCTCTTGAGTCTTGACAGATGTTTGAAAAGATATTGTATCATCACGAAAACGCCTGTATAGTATATAAATGTAAAAATCAGTTTTTTTACAAACGGCATAAGTATAGCTTTGATTAGACCATAAAGTTAATATACCTAGCGGAATAGAGATACAAAGGCCTGAGCAAGCGAGATGTCACTATCAGTAATACTGCGTGGTAAAAAGAGACGTGTGATACATGACAGCAGAACTCTTTTTTTGACGTCCAGTCAGCACGTATCGGCACGTTGACAATTTATTCTCATAGAATTCATGTTCCATCATGCTTGTGTAAGTGTATACGTACACATTTTTTACACACAGATGTAAACTAATTTCGGTTTCGTTTGACAGCTCGAGATTGTTGCTCTATTCCGCTAGGTATATTAACTTTATGGATTAGACTGAGATTGAAATATACGGGAAGAAAGAATACGATTATTGAAACATGAAATATTGAGACTACACTTATACAAGTTACAACATCTACATAAAAACTCTCGTATAATTTTAACGTCGTATAATTTTTAGCATATCATTATTTTCTTTTACAATCGTGCACGCCCCTTTTGGGCGTGTCGGTTACTAAGTACTGCTCTACTGCTCAAGCCTAGTCAATAGTATCTTTGTACGTCACAGCCTCACATGAGTCATAGTGTTGTTGCCCTGGCCACCTGTGGATCATTATTATTACATGATACCATAGATATAATATTTTCAGATTGATCAGAATGCATATTTAATTTTCACGATGAAATGTTCTTAGTTTCTTTTTACACCACACGCGGCTCGAGATAATTATTAGCTGTCTTTTATTTTGGCATAGGCTTTGTTTTTATTATTATTCGTAGCAGCCTGAAGTTTCAGTTTGCAATATAGTAATGATTCCTACACCATTGTCAGCGACGCGACAGTGGCCTGTTTCAGAGAACCTGTCCAGCTCATGACTGGCGAGAGAGCCGAGAGATTAGGCGCAGAACCGACTTTAAACATCCGATGCATAGATCTTATCAGACAACAAGTGATCAGCCTGCATTGACAGAAAAGAACCAAACTTGGTAATAATAGTTTCTAACGCGGGACTTGACTATCGAATCCTCGACGTCATTAAGAGCCATGCACCATGCTCTAAGCAAACGAAGTCTGAATTTCGTATGGTAATAATAAGATAATAATAATAATAAGACTGTATCTGCACCAGCTCTTTATTAGTCAAAACGAGTACAAACAAAGATAAGTATAAGTTGTTAATTTCTTCAACAAAAACTATGAAACGTTTCCACCGCTTCACAGCATCATTCAACATTTTATAATTGGCAAAGTACTTTCGTGTCTAATTAAAAATACTTCTTTCCCACAAAGTAACGAAGTATCATCTGTACAAATGGTGTTAATTGAAACGTTTTTCACATGTCATTGAAGTAACAATACTTTTGACCTTTGCTTCGAAAGCTGTCTTCTAAACATGAAATAAATCACAGTAGGAAACTTACAGGCTTGAAAGCTATTTAGTCGCGTGACCAAAAAAAGGACTATAGCTATGTCCACATTGTGCCCTTTCATCTTCAATTTTGTGCCCTTTTATCTTCAATTTTCATAATCTTTTGACATTCGAAATGTCAAAAGATTATGAAAATTGAAGATGAAAGGGCACAATGTGGACATAGCTATTGGGTTGATTCAGACCGCAACGCGATGCGTAGATGCATTTCTAAATTAGTATGGATTTGACAGATTCGCAAGAAGTCTCACGCTGACGACGATCTGTCAAATCCATACAAATTTAGATCGCATCGCGTCGCGCCTCGCCTCGTCGCGTTGCGGTCTGAATTGACCCTAAGGGTGAATCCAAACGAGCGTAATTTGTGAGTCGCAGAATTTCGGCTGGCAGAAATTCTGCTGTTGTCATTCAGTTTCATACAAAAATCTTATTTGATTCACACGAGCGTAATTTTGTGAGTCATGATATTTTGTATGAAAAGATATTTACGTGACCGAAATTCTGCGACTCACAACTCACAAATTACGCTCGTTTGTCGTAGTGTTAGGACCGCTCGGTCGCGTGTGGCGGTATTTTAATTCATCCAGTCTAACGCATTACGCAGCCTTGTCATAATATGACAGTTTAGAGACTGCAGATTCTGTAGCAAGTAAAGACAAAGACAAGACAAGGTGACAAAATGTTACCCAAGAGTCAGATATTTGTAAGCTATATTAGCTTAATATTACCACTAGCAAATGCATACCAAGTACATACTTGCCAAATCTATAAAATTTATATCTATGTGCTAACAAAATATATCTTAAATTAGAGTATGTAATAGATCTCTAGTATCAACGACGCGTGGGAAGATGAGATAATCTTGAAGGTTTTATGTGTTATGAGAAATTTTCAGATTCGTTTAAATTAAACAAGGCATATATTTTTTAAAATATACAAAAGTATGCAATAAAAATATGCAAAAATATAGCAATGTGCCTCTACATCAGTAGGTACACTTATAGTAAAGCTGCATAATTTTACACTTCATAATATTATGCTGAGTTAACCATTTAAAAGCCGTTCACCAATCCAAATGGCATGTATTCAGTCCAAAATGCTTGTTGTTCGGCATTTTCAAATGAAGCTCATTAAACTATGTAGTAAATCAAAGAACTTTCATCTTAAAGTATTGAACAATACAAGGAAAATGATGTGACGATGATATCCAAAAGCTTTTATTTAAGGAGCTGCTTACAATCATGATAATTGGAAATATTGCAAGTCATCGTGACTTGCAACATGGTTGAATAAACGAAAATTTTGTTTGCCTTGGAAACTCCAGCGCAAGAACGAACAATACTCTTTAAATAGTGCAAAAAACGTGTTAAAATAATTGATTAAACGATCTGGAATAATATTGTTATACTGTTTAATTATGTAATGTTGTTACTGTGTATAAAAAATATTTTTTTGGTATAAATTTCCAAAGTAATTCTAATATTTAAAATTATAATTTTAGTAACTTTTATGTAAATAAGTAATTGCATTTTGATTTATTTTTATTCAAAGAAAAAAAATACCGTAGCAACTAGCAGCCCAGTTTGGCACAAAAATATAGCACGTACTCAAAACTCATGTCGCCATACTTTTCACTTGATTTACAGAAAATGTAACAAACCTGTTGCTCGGAATGTGCGTGCCACCACTCGAATTTCGACTCTATTTTAATATTGTACGGTTGTTTTTTCGTGTACACATTTTCGGGGGCAAAAAATGTAGTCCCGCACGTGGCATGATCATGTAATTTAGTAATTACTACTCTACATGTTTTTTGTCCGGCCGCGGAGTTAACAACACTAATACTGTGATTCGGCCGCCGAGATGCTTGAACGTTAATGTTACATGGAACTATCAAGATTTTGGGTTCAGCGTTAAGCTGCCGGTTGGCAAGGTGCGACATGAAGCAACCAGAGACGACCTGTCGCAGCGACACTACTGGTTTGAATGTATTTCTATGAAATGCCCTCCGCAGCTGCTAGCGACACGAAGCTAGAAACCAGTAGTGTCGCGACGACACCTTGTCTGATGCCGCTTCATGTAGCCGTGTACCTTAAGTCTTAAACACCTCACAGAACCAGGGTATTTAGATAACTGGGGAGTGGGGGGTGAGACAAGAATTTTTCGTTTTCGCTTCGTTATAGATTCGCCGATCAAAATGTATGGAATTGACATAAGCGTTCGTTAATATGGCGTTATACGTTCGACTCGTCTTATGTCAATTCCACACATTTTTATCGTCGATTCTATATCGAAGCGAAAACGAAAAAGTTTCGGCTAAATGGCCAGGCTAGCCTTGATAATATCGATGGAGAAATTAGAATTAAAAGTGATTTAACACAAACCTATGTTACATGATGATTGCGATGCCTTATAGTATTAAAATCCATTATTTGATTTTAGACTTCGTTGTCATTACCAAATGCAATTTGTCTAAGATTTAAGTATTAACTTGAGTCGTAGATGATGATAATAGTACTTAATTATCAATTATCATGAGATCTCGCTCAGCTGCCTGTGCATCATAAGTATCTTATCTTAAGGCCATCCCCCGAGCAAACGACCTTGACCATACATATTTTGACGCGTTGCCAAGTTCGCAGGAAAATAATATTTTTTTCATAATTATCTTAGTTCAAAGTTGATCTAAAAAAAATTGTCGTGTGTTTCAAACAAACGTAATTTATAAATACTACAGAGATGCTGAAAGTATGCTTCAATTTTAATAAATTGGTATTACTTTGGAAGCTAATATCATGAGTATTATGTTAAAATGAATTTGAGTCTCGGCTATTTGCCGGATAAATGATCCAGTTACGGGCTAATACCAAGTAACCTGATTCACGTTAAGAGTTATGATTGATGTGTGGTGAAAGATGAAGATGGGTTAAGGAAACGACGGACTGTGGAACAGGTATCAATGACGATTGATTTTTGCATTTGTATGTATGTATTTTTATGTAAGTCTATTGTTTTTAAGGCAGAATGTAGAGTTTTAGGGATGACACCGGTTGAGGATATGATAATAGGAACAATTTATTATTATTATTATTATTATATGTTAAAATGAATTTGAGTCTCGGCTATTTGCCGGATGAATGATCCAGTTACGGGCTAATACCAAGTAACCTGATTCACGTTAAGAGTTATGATTGATGTGTGGTGAAAGATGAAGATGGGTTAAGGAAACGACGGACTATGGAACAGGTATCAATGACGATTGATTTTTGCATTTGTATGTATGTATTTTTATGTAAGTCTATTGTTTTTAAGGCAGAATGTAGAGTTTTAGGGATGACACCGGTTGAGGATATGATAATAGGAACAATTTTAACAGTATTCTGGCGCCACATTTGCTTAATCTCGTCTGCAAGGGGAATGTATTTTTGTATTTTTTCGTTATGCTTTTGTTTTAGGTTATTGGTGTTGGGGACGGCGATATCTATGAGGTAAGTAGTCTTTTCTTTATTATTATTATTATTATTATTATTATAAGCAGCCTACAGTATCATGAGTATAATATACAAAATAGGAAATTTATAAAATCGGCCAAGTGCGAGTCAGACTCGCGCACGAAGGGTTCCGTACCGTATTGAGCGAAAGTTTTGTATTTTTTTGTATGGGAGCCCCCCTTAAATATTTATTTTATTATAATTTTATTACTAATTATTAAAGTACAAATATAATTAAGAATATTGTAAGTATTTCAAGTGCCTAGCTGCTACTATTATTGATTACGAGCAAAAAGACTAAAAAATCACGTTTCTTGTATGGGAACCCCCCTTAAATATTTATTTTATTTTGTTTTTAGTATTTGTTGTTATAGCAGCAACAGAAATACATAATTTATGAAAATTTCAGAAGTCTAGCTATAGCGGTTCTTGAGTTACAGCCTGGAGACAGACGAACAGACATCGAAGTGTTAGTAATAGGGTCCCGTTTTTAATCTTTGGGTACAGAACCCTAAAAACGGGGAAATAAATGTTGATATACTGAAGATTATTGCTGTATTTTTATTATAACTTTGTAGCTTTCAAATTATGAATTTATAAGGCTCTAAATACGGTAAATTACGGCATCTCCGCCTAAATATCTTATTCACAAAAACTGACATAATCACAATATTTTTGAGAAAGTATTTTCCAATTCATAAATTATAAATTATTTAATACGGGCTAAACTTTTAATTTCGTATTAGGAGTCATAAATACATCGCCTGTCATATCTATTTTAATTAAAAAGAATATAGTAAGTCTATAGTAAATTCCAAAGAGCGTATGTCTTACCTCATCGCAAATAAGCCAGCGCGATAGCAAAATTGTCATGGCAAACGAATTTTTGAACGAAGTTGCAAGCTAAAGCTAATACAGAATCTATAACTTCCACCCACACTCATATTATAATTAATGCAAAAGTGTGTCTGTCCGACTGTCTTTCTGTTACCTATTCACGCCCAAACCGTTGTTGAACCTATTTTATATATGATATTGAATGTACTGTAACTTCTTGGTGGAAATTCATGTTTCACAGTAATACACACTTTTCATGCACTTTTTCCACATTTATTAATTTATCATCATCATCAGGTGATGATGATGTTAAGGAAACCGGTCGTGTGAGATATAATTGTAGTAAATTAAATTAATAAATGTGGAAAAAGTGCATGAAAAGTGTGTATTACTGTGAACCTATTTTGCTGAAATTCGGTATAGAGATTGGGTCCCGGGAATGGACATAAGATACTTTTTATTCCGGAAAAATAGACGGTTCCCGCACGGTAAACGAATTGGACGTCCAGGATAATATTATACTGATGGAATGTGTCCGGAATGAAGTAGCTACTAAGCTAGACAAGATATATTATTTCATAACTTAGATATAAATGTTTGTGATGTACCTAAGTGTATTCTTTCCATTTCTATCTGCTCCTTTATCTAAGGAAGCAATTGTTTGTATAAATTAGTTTTGATTGGTTTAAATGTAAGAGATAAAAATTAATTATTTGTAGTATTTAAGAATGGCTCTCTACGAGAGGGAAATGGTCTATTTGTAGTTTGTACCTAACTCTCTGTAAAAAAATATAAAAAAGTAATTCTAACTTTTTTAGAACTCAGCTATTTAACTTTTACACGGACTTCAACAGGTTATTATTTAACCGTATGTTATTGTTTACGAGGCAGATGCAAATACAAAACCGGAATGTTATTACTTTCGTTCAAAGAAACCGACGACGCGACACCGCGCTGGTATGCGATAGAAACTTGTAGGCGACTCTTGTTAGTGGAACCTCAAATATCTTGTCTGTGTGTTTATTCTGCTAAGAATCTGAGGAGTGCCGTTTCGAGGTGGTTTCGATGCAGCCTAAGCCCGGCCGCACATTGTCCGAATTCTGATCAGAAACAGTTGAATTCCGTCGAACCGCCACCCCGCAAATTATCCGAAATATTCTTCTGGCGAGTTCTAGCTCACTCGGCTCAGTACAAAATGTAAGAGACAGCGCGGACGTTCAACTGTTTCAGATGAATGATGATGATCAGAACTGTCGTACAATGTGCGGCCATGCTAAATGCATTAAATGCGTCTAGCTAACAGCCGAGCTGTGTGAGGGCTCGCGTCGTCACACCTTGACTGACTGATGATAACACATCTACATATTATTAATAAAAGTTACTATGTTACAGCATAAATCAATAAGCGTGATTTGATAAATGAGTACAGCAAAGATCGAAACAGTTGTATCGTTGCATATTATACATACCTACAAAGTTTCGCTATCATGGCGTCAATCATGGCTATCCAGCATGGCCTGCAAGCGTTGAGGTAGCCTTAAGTACGTGATTTCAATATTATTAATTTTCTCGAACTGGTTAACATGCTAAGCATTTAAAACTATACAGCCGAATATAGAACCTCCTTTTGGAAGTCGGTTAAAAAGGATAAAAATTAAAACTTAACTTTAATTTATTTTGTAAATCGTAATAATATTATTAATTTATATTTGTCTCTACTGGGTTCGAATTTCGAATCATAACAGCTCAGTATTTCACTCACTTATTTTTTATTATCTATCTCTTTCTAAATGATTCCACTGCATCGAATTCCGAATCAAACTGAGTAGAAACTTATCTCACAATGGGAGGTCACGGACGTGCGCCAAAAGGTAAGCCGGTAACGGATTTGCCTATTGCCTATCCCTGGGCTACTGAATATGCATCTCGTCTCGGAATGTAACGGTCGGGTTACTTCAACAATGCAACTCATAAGCTGATTAAGAGGTTCCCAGTTTCACCATGTTAATCAATGATTAAATATTATTCAACGCCTTAAAAGAAAGGACATTTTTTAATGTTCCTAAATATAATTATTGAGTAAGCTGTCCACGGTAGTGGAAGCACTCTAAAACTTACATCTCACCTAATTATAGTTTGAAATACTGATTGCAGATTTAAATTGGAAAAAAAATTATACACTCTTGATTTTTATAAGTTTGTTTAAACATAGGATAAGCTATTGTATTTTATTTGAATTCGTACTTACGCTAACATTCTGAGTAATAACCCAAATAAGCGTAAGTCCGAATTTTCTTAAGTTCTCTTATAAGGCAGGCAACGCATCTGCAGCTCTTCTGAAGTGAGTGTCCATGGGCGACGGTAGTTGCTGTTCATCAAGTGACTCGTTTGCTTGTTTTATAACAAAAGTTCATTTAGCCAATCCCTATTAATGTGAACCGTTAGTAAAACTCTGAAAGCATAGATAATTACTTACTACGTTATATCGTATAATATAACATTCAGGATATAATATTCAGATAATTATGAAAACGCATTCTTAATAAAATTCATTACAAGGTTGGTAAAGACAACTAACTTTTTACGTATTATTAAAGTTATTGCCTGCATATTTCATGACTACGTAGGTCCAAGCTATGATGGGTAAAAATAGCAAGCAGCTTGAAGACAGGTAGCCAGTACCACTAGCTAATTAGTAAGCTCATTACTACCGAGTATCGTGATTAATCATCTTACAATGGTTCTCACGCTGCTTTCACTGACCGGTGGATTTTAGATGGCTTTTGTGGAAACTGCGCGAGCTTGAGTAATCGAGAGTTGAGGATAGTGATTAGCAAAATTGGTCTTAGTCTTGCAGTTTTGGTCTTGATCTTGCAAAAAAAGCAAAACCAAGACCAAGACTATTCTAAGACCAGCAAGACCAAGAACAGGACCTGACAGATTTGACCAAGACCAAGACTGTAGAAGCACGTACAAGCAAGACTAAGACTGTTCGAATTTTGGTCTTGGTCTTCCTTTTCTCACTAGTTAGTTGAAGAGGGTTTAGAAGAGCATATCATGATGATCCGAAAATACCCTGCAGTACCAGTATTCAATATAAACTACTAAATTTCGCTCGCAATTCCGTTGCGCCAAAATAAGTTTATCGCCATAAATTTTTCCGAGAAAAAAAAATTCTACGCCCTGGGTTTCCTTTTAAAGTATCTCCATAACGAATTTCAGAAAAATAGGTTCAATGGTTTGGGAGTGAAGAGGACGAGGTAATAGACACACACTTTTGCATTTATAATATTCGTATAATATGGATTCGTAGAAATTTGCGTACAGAGTATGTGAAGTTCTAACGTCTAAGTTACATTATTATAAGGGTTTCAAGCACAAAAGTAAAACGGGACCTAATCAAAACAGAAAACGAGAAACAAATTATTTTTTATCGACTAACATAATTACAAGTACAAATTGAGTCACAAATCATCATACTATGTTTTAATGAGAAATTTTATTAACGCACATACACATACACACACACACAAACAAACACATAAACAGAGACATCTCACATCGTTATCGCTACGCCTACACTTTCCGTTTAGCATAAAGTAATTTACTAATTTTATGAGTACTTAAATAACTAAAACCAGAGAGAATTTTTTAATTTATTCAGATTAAAAATATATAATAATTAATCAGTAAAAAAACATCAATACTTACTAACAATAAAATATTTGATTCTGTTTGTACTTTGTATGCATATTTTAACAAGATTTCGAAATAACTGGATCGATAATCATTAAACTTTTTAGAGAAGTGTGATACGTAATACGTTGAAACTCATTTCGATTGCTGGCTGGTTTACTTCCGCACATACTTGCTAGTTGCCACATTACGAGCGATTGATACAGCCTGAGATCGAAAAATATTCGAGACAAAAGAATCGGGCTCCAAATGTACTATGAGAGAAGTTTATTCATACGTAGATGGCAGACCAACGTCATTTGGTCGGATCATGTCATTTCAATGTTAATTGTGATGTGTCGGATGGGTTCGACATAACTCGACCAAATTACGTAGGTCCACCATCTGCCAATGAATCAATGAATCAAATTCTCTGATAGTACATCCAATATTCGTAATTTATGCGCTTATTCTTGTAGGTCTTCCTTTAAATCATATTTTCTGTAGCCCGTGGACAGAACTGGACAGGTAATAATTAATAACAGGTGTTAAACGTGAACTGGGCGTTACCACGTAACAAATAGCGTTAGTTAACGCCATTAATTTTGCCAGTACAGTCAGTTTAGAGTTTTTTACTTTTGAGCGGACCTTAATACTAATGACATAAGGGTCAACCTACAATATATTATGTAATCTTCAAGGTAATGTATCCCTGAACGCATCTACATTCTACATATTGCTATAATTACAATAGCTGGATGTGAGTCACTTGATGAGTTTAGTTCTTTATGATAGTAGCCTAGTATATACATGTGGATATTAATTTCCAATTTCCTTGCAACTTTTATGCTGCGGCCGCATATGCGTAGTGCTTCCCGCTAAAACAGATACTATTGGAAATCTGTGTGTATCGTCCAATAGTATCGTCTCATAGCACGAAGCTTCGAACGATAGACGCAGGTGCGGCCAGGCTGTTATAGTCAGGTAAATTAAAATTTTAACATAGAAAATTTCAAAAAAATCGGTTCAATGGTTTGGGCGTGAGGAGGTAAGAGACAGACACACTTTCGCATTTATATTGTTAGCATGAATGTTAGTTTAAGTTTGTCCTTACAGTATTATTGTAAAATTTTCGACGTCGACACAATAAACATAAACGCTATCCCACTTTCCACCTAATGGCACGGTTGTAATGGCACGGTAACTGACACCTTTCAACGATTCGACCCGAGGCGATATCCAATTGAATAACGTACACGTAATTACGAGATTCAATATTGGACACGTAGCAACGTAACTGAGAAAAGTAATAGATTTCTTGATGGTTAATTGTTAAAAGTCTCATGGTATCCGAGATGGCATAAAGCCATCTTAAAATAATGTCATGTCTTTGGAAAACAGTTTAAGGGTTGATTCAGACCGCAACGCGACGCGTCTTACGCAATTAAAATTTAAAGTCTGTCAAATTCATAGAAATTTAGAAATTCATCTACGCGTCGCGTTGCGGTCTGAATTGACCCTAATAACATGACCGAGTAGTTTTGGCATTCACTGACTTTACTTTGATGCAGTAACCAGCGATAACTAGACTAGAGAAACATGTTTACACACAGCTACTGGGCACAGAACATGTTTACATTAATACAGTGTTGTTCTAGCGCTGGAATCCAGTGTAAACAAATTTGCAAATGTAAGGTAAATTATCCAATTATTAACTCTTTATTTACCGCACTCAGAGACGAATAATAAATAGTTAACTGTGATTAAATGAAGATTTTGACATAATCCCCATACATTATATGTCGAACTCTTCATTAAATTTAAGTTTAATCATCATTTAATGTCGTTGGGTGCGGCTGTAAGATAATGTTATCGACTTTACTTGTTTTATCGAACATATTATGAAGTGCCAACTAGAGGATTGCCAACGATGGTAGATTTGACCTATTAATTCAGTTTGAATACGCGTAATACCGTAGTTTATCTTTTAAACAGCGTTATAGATGATGCCCGCAACTCCGTTGCCGCAACCGTACATTTTTTGGTGATAAAAAGTATCCTTTCTCCTTTCCCGGATCTTAAAGCATCTCTGTACCAAATTTCAGCAAAATCGGTTCAGCGGTTTGAGCGTGAATAGGTATCAGATAGTATGCATATTAGTGTGGATAGCTAACATTTTGACGTTTTCCAATCAAAATCCCTAGTGAACTTTACTCAAAAAACCTCAAGAACCGGGCATAAGAATTAGTGTCTAAACACACTAGGCCGAAAATACGCGGTCGAAGTTCGGCATGATTACGCCTGCAATGCACTACGCATACGCTATAACGCGACGTAATTTCGGCATGGTTTCTCATCAGTAATTTAAAATAAATTGCAGGCGTAATCATGCCAAACTTCGGCCGCGTATTTTCGGCCAGTGTGCTTAGACACTTTTAGTTAGCGACCAAGCTAGCCTACTGCGACTCGTGTTAATTCCGCGACGTTTTTACGCAGTCCGTTTGACGTGCGATATGCGCGCTATGTGTGCCACCGGACGCGCGCCGCTCAAATGGAGCGGACATCTGTGAGGCCGTGGACACGTTGGCCGCTACTTCTGTGCTAGGAATATTTGCGGAAAATGCGTAATGGTGTGAAGATTTTTCAAAAAAAAATGATAGGAAACCGGATGGTTGATAAATAAAACGAAACATTTTTTGAAAAAAATGGGGTCTGATTAGGTACCTTAATATCTAAATACACTGAACTGAGGAAAATAAATATACAAAAAAATTGATGCTTATTTAGTCCTCTATAAAGTCCGCTAAAAATTTTATATAAAAATAAACAACTTTTCCAGTTATAAGAAAAATAAGAAAATTTCTCAAATTTTTTCATACATTTTCGCCATATCAAGAACGCTGCGAGCGTCGTAACCTCCACTGTACAAGGCGCGCTAATATTATGAATCTTATTTTAATGTCATTAACGTCGATATTCGTACTGAAAGACATCCGACCTGCTAATTCTCCGGTTGGAGCATTCTTAAATTTTGTTTTTCTTTAATTGTTTGCGCCTGAAACAAACCTAATAAAATAACAATAAATTTCTATATATATTTTTTTAATAAAACTACACCACATTCATTAAACAAAAATCGCTCAGTAAGTCGCGCGCTAATGTGGCCGCGGTCTAAGTGAAAAAGCGTGCGTTTCTTACATTAGGAATCGGTCAAGCAAGCCGCAAGGACGGCGCTTCTGGGTAGTGGTTCTAGGTTAGTTTTTGTACCATACGGAGCTTAAAGGAATGGTTTTAACTAATTCGCGCTAATATTATAGAGGAGAGAGTTTGTTATTTATACTATTCATGAGCTGTGAAGATCCCATTGAAAGTTACAGAGAAGTAGAAAATGTCTTTCAATTCTCAAATAATATATTTCATAATAGATATTTCAAGAACTATGACCAGACGTGTTTATAGACTTGTTTTTAGAACATTTTCAAAGTAACATTGCTCTTTATAATTTAATATTATGTACTGGATGACCCGGTGAACTTCATCGTTATAACCTCTCTTGGACTTTTTACATAAGTTTAAGACTAAAATTAGCCAATAGCCAAGTCGGTTCAGACTTCAGACGTTCACGAATTTTAGTGAGACTAACAAAATTCAATATGCATTTCAAGTTTTCGTGGAACTAACCATCCCTATTCCATCCATTATTATTTGTATAGATTCTTAGCATGTTGTTCAAAATAGATTGCTAAATATGATTCTACGTATAAAGTCTTTATAATTTGTTACGCGTTGCACATGAAACTCTAACTAATTTTAACGTTTACTTACGAAGCCTATGAGATGACCTGTGACGTCACGTGATTGGGAGCACGTAGATGCCATCACGTACAGAATGGACAAACTACCGTTTGTGCCGTGAGAACGCGATATGGGATGTCCTGCCGCTTAGGCCTGCTTGGGGCAATTATTATTTATTACTAGCTGTCCCGGTGAACTTCGTGTCAACTTAAAACCTTCCCTGAACTTGTACAAATATTTTAAGACTAAAATCAGCCCAATCCGTTCAGTAAATCAGTATTAACGCGACTAACTAAATCCATTTTATAAATCCATTTTATATAATATATAAAATGGATTTTCAAATGTGTAATAAATAAAAAATAAAATTATAACTTAGATAATTATTCTAATGTAAGGAGATCTAGTGATTTGTCCATACATGCGGTCAATTCAAATCGCAACGCGACGCGTAGATGCATTTCAGCATTTGTGTAGATTTGACATGCATCTCACGCAAGTCTGTCACCATGCAAAATATTTAGAAATGCGTCTACGCGTCACATTGCGATCTGGATTGATCCTTAGGCGCCATTATCATATTAAAATTATTTCAATGTAAGGAACGAACCACTCACCAGTTACTGTTTGGTTGTTACTAAATGTTTGTAAACTCATGTTGTAAACGCGTATATGTCTGTTTGTCAGATACTTTTAACGAAATCTGCAATACTGATTTTTATGAGTATATATAGAGCAATGAACGTTAGAGAGTATACAAGATAGATTTTGTCGCGAAAATGTACATTGTACCCGTGCGATGAACGAATTTCGGCGTAGCAAACTAGGCAGCTAGTTTAATTATAATGAGCGAGCGAACTAAATTCAATCAAATTTGACTCGCTCGCTTCGCTCGTTAGCTATTAATTAAGAAAAATCATCGTCACGATTACAACCGATATAATATTCCACAATATTCGAGCGTGCGTTACATCAATTTATCGAGTCATTTAATTTAATCAATATAAATAAAAGTATAAAAAGTAGCGAATATAGTAAACATAACGGTGCGTGCAATAAAAAGTCTAAACATGTTCGGAATATCTGGCCTTATACAGGCTGGTCTGTTCCAGCGTTCTAGTTCTACTTTTGTTTTCTATGAAATGCAATTAGCTTGCAGATCTTGTGTGTGCCCGTTGTTGAAATAACAGTAAGAGAAATAAAAAAATAGTTTGAAAATGTAAAAAAGGTATGTAAATGTGAGTTGAGAAACGACGGGTCGCGCTGGGGCAGGAATGAAAACGAAACAGCAGAAGCAGCGTGGTAGATAGAGAGAAAAATATTCTTCCTCTCCTACGCCAAAAAAGCGGTCTCCCTCCATCTTACGGGTTAAACGATCAAAACTCCTGAATCCTGACGCAACTTTAATATATTGATTTGTCCATTCTAAAAAGAGCGCACAACCCGCTTTAAAAAGGTTATGATTTTTTATGAAAACCCATAGAAAAGTAGAAATGTAGAAAATAAGAAGAAAAATGTAAATAAAAGGCTTCATTAGCCAAACACATATAACAATATTTATGATCAAGTTATAAATCGTGTGTATAAAATACTACAAATACTACAAACCGTAAAAGTATTAATGGTAAGGTAATATAAAATGTTATAGAGCAATAAAGTGTTTCAAACAGAAAACACATGCAGCCAAGTAAGAATAGATAAAATGTAATATAATTTAAACTTTCTTAAAACTTCACCATAAAGATAGAATATTTTGAATTCTTGTAGCACAGCAAAATCCCGATACAAAAGAGTTTAACGCGCACTGATCAACAATTTTCAAGTTTTAAGTTTTAACATGAAAATCATCACATAATAAATAGGAAAGTATTTAAGTCTGTTACTTAATTATGATTTACTACTGAATAGTTTTATAATATTTTGCATATACACAATTTGTAGGTACCGATAAAGGACATAATATAACGTGCGGCAGTGCGATAAGCGTATTTTACTATCGATTTATTCAAAATTCCCCACGCAAAGGACCTCACTCGAACTTTTAAGAACAATATTGAGTCGAATCTGTCTCCCAAACCTGCGCGACGGGTGCCGGATAACGGAAATATATTCACGTACCCCGATAGGGTTGCCAGGTCGCTAGACTGAAAAGCCGGACGTTTATTCAAAATGGCCGGACGCCCTGCTGGCGCTTCAATATCTCAACCCTGAGTATATCAATAGTTTCGGCATCACGCGTTCAATTTTTACTGTTTAGTGGGATGAAAAATAGTACTTTATGTCCGGTTTTATCCGTAAGCCTGGCAACCCTATCCCTGAGACCACCAGACGAAAATAAGAACTGGGCCACGACAGCGAGTTTTACAACATTATTACATGTAAACAATATACTGGATATATTGAGAACAAACTTCGCTTACACTTTGTACTATCGAAAAAATTGATTCCTAGGCAGTTGGTGGACCTAGACGTCATTTGGGTGAGTTATGTCAATTCAATATTAGTCTCTGACGCACAGATTAAGGATATATAGGTAGATGTAGTCTTAGCCCGTCATCGCGTGGCCATTTTGTGCTTATTTTCATACAAGTAGTGTGCGTTTATTTTCTTGAATATTTCTATTTGTCGATCATTTCGAAGCACATTTAAATCCAGAAAAGAAAGTCATTTAGTTCATGATATCGATAAACTATAGTTCAAGTAATGAGAATCCGTAAACACACGTAAAAAGCTATGCAACTTTTGTAGTCAAATTAGTAATTAATGTGACATTTTTAGCACTAATGCCTTACATAGCACGAATAAGGGATTATTAAACTTAAATATTATCCTTTTTAGCTTACAAAAATACCAATTGAAAAGTCCAAAGAACGTTGTTCAAAACTTACGTATTTAATGTTAAATCCACGTGTTTGAGGCATTCTTTGGCCATTCTTATGGTTTATAATTTAGCGGAACCATAGAACTCAACAATATCTAGCATAAAATGTTCAATCAAAACCTTTATTATCACTTTTATTACATGAAATATGCATACCGACTCCTTTGTTATGTCCTAGTAAGTAGGACATAACATTACACGCTTTTGACGCTTGTACACTGATATAAGGCTCTCTCCTGCTATAGTATCTCAATGCTCTGACGGCTAGGTTTAACCGTAACGCGGCCAGATTATGTCGGTCTGCCATCTGCCTAGGAATCATCTTCTCTGAATATACTATAGGGACCGTTTTTTCAACCGTGCCGTCGGTGTGCGGACAAATATTTTTCTCTACCTGTGTACGTATTTCTTATTTACCTATTTTTACCTATTGGAACGTAGTAAAAATGTGTAAATCATGCATGCAAATGTTGTCATATAAAATATACTCGCAAATTAAAACCCATTCCTTTCGTGTATAAAATCGACGGCATTGCATTAAAAGAGGTTGAAGTTGTTAAGGATCTAGGCGTAACTATCGACAGTAAATTAAAATTTAACAAACAGATTGATGCTGTTGTAACTAAAGCTGCACGTATGCTCGGTTTTATAAAAAGAAACTCCACAAAGTTTAAGCAGCCGGTAACCATAACCTTATTATATAACGCTCTAGTCCGTAGCCACCTTGAATACGGCAGCATAGTTTGGAGTCCTTTTTATGCAATCCATTCCCAGCGCGTGGAAAGCATACAGCGAGCTTTCACTAAATATCTCGCTTTCAGCACTCATAATTTCTCATACAGGTAGCTATACAAACAACGATTGCGAAAATTTGGCATGATGACTCTACGTAACAGAAGATTACTGTAAGACATGTGTTTCCATATATAAAATTATTCATGGACCAATTAAAAGCAGCAATCTTCACGATCGTATAGGCTTACATGTACCTTTCAAATATCCCAGACACAAGATCACTAAAACGTTTTATATAACCCCGTACAAAACAAACCTTGGGCTATGTTCTCCAATGCCTAAAATCTGAACGAATATAACAAAATAAATAGTGAAATTACAGATCTCGACGTTTATCACGATAATTATAATGCTCATACCAAAGTAATTTTAAGGAATCTTTAATAATTATTTTAAGTTAAATGTAAGACACTTTTTTATGAAAATGCTATGTACACCGTTGTTGTTATGTGCATTAGACGTAATACTTTATGTGATTTTAGTTTTAAGGTGATAATGTACATGATGTGGCAGTACTTATTAAATAAATAAATAAATAAATAAAATTATAATTATTTCTTAAAAAATCAAGTGAAAAGCATTTTATAGAAAAAATAAAAGAAGTGTGAGATTGTACATTGTTTCTGTATACTCTTTTTCTTTATTGTTTTTTTTTGTCCTGATTTCATACAGTATCTTCCTATTATACTTCATATCTATTCAAAGATAAGAAACGTCAAAACGTACATCTCCATACACCAATACACAATTAAGAAATCAATGATACAAAAGGCATAAAAGTTACAACCGAGAAAAGTAACAGAGTTGTAAATAATTGTCGACATGTTTATTAGTGGTTCCAAGTTAATAACTGACTCTCCTATACGAGTCAATATTCTTTGGACTTCATTTCGTGTCTTTGTTTGGACAGCACAATATGTTGTACGGTGTACCGTGAAAACTCAATACTGACTTCTTTGACCAACCATATTCATGGAATTTTAACTACCTGTAGTACAATTTATAACGGTAGAGACATAAAACAGTAATAAGTAAAGCGATTACAGCACATTTTTTTCTAAGCTAGATAGTTAGGAAAGGCGTCGCCTCTTACTACCAATACTAACCTTACCCCTTTAATCCTATAACCTATTACACTTTTACTTAGGGCAAATTAGTGTGTACCCACAATTCGCCTAACATTCCTGCATCGCGCTACCGAAGTTTTCTGAGCGCGTCAGTATATACGACAGCTGAAATATATCACGTGGGCCCCGGCCTGACCGAGCATAACACCTCGCTCGGTCGGAAGATCTTCCTTTGTGGCCTCCACGTCATATCCCACTAGGGTAACGTCCCTTAATACAGTCTGGTGTAATACGGGCTTAGCTGACAAGCTTATCAATGATGCCTTATGTACTATCAGAGAAGTTGATTCATGGGCGTACCTACGTAATTTGGTCGCGTCAATGTCAAATCAAGCAGACAGTTCACGCCTAATACTGAATTATTGACATAACACGACCAAATGTCCGCGTAGGTCCGCCATCTGCCTAACATAAATCAATTTCTTCAATGGTACAATTTGATTCATTTTGATCTCTATCTTTTTCTAATAGACGTTAACTAAGTGCCCTCATCTTAATATCAAGAAATACTTACACTGAGCGATGCCAGCACTAGCAGTATGAACGTACTCCGTGATATACTCGCTACAGCGTCCGCCATACTGAACCTGCGAAGATAACAACCATTAAAACAACAAGTCATTACTATTAAGAGAGATGACGAATAGTTTCAAAAGTGGCGCTGAAGTATGCAACGGTATCGTTTAAATGAGGAAAAGTTGCACATAGAAATGTTATAGACTTGCAACTTTTCGATCTCTCGGAATCGGAAATAGAGGGGAGACCATTCTTAAAATATACTATAAAGGTAATCGCACATTTATCAGCACGCATGCGCCGAACGCGCCGCATTTCGTGTACTATGAGGTGCGTTCGACGCGTACGGTGCGTACCGTATGCTGACAAATTTGCGATCAGTTTAATGGACTATTCTGTCATAGTGGATACCCTGACCTTGCAGTCAATGCCTATGTATATGACTGCAAGGATAGCTAGCTAGCTTATGTCGATTATCGATTGCATCAAAGCTAGTCCATCTTGGGATAGCGTAATGTCGAAAATCACATTTTATAAATTGAATGAAAAATAGTTGAATACATATAAATATGGACTTTTCTGCGCAAAGCTCATCCATAATATCTACATTTTTAGGGTTCCGCACCTACCCAAAAGGTAAAACGGGACCCTATTACTGAGACTTCATTGTCTATCTGCCTGAATGTCTCCAGGCTGTAACTCAAGAACCGCTATAATTAGACTTCTGAAATTTTCACAAATCTTACTTCTGTTGCCGCTATAACGATAACTACTAAAAATAAAATAAAACTTCAGTGGCGCGTGAGCTTTCGGTCTGTGCGTACGCGTATTGTGATCGTTAGCGCAAGTGTACCTATTCACGTAATACGTATTGTTTGTTTCGTGTCAATGACTATTTTGCATTATGGAGGAAGAGGAAGATTTAAATCTACAAAGTAGCAATAGCAGGGATTCTGACTATATCAGAGAGACGTGTGAGGTAGAACTTCATAACCTCGAATATTCGGGAGATACTTTATTGCAAGATGATATAAATCCTCAGTCCATTGTGCAGAAAAGGAAAACGCGAGAAGATGAGACGGAAAGTAGTGATGGTTATATAACGGTTGTGCGTAAACCAAAACGTTTTATACGTAGTACATCTTTACTTGATAAGTCAGTTCAAAAACAAGTGGGGTTTGAACAGAGGGAAAATTTTGAGAAAAAAAATGAAATTTGTGTTACTTCTAGTACAGAGTTACCTAAACAGATGGCCATGGCACGGTTGTTACTAAGCGAAAATATTCAGAATATTACTAAAATAAAATATAAATCTCCTTACAAGGTTTTTATACAATTTGAAAACGAAAATGATGCCGAAAAATTGCTCAACTGCTCAAAATTCAAAGATTTGGATTATCGATGCCAAAAAACTTTTGAAAAGTCTGTTTCTTATGGTTTGATTAAAGGGGTTGATTTGGATTTAAAGGAAGATGAGATGTTTAAAATTTTTGAGTGTGAACATAGTATATTAAACATAAGGAGATTGAAAAGGTTGTCCTCGGAAGGAAAATGGATAGATAGCGAATCAGTTCGAATATGTTTCCAAAATTCTACTTTACCTCCGTATGCATATGCATATGGTTGTAGGTTTAAGGTAGAACCTTTCATATTTCCGGTGACCCAGTGCAGTGGCTGTTGGAAGTTTGGACACCATATAAAATTTTGTCCCAGTAAAAAAATGTTGTGCCCCAAGTGTGGGAATACAAGTCATGCAAATTGTTCATTAGAGAATATTCAATGCTTAAATTGTAAAGGCTCACATTTTGTACTTGATCGAGGTTGCCCAATGTTTGCGAAAGAAAAAGAAATCCGTCTTTTGATGAGTGAACAAAATATAACTTATAAAAAAGCTTTAGAGATAATGGCTATACGACGTGAGAAAAAAAATAAACATAATTCTCATGTTAATAACAATACAGCCAATAATGTTGAGATTGTAACAGAGAATAATTTGACTACACCAAATTTGTACAGCGAAGTTGTGAAAAGAAAGCCTGGAATACGTGAAACACAAGATTTGATTTCTGGAAGCTCTGAATCAGAAAATGGGGTTCGAACTTCAACAAGAAGTAAATTAAAGAGAGTACAGAAACAGAGAAGGGTACGTAAGAATAAAGACAGAAATCAAGATGAAACAGTTTCTTTAGAAATGGAAGTAGATAATCATATTGAAGAAGGAGAAGTAAATAATCATATCGAAGAAGGTGAAGTAGATAATCATATCGAAGAAGGAGAAAGTGACACACAAAGTAAAGATGTAGAAAAGGAAGAGAATAAAATAGATGTTAAAAAGTTATTGGAAAAGTTATACCAAGCCATAATGTCAAAGAAAACGTCTGAAGAAAAAATTGGTGCAGTTGTTAATATTATCATTGCGGAATGTAAAACTTTTATAGTCAATTTCTTTAAAAAGTATAATTTTGTTGAGAGTATATTAAACGCTGTACTTAATAATGGACAGTGATAGTGCAAAATTTATTGATATTAATATTGCTCAGTGGAATGCTCAAAGTTTGTACCCAAAATTGACTAGCTTTAGTGATTTTTTAATTAAAGAAAAAATTCACATTGCTATAATTAGTGAAACCTGGTTTGACTCCAATATAGAAATTCATATAAATAGTTACAATATCTTCAGAAAAGACAGAGCGGATTCATATGGTGGTGTGGCAATTTTAATTCATAAGTCCATTCGATGTTCGTTAAGCACTTTTCAGTGCCATAATTCAGCTATAGAGACGCTTCATGTGAAGATTCATAACTGTAAGTATATTGAAAATATTGTTTCTATTTACTGCCCGTCGTCTTCTAGAGTTATGTTAGAGGACTGGCATTATTTGTTTAGTTGTTTTTCAAATAAGACTATTATAGCGGGAGATTTTAATGCACACCATAGTGATTGGTCGTATAAAACAGATTTGAGAGGAACTCAGTTGTCGGATGTTATTTCAGACAATAATTATGTATATTTAAATGACGGAACTCATACTCGTATAAAACTAGTTAATCAAAATTTACAAAGATCATCGCCAGACATAACATTCGTGTCTGCGGATATTGCTATTAATTTTCTATGGACTGTTTTAAATGAGAATTTTGGTAGTGATCATCTTATAATTAAGTTTTACACAAAAATAAACTTTTCAAATGATTATTATCAAAAAAGAAACTTAAAGAAAATTTCATGGTACAAGTTTCAAGAAAGTTTAGTTTCATCTTTTTCAGAAATTAATGTAGAATCTTTGAATAATGATGTACAATTAATGTATGATGTTTTCCTAGATATGTTAAACAAAGCGATTAACACTAGTGTACCTTTAATAAAAATATGTACTCATCCACAATCTAAGTTTAAGGCTAAAGACTATTGGTGTCAAGCACTCTCTTTGGTTGTAGCTCAACGCAGATTAGCTCTTAGTATGTTTCGTCGGAATCCCATCCCAGATAATTTTATTAAATTACAATCTAAGATTAAGGAGGCAGCAAAAATGATTAAAATTAAAAAACAAGAAAGCCGGAGAAAATTTTATGATTCTATAAGTTCGGAAACTTCACCTACAGAAATGTGGAGACGAATGCAATGGATTAAGGGTATTCGTAGAAATGTGTCGTACATAGATGTAGATAGTCGAAAAATTTTATTAGAATCACTTACTCCAGATTGGGTCGAAAACGTTTCTCCGACTTTTTCTTCCGTAAACTATGAATTAGAATCGAACTTTTCCTTACAAGAACTTAAAAATAGTATTAAAAATAAAGATACGGCGCCAGGAGATGATGGTATCACATACTCTATGATATCTTTGCTTCCAGAAACTTTATTAGTCTTTTTGCTGAATATTTACAATTTGATTTTTAATACTGGACAGATTCCGTGGCAATGGCGGGAAGTGGTTATTTTACCGATACCTAAAGTAAGTCAACACGGGGCCGATTTACAATTGAGACCTATTTCTTTGATGACCTGCATTTGCAAAATTTTTCATAATATGATTCTTAAACGTTTAGAATGGTTTGTTGAAAGAAATAATATATTATCGTCTAGTACAGTAGGTTTTAGAAAGTCTCAATCTTGTATGGATAATCTAGTTCGTTTAGTTTCTTATATTCAAATTGGGATGTCTGATAATGTGCCAACTCTTGTCTGTTTCTTGGACATCGAAAGTGCATATAATGATGTTTTATTAGATAAAGTGATTTTAAGTTTGGATGAAATTAGCATTGGGAAAAAAATTTGTAAATATTTATGGTCTTTTTTAAAGGAGAGACACTTAAAAATTAAAAAAGATGATGGACTAGGAGATTTTATACGATGGACATTTAAAGGCTTGGCACAAGGAGATCCGCTCTCTCCTACTCTTTTTAATTTAGTAACCCGAAAGATATGTAGATTAGTTTTGGATGAAGGAATTGGCTTTTCTCAATATGCTGATGATTTTGCAATTTTTTTTAAAAACAAAGATCTTAATGTATGTGTAAGAAAAATTCAAAGTGTTCTTGACAAAATTATTGTAGCATTAAATGAAATTGGTTTAAAATTATCTACAAACAAAACAAAATTTTGTGTTTTTAGCAGAGGAAGGAGAAGGAATATACCAGTTTTAAATATTTATAATAATCAATTGTCTTCAGTAGATTATTATAAATATTTGGGTGTATGGTTAGACAGGAGTCTTTTATGGGGTAAACACATTAAAATGACGGAACAAAAATGTAATAAATATTTAAATATTCTAAAGGTTCTCGTGGGGACGTCATGGGGAGTTCATCCAATACATATGAGAAGTTTATATTTTTCATTAATTAGATCTAGACTTGATTACGGTAGTATTTTATATAGTAGTTCAGCTAAAAGCAACATTTCTAGATTGGATAAAGTTCAAAATCAGGTTTTAAGAATTATAGGTGGGTTTATTAGGAGCTCACCTATTCATTGCATGGAAAGTGAGCTGAGCATTCCACCACTTTTTATAAGAAGGCAATTTTTAGCATACAAATATATTTTAAAATCATATTCTTGGACAGACAATGTAACTGTAGATTTAATAAAAGAGCTTAGTCTTAAATGTCAAGGTCGATATTGGCGTAGGAAAAAACTACCACTTTTAGTTAATGTTTATCGAGAAACATGCAATTTAGAGATTTACTCTAGTCATCTGCTGGATCAATTTTGTTTGGATATATGGCTGTCTCAAATAGACATAAGGAGCTTTGTTGTTTCCAATTTAAGCAGTGTTAAAAAGGCCAAAGATGAATATGAGGCTAATAATTTAAAATGTATAATTCAAGACGAAATAGCAGATAAATATAGATCATGGCACAAATTATTTACAGATGGCTCTAAAAGTAGCTCTGCACGAGGCGTAGGAATCTATGATCCAGCAAATGATCAAAGTTTTATGTTTAAAGTCATAGGAGAAGTTTCAATTATGTCATTGGAGTTAATTGGTATCTATGAATCTATAAAACTTGCTATTGAAAGTAATTTGAGAAAAATTGTTATTATGTCGGATAGTAAGAGCGCATTACAACATATCGTCCGATGTGCGATGGGATTACGAGGGGTATCTATTGCTTATGACATTCTGGGATGTATTTATGAATGTGTTAATAGACAAATTGAATTAAAGTTACAGTGGGTCCCGTCTCACATCGGATTATCAGGTAATGAAGAGGCAGATAAATTGGCAAAAGAAGCATGTTCGTCTGGAAGTGAATTAATCATCAAACCTTTTTATTCTGAATTGTTACCAAAATTTAAAAACAAAACATTATGTTTGTGGAAAGAATATTTTAATGAGAGATGTAAAACAAAAGGAATATGGTATAAAACAATCCAATGTGAGCCTCTTCATATCCCTTGGTTTGCAGATAGTAACATAAGCAGAAAATTGTTAAAAACAGCTTTAAGAATCCGTTCAGGACACATTCTATCAAAGTCATTTGCATTTTTAATGAAGATAGAAGATTCTGCTATCTGTGAAAATTGTAATAAAATAGATGATGTCTGGCATGTTTTGATGGAATGTGTCAAGAATAGAAGTAAAAGAAATTTATTCATCAACCAATTTAATATAAATGTTTTCGATGTGGGATGGATTCTGAGTTGTTTACACAAGCCTAGGTCTAGTGCAGCTTTGGCTATTTACAATTTACTATTGGAAGTTGATGAGTAAATTTCATTAAGGCGGATACGATGGGGTTGACATGTCTTATTGACAAAAACCCCCATTAAAAAATAGATTAAAAAAAAAAAAAAAAAAAAAAAAAAAAAAAAAAAAAAAAAAACGGCCGATTTTTAAATGATTTCCAACTTAATCATATAGACAACTGTTAAGTACACACGCAATAATGACTTCACTTAAATCTTATCTAAGCGTTCGAAAGCAGACGTTTGACCTTAACCGGTACCATATTCCACAAGAATGCGAAGTATCAACGCCATTTACATAAGTGAAAATATCTAAACGAGTTAGTGCTCTCTCGGCGAGACGCGTCACAAAAATACACTCTTAATAACATACAATTTGCTCGGAAAACTGGGTACTAGGAAAAATGACCATGGAACTACTAAAACGACTATTGTTGTTTCACCACTTGATAAAGTGCCGAATAGGCTATCCACTACTTAACTTGACAGATGGAGTATCAAGAATATGTAAAAAAAGTTGTGGATAGCCTATCCGGCACTTTATCAGGAAGTGGTGAAACAGACCCTTAGTGTATAAGAATATAGTACTATCAGGTGTGCGCCTATATATGGGAGTGTGTCTGGCTGTCTGTCTGTCTGTCTGATACATCTTCACGCCCAAACCGTTAAATCAATTTTGATGAAATTCGGTATGAATATACTTTCGAGTCCTGGGAAAAATGTACGGTTCCAGTACGATGAACGAATTTCGGATAATATTATACTTCTTAAACTTTCAAGTAATAATAGTAAAGGTCTACCTTAGTTCGTATCATAAAATATATTAAGTTTGTGAGATTAGTGAGATTATAAATTATGTGTGTGTGGTTGTTTTTTAGGGTTCCGTACCCAGAGGGTAAAAACGGGACCCTATTACTAAGACTTCGTTGTCTGTCCGTCTGTCCGTCCGTCTGTCTGTCTGTCTGTCTCCAGGCTGTAACTCAAGAACCGCAATAGCTAGACTACTGAAATTTTCACAGATTGTGTATATCTGTTGCCGCTATAACAACAAATACTGAAAATAAAATAAAGTTAATATTTAAGAGGGGCTCCCAAACAAGAAACGTGATTTTTTTGTCCTTTTTTGCTCGTAATCAATAATGGTAACATATTTGTACTTTAGTAATTAATAATAACATTAAAATAAAGTAAATAATTAAGGGGGGCTCCCATACAAAAAACACAATTTTTTGTCTACTTTCGCTCTATACCGGTACGGAACCCTTCGTGCGCGAGTCCGACTCGCACTTGGCCGATTATTTAAGTGAAATTACGTTACGATAAAATGGTAATAATATTATTAGGTATGTTCTACTTGTTGGTGGTTCTACCGTTCTAGGTACGCTTGTTTTTAAACAATTAAGTAGCAATGGTAAAGTTCTACCTTAGTTCGTATCATAAACTATAAGTTTGTTAGATTAGTGAGATTATAAATGCGTGTGGATGTTTTTTATGCGAAATTACCTATGTTACGATAAATAAATTAAAATTATATGTTCTGTTTATAAATAATTAAATGACTGTAAGTACTAGCAAAATCATTATGATATTATTATCATTTAAATATTTGTGGAAGAAAGGTAGCAAATAGTATCAAAATAAATCCTTAATCCTAATAACTAGTTTGTGATTAAGATCTACTTTTCTAGTTGAAGATTAACATTTCCTAAAATTAAACTATTTTACGATTAAAATCTTAAGTTGCTGTTTAAAAAAGATTATAATTTTGCGTGAAATAACGGCGTTATTTTTTCACTATAAACTGCTATCTTTATCAATCTTTCCACAATCTTTACCTTTATTTTTGCTAACAAGATAAAGTTTACATTTTAGCTATTAAAAAAACAGAAGTAAATAGGAATATTCAACTATTAAAAGCTCTGAATAAATCAACAAGAAGCTGCTGCGTTCTTGTTCTTTAAAACACAAGAATTTATAATTTTAAATTATTTTTTTTTAAAAAGGAGAAAGTCTAGATATCTAGATTTTTATCATAAACATATACGATTTAAAATTCAATAACACGTTTTATGTTATAAAGCAAAATATAAATCAAACGAATACGAGCGACAAACTAATTTAAAATTATTAAATTTATGAAGATTATCTTTGTTATTAGAACAATGAATAAAATATGGTATTTGAAAATTTTAATACCTACCGTTATAAAAATATGAATATTACAGATTTTTAAAGTACTAAATGACACCCGCAAATCTGTTGCGCCAAAACTCGTTTATCGCGTGGGAACCGTACATTTTTCTGAAACAAAAAATATCCTATGTCCTTTCCCGGGACTCAAAGTATCTCCATACCAAAATTCAACAAACTCGGTTCAGCGGTTAGGGCATGAAGAGGTAACAGACAGACAGACAGACAGATGGACAGACAGATAGAAACATTTTCGCATTTTTAATAATATTAGTATATTAGTATTAGTATATAGTGTATTAGTATGGTTTATTCCATTTTGAAACTTTCGTTTTGAGACTCAGCACATAATCGCTGAATTAAATTTGAAGATGGATGTAGGCTATGGAGAATGGAGATACTTTGAGTCCTAGAAAGAACATAGGACATCAAAAATATATAAGTTTTAGTCCAAGCTACACAAACGTATAGTTCTTACAAACAAGTCTTCCTCATTTCGTTGGCATAAAGGTTTTTAAAATAACTGTTGTCATACGTGTGGTCTCAGCAATATCTATTTGCCAGTTTTCGTGGCATTAGATTGTCTGGGAGTAACGAGTGTGACTTATTGACAGTTATGTCTTTATTAACTACATTGTTAGTACAAGCGCTCTACATGAACCGCGGCCGCCTGTCACACACACATGTAATAAAACTTGTTTTACGACGCTTCAGGTTTGACACGTCAATAATAGACGGTGCAAAAACTTTTTGAGCAAAATGTATATTTAAGTATTGCTTTTTTTAATGGCACACGACTTGTTCTCACCAATGTAACTCCTAAGCCAGTATCGTCATTTGATAACCAAAAGGAAATATCCAGGAAAACCCGATAGAAAAACTAAAACTGTTCCATGTCTAACGCTAACCTAGAATTAATATTTTCAGCTTGAAACAGTACTTAATCACAATAAACAAGACATTAATACCTCGATCGTAGGAATCGCAGAGACAATAGATTTTCAATTGTTATGCGACAGCTGGCTACCGCTTGGGAAATGATGGGTTAAAATTATTAAAATATAATATATACCTTAAAATATTATAATAAGATTATTAATATTATGGATATTTGAGCTAACATTCATTCATAAGAAACCAAAATACTCACTTTTACCGGTAACAAGAGATTTTGAAAATCAAGTCTAAAGTATATTATAAATTAAAATAAGAAGCGGAAATGACAAAAATCGAAAGTGCATTTTAGATATTCACACTTTTATACATTAACACTAAAATCAAATATCAGTCTTCTAAGCATTTAAAATCGAATAATACACACACGAATATTATACTTTTACTTTTCCTTATTTGAAAAGTAAAAGTATAATAATAATATTTTCCTTACTCGGAATCGCAAACTTTATGAATCCCCAATCATTTTTACATTTTGAATTTATTAAGTACAAAACTACATAAAATTAACTACATGAAACTACATTAAATCATGGTCCTATCAATAATGTCAATGTATGCAATTTGAGCCAATTCGTAGTGCCATAAAGGAATACCACGGGCTGTAATTTTTCAATCACCAACCGATACTAATACAATAATAACCACTCTCTCAATCACTTTTCTCTAACTCTCATACAAATTATAGTCGTAATATAAATTACATGACAGTATAATGTGCGGCCTATTTGCCCATTTGCCGGTTACACGCCGGTGTGACGGGCGGCCTAACATTAGGTAGGGTGTAATAATAATTTAAGTGTCATATCGTTCACACCGAGAGGTATTAAGGGCAGCATGGTTCAGCCAGTATGTGGAAAATCTTCCAGCAATGAAGATGTCCTTGAAACAACTTACTGCTAAAGGATTTGGCAAAGAATAATTTTGTACTATAAAGTTGAGTTGGTAGTGACCAGTTAATTGTAGTTTTCAGTAATTCGCCACTTTAGTGAATAGTTAATTGTTTAAAGATTTTAGAGTAACAATTACTTAACTATAGTTGTGATTAGTACTATAAAATTAAAATTCATATAGAACGTATAACCCATAGTGATAATATAAAATATGCAAAAGTGCGTCCGTCTCTCCAACTGACTGCCTCTGTGCATTCTTTACGCTTTTAAACGACTGAGACGATTCTCATGAGGTGTGGAGTACTATAATACCTTATGAAAATTATCAAAACAAAAAGCATAAAAAGCACAGAGATAAACATAGACGCAGTCACCATACTTTGAGTCCTGTAAAGGACATGGGATATTTTTCACCTCGAAAAAAAGCACACTAATAATTCTGCACGATACTTAAACGAATTTCGACTTTCGTTCATGAGGACAATATCTAGTACTTTATATGAATCTTAATAAGTCTTGGCAATCAATCTTGAAGACGTACAGTTTTTTACAAACGAACCCGATGTCCGCCTACGCCTAAAATTCCTGAGCCACAGGTGCTCAAGCATTATTCTTGTCTCGACTCTCGAAATGAACTTTCGAACTGTTGTGACTTAGTTGTGCCATAGATTATAGAATATAGAGTAAGAAAATGGGTTTAAGTGCTCATACTTTATAATCTGTACTTGTGTTTTAAGCTATTGCATAGCTTTTATTGCGAACTTTGAACGCGGCGACCGTTTCAAGAAATTGCGTAACGAAAATAAACCGAACACATCGTCTAACGTTGTTTCAGTTCGGCAGACTTCAGCACGGTGTTAGTATGCGGACGACAATTGCTATGCAATAGCTTTATCGCGGCAGTCCCCGAGGACCGTATTTCTTTATATGTATTCTTTTCAGTGGGCCAGGGACTCTAGAGTTTTCGTTAAGCTTCTGAAAATATACAATAAATTGTTCAGCTTCATCTGACAATAATCCAATTTAACAAACATTTTGGTTTCCACTTGCATTCTCGAACTTTCAACCAATTATTTTTATTTATATTATATTGCACCATTTCAATAAAACTTCCTTACACATTTGACCTCGATCAGTGAACTTCAAAATCTTTACGTATTGGTTCTAAAGGTCAGTTCACATAATATAAATGTAACAAAGCGATGCGATGGATTTTAAAATCATTCATTGGATTGGGCAGCCCAACACCCCAGGCTGCGATTCTGTCAATTAAATGTTCTGTAGTGAAGAAACGGCAGTTTTTAATGGCTCGTTTAAAAATGCATCGCATCGCCTTGTCACCTTGTAATTTTAACTAAGGCTATTTACGCTGTGAACCGCACAAAATTTGAGTCCAAAATCTCCAGAAGCGTCGCGTGCCTTAGCGGGGTCACATATAAAATTTGTTTGGCCCTTAGTAACGGCCTTTTTAGGGTTCCGTACCCAAAGGGTGAAAACGGGACCCTATTCATGAGACTTCGATGTCTGTCCGTCTATCCGTCTGTCTGTCTCCAGGCTGTAACTCAAGAACGGTAATAACTAGAGAGTTGAAATTTTCACAGATTGTGTATATCCGTTGCCGCTATAACAACAATTAATACTAAAAGCAAAATAAACTTGAGATTTAAGGGGGGCTCCCATACAACAAACGTGATTTTTTTGGCCATTTTTGCTCTATATCAATAATAGCAACAGGCAGGCCCTTGAATTTTCCACAAAATCCTTAGTTTTACTTGTACTTTAATATTTAATAATAATATTAAAATAAAAAAAAAATGAAGGGGGGCTCCCATACAAAAAACACAATTTTTGGTCTAATTTGCTCTATAATGGTACGGAACCCTTCGTGCGCGAGTCCGACTCGCACTTGGCCGATTATTTATCTTTCTCATAATATCTTCTGAATAAGATAAAGGAAATGGAAAGTTTATTTTAATTTTTGCCACCACTTTGGTCTTGTAGCCCAGGGGCCCCGTACTATAATCAACACGGCATATACGACGGTGCCTACGCCACTGCTCAGTGCTCACATATCACATACTACGGTTACACGGTCAGTCCGGCGTCAGTTCCATCAGTTTGGTCAGGAATGACGGGAGAATGATCGTCTAACTCTAACCGGTTGATTGTCGAAGTGATCACTATTTTAGTATGTACTTTTCAGCTATCATTCTGGCGTCAGTCTCAGACTGATGCTAGGCTGATCGTGAAACCGTAGTCTAACAATGCGATATCATCTCGCTGCATCTTTTTCACTGCTTTTCGTAAAACGCGTACAAGCTGCAACATCGTATGCGATCGTGCGATAAAAGTCGCTTTTTGTGCGAAATGAAAGTACATTATGCGGCGGAATGCGCGCACGCTTCATCAACTCGCATTTTTCACAAGTCCGTCTGTATGTGGAGCGCACCTCCGAAACGTTTATTACAGTGCTTTAGGGACCGTCGAATGACACAAAGGTCAGTGTTCAATTTCGGTGTATAAGTTGCATACTAAGATTTAAAATATGTGCATTCAATTTTGTTAATTTTTTGGGACGATATAAAAAGTATGTTTTATTAAAAAAATGCATACAATCACAATACAATAATTATGTACTGTCAAAACAGCTAGAAAACAAGTTATATTAGAGCCTTAATAATATTCAAGTAAATGATAACGTTGTTTTTAAAACATCTACATAGGCCTACCATAGAGGTAGATAAAGCGATCAAATAAGTAGCATCTAACTTGAATAAATTTAATGTCATCAGTATAATTATCTGTCATCTTTTTGAGATAGCCTTCTGGATATTAAATCATTAAAATGTACATTATCTTACTAGTATTGGAGCATATATTATCTATGTATCAATGAGTTCACCAATTATTTACTCACATTCGTGTAAATTATGTTAAGACACTACTAATTGTCATGTAACTGATATTTTGCAAACATGATTTCTAAAAACTAACTGATGAGGACATCACATTTAGAACTACTAAGAGTTGGTAACGTAATTTTTGCCGCAAAGTAAGCTATTTGCTAGACCCAATATCGTTAAAGCGGTTCAGTGTGAACAGTACAATTATAGACAGACAGAAGTATGGATGATAATGTACCATCGAGGAAATTGATCCCTAGGCAGTTGACAGCTGACCAATGTCATTTGGTCTGAGCATGTCAATTCAATGTTAATTATGATCTGTCAGCTGGGTTTGACCAAACTACGTAGGTCCCCCATATGCCTAGGAATCAACTTCTCTGATCGTACAATTTCAAAGAACAATCATTTTCCGTGACTCAACTTCAATTCGAGTCCGAGTAATTCGACCCCACATTCGATCTCTATAGGTTATCAGAAAAAGTATTCTCTTTAATTTTATCTGATGGAACATTAATTAAAATTAATCGAATAAAGATAACAGCCGGCCAATGTTTTAATTAAAGATTAAATCTCGAATACAAAACGAATCAATATCATATCGATTTTATTGCGGCGATATCGTTTCACCTTTAGGCTAAAAGTAAATCGATTTATGGAATACCAAATGTATGTCATATATTTTATTATAACATGATAATCATCATCTTTATGAGGATTAAGATTAATTGGTATATAATTTATCATAATTAACATTCGGTAGTAATCGCAAATCGTAGATATTCCACGTGTATACTGTACATACTACAGACATCTTATATATTATAAAATAAAGATCATGTATATAAAATATGTCACACATAAAGGAGAGGAGGGGATCGACATAGTGTGCCAAGAGGTGGTGGGGGTTCTAAGTTTAGTGACATAACATTTCCACAAATTGAATCGTGAAGTTTGAAATATTGAGGTGGTCTTTAGTTTTAGCTGTAGATTGTAATTTTACACTGTAAAATTACTTTACACACTTTCGAACAAAATTAAATTTGATCACCTGTGACAAGGAGGGGGGGGGGGGGGGGGGGGGGCTGTCTGAAAAGTCTTAAAATTCGCGTGACTTACTTTAGGAACCCTAAATATAATATCTTAAGAAGCTAAAAAAATCACATCTTAATTCTTAACCTTAATTGATTAATACGATAAGACTTCGTAAGCTCATTCTTCGACTATTATAAAATGATTTATTCAGTTATCCACTTCACTACCGTTCAAGCGCACTGTGATTGTTTGATCAGCACTCAATTAATCAATACGGTGTGAGAAGTGGAAATTTTTCTGCACTAATAGTAGAGGCTACGCAAAACCATAGGATCGCTATTCGCTCTCCATAGCTAGGATGGGATGCATAAAAATGTTTTATCTAATTCTAAAGGCAGATGAAACTTATAATTTACTAGCTGTCCCGGCAAACGTTGTTTTGCCATTTAAAGTATATTTTCTACATCATCAGTTGATACATGTTTTACCCCCTCTTTTGTTTGGTGGGGGTGTGGGGGGGAAGGTCATACACCAGATATTAAGTTGAGAAACACAGTTAATACCTAATATGAAGTAAGTCCACTAAAGAAAAAAGTTGTATACAAAATCTGACCCCTCTTTGGTCCCCAGAGAGGGTTGAGAGGGGAGGGGGGGGAGGATTTTTATACACCAGATGTTGAGTTGGAAGAAGACAAATATAATATATCTGTGAAAACCGTATGCAAATCTGTGAAAACCGTATGCAAATCGGATCAGTAGTTTTCGTGTTAAAGAAAAAAGTTTGATACAAAATCTGACCCCCTCTTTTGTCCCCTTAGAGGGGTGGGGGGAAAACATTTTATACACTATATACTTAACATCTGGATGTTAAGTTGGAAGAAGATAAATATATCTGCGAAAACCACATTCAAATCGGATCAGTATTTTTCGTGTGATGCTGGAACAAACATACAGACAGACAGAAAGAGTGACAGACAGACAAAAAACTAACCACATTTTTGGCTTCTATAGCGATGTAGTGACAAAGGTGTATTTTCGGGTGTCATTTCAATTTTCATATCTTTTATGTCAGAATTTTCATTTCTACAACAGAATATTTTCTTCCTCCCGCACGCGCTTTGGTGACGCCCACTATCGTAATATTTTAATTTCGCCATAATTTCAAAACCAAACGTCCAATTTTAATCATTCAAAGACCAAATATTATCTACATAAACTGTACTTAGTGATAAAATAATTTATTTTGATAAGGATTAATAGCGTGAGTAAAATATATCCGTTTAAATGTAGTCCAAAAAAAATTCAGGATTTTTAAATAAATAAATGGTTATTGTGCCTCACTCGACATAGATAGGTATAGTGTGTCGCGGACTTTTTTGTAGATATTTATAAGATCTACAATTACTTAGAACATTTTATGGTTCTATCTTTTATAGTTTAGGCAGCGTACACAAAATAAGTAACTTTTCTGATTTTTTACACCTTGCGTCCGAAAAACTCAAATATCTTACGGAACCCTACTTTTTTCCAAAATAAAATGTAGCCTATGTTCAGCAGAAATAATGTAAGATTCCAATAGCAAAAGAATTTTTCAAATCGGTCCAGTAGTTTCGGAGCCTATTCGACTCAAACAAACAAACAAACAAACAAACAAAAAATCAAATCTTTCCTCTTTATAATAGTAGTGTAGATAAGTTCCATAATATGTACGTTATAAATAATAGTGATATATATAGCAATGTACAACGAAGATTCCACTTTTAAATATGTTTAATATTAGTAACAATATCCATATTAATAATATAAATGCGAAGATATAGTCTGTTAGGTACCTCTTCACGCCCAAACCACTGAACCAAATTTGCTGAAATTCGGTATAGAGATGCTTTTAGTTCCGGAAAAGACACAGGATACTTTTCATCCCGGAGAAATGTACGGTTCCCGCGCGATAAACGTCTTTTGGTGCAACAGAGTTGCGGGTGTTATTTAATACTTCATAATATAAAATTCATTAACTCATTAGCAAAGTTACATAGTCTTATAATGACTGGCATTACAAAATAAGAAAAGCTATAATAAGCTATAACCCCAACACTTGATATTTTATAACGCATAATATTACAATGTTACTTTAGCTATGAACTGGCGATTAAACCATAAATTATTAAACATTTTACTATTTACGAGATTCTCTAAGTTTATTATCAATATCATAGACCTTTTACTATCATTACCATCACTATCACGGATTATATTATGCACTTAAAGTGTTGAAATATGCATGCAAATATGAACAAAATGCGCAACAAAAAGCCATTTAATTTTGCTTTTCTGGCTCTGATGTCTGCTTTTCGTGGCTCGTGTCGGGATAAATTTTACAATTGTTAAACTTAGAGACTTGTGTACATAATCCTTATGCCATAATCACACCTACCGAGTAGAGTGGTGAGACAGTGCTCTTGGTCGCACACTTTGCATGTTTAATATGAATGTGTTTGCCCGAGTACACTTTTTCGTCACTCTACTTTGTCGGTGTGATCAGACCCTAAGGGTCAATTTAGACTAGCGCAGAGTCGAGCGCATCGAAGCGAATTCCCAAAAATAAAAAAATCAATCTTAACTCCAGACCCAGAGCATAAGGGTCAGTATAATTTATAATAGCACAGAGTCGAAGCACATCGAAGCGCGTCGAAGCGTCAAATTCGCAACAAGTCGAACGAATGCGCGCGAATTCGCCAGAATGCCTACAGTGATAACGCGTAGATTCGCTTGTGGGCGCATTGATGCGCGAGAATGCGTGCCCACCAAAAAGCGTTGGTCAACCGAATTCGCGCGAGTGCGTGCCAATGCGCGCGCCTTTTTAAGTTCTCAAAAGTAAAATATGTGCGTTCATTCTTTGGAGTTAAGGTTGAATTTGTTATGTTCAGTTTTGATAATTCGCTTCGATACGCTTCGAGCCTTCGAGTCTGCACTAGTATAAATTGATCCTAACGCACACATTACTTCTGCGAGACCAATCAGCATTACCGCGTTGGTCGGGCGCATTCGCGCGAATGCGCGCACCTTTTTCAATTCTTAAAAGTAATGTGTGCGTTAACGCTTTGGAGTTAATGTTGAATTTGTTATACTCAGTTTTGGTAATTCGCTTGAACGCGCTTCGACTCTGCGCTAGTATAAATTGACCCTAAATCCTAATGCTTTGATCACACTGGTGAAACAGTGCAGACAATTTGATTGGCCAAGAGTACTGTCTCAATACGCCACTCAACTCGGTAGGTGTACACAATCCTCATTACGCTGAACTCGGTTAAGCTGCACAACAATAAACAAACAGAATTCCGCCCACGGCGATCGGTATCTTCATCGATACAATGCCGGCACAATCACGAATGAACCCAAATACTTTAGCGATCCTGGGTCCACTAGCGCCATTTCGAGTTGAAGATATCATAGATTAATCTCTTAACTCTCTGGTTCTTAGTATTCTTTGTGTTTATGAAATAGAAGGCAATAGAAGGTGATGTAGGTAAAATAGATGGTTACCACTCTTGATCCTGGCGACGTAGTGAAGTAGAATATGCAGTGATAGGACTATGTGGTGGCCAGTGGCCAATTTCAGTCATTGCAAAATTGCTGTCTTCTACTTTGTAATTACATAATATTTTAAAGCATATTATATTATGTAAAACAAAACTAAGTGATAATAATGTATCATGTAGGGTGTGTATGGGTATACTCGTAGATTTGTATATATTTCACTGTGAAAGTAGTAGCGCTGAAGAGTAAGTTTTTTTTTTTAATTTTGTATGGGTAAACGCAACGCTGGGGCGCTTGACCATCCAAATAACCCCTTTTTATGGGGAGGTAAATGATAATTATTTAATTATCACTTAGTTTTGTTACACCATGTATACAATAAAATTAGATTCTAATAAAGAAAATTATTTTGCAAACCAGAATAAGGTCATGGGAAGGATCGTAAATAATAACTTATTAAAGTTAAAATAACAGGTTACAATAATCATAATATTGCATCGTGTTAAATCTCACTTCTGATCATGCAGTAAATATAGTATGAGGGTCCCAATTTTTGTAATAAATGTTATTGAACGAGATTCGATTGATAACATTGAAGATCACCGACCGCACAGAAGTGACCCTAATATTTTAGGTTGCTTTGCTTTGTCTTATGGCAATGGGCGTTGGTTTTGGGGCCTTTTTTGTTTTTAAGTGAACAATTTCTTCCAATAGATGACAATCCATTCAAAGTATCCTAAGAAACATAAAAATATTATTGTGTACATGTAATGTTTTGCTGATCCTTTCTTACGCTAATAATTCACAAAACTAATATATGTAATTGATTGTACTGTCGGTTCTTGGTAGAAAATCATTTTAGACACAAATAAAACACAGTAATACTTGCACTTTTTCCACTATATTCATTAATTTTTACAAAATTCACTTAATCACGACCGGTTTCGAAAACATCATCTTCAGGTGTACAGTTTAGTACACCTGAAGATGATGTTTACTGTACACCTGAACATCATCTTCAGGTGTACAGTTTAGTACACCTGAAGATGATGTTTTCGAAACCGGTCGTGATTAAGTGAATTTTGTAAAAATTAATGAATATAGTGGAAAAAGTGCAAGTGGACGCCAATATGCAATACCATGTTAACCCACAAGTCAACCATTTTGAGAAAAATGATGTTAAAGTTTCAGATAACACATTTGCCCCCCAAATTTAAACGGTTAGTGATAGGGTCATAAAAATTTACTCACTGCTTTTTAATATTGATTGCTCTCATTTGAAATAGTTAAATTACGTAATAATCAAGTAATACTGCAATTATTAGACTGTTTTGTTATTGCAAAATCGGGAATCACACTAAATTTGAGTGGAAATAGTGTCAAGAAGCTTGAAACGTTTTTGAAAAACTCCTAAACCTGGGTACTATTTGTTCTACGTAATGTTAAGAGACGTAACACTGTGTTGCTTAATTAGTTATACACCGTATTAAAATAAGATAAAAAGTTAAACATCAAACTATTTAAGGCACATAGTTTTATTTTTTGGTACATTATAGCACTTTTTGTTTGATGAATGCAGCTATGAATCTTTTTTTTTAATTAAATAAGCGGGAAAACGAGCAAACGGGTCACCTGATGGTAAGCAACTACCGTCGCCCATGGACACTCGCAACATCAGAAGAGCTGCAGGTGCGTTGCCGGCCTTTTAAGAGAGAATACGCTCTCTTCTTGAAGGTTTGCAGGTCGTATAGGTCCGGAAATACTGCTGGTGACAGTACGTTCCAGAGATTTACAGTGCGCAGAAAGTTACGCGAAAAACGCACTGTGAAAGACTGCCACTCATCAAGGTGATGAGGATGGTATGTTTTTCGCGTGGGACGATGGCGAAAAGTTGCAGGTTGTATGATTTAGAACAATTCCTCAGAGCACTCCCCGTGATACAACCGATAGAGGATGCAGACTGAAGCTAAATCTCAGTGTAATTCCAAGGGGTCCAAGCTATTTGAATTTTGAAACACTATTACGGTAGGCCGTTTTAAATGAATGCCAGAAGTTCGAACTTCATGAAAACGTGTAGTAGACTAGTACATATACTACTGAAATTTATTTGTATAATGTGTGCATTTCTTTCGTAAATAAAATATGTATCTATACTAATATTATAAATTCGGAAGAGTTTGTTTGTTTGAACGCGCTAATCTCAGGAACTACTGGTCCGATTTGAATAATTCTTTCAGTTTTAGATAGCCCATTTATCGAGGACGGCTATAGGCTATATTTTATCACGGTAAGTAATTAGGAGCGAAGAAATAGAGGAAAATGTGGAAAAATCGGAGGAAATTATTTGAAAGGGCTTATTTGAACGTGCTAATGTCAAGAACTACTGGTCCGATTTGAAAAATTCTTTCAGTGGATAGCCTTCCTCAACAAATGGATAGCCCATTTGTTGAGGAAGGCTAAAGGGTATGTTTTATCACGCTAAGACTAATAGGAGCGAAGAAATAGAGGAAAATGCGGAAAAACGGGGGAAATTATTTGAAAGGGCTTATCTCGCGAACTACTGGAGCAATTTTTATATTATTTGGCATTGGAAGTAGACCACGTGAAGGATCATAGGCTATTTTTTGTGGACTAATTTGTCTGTAAAATATCTAATTTACGCCGTACGCGGGCCGCGGTACGTCTAGCATGATATAATTATTAAAAAAACATTATAATAATATTTTTGTTAGCAACTTATAAAGCAGACGCAGGTGTTCGTTTTGGATTTTAAATTTAAATTTGCCATAGAGTATGTGATATGTGTGTTTTTTTAAGATTTTCAGCACATTGTGATTCGTGAGATGTACAAAAGAGATGTAAAACAGTTTTTATGTATTATACTGATGTGAAAATAAGTGGAGGTTTCCAAGGTAATTCTTTATTTTATACGATAGCTGATCAAATAGATTTTCGAGGTTATGGTTCGAACTTTTGTGAATATTCTGCATAAGACTTCGACTTTCTAGGGTATTTACCTATCACCCTTAAATCCATAAATTTATGCAAGTCCCAACTTAGTAGGGACGTGCCTACCTAACTAGTTTTAATTATTGTGATCTCAGTCTACCCTCAGTACCTTGACTCGATAATCAATAATAATTTTGAATTAAGAGAAATGTCTCAATTAACTAAACATCTTTTGTCTAATCGTCTTTTGACATTCATTTCTAATGACTTTAATTAACCAATATCAATTTTTCAAAACAATGTCAAGTCTCTTGACATTCGATTTTTACAAGTGATTGGCTATTCTTCATTTTTCAAAACCATGTCAAGTGCTTTAAAACTGTGCTAGGATCGCGAATGTGGTCAAAACATTATTTTGCAATAAGACGTCAAAAGGTTATCTATCAAAAAATTGCAATTTTACCAACACCTGAATATTGTTGAGGTACGGAACAAGAAGATAACGAATATTTAAGTGTTGTAGTTTATACTTAAAAACAAACATTTAAGCTTTACAGTACTTAATACACAGAATATTCACAAAAGTTCGAACTATAACCTCGAAAATATATTTGATTGGCTATCGTATAAAATAAAGCATTACCTTGGAAATCTCCACTTATTTTCACATCCGTAATCCACATAGAAACTGTTTTTACATCTCTTTTGTTACGAATCACGATGTGCTGATTAAAAAAATGAAAAAACATACAGCTGCACTTGACACTGTCCGAAAGGCACCAACGGTTTGATTTGAAGTTAGATTCGCAATAACATGTCAAGTGTCATAGCACGTTTTTTGTTCGGAGGATAGGGCCGTTAACGTTACACTAATAGTGTCATATGACTTGATACTGTTTTGCTTAATAACCTATGTCAGATCCAGAGCCCTCAGATTTTTTCAAATGATATTTTGTTAAACGAAATATTTTATAGCACCTAACACTCTTTTGAAAAACGTTCCTTATCAAGAGGAGATTCCAACCACGTGCATAACTCAGTTTTCGATTTTTTGTGGGTTAACATTGTTTTGCATATTGGCGTCCAAGTATTACTGTGTTTTATTTGTGTCACAAAACTAAGTTAACTAAGTTGCGATGGAATCAAAAAGTACTTAAGTGGCGCTTAAGTCAGTAGGTACTGTCTGTCAGTCAGTTTTTACTAAATTTTATTTTTACTCATCCCTGAGTCTTGAGATTGTCTCAATTTCGTAGGCTTGCTGTAGGTAGGAATAATATTATTTGTTCGTATTCCTTTTTATTTTACTCGATAATGCCCGCAACACCGTTGCAACAAAATTCTATTAACGCGTGGGAATCGCACATTTTTTTGGGGCAAAAATTTCCTTTATCCTTCTCGGGGACTCAAAGTATTTGCATACCTAATTTCAGCACAATTTTGCTGAAAGTTCAGCCATTTGGACGTAAAGGGGTAACAGACATAAAAACACACTTTCGCATTTATTGTATCAGTATGGATAGTTAGTTTATTTAACTTACCAGTGTGTATATTTCCGACGACTCGTGTTCATAGTCCGCCAACTGATCATCGTTCACAGCAACACTAATGTCACCTCCGAGCCGACTCACACATAGCACATGCACAGTCACAACCTGCAACAGAAATTTGGGGTTAAAACTCTTATTAAAGTTCCAAGAATGGCAAGTAACTAATCGCTAGTAAGAGCTATATCTCACCGAGATACTATGAGTATAGATATCGCAAACACACAGACACTAGGACCCTAATTGACAATGCCCAATTTTACTCAGATTCGGAAACTCTATCGCGTAACATTCACTAAACGCTCGCCGCGCTAGCCGCTGACCAATGACCGCACGTTTAAGTTTCCGTGTCGAACGGGAATCGTGAATCGCCCTGCAGATGAGATCCTCTATATCTTTATAATATTATATAATATTATAGATATTTCGTGTCACGTCGTTTGTCGGCGATGGACTCATAAATTACTGAACCGATTTCCGGGATCATTTTGATTCAACTTGAAAGATAGGATAGCTCACATCTCAATTTTTAGTCACAATATTATTTTATTGCAAATTATAGGGAACAGTAGGTAGTAGAAAATCTGTCAAGAAGGTCGCCATGTTTTTTTTTACAAATGGCATCTATGAAAAAAGCATGGTGGTCTTCATGACTGATGTCCTCCTACTGTTCCCCTTGCATAGTTTACTACAATGTAATATTTAAAACAAGAACACACGCGTGGCCAGGTCAACTAGTCGCTGTATATAATATTTTCTCTTGCTCATATGTGTTGCACACAATGCACATTCTTACGAGTCTTGGTGAAATTTAGCATTAAGAGCGAATCCACATTATAATTGTATTTATTTGGGAAAGAACACTGAAACACTTCCTAATTATATTTTCTTTTGATTAAATTTATTTCAGGTTGGCATCTCTAGCATGGGTGCCATAACTCAAATTCAAAATTTTTTATTCAGAATAAATTTTTTTTTCAAATGTTCTCTAAACGTCTACATGATGCCTACCACCTAAGATTACCACATAATATTATGTCAAAGAGTTATTGTGGTCTATCACTGTCAATTCTGACTAGACAGATGATACCACCGTATTTGGTTCATCAAATACTCTACCGAGTATTTGATGGACCCTAGGCCACAGCAACATCCCCGGCAATGAAACCGCTAACGAACTGGCTAGGCTTGGGACCGAGAGTCTCATATATGGCCTTCTAGTACCACAAAGCAAGTGCTCGAAGAATGGGGTCACAGACTAAGCAGGAAGCAATGGTCTGAGAGGCCTGGCCTTGAACACTCCAAGGCATTAATTCTTAGCTACAACAAGAAACTGTCAAAATTTGTGCTCACCATTGGTAGGAACCGATTAATTAAGAATCCAGAAGCCTAACTGGGCACTGCAAGCTCAACAAACACCTAAACAGAATGGGTATTTGTAGCATAACGACACGACGCTACGAATTCACCATAATATGTGTTTAGTTTTATATTAAATAATGGTACTTTAGGCTTGATTGTAAACTTATAATTAAGTTTTTTGTATAATGGCTGTTTGTTACCTAAATAAAATAAAATAAAATAAAATAAAATAACGACCTGCAGATTATGTGGAGGAGGATGACACACCCATTCACCTTCTTCTCTTCTCGACTGTCCTCCTCTAGTACAGAGCAGGAAAAGGCACCTTGGTCACTATCCACAGAGGAAATTCGTGGCACCAACCCTAACCATATGGTTCAATTTATGAGCATCATTGGGTTGGAGACGGTAATCTAGTGCGAAGAGTCACAATAGATTCTCATGGGTTGCAGTGACTTCAGGGCTAAAACGACCTGCCTTCATTAAAAAATTATGGACCAAAGACCGCTTAAAACAACTACATAACAACTCTTGCATCTTTAACTTTTGCATAGAGCCAATTAAAATTTGAAAGTCCTGTACCGAGCGACCCTGCCAGTGACAAATACATGATAATATACTCACGCCTCACCTCAATACCACAAACTGTAGAAACGCGCATTATCCTATTGTGACCGAGTCTTGAAACTACCGGACTTTTAAAGCCGCCGGAAGACTGTAAAACTTATGCTCAATTTATACCGGCGCGGAATGGAATTGAAGCGAATTTTGCAATGGAAACGTATATAGCACAAGGAACTTTATGTTAACAGTTATATAACAAATTAAATACGAGCCAAAATATTGGACGCCCGTCTTCAGCAGAATTCCAGACAATTATCCGGTGCCAATTTCTTATTTTTACTCTATACCAAATTTCAGAAAATTTGGTTGTTTGTTCAGTAGTTTCAACGTTAAGAGGTAACATACAGACAGACACACTTCCGTATTTTTATTATAAGTATGGATTAAACAACAAGTAAAGCCTATGTCACACATAATTAACCACGTAATAGCCGATGTTCCGGTCACCTCACTCGACCCACCACGGTCGGTGGACTACACAAGGGTTAAGCTTAGATCTATTCGCGTCTGCCCTAGCAAGAACAATTGGCAATTAAGCAATCGTCGCATTGATAGAGCATGTGCTGCGATGGCGTTATGAATTTATTGTTTCTGTTAGTATATTATTGTTTGTAGAGATGCACCTGCATGAGCTTAAAAATTAACGCTAATCGATATTGATGTCATAGATGCGTTAATGCCTGTTTGTTTCTGTTAACGCTTAGGGTGAAGCCAAACGAGCGTAATTTGTGAGTTGTGAGTCGCAGAATATCTGCCGCGTAAATATCTTTTTATACAAAATATCATGACTCACAAAATTACGCTCGTGTGAATCAAACAGGACTTTTGTATGAAACTTAATGCAGCAGAATTCTGCCAGACCGAAATTCTGTGACTCACAACTCACAAATTACGCTCGTTTGGCTTCGCCCTTACTGAACCAATTGTGACGAAATTTCATATGAAGGTATTAAAAGAACTCTAAAGTCCCGGTAAATGACATAGAATAGTTTCTTTCGCAGAAAAATTACACGCCATAAGCTAAACTGTGGGCAACGAAGTTACTGGCAACAGTTCATATACTGCCATAATATTATACAAGCTTGAAACGAATGATATTCTATACTACAGTCCATTCAGAATTAATTTACCTCTACATTTCCAGAGTGACCCTTATGTCATCATCATAAAGTCTACCTTTAGGTCCAAGAATACGTCGTAAATTTGAAACTTCATGGTAATTCGTTTACCCATGTGGTAATTCGCCGCGGCGTCCATGAGAACTTAGTTATGGTATAATACCGTTATTCCACAATTAGTACCGTTTGGACTCACATGTGTTTTATTCAAAGATTCGGATTGTTAGATATGAACGTTGCTTTGATCTCTAGACAACTGTCTATAATGTTTTTTTCAGGATGTCTTGGAACTAAGAATCACTAGTAAGCACTAAGTGGTAGATAAGAACAACTAATAGTAATTATTGTTCTTGTCTACTAGTGAATACTGATTGGGTAAAAGTTAAACATGGGAATCAGATATTCCATAGTCTGTAATTATCTGATCTACAACAATATTATTTGTAGCTAGTCTTGAATTTTAAAATTAAAGGTTTGAAAAAATTAAAAAATAGGCAGACATCTAAAAAATTATCGATATCGAAGCACTTTTGACGATTGCCTTTTACAGCTTTATTAATTCAACTAATACAAAATATAAGACTAAACGCAATTGAATAACGATATCAAAGAAAAATTCCTTCTCTGAAGATCAAAGATCTCGTTAAAAACATTCCAATTCCAGCTTACTTTCAAAAAACTCAATTATCTACAAATCCCTTACATCGGTTGTTAAGAAATCAAAGATCATAATTATATCCTTTAAGTAGGAGAAAGGTTCGACTAGGCACTCCTATTAAAATTCCACAAGGGAGCCCAATTCATGTCGTGTATAGTGTATCATTACATTTTATTTCACCTTTTTTACTAAATTAAAAAACTGACCAAGAGCAAATCAGTACGAACGCAGAGATCCGTATAAAACGGCCCATTAAAATATTATTCATCCTGTTTTTCGTATCGTACTGGTAACAGAATGGGTAAACTGTGCTGGCGATAAACATATAAGTTTTTAAGTATATATAAAATATGTATGTTAGTTTTAAGGTATTTATTATAAAATTATATGTATGTTAGGTTTAAGGTATTTGTTATATGGGCCTCTGATGCCCGAAATAAATGTTTTGATTGATTTGATTTTGATAAATGGACGGATAGATAAGCTTGGTTTTGGCTACGAAATCCTAAAATTTAAAGATGTTACGTACACTTTTTAAGTTTTATTTCAGTGTACATTCCGCCAGCGTTACGCCTATCATTTGAGTATTGTCTAAAGAATAGGAACTCAAGCCGCAATATTCCAAGCATAGCCGCTAATACCACATTGCTAATTTTCATAACATAACCCGTATTATTATATCTTCAATGGAAAACAAACATTTTCTCACAATCGGTCACTTCGCGTGTGTTTGCTAAGAAAGCACTTCCATACCATAAGCACCACTATTTCATGGACAGTTAATGTTAGTAACATAATCGCAACTCTATCATCAATACCATAAGGTATATAATCACGCTGCTTTAGAATTACATTTGAATAGGAGTATCGTTAAAATGATTGGCATTTAAACGATCAGATTCAAAGGGAATCTTTTAAACGATGATTGATACATAAATAATCACAATAATACGACCATGGACCTGGGAAAATTTATAGTTTGTGGTTTTACAATAATCGTTGCATGATGCATCTCTTTCTTATCATGCTATCTCTTTCCGTATTGGCCTGTTGCGCGATTGAGAGCTACTTGCTGTTTTGTTCAAAGTAATGATATAATATAATATGCTAAGGTGGTTAAATGATTTTAACAATTAAAGGCATGGAGTCTCTATAGCTACATTCCATTCCGCTTCACTTCTCCAACATTTTAAAAAGCTAACCAAAATATCTCTACTAGTATCTATGGATACAGGTTAAAGCTTCCCCTTAAAGAACCAGCCTTTGTTACTGTTGTTGTATTTTTATGAATTTTTTTAACATTAAACGACTTTCACAAGTCTATTTACTCCTCTGATACTAGCGATATCGTGATATCCGTTTAGGATTACACCAAACGAACCACAGGTTATCCATAATTTCATCTGTCGAATTTACCACGAACTGAGCTACAATTATTCAACAACCTTTGATCGCACAATTCATTCGAATGAACCAAGTTTTAAAGTAAAGTCAGGATCGTATTTAGTGGTATAGAGGCACCAGGGTAAAAAGCAAGTTGGGCCCTAGTCCAAATTGTTTTTTTTTAATTATTGTCACTTTTGTCAGGTTCAGTTCTGTAATTTAAGTGGAAAATTATAATTTAGACAGAACGGATGATTTTCGATAAACATTTAAGTTTTGAAAGTCAGACAAAATTTTAGAAATGGCTACGGTGATCAGTTTTGTGTTTAGGCGTATGCTGAATATGCACAGAAATTGCCGAAAGGCGCTTTCTACTCACCCTATGGTAAGGTATGTAAAAAGGCCACTTAATCACGAAAAAAATGTTTCCATTTTTTCCTTTTTGGGGGCCTTTTTGTGGAGCCCCTGTGTTAAATTCCCTAAACACGACTCTGACTAAAGTCCAATGATTTAAACCGCCTTAATCGGTGAATCTCTCACGGCACTAAGCCCAGCTTAACCTCTGTAAGCATATCGTCGATCGAATGTCCACGTCGATTCCTTTTAAATTTCGCTAACACATAATTGGATTGGTTTCCGTCTTGTTAGGCACGAAGCGATTCGATAAAATCTTAAGTGTGTCTATTTTCGTTTATTTCTTTTGTGTATTCTAACACATTTCTTACTTGTAATAATTGCTTATCACGTATGAAATTAAGTCCATAACAGTTTTCTGATGTTGCGAGTGTCCATATAGGCGGTAGTTGCTATCCATCAGGTTAGCTCGTTTGCTCCCTAATTTTATAAAAATAAATATGTAAATTTTCTATCAGTACATAATATTGTTACGTGTTAGGGTTCAAAAATCGAAGGAAATGGCTGGTTTTTATACGATATCCGGAATTCGGACACATGGACGTAATCCTGGCTTCCAATGCAACATCCGTATTATGAAACGTGGACACTCACCGTAGTACTAGTTCACAAGTTTAAGGTTTCTCAGCGTGCTATGGAAAGAGCACCCATGGTGGATAACATTTCTAATATTATAGTCATTCACCAGAGAATTAAAGTCACCGACATAGCGTGCTACTTCTATGTATACAACTAAGAACTCAAGCAAAGGAAATGTCTCTCGATGAGCAGTTAAACTTTCGGACAAGTGTCTGGACTCATACTCATGGTGCTAAATTATTTATACTAAGCATATTACTAATAAATAATTAGTAATTTACTAAGACCAGCAAATCGTAATTATATAGCGCTAATCATAATCAATTATAGTAATTGATTAACAAGCATAACGAGAAAACAAAAGTATGACATGTAAATAATTTGCCATAGAAGTTTCCCGCAGTACCGTTAGCACAAAAACAGTTCTCAGCGCCTTACTGTATCGTGCACGTACTGTGGCTTCTACATATATATACGATCTGCAGGATAGACTACATTCTATAGATAATGGTGAAGATTCATCTATGGTAATATCTATCTGTCTGTCTGTATGTTTGTTACCTGTTGACGCTAAAATCACTACTGATCCGATTTTGCTGAAATTTGGTATAGAGGTTTTTGAGTCCAGGGGAAGGATAGGTTATAATGTTATCCCGTAAAATGTACGGTTCCCACGAGCTACACGAACTTTGATGCAACGGAGTTGCGAGCGTCATCTAGAAGCTTATATTATGCGAAATTCTGTCTGACGTATGTACTTTGTCTGCGTTTTTTTTTCGTACCTTTTCATGCTTGAAGAAATTTTAAGGAGGTACGTAGATACCTCGAGTCCCGCGAAAGGACTAAGGATAAATCCACGTACTTTTTATTTCCCTAGCAGTACTCAAACACGCATCTCAAAAAAATATCTAATAAGACATTAGATACGTTTAAAGAAACAAAAAGCACTATTAAAATCAAATTTTCACTCGGATACGAAAATTACTAGGTCTAGTTAGGCCTTAAACTATTTAAGGTAAATGTAACATTAATTTGTCATACCGAATTATCAGTATCAATTTCGCATGCTACATGTCAACTAATGACCGATTTCTTCGATTGTATCATTGTGAATTGTAACGAATTCATCTCATTAGGCCATGTTGACTGTTAATCATATGAACAACTGAAGAGCGATGATGACATGCCAGCTACTGATACAAAAAATACCAGCTCCAATCGATTTGACGAACATTCCGATACATCGATCTGATAAAATCGATAACGATCGCCGACGCAAAAACTCAAGAGTAGCCTTTTATGTGTTTCAGTGAATCGAGTAGGTAACACAAATTTTCTACGCCAAAGGCCGTTAAAAATACTTGTGGCACGCGGGGAGTGCCGTGGTAAAGCTATTGCATAGCATTTTTTATCAACTTATGCGTACCTAGTTGCATGCACACAAACACCTTGCCGAACCCTGTCAACGTCGCACCGGGGTATTAGATTTTTTCGTTATGGAATTATTTGATTTGGTCGCCGCGCTCAAACATAAGATATTTCATAAAAAGCGACTAAATAAAAAACTAATTCGTATAAAATGGTCATACTACCCGTTGTTAACTTAGAAGGATTACTTATAGGATTACTGTCAAACAATACGTTCAGTAGCCCATAATCTGTCGAATGATAAATTAGATGATCTGTTATAGGATTATTGTCAATGTAGATTTAATAATTATTAGTCTTAATTGATTGAAATGTAACGTAAGTTTGTAACATAATCATTCAAATCTAGTAATTTCAATTGGAATCTCCAAGGCCGCTTCACGCCTCCATATTGTAAAAATATGTCACTCAGTTATCATGCTCACGCAGACCACATTGGCAGAAGGTCAATGTCATCCATTTTTAATGTGGCGGATTGGCGTTGGCGTGATTTGACCGATGGGTGACAATGTCACGCTAAATGCCAATGTGTGACAGAAGGTCAATGTCATCCAAAAAATTTTATATTGCGGATTAATAATTGACGTTGGCATCATTTTGATCTATGGATGACAATATCACGCTAAATGACAATGTCATGCAAAAACTTAAAATATTGGTCATTTCAAAAGTTCTGATATTCCCGCTGAAATAAACTTTGCTGTCAGCAGAAAAGTTTATTCTCAACTAAGTGACTAAACTTCAAGACCTTACTAATAAATTTGAGTAGCGTTTAACTATTACAGGTTCGCCGTCTTTGTCTGTTGTGTATTTTTTGAATGTGCCAGAAAAAGATTAAAAGTGAGTTGTATCAACCTACTATAACTTTAACTTTAACCATAACAAATTGTGAAATGAACTGTCAAATCCCTAGCAAATTCACAATATTTGACGATAACCTTAACCTTAACTTTAACTACGCTTCGGGTGCAACCACCCTAAGCAGACCTCATGCGTAAGTGTGTCAAATAGAGAGAACTTATTACACCGTAGAACCGATTTTGGTGAAATTTGGTATCCAAGTATTCGGTGTCCACTGAAAGGACATAGGATACTTTTTATCCCGAAAAAATGCACGGTTCCAGCTCTATAAAGGCGCAACTCCGTTGCGGGCGTTATCTTTAAGTAAGTCGGTACAAGAATCACAACGCGTACTATAACTAGCCACTAGAACGTTTTCGTGTGCTAAGTGTAACACGGACGTAATGAGGGCATTATTGTATTAATTTCCGAGGAAAATCGGAACAATTATTGTTGAGAAGAGCGCGCCGCCGTTACATTTTAAATTTCAACTTTACCGATCCGCTCACCGACTAAAGATTCGTTTTTAATAGACGCAATATCTTGCAGATTTTGCATTAATTTTGATAAAATATGAAGTTATACTAGATGACGCCTGCAACTCCGCTGCGGAAAAATTCGTTTATCGCGCAGGAATAGTTCATTTTTCCGGGATAAAAAGTATCTCCATACAAATTTCAGCGTTATTTGGGCGTGAAGAGGTATAGATAGGCAGACGCATTTTCGCATTTATAATATTAGTATGGATTAATACATAGACAGACATTTAAATAATAATTCATAGTGATAAATAATAAAACTGAATAAATCTGCAATAACGTTCATATTGAAAAACTTCATTGTCCTTATAAAACTGATATTTATTTATAGTTTATTCAATAAAAAACATATTAAGATGACAAAACTAAATTAATTCTGACAAATCACAACTTAAAATTTTACAGTTAACTAATTCAAAATTGTTTCCGGATCTTTTAAGAAGTCCGTTACTGACTTAATAATCTACACTACTATTATAAAGAGGAAAGATTTGTTTGTTTGTTTGTTTGTTTGTTTGTTTGAGTCGAATAGGCTCCGAAACTACTGGACCGATTTGAAAAATTCTTTTGCTATTGGAATCCTACATTATTTCTGCTGAACATAGGCTACATTTTATTTTGGAAAAAAGTAGGGTTCCGTAAGATATTTGAGTTTTTCGGACGCAAGGTGTAAAAATCTGCTAGAAAAGTTACTTATTTTGCGTACGCTGCCTAAACTATAAAAGATAGAACCATAAAATGTTCTAAGTAATTGTAGATCTTATAAATATCTACAAAAAAGTCCGCGACACACTATACCTATCTATGTCGAGTGAGGCACAATAACCATTTATTTATTTAAAAATCCTGATTTTTTTTTGGACTACATTTAAACGGATATATTTTACTCACGCTATTAATCCTTATCAAAATAAATTATTTTATCGCTAAGTACAGTTTATGTAGATAATATTTGGTCTTTGAATGATTAAAATTGGACGTTTGGTTTTGAAGTTATGGCGAAATTAAAATATTACGATAGTGGGCGTCACCAAAGCGCGTGCGAGAGGAAGACAATATTCTGTTGTAGAAATGAAAATTCTGTACATAAAAGATATGAAATGACACCCGAAATTACACCTTTGTCACTACATCGCTATAGAAGCCAAAAATGTGGTTAGTTTTTTGTCTGTCTGTCTGTCTGTCACTCTTTCTGTCTGTCTGTATGTTTGTTCCAGCATCACACGAAAAATACTGATCCGATTTGAATGTGGTTTTCGCAGATATATTTATCTTCTTCCAACTTAACATCTGGTGTATAAAATTTTTTCCCCCCACCCCTCTAAGGGGACAAAAGAGGGGGTCAGATTTTGTATCAAACTTTTTCCTTTAACACGAAAACTACTGATCCGATTTGCATACGGTTTTCACAGATTTGCATACGGTTTTCACAGATACATTATAATTGTCTTCTTCCATCTCAACATCTGGTGTATAAAAATCCTCCCCCCCCCCCTCCCCTCTCAACCCTCTCTGGGGACCAAAGAGGGGTCAGATTTTGTATACAACTTTTTTCTTTAGTGGACTTACTTCATATTATTAGGTATTAACTGTGTTTTTTAACTTAACATCTGGTGTATGACCTTCCCCCCACACCCTCTTAGGGGACAAAAGAGGGGGTAAAACATGTATCAACTGATGATGTAGAAAATATACTTTAAATGGCAAAACAACGTTTGCCGGGACAGCTAGTCTAGTATAAAATAATATATCAGAGCAAATAACGAATGGTGACACAGAAAAAATGAAATTCTGCAAGTTGTTATGACAGAGCCATACGAAACCTCAGGAGAGAAAAGAGAGAGTGGTGTTGGCTGATGAGTATAACGCACACACTTCGGCACTATACCTAACGGCGTGACTGGTATATAAAGCTCTGGTTTCCTTCAAGAGCGGTGTGTCAATTACCGTTCCCTAGAAAACCACGCCATATTGCTTACATGGACAACGTTCTAGTGACGTCATTCATAGCTGTATTGCGGCCGCGGCGCCGCTTTTGGAGGAAACCAGAGCTGACAGACCCTAAACCTAGATTTGCCGTATTCTTTTTGATCCCACGTTTAAAAAAAAATAATATGAACAAAATTGGTTAGAAATAAAATCTAAATTTTTTTTTTACTATTATTTATTTCATTTCATTTAAATATCTTCGGGTATCACACGCACAATAGAAAAATACAATGTTGTGCATGTAAACAGACAATAAGCAATAAATTTTCGATAGTAATTTAAAACCATCTCAACTCCAGAGAATGAAACAATACTAAATAAATAACAGCAATAACTTAAACTTTAAAGGCTTAAGCTTTTACAAGAGGAATCAAAGGAATCATTTAACAAGCTATATAAATTATACAACAAGCTATACAAATATTATGTAAATTAGGCTGAAAACTCAATTGAAACAAGCGTAGATAATATCATAAAATGTTCTATCAATCTACCTTTATTTGGTATTGCTACGTGATGTTACCACTTGTTCAGTTTTATCTTGCCTTTAAAAGAAGCTTATTGCCAACTACATAAGGACTATTAAGTATTGTAGCCAAGACAACTTTGTAAGTTATGGGATTTCTTACATTGCGAGTGTCGGCTGTATTCTTCATTGCTAGCATTGCATTTAATCTACTTTAAATCATGATAATTTACATTGATAAATTATTACGGTTTTAATATGCCTAGTTTGTGTAGAATAAAACATTCTAGTATTATGGCATTCATAAGTTCTACATACCTAAAATAATCTAAAATAGTTAAAAAGAAAACACGCTTTTAGCACGCACTAAAAATTACAAAATTAAATAGCCAATCCGCCATCTTGGATTTCAGTCACGTGACTATTTTATTTCGGATTTCTGACAGCAAACCCTTTCATTCGATACCCATATCATGCATTCGTGGGTGCATTTCAAATAGCCTGTCCGCTATCTTGGGGAGGCCGCCATATTGGATTTATAATGACGTTTCTTAGCTAGCCATGTATTGTCATCAGAACTCAGAGCGTGTGCAAAATTCGATCCTAATTGAAGACTGGAAAGTGGGACAAATTATGAATCCAAGATTTTTTTACATACAATTAGTGAAGCTAATAAAAGCGTATTTAAAAACATTAAAAGAAACATGTAAAAACTAAAAAAATCCATCCTTAAAGTCGTATCACTTTTTAGGTGAAATCCAAACCTGGGTTCAAAATTAAAATCAAAAATATCTTTATTGCCAGAATTTTCTTGTTATAAAGGTAGTATTAACTACTTATAGACTTACAGTTCCAACATTGTGCGATAACAATGGCGTACAATTAAATTAAATAAATTTATATAAAATTAATTGAATTTAATCGAAAAAATAATCATTCTATTTTAAGGGTAAGGGTAAGCCAAACCCTTAAGGACGCTATTACAAATATCAGCGATTTTCCGGTACCCTATTAAAGAATTAGGAGTCAAACTGCGAGGATATTTTGGTTTCAAATGAAAGATAATATATTCATCTCCACGACTGTGCCATAAAAATTCAATAGCCGCATACAAAATTTTCACATAAAATACGTTTTAACCATCACAATAATCGCAAAATATGAAAAAAATGGGGTCTGATTAGGTACCTTAATGTCTAAATACACTGAACTGAGGAAAATAAATATACAAAAAAATTGTTGCTTATTTAGTCCTCTATAAAGTCCGCTAAAAATTTTATATAAAATTAAACAACTTTTCCAGTTATAAGAAAAATAAGAAAATTTCTCAAATTTTTTCATACATTTTCGCCATATCAAAAACGCGGCGAGCGTCGTAACCGCCACTGTACAAGGCGCGCTAATATGAATCTTATTTTAATGTCATTAACGTCGATATTCGTACTGACAGACATCCGACCTGCCAATTAAAAAGTTGGAGCATTCTTAAGGTTTAAGGTTAAGCCTAGGTAAAGATTTTTCTATAAACGTTTGGTGCTTATAATTCAGGGGTTCCGCCTTCTCAGCAGTAAGGTAGCATCTAACATTAGATAAATAAAAATCAAGATACTTTTTATCAGTTAACACACTGGTAGACAAACCATACTAATATTATAAATGCGAAAGTGTGGCTGTCTGTCTGTATGTTACCTCTTCACGCCTAAACCGCTGAACTGATTTTATTGAAAGGCATGAAGATACTTTGAGTCCCGGGAAAGAACATAGGATACTTTTTATCTCGAAAAAATGTACGGTTACGCGCGATAAACGAGTTTTGGCGCAACGGAGTTGCGGGTGTCATATAATACGAAATACAGCCAAACTCCAATTTCGAATATTCTCTGGTTCTTACGGTATTTCCACCGCATATAAAAGTAACAAAAATACACCAAAACTGAATATAGACAAGGTAACGGAATAACATTCCACGAACACTCGTAATAAAATTTGCATATTTGTAATTCTTAGTGTTCCTCTTTTAATTCATTTGTAATTAAATGTTTTACACTTTGTAGAGATAACCTGAAAACGATAGTGGGTGAAATAGATAACTTACATTTTATAACATGATGGCAGTGTGTATTTTTTCCCAAATAATTTGAACAAACCTTGTAACTTACCTACATCATCTGGCTAATATATCTAGCTATATTATTATTATTATCAGCCTACAGTGTCCCACTGCTGGGCAAAGGCCTCCCCTCTTCCTTTTTGTTGTTGCTGGCCACTCTTTATCGAACGCATCTAGTTCGTCGCGCCACCTTTTTTGGGTCGGCCGCTCGGTCTAGCTATAAAATATACATTTATTTTAAATAATTTTCCCGATATTAAAGCATCCATTTATGCAAAAAAAAATTTATATTGTTAGCATACCTACTTCATCTATAATATGACGTCTTCAATAATTGTTTAATTTTGTTTGTTAATGCAGGGCAAAAGTGAATAATAAGAAGTGTTCCGTAAAACGGTTTTCATAAACCGTTTTTCCGTGCCAATACATAGAGCTTTATTATAAAAAGCTCTGCTATTGCAAACTTTTCGCTATTGGCGTATATGTAAGAGAGAGACGCGACACAATGCGATAATGCGGCGAAGATAGCTATTCGAAATTGGACTTTATTTACTAAAAAATATTTACTTCATTAACTGAATTTCAAGCTGTGTTGCGTAGAGTGAAGTCGCTCTTGCCATTGCAAGATAATCGAATATTATATATGTTATTCTCAGCATAGTCCTGACTGCTATTAATACGAAAATTTCTTGAACACTAATAAGTAATACAACATGCCGGTTTCGTGAAAATTTCTTGTCTTGTTATTAAAAATGTAACAACTATGTACATAGTATTCAACATCTATTGCTCAATGCTCACAGAAAAAAACAGCATCTTCAAATATTCAAAATCTGGTTGAAAATTTTACAACCATTGTAAAAATCACTACAGAAATGGTTCTCAACCAAGGCAACCAGTAACCACCTCTGTGGTATACCACGCTCTGTGCGAGAGAGCGGAGCCGTTAATAAATAATTAATGACTCTATGAAATTCCTCCGTCGACCATCTTTACAATGTCAGTGAGAGTATGTTATTCTGCAAAACTGTTCATCATAATATTATAAAAGTGATACAAACGTCTGCCATTTTGCTTGCCACTGTTGAGAGGATATTTAAACTTTTTTGGATTTTTTTAACTAGGAAAACTTTTAGGTTTTATTACAAAAAATATTTTTGATATCCAAAAAGAAATTAAAAATCTTATGAAGACTCCGACTTCCGAACTCGGAAAAAAAATTAAGGTGCTAACAAAATGAGAACTGCCAGCGATTGGTTAGTTTGCTCTACATCAAAATGAATCGGCATAACACAATAATAATTATATGTGAATAGCACATGATTCGATTATGTTTTGGTTATGTTACAACCGTAATATTATATTATTATTTCAGTCTACGCACCGCCACACTTGGACCGATTTGAACCTCACAAAAACACCGCTTGAGGCCTCCGCAATTATGAAATTGAAACTACCATAGTAGCTACGGATTAGTCATTTGAGTCGTTATAAAATTATGATACTAACACACTTTAAATAACACAAAATAAAAGAGATAGTTGGTCTAAAAATAACCACAAATTATAGACACGAAAAGGGTCTAAAAATAACTCTACATAGAGAAAGATCATTACATTACAATTCGCTCTTCAACAGCTTCTTGTATAAAAGCTGTTGAAAAGCGTCGTACGTCTTGTTTTTATCATAAAGTTTTTAATACATTTTAGACTAGTTGTCCCGGCAAACGTTGTTTTTCCATTTAAAGTATTTCTACTTCATCAGTTGATACAAAATCTTACCCCTTCTTTTGTCCACTAAGAGGAGTGGGGGGAAAAATTTTATGCACCAGATGTTAAGTTGGAAAACACAGTTAATAATATGAAGTAAGTCCATTAAAGAAAAAAGTTTAATACAAAATCTTACCCCCTCTTTGGTCCCCTTAGAGGGGTGGGGAGGAGGGATTTGTATATACAAAATTTTGAGTTGGAAGAAGACAAATATATCTGCCAAAACCGGATGCAAATCGGATCAGTAGTTTTCGTGTTAAAGAAAAAAGTTTAATACAAAATCTTACCCCCTTTTCGTCCCCTTAGAGGGGTGGGGGAAAAAATTTTTATACACCAGATGTTAAGTTGGAAGAAGACAAATATGTCTGCGAAAACCGCATTCAAATCGGATCAGTAGTTTTCGTGTGATAGTGGAACAAACATACAGACAGACAGACAGACAGACAAAAAACTAACCACATTTTTGGCTTCTACCGCGATCTAGTGACACCCCCCACTTATTATTTTTTGAATATATTTAATGTACAGAATTCACATTTCTACAGTTTTATTATATGTATAGATAGTTTATCTTAGTACCTCGATTCTTGTTACAATACTATTTTCAACATAGACATTTTATTGTTAGAAATATCTTATTGTCGCTTGATAGTAAATGAATTATGTCAAATGGAAAACGACATTGCATTATATTAGTAAATTTCAGGTTCAGATTTTTCGTTTTTTGAATTTCTACTATTTGAATTACTTGTGTAGTGGCTAAGAGTTCGCTTTCATAGTGTTTGAGTATCAAAGCAGTACCTCAGAACCGCAATAACCGAAGACACTATGCCCGTCTTTATTTTCACCAACTACAATGCCATATGCCATACAATGCCCATGATGAGCAAGCGATAATGAAATGACAAAATAATATGCAATTGTTTGTCTATTTATCATGATCGACGTCGGATGTTCCTGAAACGGATAGCAGAAAACTTTTTACCTAAATTCTACTAATTTCAGTTCATTCGACAGAACTTTTGCATCAGTCCTTAAGCGAGAAGCTTATGTGGCGTAATGGAATTACTTCAACCATGTTATTATCTTTCAAATTCGTGCCATTACTTTTCAATAATTCTATCTGATTAAGAACTGTACTCATGTTATCATATTAACATGATATCTTGGAGAGTAGCGCGCCACAGCCAAGCGTGAAGCGTAATTATAATAATCATTCACTGTTAACCTACTTGTGTGTGTAACGCGTGTTTCCGAGTTCCGTGCCCGGGGAAACGAGCTGCCAGATCACCTGATGATTATAACTCGTACAGCAAGCGGGCCATCTGACAACGCTACCGAAGATTATTATGAGGAACCTCAGCCCTGAGCCGAGACGTTTTCTTTATCGCTTCTTTATAATAAAATCACCGATCAAAATGTATGGAATTGACATTGGACGGGCCGAACGTCAACTTCATATTATCGAATGCTTATGTCAATTCCATACATTTTGATCGGTGTTTCTATAAAAATGCGATAAAGAAAATGTATTGGCTAAAGGGTTACTGTTACTGTTAAGACGAAGAAGGACATAGGGAGGTGTTCCTTTGGGCGAAGATAAGAAAAGAAGAGTCCAGGCGTGTTGCCTGTTCTGTGTTGGTCTATCCGTCTGGCTCCTTTTCCCGTTTAAGCTACTGAACTGACTTCGATGGAATTAGGTTAGAAGATACTTTTGAGTCCATAAATATAGTATGTTGTTTATTAATATCTTGATCGTGGGAACGCAGTCACAATAGATATTCAATCATTATGAGGCACCCAGATGCCGTTTGGGAGTTGATGGGTTAAAAATGGTTTCAGGAAAATGCAGATTACAGGGTCAGATATTATAGACGAAAAAAACTTTCTTCCAATTAATATTATTCTGTTTTAAGGTACTTATCTAATTTGCCTCGCATAAAGACTTTGGTATTTGCTTATTCAACTTATATTTAATATTGATCCTATATTTTCTCATCCCTATTTTCGAGGAAGCAGGGACTTTTAGAATACTTACTGTCTTTAGTTAACTAAGGCGGACTTGCGTAGATCTGGGTTAAAAGTTAACTCTGAGTTAAACATCATATCATCTCTATCACTCACTTGGTTAGTGACAGATATGACATGATGTTTCATCATCATCAGCCTATTGCTGTCCACTGCTGAACGTAGGCCTTTTTTTTTTTTTTTTTTTTTTTCCGGAGGGGGAAATGCATTACACATACCACCCAGGCGCAGGGGGCGACCCGAGCGGTGATGTGGGACTCCCGTAGTTAATGAGACCACGGTATACCCACTAAACCCCCCCCCCATCTTCCGCCACGCCGCCTTTTGACGGGGCCACGGGAACGATACACACATCCGCGACCCCGCCAGCGGTCCGAAGACTCCACGATGGGCGCACAACACGTGCGCCCTCCTCCTCGGCCCCCACCAGTGCTGTAGCAGACGCCCCCCGAGTCTGCTACTTGGAGGCCATGTGGCAGATCAGGTCTGTGGCTCTGCCACCGACCACACCTCGGCCGCAGAGGATAGGGCAAGCGGCGCACCGCAATACCTACTTGCCTCTTCCTCTGCGGCCCCACCAATGCCGTTCAAACGGAACGGCCAGCTCGCAGGGGGGGTAGCGAAAGCGGCAACCTACCACAATGCCTCTCCCCCCCGTGATCCGTCCTCGGCCGCAGAGGATAGGGCAAGCGGCGCACCGTAATACCTACTTGCCTCTTCCTCTGCGGCCCCACCTCGGTGCGCATCCTCAGCAGACTCCTCCAGTCCGCTGGGAGCGCCCTCCTCGGGCCAGGCGGCGACACCGGCCGGCCCTGGTTGCCTCTTCGCTTCACCGCGGTTGTCCAAGCCGCGGTTACTAGAGCCCCACCGCCACGACAAGGCGAGCAACCATCGGGGGGTGCTGAACGTAGGCCTCCCCCAATGAGCGCCAACCATCCCGATCTTGGGCAGCCCTCATCCATCCGCTACCAGCCACTTTCTTCAAATCGTCGGTCCACCGTGCTGCGGGACGTCCTACACTACGTTTGCCTAAGCGTGGTCTCCACTCCACATGATGTTTAACTAAGAGTTAACTTTAACTCAGATCTGCGCAAGTGGGCCTAATCCTAATAAGGAAATTATTATAACAAATTAATGATGGGAAACCAGATGCATCATAATTATATTATTACTGTAGCTAATATTTGTAAAGGAAATTCACATAATTTATACAAAATATGAATAATAACGTGTTTTTATGATATTAATACTTGCTTATCCGTATAATAAAGTGCCTATAATCAATATTATGTTAATTGTATTATTTATAGCTTTCTCGACTCTTGTAAATATTTTTGTAAAGTGTTATAATATTATGTATAAGCTAATATACAAGGTTTTATTAATTTATCAACTTGTATGTGAGAGAAAACTCTAACAAAACTTTTTTTTATAAGAATTAAAAACTTCTTATTAAAGTTACAGATTGAATCTAAAACATAAAATCCAATATACATATACTTTGATTTCTCCGTTTAAAAATATACATTCGAGCACAATCCGACCCGCTCGTACACTTTCACGAAAATCAATTAACAAAACCATGCTACGAAATAAAAATTTTTAATAACAGCGCGCGCGTTGATGTCTTTCCTACGAAAGCGGCTCTTTTGTTCCTTTTATCTCACATCTAATCACCCCGATCTTGTTCATACAATGTAAACATTGGATTAGAACTAGCTGGCACACACGCACATCACTACTTACCGATTTACTAACACAAGTTCACAACACGAAAATGGAACACGGGATAGGGTTGCGCACGTGTCGATAGTTGCGGGTGTCCACGCGACGTGTGTCCGGAGCGGTGGCCGCGAGAGACTGGCGCGCCGCCGCGTCTGGACGCACCTGCCGCCCGGCCCCCGCACTAGTGACAGGTGCGCGTCGATATCGATAACTTCGTAAGCTTGCAGTTTATCGATAGATTGTCTTGATGTATCGATAGGATTTTTTTTAATTTACCCGCGTTTATTATAATAATAATTCATTATTGTTGGGCTATAACAGCTGTCTTTGTCCGTCCTACGAACTTCAATAATAAACCAAACTGACAGCATACCCTCAACGCTATATTTTGTATTTTAATTATTATAGTAAGCAGCTAGTTTATTCTGCTAAGATACGTTTGGATATCTGACATCACAAACGAATGATTTCTACGTTTCCATAATTAACCTTATTTTAATTAAGTCTAATCTGAGATAATTAACTTTGTTTTTGATCGTTAAAAATAAATTAATGCATTGGTGTATCTTTCCATAACCTGCATAGTGCAGATTTCATTGTAGATGGATGTAACATTACTTTCTGGTAAATAATAAGACATAGGTAATTTTCATACTTCAAACAATAAATAAAGAGCTTATAAATAGATAGTATTAAAAAATTAAAGGTATCTTAAGTCGTCTCATAGAGACCTGCTCATTGCTCAATTCCCAATTCCCATACGATTATACCACGTCATAAGAATATCATAAAGTATAACCCTCTTACTAATAAAAAGTTATACAGCCTGTATAGAGGGTGCTTAAGATTTTTTCTAATAATAATCATTTTTTGACATAAGGCCTGTATAACGATGCTGTCATTTCCATACAAATTTCTCTGTATAGACCATGTATAGACTCTGTGTAACGTGTGTATAACTTAAAAACTCCTGTTTAACTATTCACACGTTGAACGCATGTTTAAGAAGTTTTTATTAGTAAGAGGGTTCAAGTATAATTGACATAGTTTTGTACTCTTTACAATGTCATGTACGTTCTGTTGGATGAGACGAGTGAGTTCTCATGCGTAAAATTAACGTATACGTTGCTGAACTACAATGTAATTTTACAACAAAGTAATTTTTAAATCACGTAAATAAAGTACTTTTTAAAGTGTAGCAAAGAAAGTTTTTGAACCGTGAAACCGGGTCGCGTTGTTTTAGGAAAAGTTTTTAAGAAATTAAGCTTACTATTAGGTATACATTTTAGCTAATTTTAGACGTATTACACGAAGAAGAATGCAGTTACAAGTTACGCAACTAATAAAAGTATAAATATATACAATCTATCGACTAATGACCCCACTAGCACCGATATGAGCGAAGTACGCCGATCAAATTAATTACGGTCTCATCTCTACGAAGATCACGTCAAAAAAGATATCCCTTCCTCTCTCACTTACGACGGGGCGAGGAAAATGGGTGTTTTCGTCTCTTTCCAGCGTATGCGCGTGCCAAATGTGAAACGGGGAATTTTCACCCGCGGCTTCTGAATGAAACGTCAATTGCCGGCATCTTTGATGTACGAGCAATAACATTTGTGAGGTACTAGCGATACCTAGCATAGTGATGCACAATCAAGTCGAGTATCGATATCGATGCAATAAATTAATATCGATTATGCAGAGATTTATGTAGTTATTGTCTTTTATGAGCTTTGTTTAAAGCTCACATTAATTTATTAATTGAAAATTAATTTATCGTTAGCTATTATGAGCAACGTTACTGATGGTTAAGTATTCATTGGATTATGAGTTACGACGTACTAAGGCCACAAAATTAAATATTATACTAAATTAATATCCATAATAATACTATGAATTCTGAATAAATTTACCTCTTCACGACAAAACGTACGATGTACGAACTGTCACCAGCAGTATTTCCGGACCTATATGACCTGCAAACCTTCAAGAAAAGAGCGTATTCCCTCTTAAAAGGCCGGCAACGCACCTGCAGCTCTTCGGATGTTGCGAGTGTCCATGGGCGATGGTAGTTGCTTACCATCAGGTGACCCGTTTGCTCGTTTGCCCCCTTATTTAATTAAAAAAAAAACAGCTGAATCGATTTTGCTCAATTTCGGTATTTGGTTTGGTACGTATTTGACGTAGTATGACATATCAGCCGGGGCGCGCCGTGTAGTGACTCTGCGTTGCTCAGCTGTCAAAGCATGCTCACAGCGGTACCCGCTCCGATTTATCAGTTTACGAGCTTTTGCCCGCGGCTTCGCTCGCGTTAAGAAGTATTAATATATACAAACTTTCATCCCCTATTTGTACCCCTTGGGGTGAGAATTTATCAAAATCCTTTCTTAGCGGATGCCTACGTCATAACATCTACCTGCATGCCAAAGTTCAGAACGATCCGTCCAGTGGTTTGGGCTGTGCGTTGATAGATCACCATGTCAGTCAGTCATATTTGAGTTTTATATCTACATATAGAAGATAAAAGATTAATTGAAGTCGGTCTACTGGTTCATTGTGTCTATTGTGGGCCATGGGCCATACAAGTAAGTACATAATAATTATATGCAGCTGCATACGGGTGTTCTTTATTCCCTTAAGTCGCAGGTGGAGAACAATTCGGTTATTGAACTATAGCTGCTTGTCTCTTACTTACACAAAAATGTGTGTGTGTGTCCGGGATAAAAAGTATCCTATGTCCTTTTCTGGGACTCGAAAGTATCTCCATACATTTTAGCAAAATCGGTTTAGTGCAGCGGATTGGGTGTGAAGAGGTAACCGACAGACAGACACACTTTCACATAATATTTTATAATGATGAATATATTAATTATAAATAATTAATGGATTAACAATTTTTATTTTATTTTCTCCTAATCACCAAGGGCTCAGTGAGCTAGCGTCGCAAAATCCTCTAAACATCTCACGATATTTGTGGATTCCTACTAGTTTTTTTCAAGCAGAAACATGACCCAATTCATCATGGAAGGACTAGAGAACAGATACATTCTGTGCACACTGCACACTGCACAGGCACAGGTGAAACAAAAGGTAACGGAACACAATCAGCGCGCCCCGAGCGAAATATCAATAAACGTACTACATGTGAACCACTCAAATGTTAAGGCGCCTTACAGAGGCTGAGTTAACAATTAATAGGTAAAAGAGACAATCCTGTGTATTTAATATTTATAATTATTCATAATCGCTTATATTCTGTAAGAGCTACAAGAATTTCTATAACATTAAGAGCGTTCACTAGGTCCGTTTTCCCATACAATTAACGTTGTCCCGTGTCCCCTGTTTCCTCACTGGATAATGCCGGTAGAATTATATTTTTTTCCTGAATATCTATGGCTACTATTAGCAAGTCCCTATGTTTTCTTTCTTTTCAAAATTTAATTATTAAAAAAGATATTAACGTTCAAAAATTCAAAAAAATGACCAAATTTTCCGCTGTGTTCAAACGTCCAGAAAACAAATTTGGCTGGATTATACAAAGAAAATAAAACAAAAGAAAACAGCTCAAGCCTTTCTTTAATGAAAAAAATACAGTTTTGGAGAAGAAATCAGGGGACAATGAATCGTTGATTTTCTGTTCAGATTTTCACTTCAAGCTGTAGTTATCTCTATCACGCTCTGCGGAGGGAGGCTTGAGGTTAGGGAGACAGCAATAGATATTACAAAGACTTGTTTTTCATTTCTCTAGACTTTAGTGTATCCTCTTAATGTAAAGATAAGAATATCCTGACCTATCCCTGGGAAACCAAGTCATGTTTTTATTTCGTTGTACTCCGCGTCAGTGAGGAGCGGTGTAAGGTCTCACTACCTCTCTCAAGTAACAATAAACAAGACGTGATAATCGATAATAATAATAATAATAATAATAAAACACTTTATTGCTCACAATATTACAAAAAAATTACACCTAATACAAGCATAAATAAAAAAACAGTTATTTGATTAATATGTGGGCAAAGGCGATCTTATCGCTAAAAGCGATTTCTTCCAGACAACCTTTGTGCTAACTGGAGAACTTTAATGTAAGCGGAAGTATAGTTATTTGTATTATCGATGCACTAAGGCTGGTCACAATTAAACACATGTTATAGAAAAGGTCCGAAAATGCGGGAAAATATACTCTCACAGGTCGCTGCAATGTCGCTTCCTTGAATAAATAAGAACTTTTTAAACTTCGGTTACATGAGACGAAAGGTATCAGATGATTCTTCCTTATCTTTTACATAATATTTAAGCGACGTATTTTCAGTCATTTTTTTAAACGGGCTTTGGCCCACCACACCACTGTATCTCCTGTGTCGCCAGGATCGACAGCGGTATCCAACCACGAAAACCCTTTGATATGATCTCAGGGAACCCGAGGGACAAGCTAAAACTGTCTTGGGTTCCGCAACGAAATTAATCAGAAGAAAATAATATAGGAATTCTTCCTACTCCTCCTGAGTAGGTAGAATTCCTATTTTATTTTATATAAATAACACTTCTTAACGCGAGCGAAGCCGCGGACAAAAGCTCGTACAATATATTTTTATAATCTAACACGTCCTAACAAGCCCACGCCCCACATATCCCGCATATTTGGTGTGAAGTCGGCCTAATGTGTGTAAACAGTGTGTTACGGCAGGGTCGCGATCCCATGAATAAGAAAGCCATTTTCCAACAAATGACTCACAAATAGGACGCGTTTCTGTGGAATTCGGTGCCTCTTAACAAGACCAAGCCCTGTTAACGTGAGTCATGACTCATGACTCATGATAGTGCCATCGAAGGAATTAATTCATAGGCAGCTGACGGACAGGCTACGTAATTTGGTTGCTTTGTCAAACTGCAACCGACAGATCACGGCTAACATTGAACTATCATAATCCGACTAAATGACATAGGTTCGCTGTGAACAGACCCTTAATTTATATTGTTATGTGAAATCAAACATCTACATTAGCGGTCCCCCGACACACCTTGACAACAATAATTATGGACTAAAATATTACTTTACTCTTAGGAATGATTTAAACTTAAAGTCAGGAAATGTTATTTCATTACTTTTTAAAGTTTTTTGGCGGGGGTTTTTTTTAATTTCTTAATTTAATTTTTTCCCCATATTTTTTTACTTGACACTGACCATGGTTTTAAAGCCGAGCGCCATAATAAGAAAAAAAGACACTTGACATTGACAGTTGACATCAAAAAACTTGACAGTTTAAAACGACGCGTCGATATAGAGCAAAGTCAACGCAAAGTCACTCTGACATTGGCAACTCACTGAGGCCGCCATAATAAAAGAAGAAGAAGAAGAAGAAGAAGTTGAAGTCAATGCACACAAAAATAAGATATTCTAATTATTTTACGAATGAACTAAATGTGCACATCATTGATCAATACATAAAACTGTAGTTCTGCGTTGGCTAAAAAGGTAAGAATGAAATTTTATGTCGTCGTTGTATTATTTTCAATTATTTTATATGTCTCAAATAATACCTATGGTGACGCTCAGTAGCTATGTATTTTACCTGGGTCTTCTTACCGGTCCTTTGATTCCGTAACGTAACCAAAGACTGCAGAATATGAAATATTAGTGATTGTTATACACAAATTTAAGTCTATTAGCTATGTAATAATAATTCATTGCATAGCTAATAGACTAAATTTATTTACTTTTTGTGATAAGTACTAAATTCAATTACCGTTTGTAATTTAGCAAACTGCAAAGGCCTCCTCTCTAAAAAATGATGGTTGACCTAAAATTACTGTGAGTAGGTTTAATTATTCAGATAGCATTATTTGTTAATTCTTCTTTCTTAGGTAAACATGGATACAACAAGTGACTTGCCATTCAACCCGGGTGCAGTCTTGCAACCGGATCAGCCCATGGAAACTGACAAACCTGGAGGTCCACTTGCTGCTGGCAGACACGAAGAGTTCTCTGTCGAGAAAGTCCTTGATCGGAGAATTAAAAACGGCAAAGTCGAGTACTTGCTAAAATGGAAGGGATATTCTAAGTAGGCATTTTTTGTATTACTTTGAGCCTTCTTATGTTTTTTAAGTTTATGATTCTACAAGTAATTATTCAGGTGTTATATTTAAATATGTTTGGGTATAAATTATCATATACTTAGGTTAAAGATTTTAAGAAATTATACAACTTAAGAGTCTTTAAACTGACAAAAAAACATGCAATTTATGTGCATATTGGTCAGTCATTAAGTCATTAGTTATTACTATACCTTAACTTATGCTTTGGCTTCTTTTCACAAAGTGTGTATTTACCTGGTTTTTATAATTGATAAACTGGTAGTTACTCTCAAAAGGTTAATTGAATATAAATACCAACTTACAATTACTTACAGTGATGATAACACTTGGGAACCTGAAGACAACCTTGACTGTCCTGAACTGATATCAGCGTATGAAGAGGCTCGCCTGAAGAGGGAACGCGAGGCTGCACCAATTACAGAGGTGACAGATGACACTTACGGCCGCAAACGACCAAAACGCGGAGATAAGAAGAAGAAGGAGGTATAGAAATTAAGTTAATTAGGGCCTGTTTCACCACTTTCTGATAAAGTGCCAAATAGGCTATTCACAACTTTTTGACAGATTCTCCATACTTGATCTGTCAAGTTAAGTAGTGAATAGCCTATTCGGCGCTTATCAGGGAGTGGTGAGACAGGCCCTTAGTCTTTGGAAAGATTTCCTTTGTTGTTTCTGTTATTAGTCAAGTGGGCAATTTGGTTAAGACAATAGGAATATAAAAAGTCCCTTATGAAGACAATAAAGGCCGTTACAGACTTAGCTATAATATTATATATTAATATGTTTATAGCTAGGTATATTACTATATATTTTCTATACAATTTTCGCGTGACCACACACTCAGCTATAATATATATTTCTGGTCTCAGTGTTTAGTACGGTATATTAATATATATTATAGCTAAGTCTGTGACGGCTTTCACAGATATAAGATGCAGTATTAGAAAATTAATTATTAATTTTGATAAAATGTTACATTCTTTCCCTTTGTTCTTTCCTTAAAAAATAAAACTTATTCGGAATTCTTTGATCATCTTAAAATATGTTACTATAGAGTACTGTGTTTTATTATCGTAGAGTTTTTAATTTATTCACAATATAGCATTTAAAGGATACTAAAATAAAATTGCAGACTATACAAGAAGTGGAGAAGCCCAGAGGTCTGTCGCGAGGTCTGCCACCAGAGAAGATTCTGGCCGGTCAACTGTACCATGGAACCCTGTACTTCCTGGTTAAATGGTTAGTATGTAACTTACGAATAATAAAAACTTAAAGTGAGTTGCACCAACCTACTTTAACTATAACTATAACTTTAACCATAACAAAAAGTCAAATGAACTGTCAAATCCCTAGTAAAAGTCCATTATGGACGCCATATTTGACGATAACCTTAACTTTAACTACGCCTCTGGTGCAACTCACCCTAAGGAAATGTAACTCCCATTATTCAACCGTTTTGAATTTGGTCCCTTTTTGCACACAATATATATTATGACAATAGCTATAAAACACTAACACTTAAATTTATGAACTTGACTATAAGTGCCACTTCTATAATTACACAAAATTTTTGCATGTCTCTTTTTGCATAAAGTATGCATGTATTCGGTACTCATTTTGTAGTTTGCGGAATAAATTTTTTTAACACGGTTACTCTTCCTTAATTTTTATTATTCGTAGTACACATAACATATTTTTTAAGCTATTACATAGCTTTTATTGCGGCTGGTTTCGAGCGGTGCGACCGAATCAAGAAATTCCGTAACCAAAAACACATAACATGTGTCTAAAGTTGAAAACGATCAAAACGCTCAAAATGCCTCCTTTTTGAGCGTTTTGGTCGTTTTTAACATCAAATGGAACGTGTGGATAGAGTTAAGTTCCACCAGAGGGTGGAAACGTAGCCTTAGTGTGGTTGCACCAGTATTTTAAGCGTTAAATGAACTGATTTCAGGCAAAACTGCAACGAAATGGATGTGGTCCCCGGCCATGATCTAGGCCAGGCATTCCCGGACTTTGTGATCAACTACTACGAGAGATGTGCCCCATTCAGTGTGAGACACAGCATGGGAAGAGTGCCTAGGGTGGCCCCAGAAGTAAGTTCACTTTTATTAACCTAACTATAAAGGACAAAATATTATGAAGGCTTGATTTTGGCACTACCATGTGCTATAAAAAAAATATTCACAGATGGATATCAATATGATAATTATTGTCAAGTAGAAGCCACTGATCATGAGCAATAATATGAAGTTGCATAAAATATTCTAACCAGTAAGTAGGTAACTATAATATTATGCAGTCATGTTATAGTCTTCATATTAATTATTATTAAAAGTCTTATGTGTAATACCTCGATCATGGGAATCATGGACACAAGAAATATTCAATTGTTATGCAGCACCCGGGTGCCCCTTGGGAGTTCATGGGTTAATAATAGCCGATAATTAAAAAATAAAATATAAAGGATATATTTATTTATTTTTAGCATACGTTCTGTTAATTGCTGTCAGTCAGATAGTATGGAGGCAGGGAAACAAAGTAAATGAAAATATGATCGCATGATGATAGTATATTATAGTCAAATACTGGAAGAGATTGCTTACTAGTTATTAGCAATAAGTTCGCCTTTTGTGCATCATTGTTCATGTTGTTTCATGTAAAATTGTTTTTATTTTGTATTTTTTTTTTTTGGTGTGCAATAAAGTGTTTTTGTATTGTATTATATTTTCTGAAAGTACAAACTATATGATAAGTGACGAATAGGCAATCCACCAATTAACTTGACAGATCAAGTATGAAGAATCTGTCAAAAAAGTTGTGAATAACCTATTAGGCGCTTTATCAGAAACTGGTGAAACATTCCCTAATAACTAAAGTATTATTATTAAAAAATATTTCAGATTGAGCCGCAGCAGCCAGAGACAGCCTCCATGGACGTTACAGAGAACAACACTAGCTTGCCAATGTTGCCAGTAATGGACGGTAAATATGCATGCTGATATTAAGTATAGGGTGCAATTAATGTAATTATTAAACCATCCTGCCAAATTTTGATATATTGATCCTTGTTAAAAATAAAAATACACGTATTTTTTCTTTTCTAATCACTCAGTATTAAAATGTTGAGAAATAGCTTCCAAAAGTTATCCTAAAAAACACTACAATTAATGGACACTACGCGTCGCCCGCGCGTGACGTGACCCCGCGCGCGCGCCTCCCCCTGCATCACCCCCGATCATGCCCCCACCACCAAGTGGCCGTTCTGCAAAGATTTTAAATGGGATAAAATGTGTCATTAAAAAAATAATAACACCCAATTTTTTTGGTTAAATGGACTCTTCTAATGATACCTAAGCCCTGGAAAAAATTTGGCAGGAAGGTTTAATTGCACCCTGTATAAATGCAAATGTGTGACAGATAAACAGTTCTTGATCGCGAAAAATTGATCCTTTATTCGAAAAATATGTACTCGAACCCTTATAAAAATGGTGTTTATAGACCAACTTGTGATTTTTTTTCCGCCTCCGTGGTCCAGTGACTAATGCGGGGCTTACACGGGTGACTATAGCCGCACGATTTACGGCGTACGGCGAAAATCGACTGTCTAAATGGCAATTCGGCATGCGGCGTATTGCCATTTAGACAGTCGCTTCTCTCCTTGCGGCGTAAATCGTGCGACTATAGTCACCCGTGTAAACCCCGCATTAGGTCTTAGAGCGTGGCTCTTGACTCGGAGGTCGCGGGTTCGATTCCTGCGTTGGAAACGTGTTATTTCCAAGTTTGGTTAGGACAATGCAGGCTGATCACCTGATTGTCTGACAAGTAAGATGATCCATGCATCGGATGGGCATGTAAAAAGTCGGTCCTGCGAGACTGGCGAGAGATCAGGCATCTCTCGCCAGTCGTGTCGGTCTGCCGTCCCACTGGGTTATGAGAGTAAAAGGAATACCGAATAGAGAGTGCTCTTGTGTACTGCGTACACACTTGGGCACTATAAAATTACTCCTGCGTATCTGGCCTGGTTTCATTGAAAACCGGTGCGGGCGTTACTTTTATTTACGAAATTACTATAACTCATTAAAATGCATAGCAACGTCTCGCCACGTTGCAATTTAAATTTATTCTGAATCGTTGATTATCACGTTATCTCTCTCGTTATTCAATAGTGAGCAGGTTAATAATGATGATGAATAATTTCAGACGCCCCAGTTCCTGACATGGGCATGCCACAAGTGCCCGATCCTCAGCAGCTCGAGGTGCCAGTGAACTGAATCTAGAATTGGAGCCAATTAGTACTTAGTTACAACTCTATGCGGCATTTGACCAAATGAGAATTATTTTTATTTTTCTACACTACGTCTACGTGACATTTAAATGGTTGTTTTCCCGTAGTAAAATGATTCTATCATAGTAGTACAATAGATTTGTAAAGTTTTTTTATTCAAATCAAATAAAATTCGGCCGGGTCATTGCCGCTCGCGCCTATCGGCATAGAGTTGCCACGTAAGTACGTCATACAAAATATTTTTTTATTTTCAAAAAATAACTTGCATGATTCGATAGCTGTACTATACTATAACTATAGGTCAATCGTTCTGCTGCGGGAAAACAACCACTAAAATGTCGCGTTGTATGGTGTAATTCTATCGAAAGTGCTACCTTAGCTTTAGTCAGCTGAGATATTGTGTGAATATGGCAACCAATGTGTCATAAATGATGTAATTCTTATTTGGTCGATTGCAACCTAATTAAAAGTTTAGACCGAATCAAATTATATTTAAAGTTACATAATATTTGGTATTTCGTTTTGATGATGTCTGATTTATTGAAAAGAGTGACTGATTATGTGAAAATGCAGTATGGTTTAAGTAGTAATTCTAATTCTAATTTCTAGATGGCGCTTTTAGACGCTGCACTGATCTATGAATTATAAATCAAAATGCTTACGAGCACATAGGCGCACATGTAAACATCTAATTTTGGAATATAACTACAAGTTACATATGTATAATCAAATTCACGAGTCACAAACTTTATATACATTTGGTATGCAGGATTTAAAAAAAACAAAGTGATATTAATTTAGATATTAAGCTACTTTCAGAATAAAATAGAATTTATTCTGAAAGTAGCAGTGTTTAAAGAGAAACGAGAAACTTTTTAAAATTTTTGTGTGCACAAAGTCATGTCCACAGGTATAACAAAAAGTTGTCCTGTATATAAGGGGCACATCACACATCCTAAAGTATTAACAGTTTATTTTGTTATATTCCGTTGTAAACAAATTTTTATATCATGTAATTTTTTTAGACACGTTTCGTGATTCTGCTACCCAAAAACTCAAAACACTAAAAATTAACCACCCTTTGGCGCGTCTCCATCTGAGATCTGCTTGCGCTAAAGTTAAACATGGTCAATATAACATTATGTTTTATTGAATGTTACGTTAGCTCTCTCTTTCTTCATATTAAGAAAAGAGAAAGCAACATAATATTTTGTCAAACAAACAGCAATGACCCAGATTGGTACGGGCGAGCTTGAACAAACCTAATACAATGTGTTATATTAGGTATTGGCAGTTGAAGATATAGATTTGGAACACAAAAGTAATAAAATAATATTTAAGTTCAATTAAGAAACAATAGTTTGTAACATTGACTTTGTACAACATTTGTTTATATTATTTGAAAAAATATAGATTATAAAGGAAATGTTTTTTTTTGTTTCCATCAAGGATATTTCAAAATGATAGGAATAAAACACACGAATCAATAAATACAATTTATTAATTGCATCTTAAACTAGTGGTCCCTGTATAAAAGTTTAAAAAATCTTAAAATTAATAACTAATAAATGCTTTGGCATTACATATGAGGTTCGTAATAAGAGTCGTCGGGTAAAATCAAGATTCAAAGAGTACAGTCAAGACAATATCACAGTAGATATATTCCAGAGAGTATAGTCAAGATAACAGTACAATCAAGATGTAAAGAATACCTGAGATCCAGTGAGTAGAAACGAGAATCTCAAATGTAGTAAGTACACAACAATACAATTAACATCAAAAGAGTACAGTCAAGATAATGATTAAGAATACAATCAAGATTAAGGGCTCCCACACATAACCGCGAATTCGCATCGCATCGCAAATATCAGCGACAAAATTCATAATAAAAATGAATTTGCAGTTTTATGTGGGAGCCCTAAAATAGAAGCGAGATTCTCAAATCTAGTGAGTACAAAAGAATACAGTCAGGACTAGAAGTATACAATCAAGATCCAAAGAATACCTTCAAGATGTACATAATTCATTAAGGGCCCGGGTTACCCTCGAAATTTTCATACATTCTTAATACCAAAATCATTTTCTCATGCGAAAATATTTAACATGTTTGAGTTATTTTTCAGCTTAAGATAGTAATTACCTAGGGTCCTGAACAAATTTTTTTCACAAAATATTTAAATACTAAAAAAAAAATTTTTGTGTTTAAATATTTTTTAGTAAATTTACTACTAAATATTTAAACACCAAAAAATAGACAAAAACACTAAAAAATATATAAATAAATAGTAAATTTACTACAAAATATTTAAATAATAAAAAATATTTTTTAAAGTTTAAATATTTTGTAGTAAATTTACTATTTATTAATATATTTTTTAGTGTTTTTGTCTATTTTTTGGTGTTTAAATATTTAGTAGTAAATTTAGTAAAAATATATTTAAACACAAAAATTTTTTTTAGTATTTAAATATTTTGTAAAAAAAATTTGTTCAGGACCCTAGGTAATTACTATCTTAAGCTGAAAAATAACTCAAACATGTTAAATATTTTCGCATGAGAAAATGATTTTGGTATTAAGAATGTATGAAAATTTCGAGGGTAACCCGGGCCCTTAAGCGCCAAAGCTAAAACACGGACGGATGCGAGCGCGGGCGCATGCGCCGGAAGACCGCCGCGGGCGATCGGGCACCCGTCGCGTGCGCCCATTTCGTTTAGCGCTGCTAGTATATTTTTATGTCGAGCGTGTATTGCGTTAAGTAGATTACCATGGATTATTTACTAATTTTTTATTTGGCAAAAAGACGTCAACGGAAACAACGTCAATTGCGAAAAGCGTGCGCCCGCGTCCGCGCTCCGTCGCACGCGCCTGCTATAAAGTATTTTTTATTTTACACACGCGAGCGTGCGCCCGCGCGAGTTTTAGCGTTGACCCTAACTAGATCCATCAAGCCGATAAATCACTTATTATTTCAAATTAAGCAAGTGCACAAGAATACAATCAAGATCCAAAGAATACAATCAAGATCCAAAGAATACAGTCAAGAATCAAGATCCATAAAGGCACAGTTTTTCGTTTATAGTTTGTTGAGGAAAGGTGAGATGGAGGCGAAGTCTTCGCATTCAGGAATCAGCTTGCCTTTGTACTTGATGCAGGATTCCGCACATAGTGGTCCTTCGAACCACGCGCCCAGCATCTTCTTGCATTGCGCGCAGTTCTCGATGCATAATTCCAGTGGGTCGTAGCCCATGGCTATAAAAATAGGATTATTAGCATAATATTTGGATTTTGGACTGAAAGTTGTAGTAAAAATAGCAAGCGAGTAGGTTAGAAGTTACTTTGAAGTGTTATTAACAGTAAATCTGTTCTGTGGTTATTAACTTATTATGAATGAGCTTAGGTAAATTTATTTCTTGAGTATAAAGTTACTGTTTTTTGTAAGTTTTAAAAACAGAGTTTTTGATGCTATAAAGTCCAGTTATTTTACTCCTTATTTTGTTTCTGTCCTGTCTCATAATCTCATGATGCGCTATAACGTATGTGAGTTAGACACCGGGATATTATCGAGGAACGAAACAAATAAAGCAATGACAAGATTTGAGGTCGTTATTAAAATAAACAAATTCAATAATTTTTCAATGTAAGCGTTAAGTAAAAGCACACTACAAAAGTTCGTTCGTGGTACCTCCGCTCGAGTTGATGATTGTTTTCTCTCCAAGGTCGAGAGAAAACAATCATCAAATTTCTCTGAACTAAAGAAGTTCAAAAGGATTGCCGAAATTATTGGACCTATAAAAGCCTTTAGACCCCAATATTCTAAGAGTGAATGTCAACTATTCGAAGCAAGAAATAGGCACTTAATGCACAAAGGACGGGTCTTCCGGACCCTCTAACGACATATTTCAGAGTTCCTCCGCATCAATCATAGTAAGTGGACAACGCTGACTTGTAGGATATTAATGGCTTAGCAAAAAGTTGCAATTATTGGTTTTGATGTGGTTTACTTTGGCGGTGAAGGATGTGTTGACAGATTTTTTAACTGAGTGCGATTCATATTATCTCAGTAGTTTAGGCGTGAGCTTAGGCCTCTAGGAGTTATTTTAATAGCTCAAAATTAAAATAATACAAATACAAATACTTTATTTAACGTAAATAAGTAATTTACAATTTTGATTTAATTTACAATAAATCTTATTTGGCTCATTTTAAATCAATAGTAAAATGAGTTGGCAGTTTATTTTGATATCACATCTATAATTTAAGAAATATGAATTTTAACTTTTTGAATTTTTCGCTACAATTAAATTATGTACACCAACGGAAAAATGTTCTTTAAAAGTTTTCATCTTTTTTATATTAATAATAATTATTTTCAGGTAAGGACCATGTAAGGATTCATGTTATATGCACGAATCGCCATTTTCTGTCGAAGGTCGCGATGATGATGATCATTTGGGGTCAAGTGTAAGCGGTTGCGTAACTCGAAAGCCAACCGGCTAATTCGTTAACGGGGTCATTGCCTCGCGTGTTGCGAATGTTCTTAGAACAGGGGTTGGGAGGTCGACCTGTTGAGGTGTGACTTGTATGTTCGGAGTTGGTGTAAACAAACGAATATCAGGCATCTATAGTCTATATTTATTAGTTATTACTTATATATGAATGTCAGTGTGTCTGTCGGTCTGTAAGTATACTATTATTGTAATTTGAAAGTGTTTTGCAGTCTGTCCGTTAGATCTTCACGCGTAAACGGGTAGACTGAGATGAATATAGTGAATAAGTATCTAGCTTTATTATATTATGTTCGTTATTAGTGTATCATTAAAGTGCTAGTTTTAGTACTTAATAATGTATGTATGTGAGTCTATAGGGCATATAAAATATGGGCCAAGATGCCTGATTCAAATAAATAAAAATGAAAAAAATTAAAGTCCAGCCACGAAGCACGTAGATTTTTGTGAAAAGGTTCACACAGATAATGAATAGTAGCGCGAAAATAATATATTTATTTGTAGTTGAATGAAACGAGACGTAACAATAATTAAGTACAATAATATTATAAGTCAATGTACGAAAATCTGCGTGACCCACGAGTCACGACGGTTCTGATCCAAATCTGGGTTAAAGTTAACCCTAGGTTACAAATTATTATCTTTCTCTATCTTCGTAATTATTGTGAAAGAAATAACTGACATGTTAATATTCATCCCAGGGTTTAATTGAACCCAGATTTTTGCAAGTGAGCCGATGTATGGGTACTTTTATGCTTTGATCTTTTATGCATCGGCGTGGTACTTTTATGGTCATTTAATCCGCTTACCAAAAATTGCACAAAAGCAAACACATAAAGCCGTTAAAGTTAGATATGAACTAAAAGTATTTTCAATTAGTGAAAAAATGTAGATTGTGTTAAGTTCACCGAGTTAGTTCCTTCCCAAGAATCTTGGACAATTTACACACAAAGCCCGCCGGAGGAAGAATTCTACAAAGCAATTGCTATGATACTGCTCGATGCTTATTGGAACTTATTAAAGTTCATTTTTACGATAAATAAGCGGTAAGTATTTAACAAAAAATAGACAAAAATCGCTTATTATATTAATTATCTTTTTAAACATTGATCAATCTATGAATAGTTTCGACGATCTGTTTGTACAGTAAGAAGCAAAACGAAGAATTTGTATGTTCAAGTTTATCTCAGGAACTACTTGTTAGTATTCAAAACTTGAATAAGTGTTAGATAAGCTATTTATCACAGAAGGTACTATTTCCAAAATTACAAAATTTTTATCACTTGAAGTTGATTTCTGATGAGTAAACTCAAGAAATCGATATTTTCTTTTATCGTAGCTGAAGTTTTGTCATTTAATACAGAATTTAAGTGATCGTAGCGTAGCTGAATGAAATTCATTCCCCTCTCTGTAGTAAATCACCCAAAACCGTCGATTAGTGGAAGAAAATAACAAAATCATTACAATGCCTTAGGTTCCGTGGTTGTTTACCGATAGCGGGGTTGGCGCGCGCGCCGCTCAGCAGCACTACGGCCAGCAGGACGAACACGGCGAATTTGGCGGCCATTTTCTTGTCTGGAAAATAGGAACCGTTAAAGAAACAGAGTAGGTAAGCCTTGGTTTTATTTTGGAAATAGTTTCGCCATGATACTCATTTTCAAATTGTCTTTTTTTCTCTGACCATAATAATATTATCTAATAAGTATGTGCGATAACTTAAAAAAATAGAAGAAATGTAGAGATTGCGGGCCTTCTCTGTTTTTCTAAGTTTTCAGTCTACATGATTTTTCCACTATTTTTTTTCACAAAACGTGAGTACCGTAAGTATTTCGTTTTGTTTACTTAAAGTAAAGGTTGAGTTATAGTTATTAGTAGGTAAATTTTTTTCTCATATTGTGATATTTTTCTCGTTTATTGAAAAATTCGTCATGTCTTTGTTTTGTTTATGTTTATATAAACAAAAATAACAAAAAAATTTACGAGACTTATTTAAAAAAATACATGTAAGTAATATTTTTTTCTAGCTAGTAACAGTATAAAAAATCGCCATACCTTTATTAAATCGGCACATACCGGGAACATTATAACGAGTATCAACAGGCAGTTCTCGCACAAGACATTTCTTACACACAGTCAGACGCAACTGCGAAAAAATCTAGACAACACTTCCTACTTTGGTACTTCCTGAATGCGTTCAGTCACTAGTTCAGTTCAGTTCAGTAACTCACCATAGACATAGATAAATTTTAGGATGGAGAGGTCTAACCGCGACCGTTGTTAAAAGTGGTTTAAATATGATTCACGCGCTGGTGGGGAGAATAAAATCCCAGGAAACGGATAAATGAAAGTCCAAAAATCTATTTCGAGGTGACATGTTACTATTACGAAATGTTGTTATTCAGAAAATTTGGGACATAATTTCCATAACGGGTAATAATTTGGGAGTTTTCTTTAATTGACGTTTTTTTATTTAGCAATTAATGGCATCCATAAAATATAAGATAGAAATATTGACTATAACAAAAAGAATATCCTTCTGGAGTGAAAAGTCTATACTAAAGTATACTAAAGTATATTTTGCAAAAGGACTTTACAGATAAAGTGTCCCAAAGAAAGTTATCCTTCAGGTAGAGTCTGGAATCTTAAGTCGTGTTGATAAAACAAAACACAACTAGAGTGCGTAAAAATCTTTAGAACAAACATAAGTATCTTAAAACCAATAAACCACGCCTACAAGTGATTATCTCAGGGAATCTAGGGCATGACATAATAATAGATTTGCTTTTCCTTCGGAGTTCAGGTAAATAGAGAAATTTTCCTTCCTGCCAGACACTTATAGGATCGAAATTTATAGTCCTGTTAGTGCCTCATAAAAATTACCTGGAGCGAAATAAAAAGTTTTCTGAAATATTTTAGAGCTCTTTTTCTCACACTTTTACGAAGCAAAACTAAGCATATGACGCCATAAAGTTTTTGCTTTGCTTAAGCAATAAGGCTAAACTCAAGCAAAAATTGCTTAAGCTATAAAGCGAATGGAATTTTTTTCCACTCGTTGCTTAATTCCAAACGTCAATAAATTTTAACTCGATAATTAAAACGGGTTCAAGAAAATATTTCCGGCTTAATAAAATATACGCAACGATTAGAAACATAGGAAATATTTCCAATATGACGCGATTAAACATAGTTTATGTTTGCAATACTACTGGCAGGCCTTGGAGTAGGTATTCTAGATGTCCCATTGTGTAGAAAAGTAGAACTAGGAAGATAAACATGGGAGTTAACTACTGCTTGAAACGCTACCTAAAAATTCTTAATCGAATATGACAGGCAGAACATGGGTTTAGCAGGAACAAATGAAAGCTGTGTATTCGTAACGTTATCTTTAGTTTTTCGATTTAAACTGAGTCAACGCTTACACATTTAATAACGTTACGAATACATTGCTGCCGAATTTCCTTACTAACCCTTCTAATTTATATGACGGACGCGCAAAAGTTGATGCAACTGCAGGAAAATCAGCTCAACAGCCTTTGAGGCCTTAGCTCCCAAACTATAATTCAAGTGTTTTGTCAATTCGTTTTTAATTTTTGCAACTTATTCTGCTATGGACCCTAGACTTAAAAAAAAACAATAAAAGAAGATAGGGTTGAGAATCACGGAGTCGAATAAAAAAAATTCAGAACAAAAAAAATGATTAAGTACATAATAAAACCTTGAAAATACCATTCAAGTTGGTAACTAAAAGATGCAATTGAAAATTTAAGAAAAGTCCTTTAATATGATCCTAATAAGTAAAAAACTAAATAATTAAACTAGATGACGCATGCAACTCCGTTGCGCTAGAATTCGTTTATCGCGCGGGAACCGTACATCTTTACTGGATAAAAAGTATTACTTATTATGTTCTTCCCCGGGACACAAAGTACCGCTGTACCGAATTTCAGTAAAATCGGTTCAACTGTTTGGGCGTGAAAAGGTAACAAACAAACGAACTTTCGCATTTATAACATTAGTAGTGGTAGTAATTATTGTTAGTATAATATGATCGTTAGTCAGGTCGTTAGTAAAAAGAATAACATGTAATTCAGCTTACCTGCGGGAGATTTTTATGTAAATCATCAGATCATAACATATAAGAGATCCAAGCATAACTTCCGTAAACATAGTTTGATAAGAGGTAATTCCCCGACCACAAAACATTCCATATTCAAAACACACGGAAACGATTCCAAGCTTTCCGTTCACAAAAAACTGATGAATAAAAAAAGAAAAAAACTGGTTCTCTCGCTCCATATTTAGGACAAAGGTGGTTTCGCTTCCGGCGGCTAAAAGCCAAGTGTAAATAACCTGCAACCACCTGAGGGCACAACCAGCGTGATTTAGGAAGCGAGCGTCAAAAATAAACAAATGCTTCCTTATAGGGTTGTTAGGTTGTTAGTATTGGACTAGTTTCCTTAGATCGTACTTTTATAGAACAAAAAAATATGGAAAAAGATTAAGACTCAGTGTCATCCCTATAAAATAAACGGTTCTTTCTTTGGAATGAAATGCCATTCCAAATTGTCCGTTACTGGCTGTTACTGCGGATTTTTGTTTTCGATTTAAGTTCTTAGATCCGAACTGAACAAAAATGTAGAGCGAAAACTGAACTAGGATAGAGATAAAGATGTCATCTTTATTATAAAAAGTTGTTTCTTTGGAATAGAATATTGTTTGCATTATCTTGGCTATACTCACAGACATATTATATAGCTATACTTAAAAACACATTTTGTCCACACCAGAGTCTTTAGATCTCTATATAGCGTTACTAGCGTTATTTCAAGCTGGTATGTGTAATGTAAGGCTTATGGTGTATTTTCGGATGAGCTGACTTGCCGCCTGCGAATTTTGGTACTCTACTTTTCTAAAGTAGAGAATCCCAAAAGTCCATGCAGCCATTTTTAGAAGTTATTGAGAAAATTCTTAACAATGTTGTGTAATAATTTTAAACTAAGGAAGTGTTAATGAACGTTTTAAATGAAAATATTACGCGCTCAAAGCAATAGATATTAATATGTTATGGTGTGCGCAGTGTGTAAATCTATTTTTATACTTACTGGTTTTGCTAATCGCAACAACTGTATAGGAATGTAACCATATTCACATCAATATGGTAAAAGCGCATTTTTACTCGGCAACGGTATGTAAGGTTATGCATAAATAAATAAATTAACCAGAAAACTAAATTATTCAGTTAAATAATTACTAAATTTAAAACCATAAACTTAAATTAAGTTTTAACATTTAAACTATTCAAATTTTAAAATTTTAATTTAACAAGATTTTAATTAAATACTCTAAAGTCTATAAACTTAACAAAAACAAAAAATTAAATAGTCAAAGAAACTTACGAGGGGCTTATAAATGGAATTGGAAAATTGGAAATTGGATGGGAGGCAATTTTAGTGAGATGAAAAGAATTTGACCGAATTTGTTTCGTTTTCAAATCAAAAACTATTTTTTAACTCTACAAACGCGAAAAATAGTCATGATATGTTTTATGGGAGAAGTAACTTCAACTTTAATGCAAAACTTCGTTCTTAGGTCGAGTATGCAGCCTTAGTTTCAAATGCAAGCCTTTGCATAGTTCGCTGATAATTCATTTTATTAGCGATTCATTGCTGAGTCGACAAAATTTAAATTATTAGCGTCATTAGAGTGTTGTACTTCAGATTTAAATCTCGATTTTGTGGATTTGACAAGCAATAACGGTTTGATGTCCACAAGCGCCTTGCACAGTGCTTGTTAGTTTTTTTCAGGGCGAGCGAAGTGAGCCCTAGTAGATACTTATAATATATCCCACAACCTGAGCACTTTTGGTACAATTTACGGAAAAACTATCACGCCTATAATTATTGTTGTGCTCATAGTAATTTATATTTTTATTGTGCTATCATCGGTCAGTCAAGGTTTGTTTACTATTAAAAATAAAAAAAACTGCTTTAAAGATTATTACCACGCAGAAAAACGAAGCTAGCACTCACAAAGCTCAGCTTTTAGCTTGTTTAAGTCACCGTAAGATTGTAAATACCATTAGATTATAATCTATCTCGCGAGATTGTGAACGGTCTAAAGATTGTGAACCGCAACATACTGCTTACAATTTAACGTATTATTATTCAGTAGATTGTAATCTATCGAAGTGAAACCGTCAAATTGTGAAACGGAACGCACCTCGGGCGCTGATTGGTTGAACGGTATATGCCCCGTGCCGCCTTACTCGTTTGTTATTAAATGTCCAATGACATTTCCCATTAAATGACCAATCAGGGACAGCCTTCGGACAGTTGAGTATTTGACAATTTTAAGATTGTGATTTGACGTTAAATTGTAAGCAGTATGTTGCGGTTCACAATCCTTCGACCGTTCACAATCTCGCGAGATAAATTATAATCTAATGGTATTTACAATCTTTCGGTGACATATATATGCCTATAGTGCAAAATCTGTACCAGGCCTTTTTGTGCCAATACAGTTTTTCTCGTGCACTCTGGTCAGACAATGACATCACTGTCTGGAAGATCAGGTCCGACCTGTTCTATGCCCTGCGCGATCTGCCGGAATCGACCGAGATTGATTCGACTTCCGCATATGAAATCACGAGACAATTTGGTGTAAACTCATTGTGACGCACGTGTCATGAATAAATTATTACTAGCTATTTGACCGAGCTTTGCCCGGTATTCGATAAAACACGAATAAAACGACATTTTCTAAAAATGATTCCTAGCTAGATCGATTGATTGCCCCCGAAACCCCCTACATACTAAATTTCATGAAAATCGTTGGAACCGATTCCGAGATTCCAATTATATATATATATACATATATATACATATATACAAGAATTGCTCGTTTAAAGATTTATGATAAGAATCACTAGATGACGCCGGCATCTCGTTGCACCAAAATTCGTTTATCCCGCGGGAACCGTACCGTGATAAAAATTATCCTATGTCCTTTCCCGGGACGCAAAGAATTTCCAAACCAAATTTCAGTAAAATTGGTTCAGCGGTTTGGGCCTGAAAAGGTAGCAGACAAACAGACAGACACACTTTCGCATAAAAAAGAAAGAGCTGATGATGATGAATAGAGACTCTCGATCATGTAAACTTTCAAGTAAAAGAAATTAGATCAAAATTGGTTCATCTCTTTGAGAGCTTCGATGCCTCAGACAAACACATTATACGGTGTAACAAAACTAAGAGATACAACTTTAGGGTCTGTATGGGTCCCCTACATAGAGTTCGCTGTGAAAGTAGCAGTGCTGAAAGAGTCTTTTCTTTTACTTTTTTTATTAGCTTCACCTGTATATTTGTTTGTAACATGTTGTAACCGACTTCTTTGGGCGCGATTTTGACCCACTTTAAACGGCCAGATTTCGTTCAAACTACTAGATTTATCGAGGACCGATGACAATACACTAATTTGATATAATTATTCCATTTTTCAATTTGTTTGTTTGTTTGTAACCCTTTATATAAAAAGCGTGTTTTTAGTTTTTTTAACTATTACTTATTATATAGAAAAATCCATGACGCTGTGAAGCTTGGTCATTCAAATCACGAAAAAATTTGCTCTTTCAGCCCTGCCACTTTCACTGTGAACTCTATATAGGGGGGACCCAATCCCATACACATCCTAAAGTTTTATCACTTAGTTTTGTTACGCCTTGTATAAAGTAATGTGTTTGTCGGAAGAGTCGAAGCTCTCAAACAGATGAATCAATTTTGATCTAATTTCTTTCAGCGCAAGAAGAATGCTTTTTTGTTTACTACAGAAGGAGATTATATTTCATCCAAAATGGGCCTAAAATCTAAAAAAAAATTGTAAAAAAAATAATATTACATGTAGCGAAATGAATAACATACATAGACCTAACAGAGAACAAGTATATACTCGTATAATATGATATTACTAATTAATATTATTCATCTTTTTCTTACCAATTTCTTGAGTTCTTCTGTTGTGATGATGAGCTGGATGTGGAATGTGATAGACTCGAGGATGGATGGCTTTTTATACCAAAAGCATTACATTTGACTAACAAACCGTGTCTGAAAACAGCAGGCCTCATATTGGACAATCCAATTTGTCTAATGGATGGAGGTTATTATCCCGTATTCGTTTCTTGGAGAAATAATAATAATTAATAAATAAAAATGTCTTTATAACGTTTTTACTTTTTACCACTATAAGTGCTGGATACCATCTTATCTGATCCACAGACCACAACTTATCTGACAGATAGAGGGGCTGTTTCACCACTTCGTCCGCTCCGATTCTGATGCAGTGAACGCGCATCATAACTCATAAGCCGCGACTTGATTCATATAAAATATTTTTTTCGAGTAACAAATCAATAAAAGTACCTAGATTTTAGGTTGGACTTTAAATAAAAGTACTTACCTAGATTTTAGGTAGGACTTTATATATTAATCTAGGCATAGTTCTAAAACAAATTGTGTTTTAACTTACCTATGTAGGTATGTATTATCTTGTTCATAGGTAGTAAACTTAAATTATTGTACAATAACAAAATTTTATATTCTACTAGCAGTTTTCATGAGTTTCCTATGCATTTCCCAGTTTCCAATGTTCGTTACATCCCATCGGACATATAAAAGTACAACCAACAAACTGAATGTTATGTAAAAGCTTCATTGTAGCGCCGTGATTCTACTAAATATTTTTATTAACACCGTAAAGAAACTTTTTTATTACAAAATGTATTATATAGTAATGCAACTTTACGACGGGTATCTACGACCGAGTCCCAAAATTATATCATAAAATAAAATTGTACCAAAGTTTTTTGTTTTTCCGCACTTTCATTTCTGTCATCTTCATAAAATAGTATGGCCGCCTAAAGTTATTGAAAACATAAATATGATCTTTGTTGTTCATTCCTATATATATATATATATATAACTTTTTTGGATGTTAATTTAATTTAATTGCGATGCAGAACCTGCCACCTGGTGAATAGCCTTAAATTCGACTAGATGACTAGATAATAGCTGTAAGTACATTTTTCCGGGATAAAATTATCCTGCGGGACACAAAGTATCTTCGTACCAAATTTCAGCAAAATCAGTTTAGCGGTTTGGGAATTGGGCGTGAAGGTCAGAGACACTTTCGCATTTATAATATTAGTTAATTAGTATGAATACTGCTTAACTTCGTTTCTTACAGTCACTTACAGTCGTTTCTGGGTTTCTGGTTAAAACCCATTTACTGGGAAAATAGTTAACCAAGAATCATATTTTGATTCCTGACTCCTGAGTAACAATATTTCGAGTTACAAAGGAATATACTTATTATAATTTTTAATTATTCTTTATATTACATGCTCAACTCCATCATTAAATATTTCACTTTAAATTAACTTTCAACTTAAAGTATTAGGTAAAGTTGAAATTAATTTATGTTCAAAGTTTTAAATGGTAAAATAATTAAATGTAAGTGACATTAAGATAATAAATCTTAGGAGAAGAAAATTCGCAATTTTCCAGCCTGAAAGAAAATGTCTTTATAATTTATGTTTACTTAGTTTAATAATAATTGCGTGCAAGATAGTTTGAATTCGAGCCAAATGACAATCGTTTTTAATTTTTTACCAAATTCGGACAAACTTTCTGAGATCGGAAAGCCGCCTTTAGACTCTCTTTCTAAAATCGGTAAAAGACCCCACTTTTTATTTAACCTTTTTTTTAAATAAGCTACGCGCACATTATGACGCGTACTTACAACATGGTACGCAGCACTTTCCATACATTTTTATTACCCCGCTGCGTCCCGCGCACCATTAAAAGTAGTTTGTCGTCTATTTAAAAAAATCATTAATAACCATAATAAACTACAGAGGGCACTAATAGCTAACACAGAATATTTTAGAGCCAAAAATAGTCGAGCAAAAATAAAATATCTCGCATTTTTATGACAGGATCATTGTGGATGTATAAATTTTGATGGTTTAAGACTTTTAAGAAGATGAGATATTTCAGTTGCAAAGCATTTAATATTTTTATGGCTTGTTTAACAACTTGAAGAATGGTGCAGCTTGTAAAGTTTTATGCGGCAGTTTATTTTCATCTTTTATTTGTAGCAGAATAAGATGTATATAATACACTTAAAAGGACGTGGGAATCTTCATCCATACTTCCACACTGTCTGTCTGCCTGTTACCTCTTCACGCCCAAGCCGCTAAACCGATTATTCTGAAATTCTTTGGTATGGACAAACTTTAAGTCCCTGGAGAGGGCATAGTATACGTCTTTGTATCCCGGAAAAACGTACGGTTCCCGCGCGATAAGCAAACTTTGGCGCAACAGAGTTGCGGGCGTCATATAGTAGCTATGTAATAAATAATATACAAAATATGCTGCCATTAAAATTTATTCTCAAAATCAACCAACATAAAAAATCTCAAAGTCCCACCAAACACCCCCCAAACTCCTCACATGTCAACCTTCGGCACCTCATCCTCCACCTTCGCTAACACCAGATTCCTGTCGGTACCCTGCGGCCGCTTCGTCTCTAACGCACTCCTCATCTCTAGAGCTCGTGTGTCCGTGTCCAGGGACTGCTCCTTGTCTTGCAGATCGATGGCTATCTTGATGGAAGCAGCCTCAAGAGCATTGTAGGTGGCCCTGGGATGGAAATAACAAAACTTAAAAAGATAAAACCGACTTCAAAATTATAAGTAATTGATATTTAAGAATCCCTATCTCAAAAACTACTGAACCGATTTTGATAAAACTTATAGCATTCCCAATAGTTGAACAATACCTAGTACAACAAACAAATAATCATTTAAATCGGACTTGTAATTCCGGAGATATGCGAACACAATCTTAAACACATATACGTATACATACATACATAGTAAATATACATACACTTTTCAAATTTGGCACGTGTTTGGCACATTTGTTCAGACGCTGATTTTATAGACTAACGTATACGAAAACTGGGCAGTTCTGAAAATATTACATACATAACGGGTCGAATTGATAACCTCATTTTTTGGAGTCGGTTAATAAACAGATGAAAATGGAAACCTGTAAATCTTATATTTCTTTTTAGATATTGTCCACAACTTAGCTTAACTCGTGGGATACGCAAAGTTTCCTGGGATAAAAAGAATCCTATGTAAATTTTAAAGGGACTGTGATTCTCGGGATAGTTCCCGGGAATCGCAGTCCCTTTAAAATTTAATCAAAATCAGTTCAACGGTTGAAGTTAAGAGATAACAAACAGACAGACAGACTTTCGTATTTATGATATTAGAATGTGGGAACAGATTACTGAGATTTTTTTACGAAAAATTTAAAAATAGAGTCACATATTATGTATGAATATGAATAAAATCCATATTGAACAAACAAAGATCATAAAATGCTTCGGGGAAATAGAGCGAGCGGAGATAATTTTCCTCTTTTAATTAAAAACTTTAAGCACACATAGATTTTCATTAAGCCTAGTAGATTTACTAATTGTAAGCGACCGCGTTCTTAGCAAATAAACTGCAACTCCTCTCGTGGAATTTCTGGATGGGCTCCAAAAACTACCGTCGATTTAGTCGATCTCGATTATTCGGACAATTTTAATTGGGATTCTATGAAGATGATGAAATTATCACTATGCATAACATCACTACGTTGTATTTAAGCAAAATCTTTGAAAATATGCAACGGAACGAACGGAATCCATAGGAAAACAAAATTTGCCGGGTCATCTAGAAGCATATTTTATCATAAAACAGTGCTGGAAGTTTGGGTAGTAAGTATAGAAACTATACCTACATTACAGTCCTTAGTCATAGATAATATTGGGATTTATACATACAATATAGGTAAAAAATTTGTTAGTTAATCTAGTTATTCTAGCTTGTTATTCCGGATGCTCAATGCTCATGAATCCGGATAACCGAGATCCGGAGCCGAAACTGTATTTGGAAATATTTTGGAGCCGGCATTTCAACACTAATATGATATGTTGTCGTCCGATGTGTAACGGAGGGGAAAGATTTGATCATACAATTACGTTGTCTACGTCAGAGAAATCCAGAATAATTGTCGAAAATATTTTTTTGTGAAAACCAAGGAACGAGAGTAGCAGATATTCAGCATAGAATTTGATATCCTAAAGCGAGCGGAGAGCCACATGAAGGAATAAATGATAGTGCTCTAAAAAATCACTCTAAACATGCAGTTAAAATTATTACTTGCGCCAATATTTGTTAATCACACGGGAACCGTAAATTTTTTTCGGGATAAAATGTAGCCTATAATCTATATCCTTTACCGTGACTCAAAGTATCTTCATACCAAATTTCAGCAATATCGGTTTAGTGGTTTGGACGTGAAGAGGTAACAGACACACTTGCACATTATAACATTAGTATGGATCTAGGCTTAGTATATTAACTCTTCCAATATAGCTGCAATACAGTACTCCCCCATTTCACACCAGCCTCTGATTAGACAGACGCAGTAAGCGGCAGCACGCCTATTGACTCTACCCCGATCAATTACGAGCCAACGGCTCTAATGTGTAAATTTATTGCTCCATGCCGCTATATACGGGAGTTCGGGTAACGTGACTTATCTTGTGACTAGCTGTCCCGGCAAACGTTGTTTTGCCATTTAAAGTATTTCTACTACATCAGTTGATACAAAATCCTACCCCCTCTTTTGTCCCCTAAGAGGGGGGGGGGGGATTTATCAACAGATGTTAAGTTGGAAAAGACAGTTAATAATAATCTGACCCCTCTTTCGTCCCCTTACAGGGGTGGGGGGGAAAATTTTTATACACCAGATGTTAAGTTGGAAGAAGACAAATACATCTGCGAAAACCGCATTCAAATCGGATCAGTAGTTTTCGTGTGATAGTGGAACAAACATACAGACAGACATACAGACAGACAGACAAAAAACTAACTACATTTTTGGCTTCTATAGCGATGTAGTGACACCCCCGCTTATTACTTTTTAAATATCTTTAATGTACACAATTTTCATTCCTACATTTTTATTATATGTATAGATGTCATAGAAGTGTTGTGGGGTTGCTATGGTGTTCCTACAACAAACTGCTGCTACTATTTTAAAAGTTTGCGAGGATGTATGTTTGTTGCTTTTTTGCGTAATTGAGTGCTGAACAAATTTTGATAGATATGGTTGTAGTTTAAGCTCTGGAATAACAACTTAGCCACTTTCTATTTGAAGATAAGAAATACTTGCAGTGAGAAACCGTATTAACTCGAGCGCCGTAGCGACCAAAACTATGTAGTATTGCATGCAAAAGATTTATTCATGTTTCTGAAAATAGCATTTTCCCCTAAAGTCCCCCTTAACTAAATAACTACTATTCCCGGATGTGACGACGACTTTGCCATTGTTAACGAAGGAATAAATGAGAACAATAAAATCGCTTTATGCGTATGGTGCTGTTTCAAATCACTGCTGCAGAATAAGTCCTAACTCAGCCACAATTTTTCCGTTTACGATAACAACTCTTTGAAGCACAAAGGGCGTTTGAAGTCTTTCGCCTCTACATTAAAATCGGTAACTTGTAAAGTCCAGCAGGAAATGAAACTGCTTTTGCAGATTTTATCGCGGTTTATTTTTATTTTAGTTCCCCGTTTCGTATACTTTACGGCAATCGTGGTCTAGGGAGTCTAAGTTTGTCGTACGCCAATTTAGTCCTCAGAATTTGTATTTTGTAGACATTCCCGTAATATTGCTGTAAAGTAATAAGCATGTCGCCTTATATTTATTTTTTAATAACATATTGCCATCAAAATCAAATTTTCGATACCTAAAATGCTATTTTTTCCATTTTTTACTATTTCAGATTAGGTATAAAATACACAATATAGGGGCCTAGAGGTAGCCTAAGCTCGTGTGACCATCACTCCGCTAGTGGAATTATTTGACAGTGATTATCATCATCATCATCATATCAGCCTATGTTCGTCCACTGCTGGACATAGGCCTCTCTCAATGAACGCCAAGATGACCGATCTCCTGCTACTCGCATCCAACATGGACCCGCGACTAAACGGAGATCGTCGTCCCACCTAGTTGGAGGTCGACCTACACCCCGTTTTCCCAGCCTTGGTCTCCATTCCAGAGTAAGTTTACTCCAGCGATCGTCTGTTGTTCGAGCTATGTGACCAGCCCAGTTCCACTTCAGCGTACTGATTCTCTGCACTATGTCGGTGACTTTAGTTCTTTGACGAATTGTTTCATTTCGAAGCTTATCCGCCAAAGAAACTCCGAGCATAGCGCGCTCCATAGCACGCTGAGCAACGGAAAACTTACGAGCTAGCCCTGCTGTGAAAGGCCAGGTTTCCGCCCCGTAGGTCATAACGGGAAGCACGCATTGATCGAAGACTTTCGTCTTCAAGCTCTGCGGAATTTGCGACGTGAGAATGTGGCTTAACTTCCTGAATGCTGCCCAACCCAACTGAATCCTCCTATCGGTTTCTCTCTCGAAGTTATGTCTACCTACCTGCAGTATGTGCCCCAAATAGACATATTCCGTTACGACTTCGAGAAAGGCACCGTTAACTACAACCGGTCTCGGGAGAACATGTTCGTTGAACATGACTTTCGTCTTGTCCAAGTTCATCCCGAGACCAATCCGCCGGGAAGATTCATTTAGGTCGTTCAACATTTCCTGCAAGTCCTCCAACGATTCTGCCAGTATGACGATATCGTCGGCGAAACGAAGGTGTGAGAGGTGCTTGCCGTTAACGTTTACGCCACGTCCTTTCCAGTTTAGGGTCTTGAAGGCGTCCTCTAACGCATTTGTGAACAGTTTCGGGGAAATAATATCCCCCTGTCTCACTCCTCGATGCAAATAGATTGGCCTTGTTGTGGCCCCCTGTACTCGGACGGACATAGACGCGGCATTATATAGACCTTTCAAAACTTCGACGTAACGCCAATCGACTTGACATCGTTGTAGGGCTTCCAGAACAGCCCAGGTCTCAACAGAGTCAAAAGCCTTCTCATAGTCCACAAAGGCAAGGCACAGTGGCTGTCTGTACTCGTGTGACTTTTGTACAACTTGCCTTAAGGTGTGAATGTGGTCTATGGTGCTAAAGCCTCTGCGAAACCCAGCCTGCTCCGGTGGCTGACATCCGTCAAGTTTATTGGATAGGCGATTCGTAATGATCCTGGAAAACAACTTATATATGTGGCTCAAAAGCGAGATGGGCCTATAATTCTTAAGAAGGGTGTTATCGCCCTTCTTAAAAAAGAGAACCACCTCGCTTTTAAGCCACTCTTCGGGGGAAACTCCCCGTTGAAGGACAAAATTAAAGACTTTACGAAGCTCCCTCAAGACGGGTTCGCCTCCCGCTCTGAGAAGTTCGATCGTAATTCCGTCCCTCCCCGGGGCCTTTCCTCCTTTAAGTTGTTTCAGAGCCAATTCGACTTCGCCTATACTGACGTCAGGAAGCTCGCCAGAAAGATGCCGGGTGAGTTTGGCACGCGGGTCGTCGTCACGAGGATCAGGTTGCGGAGCATGTGAGCATACAAGCGGCTATAGAAATCCTCGATCTCGGACAGAATCCCCTCCCGTGAGGAAACGATTTGGCCACAGGTATTCTTTACCTTCGTCAGATGACTCCTCCCGAGGCGCCTCACGAAAACTTTTGACCCCCTATTCCGCTCAATCGCTTCCGTGATTTCTAGCGTATTCGAGCGGCGAAGATCTCTACGTATAAGCTTCCGTATGCGCCTCGAGAGGAGTTTCACATCTGACGAGCCCGAGTCCGTGATTTCCCTTCGTTCCCTCATAAGTTTGAGGGTCTCATCCGAAAGTTTGGATTTCCTGCCCGCATGCTTAGACCTGCAAAACCTTTCACCTTCGACCCGTATGCTCTCCACAATTGCATTTAAAGCCTCGTCAACTTCCATTGTAGTTTCCGAGATGTTAAGAGCGTCGAACCTATTTTTCAGTTGTAACTGAAATTTCTGGGTATCAGCGACGGATTGTTGGAAGTTGGGTCGGAGAGTAGACTTCAGCATACGGGCTCTTTCGAGCTTGAAGCATACACTCAAGGATCCTCGCAGTAATCGGTGATCGCTACCGGTATTGAACCTATTGATCACGGAGACATCCCTAAATATATACTTCCGATCCGTAATGATGAAGTCTATCTCGTTCCTTACCACAGAGTCAGGACTTCGCCATGTCCACTTTCTTTGGGGCTTCTTTTTGAAGAAGGAATTCATCAAGAAGAGCCCCTCTTTTTCGAGAAAGTTGACCAGCATTTGTCCCCTGCGGTTTCGAATCCCAACACCGTGCTGTCCCAAGCAAGATTCGCCGCTAGCTCGTACTCCTACTTTGGAGTTAAAATCTCCCATGACAACGTTGAAGTGGGTCTTAGGGGTGGTATTTAAGACCTTGGAGATGTCTTCGTACATGGTCTCCACTTCGTCATCAGAATGTGTCGAGGTTGGTGCGTACACTTGTACTATCTTGAGAGAATACCTATCGGTGAGTCTCAAAACAAGGCACGCTACCCTCCCCGACACACTCGTGATCTCAACAACGTTGTCGACGAGAGATTTGTTGACGAGGAATCCCACGCCGCCACGGGATGTATGATCTCCCTCTCGGAAGTAGAAAAGGTGACCCGATGGCAAAGTTATGGTGTCCTCCCCTTGTCTTCGGACCTCGCACAACCCTAATACGTGCCAACGGATTTTTTCCAATTCTACCTCTAGTTCGACTAGGTGGTCTTCGAGTCTAAGCGTTCGTCCGTTGTACGTCGCCAGGTCCAGTTGGTGGTAGCGATCCGTAGCCCGGAGATTCTTAGCACCCCTCGCAGTGCCGTTACCATGGCCGCTACCGTGGCCAGGAATAGTACCGCTACCGGGAACTAGGGGCCATCTCTTTCTGGTGCGTTTCATAAGAGGCATTTGCTCATAATTGCCACGCGGAGCACGCGGATTGGCAATCTGACAGGGGCCAGTGAATCAAACCATCAATGCTGCAGCCCATTGATGGCCATGGATTTTTCCATTGACCCTATCGTCGATGGTTTTACCGCCATCTTTCGGTTGACTAACTGCGCTTGATGTCAGATCTATCCCACAATAATTAATGTGACATAGATCTACCATCAGGCGGGCGGTGGGGTCGTCACATCCCTACGCCTAAGACAGTGATTAATGATTATACAATATACATCCACTATTTCCGAACCTCATAATACCGAGCCATGTTGTGTTTACGCTAAACTAATATTATTACATACTTTATTAGTATGAACTAATATTATAAATGCGAATGTGTGTCTGTCTGTCTGTTGCCTCTTCACGCCCAAGCCGCTGAACCAATTTTGCTGAATTTTGGTATATACTTATTGTGAATCCCGGGAAAGGACATACGATACTTTTTATCCCAGAAAAAATGTACAGTTCCTAAAGTAATAAGTCTAGTTTAAAATAAGTAACTCTACACAACCTACTCAACAGTGGTGGGAATGTGTGGTGAGCCAAAGACCGTTTAAAAAAATAACCTTTTTTTTTGATCCGCAGGGGAAACCCATCATGGGTCCCCCGGGTTGGGTATGTGCCCAGCACCCCGGGGGTATGTGAGACTTCTACTCGGGAAATCCCGGATCTAACAAACACGGGTCTCCCTCCACGACTGGCCGGTCTACCTCAAAAGGGACCGGACTTCCACCAAGGTAAGGGAACGCTTAGGCACTCATATACTCACTTAGCACAATCCAGCTTATCCTGCAGCTGTCGTATAGACTCTCTCAGGTTTCGCACCTCCTCCTTCAGTCCCAGATCCGCCTCGTCTGACGCCAGTTCGATCCCCGGTCTGTAAGTTCGCGTAGCCAGCCGAGTCTCAGCCACTTTTATAGCGTTCACCTTATCGGCGAACTGTTCGCCCATTATCTTCAAATCGTTGGACAGTTTGTCCATGTTCTCTTCCATCTGTATGGGAATGATGTACCATCGAAGAAATTGATTCATAGACAGTTGACGGACCTACGTCATTTGGTTGGATCATATTGTCAATTCAATGTTAATAATAATTGTAGTCTGTCGGCTGGGATTGGCATTACGAAACCAAATTACGTAGGTCTCTAATCTGTCTATGAATCAACTTCTGTGATAGTACAATATTAATTGTTACGCTGACATATATTTTACTTAGAATATGGGCTGAATAAAGAATAGCTAAGACTACTTATTGACTATTGACTTTGACCAAGAATAAGAATATCCAATCGTCTAAGTTATAAGTTACCAGATTACGCTCGCAGCTCTGTTGCTCCACGATTTGGGCAATAAAAACTTCTAATTCTAGGCTTCTGTGTCACGCCAGGCCATCGACATCCATCACACACCATTACCTCGTCTACATAATGGCAATGGCTTGTAATGGGCCAGCATGGACCATTTGTAATGAGGCACCTACACAGTAACATGTAAATCAAACCTTCTTCACAATAATCCTACCTTCATCTTCTGCCACTGCAACTCGTTCCTCGCGCGTTGCGTGTCATACACTCGGCGGCGCATCATATAGTTGGTGACGTCGGTCTGCGCCCGCAACGCGTTCCTCGCTTTCCCCCTCGCCACGAACAGGGACTCTCGTAGTTTCAGCGTGTCTTGTAGCTCGTCTGCCGCCATCTTCCTCGTCGCTTCGCACTTCTCCAGCCATTGGGCGTTCGTTATCATTCTGTGGATGAATGCCTGAATTAAATTAAATACACTAATAGCACAACATCAAGCAGAGCTTTTGCCTTTTTGTTGGAAGTGTCTAAGCACACTAGGCCGAAGTTACGCCCGCGTAAATTCCGCCGCGTTTCAAACGCATACAAAATACGGACGGAACGCGAGGGATGACACACTATGCCGTCGCGTTCCGTCCGTATTTGGTATGCGTTTGACATTTGCGGCGGAATTTACGCCGGCGTAACTTCGGCCTAGTGTGTTTAGACACTAAGACTAGATATTATAGGTACTATTAGAGAAGTTGATTCATATAATAGATAACGAACGAACGAACTGAACCTACGTAAATTTGTCGCGTTGTGTCAAGCCCAGCAAGCTATCATTGAATTGACGTAATCCACCCAATTGATGTAGATCCATCATCTGCCTAGGAATCAATTTCTTCAATGGTACAATCAGTGGTCATCTTTGAGATAGGCTACTATTATGACAGTAACTCAGTAAGTAGCACATACTTAATAGAAAATTTTAATTTCCAGTCCAAATCCAATGTTATCTAAACTCAAATAAAAGATTGATAGATTTTACCGAGTTAACACCAAATTAGCATTTTAATTAAACTTTCGATGGAGTATTATATTATTACACCATCATAACTCTTACTAGTTATTGCTCTTTCATAACTTTTACTGACTTACCGGCTAGGCGTCTTCAGAGAGTCAGTCTTGTATGTGATATTCGCGCAGTCCTTATCCAGGCTGACCATGTCCTTATCAATCAGGAGTGCTTCGTTTTTATCATTCAGGTCGAGCTGTAGCTTGAATTTCACCACCTCCAGTCGGTTAATCTTCTCCCATGCTGATTGGCAACGATCTATAAGCATCTTCTTGTTGCTTTCTATCACGCAGAGTTCCTGAACAATAATTTTGGAGGCGATGCTAAGGGCCTTCACCACTTCCTGATAAGTGCCGGATAGGCTATCCACAACTTATCTGACAGATTCTCCATACTCCATCTGTCAAGTTAAGTTGTGGATAGAACCCCTGCCCCTAAGAACTTTCAAAGCGTTTGGAATTTCGAAGTAAGTTGCCGACTACTTTTTTTACGTATCTTCTTGCCGATCTAGTTTTTTGAAGGATGAAAGCACCAGGAAAATTGTATACTAAAGTATTCATTTCAAATAATTATTTATTTCCAAAAACTGCTGACTTACAATCGAAATAATGAAAATTTTGTGTGTGTACATATCATTCATATTTTCAAATAGGCACCAGTTTAGCTCAAATACAAATATGGACAAAAACAACAAAATAAATGAAAAATACGAGCTTGTAAAAGCAATAATTTGAGTCAAGTCCCGCAAGCGATCGGCAGACACAAAGATGAAAGGTATTAGCGATTTCCTCAGCCCGGAAAATTATCCCGTATTCTTTCATGTCGTAAGTTGTACGAACTTAATGCCATTATCCTTTTTGTTCCATTTGCCAAGTGTCGCGGAAGAATTTGCAAATCCTCAACGGCTATACAAATAGTTTTCCGATATTTTATTGCTTTGTTATGAAAGTGTTAAGTCTTGTTTGGTACTACTAATATATATTCTGTGGTCCCGTCTACATCTGTTACAAGCTATTCTAGAGCTGTAGCAATAATATTATTTTAAACGGCTTAGGACCTAATATTAAACCTGAAGACGTCCTGCAAATGATAATAATAAGCCTAGACTTACGGGTCACTAAAAGTAAAGTTAATGTCTTATAGGTCACCAAAAGTGTTTTAGTATTGTATTAGAGCTCTAGAGTATTGAAGCTAGTTACGGTTGTATTACAGAAGTATCATTCTTTCCAATTAAAAACCTTACCTTTTTTAGTTCTGTATCTGCGAGATCATAGGTCAGTTCGGTTCTTCTTCTCCCATCTCTATTGGAGAGACACTCAGAAGTGACCAAAAGAGGCATATTGAGCTGCTCCAACTCTCTCTCCGTTGATGCCTTCTCTTCTTTTAAAGCGTTCATCTCTCTGTCAATTCGATCGAGTAACTCTTTGATTGTGGACACCCATTGTTCGATTTCGTATATCCTGTAAAAATTTAGATTTGATGAGAAGATGATGCTGATGAAAATAGAATTTAAGTAGAAGCCTAATTGTAATGAAAAGGCTGGCAAGTGGCAACGCATGTCTAGTACCTCCGGTAGCGCAGTGACTCTAATGGGTGTCGTCTTGCCTTTCGGATTGTCTCTTGGATTATGCCATAAAAACTATCGCTTGCGTACAAGGAACTGTGTATTGACGCATATGTGTATGCGAGCTTGCAAGGAAATGATTATATTGACACAGCAGTGGGTGCCAGACGCCAGTAGCTGGAATCCAAACCTAAACTCCAATTCCAGAAGTCCAGCATCAAGTAGCTATATTCAGCCCATCCAGAATTAATGTATGCCAATACTACTGTACCAATATACTATCACATTTTTTCATAGGCAAACAGCAGATCTACGTAATTTAGTCGAGTTTTGGCAGTTTAATATTATTACTATTATAAGTTATGATTTGTCGGCTGGGTTTCACACAATGCGACCAAATTACAGCCTATCAATTAATCTGTAGGCCTACCACGAAATGGTTTTGAGACTCAAACATTCGGACGAGAATGCCGCGTCTTGCTCTAACAACGTCATTTCTCGTTTGTTAGAGTAGGATGCGGCATTCTCGTTCGATTATTTGAGTCTCAAAACGGTTTCGTGGTACAAGCCCATACCTTGCTTGAAGACGGTTGTTGTTGTGGTAGGTATCCCATTCTGTCTTTATTCTGGTTTCATTGCGAAGCTGACGTGCGTTGTGACGCAGGTCGAACGCGTCCGCTCTTCTGGTGTCAGCGGTGACCTGGAAATGACGTTAAAATATTATGTTAGTTTTTTTTTCATATAAAATTAGGGGGCAAACGAGCAAACGGGTCTCCTGATGTAAAGCAACTATCGTCGCCCATGGACACTCGCAACATTAGAAGAGCTGCAGGTGCGTTGCCGGCCTTTTAAGAGATAATACGCTCTCTTCCTAAAGGTTAAGTAGTTTTACAGGTAACCTAAGAATCCATTGCGCGAACTGAGTCTTGGTTGGGTAGCTCTTTTCAAATCGATCGTAACGTATCGAATTAACATGTATTAAAATATATCAATGATTTTTTTTTTTATTAAACAGGAAGAATGTAAGGAAGATTTTAATTAGGTTTCCATAAATAGCAACCCAAATTTTTCCCTGTATTTCAGCGAAAGACTTCAAAAACCATTGTGATTAGCGATTAATTTTTAATCGAAATTCCACAAAAAGTCGTTTATCTAATAAACTTCTCCAACAATTCGAAATAGTATCGAGTATAATATAATTCCTTGGAAATTCTTAATTCGAGCCAATGTTTTATACATTCAGATCGCCTCAGATTTTCAATAAAAACTTGAGTTACATGAATATTTACTACCTTCAGTTGTTCTCGGAATAAAATTCTCGTTTCCGGAGACGAAGTTATTTAGTTATTGGAGAAGTTTGTTACTATAAAGTATAATAAGTGTGATATGGGTCAACTATTGACTTGACGAATATTTAAAATGTAGGTCAAACGTAGACAAGAAAGTGTGAATAATATTGTGTAGGAAAATAAAATTTTATTGGTTGGCAAAACTCAAGAAAAGGAAATTTTTACAATAAGAATTCTGTGCTCGTCGATAAATAGTCAATTTTTATACAAGGCAGTGCCATTTGAAAATGGAGGCTGGCTTATAATATTATGTACCGTTTTCAAAGCCCATATTAAAACGACGTTACGTAACGGAAGAATAAAATCGAATGGTTGAACTACAGATCTAGATATTTTAGACTAGGTATATAGATGAGGCATACTGAGGTACTTAAACTAGAGAATAGGACAATAATAATTCCAAGAGTGTAAAAATCGTACAACAATAATTTCGTAGAAAAATATCTGAAATTATTATCATAGCGCTTCCCGGAAAATTCTTATCCACATTTTATGTGAAATGAAAGCAAAATTCTTATAAGCTTATCCACACGATAATACCATTCCGGTGTCCATCAAAATCTTCTGGTAAAAAACTGTGTCAGGATAAAGTTTTCTTTCTTTTTGTCGCCCCATGTAAGGGTCCACAAATTACGTGAGGTGTTTAGGGGGGGGGGGGGGGGAAAGGGTCGAGTCAAATCTCATCTAATCTCACGTTGGGGAGAGGGGGGTCTCGGCAAATCTCACGTAATTTTTTTCTCAACAAAATGATGCTATTTTGGTCCATTTCATCCAGATTGTACGTATGCTTAAGGTTTAATCGTAAGCGTAATCGTTATACGACTAAGATCATTCACAAATTCGTTCGAAAAAAAATCTGCTGACTGTCAAACCAAACGTTTACGTAAGAAACCCAAATTTTGAAAAATCTCACGTGAGATTTGGGGGGGGGGGGTTGTACCTCACGTAATTTGTGGACGCCCCCTAAGTATTCTAGACAAAATACCATTCATTTAAGATTTCGAGAAGTATGAACTTGGTAGATCGCACAGGGTTTCGTTAGTAAACAGTAGATCTTAGGTCTAATTAAGTCCCTGATCTAGATATTACAACCCAAAAATCTGTACCATATAAGATTTTTAAATTATAATGTATTTTTAATCAAAACTGCCTTTGCTGTCTGCTTATCTGTTTCACTTATAAATTCCCATTTCCAACAATACTTAAATTGAATATTGCGATGGGCTTAGCAGGTGGAACTTTTCTTATTTGTGCCTCAACCCTCGGATGATCCGTCATTAAAATTAAACAGCCATTTTCGTACTTCTTTGTCTCGGAACAATTTTTGCATAATGTATCAAGTAGGGCTTGAACATAAGAACGGTGCGAATTCGCGACGCGACGTAGAAAATTCCGTCTGAAAAATAACCCAGTATACAGCTTACCTTAGGGCCTTATCACATTGGCGACTAGCGAGCGATTTGAAAGTGACGCGAAGTTGCGCAACGCACACGCCGCGCGCCGTGACAGTGCAGCGTTCATTTTGTACACTCGCCTAGAGTGTGTCTAGATGTGACATTGTAGAGGCACAAAACTGTCACTGTTGGGCCGCGACAGCGCCGGATTACATTCAATCACATTTTTGGGTACGGAACCCTAAAAAGATACTTTTTCAGCGCTTCACTTTCACAGCGACCTCTTTATAGGGGACCTATACCTACACACCCTAACTAAAGTATTATTATCTTTCATTTTAGGCATATGAGACCAAGAACAAAGCCTTTGCTAAGTTTCGAAACCTTCGCTAGGAACGCAACATTTGAGAAGCAACCTCCTTTCTTTAAAAAACTTAGATAACAGCACATCGTCTTAAGGGCCTGGGTTACCCTCGAAATTTTCATACATTCTTAATACCAAAATAATTTTCTCATACGAAAATATTTAACATGTTTGAGTTATTTTTCAGTTTAAGATAGTAATCACCTAGGGTCCTGAATATTTTTTTTTACAAAATATTTAAATACTAAAAAAAAAATTTTGTGTTTCAATATTTTTTAGTAAATTTACTACTAAATATTTAAACACCAAAAAATAGACAAAAGCACTAAAAAATATATAAATAAATAGTAAATTTACTACAAAATATTTAAATAATAAAAAATATTTTTTAAAGTTTAAATATTTTGTAGTAAATTTCGAGGGTACCCCGGCCTCTTAAGTTTACTTTACACTTCGTTTAAACTTTACACGGTATACAGCGGTCTGAAGTACCCTCAAGTGTTGTTCACGTTTCGAGAGCGTTAAGTCTGCACTATACTTGGTAAGTGCATCTTAAAATATAATTGAACAGAAGATTGCTGTAACGAGCTATAAGCTTTTATTACTTGATATTGCTCGCAATGCGACGTTGCTGCGTCGAAATTGATTACGTAAACACTTTTTCGGGATGAAACTTTGTGTGTTTCTGACTTTACGAATTTCAAGACATGGCACGGTTTTTAATTCACTAAAAATAAATTCATATCTAAGAGGTACAAAAAAAGTAAAGTACTCACTGAAAATCCAACGAAAACCCAACCTAAGAACAAGAGATAATAACAGCATTTTAACTAGGTACGTAAGTTTTACTAGATAGTACGGTTATAAAACTCGGTACTGTTATGAAATAGAGCCAAGAAGTGTGCATATTTTCTAGCTCAAATTAAATTCACAGTATCTACCTCAGACAGTATAAAAGCTCCTAATATGAAGAACAAGGACCGATTATTCCACCCATATTCCCAGTCTTATTTTTTTTAAATAAATGCACGCTTTGCACCATGTCAGTCTGGCCCCGTGGTAAGTACCTGATGGACTTGTGTTACAGGTACCAGACAACGGAAATATATTTAATACTTTTAAATAAAATATAATAAGTAATATATCGACCTTATCGTGTCGACGGACCTTCCGGACGCGATTAATAACTTATTTATTGACATATTTAATAGTAATACACATTACACATCCATGACCAAGGAAATTTGAAACTTTTTTATTCCGTCGGCGGGATTCGAATCCGCGACCCCCGGCTTGAGCTATCAACACACTCACCCACTGAGCCACAGAGGCCATAACTTATATTGAAAAGTGAAAACTACATGACCCGGTGAACTACGTATCACTTCCCTCCTAATATAATCCTTCTTTGAAGTCTGGACCTCCACGAATATTTCAAGACCAAAATTAGCCAAATAACTCTGTCGATTACGATTTTAGCTCTCTAAGGCCCACTTGCGCCAATCTGGGTTAAAGTTAACTCTGAGTTAAACATCATGTCATAACTGTCACTCACCAAGTCAGTGATAGAGATGACATGATGTTTAACTCAGAGTTAACTTTAACCCAGATTGGCGCAAGTGGGCCTAAGGCATCCATTACACGCTAATGCAAGCAACAGTCAATTCCGTCAATCATGAATTATGATTGACTGATGGTGAGTCACCATCAGTCAATTGGTGACTGATGGACTGACGAATGGTATTAGACGGTCACTCAATTCTCTTCAGTTTCATGTCAGTCAGTGCCAAAATTTTCAAAGGTTTCAATTTTTTTTTCAATTTTGTCAGATGTGACAACGCTCACTCAAGATTCGTGACTGATGGTTTCATGAAGCAAAAATCAAAATATCTAGATTTTCGTCAATCAACTTCATGCAACCGTCTGTCACGCTCTTACACGGTAGGTTATCCATCAGTCACAGCCATGACTGTGGTAAAACTGACAGCAAAACCTACCGTGTAAGGCGTCTCCCAGACAGACGCGGCCTGCGGTGGCGGTCGCGGCGGCGGTCAGTTTTTTGTACTGCGACCGCCACCGCGTGTGTCGGTGTCGTTCCTAGAACTTTCAAGTCATCCAACTGACCGCCGCCGCGACCGCCACCGCAGGCCGCGTCTGTCTGGGAGACGCCTTATGGATGCCTAACAATTTTCATGTAACAAAAGTAAGTGAATAGGGTGTATTATGTGCCCCTTGTAGAGTTCACTGTGAAAGTAGCAGCGCTGAAAAAACATTTTTTTCACTTTTGTATTGGGAAAATAGGGCGCTTGCCCATACAAAAGAGGAAAAAAATTTGGTCTTACAATGCTGCTATTTTCACAGTGAACTCTACAAGGAACACGTACACACCCTAAAGTATTATCACATAGTTTTGTTACACCCTGTACCTAAAGATACGCCTAAGTTCTAGTTTTGCAAGTTGAAATGTATCAGCTGATAATCAAGCTCCTACATTTATATTCCTGACAGCTCCAATATTAATCAATAAACAAATTGCCAACTACTTGTAACTTCTAGAAGCTGCTAGAACATGAATAATTCACCTGCAAATCGTACAAACGCGCGTCCCAGTCGGCCAAGCTGAGATGAGGTAGGGGCTTCTCAAACGTAACTACGGACTGCATAATAATTATATCAAGTAATAACCAGAAAATTCAGAAATAATCGAAAACTTAATATTATAAATTATAATCAGAAATACTGCAAACAGTGTAAATAATTCGTACTGTCAAAATATCAGAGAGATTGAAGTCGGACGTCAGTTCGAAATTTAAAAATATGTTTTTTCGTTACTTTTATGTGAGCCAAGGATGAAGGAATGAGTTCATACAATTTTAAAAGTATGTATGTACATTGTACTTCGAATTTAAGCTATGTACATACTGTAAATTATGATTATATAAATATTAATTGTCCTATTAGTGGAAAGTATTAGTGAAGTTTAGTGGAAAATATAATTATAAGATTACAAGAAGTAGTTTAATTACAAAATTTCTAAAGACAGTAATAAATATTAAAACATTCTAGAAATAAAGGGCTGTAGGTAGGTACTTATAACCACACTTCACCCTTTTACATATAAATATTAGGGTTGTTTCATAACTTTAGAGATACTAAAATTTTGACGATAGAACTTCCTAATATTTTATTTGTTAATAAAAAAGAATCTCGACCTACTTTCTTACAATAAAAATTATTAATTGGAAGAAAGATGTATGTATGTATGTATATATGTATGTATGTATGTATGTATGTATGTATGTATGTATGTATGTATGTATGTATGTATGTATGTATGTTTGTTCACGCATATCTCCGGAACTACAAGTCCGATTCTAGTGATTCTTTTTTTATTGTACTAGGTATTGTTCAACTTAGGGAATAGTGCAAGTTTCATCAAAATCGGTTCAGTAGTTTTGGAGATAGCCAGTTTTAACTCTCAATTATTACGTACAATTTTGAAGTCGGTTTTATCTTTTTAAAATATAGTTATTAATTAGTTTTTGAAAACCAATAGAATCGCTTCATTGACATGACTTTGCCATGACATCGCTCAGCGCGGCGATGCTATTGGTTCTCAAAAACACATCCCCCGCAACACACCTCCGCCACAGAATAAATAATAGTACTCCGTACAGAAGTTTATCTTAGAAAATGTATCCAACGAAATGTCTTCTTTAAATCTATAAACATATGGTACCATTTAGAATGACTCAGAGTTCAGCGCCTGTTCGTTTATTTACCTACAAAAATTTATTAAAAGCCAATTTCATTCTTATGCCTACGGATAACGATCCATATTACACTGAACCTATACATTGAGCGGCCCGCTCGAATGTACTATTGTGCCGCTAGGGCAGCTAGGGCTGAATGTACCAAAAAAAATACCTGCGCGCATTTAATTATAAACCATAAACAACTTTTTGTGATGATTAATGGAACTTTCTTTAAATACTTATTATATTCAGTATAATGAGAGTAATTAAGTAAAAAAAAACGAAAATGGCGTAACAGACGTGCCCATGACGTGCCAACAGAGCAATCAAAAAGATAGTGGGCGAAATACTTTATTGGCATTTAAGTATATTATTTTATGGAAGTGACCAAATAAGTATGTCACCATGGCAACGTCCATCGCGTATACGGCAAAACAACGGGACAGCTAGTATACTTAATAAGTATTATATTAATAAGATTTATGTTTAATGTATTACCTACATAATGTAGTAAAAGGTACCTATTCAAAGTACAAATAATACTTTGCATGAGTCATATTATATTACTTACTTTTCAGCGTCCTTAGGTAACCAAAAAAAGCGGCCAAGTGCGAGTTGGACTCGCCCATGGAGGGTTCCGCAGCAGCAATAAGGTTTATTTTTATGAAATTATAATATTTTTGATTTATTTTTATATTTCAGTCGATTTAATGAAATTTAGATTAAGGTTTACTATTTATGACGTATAAAAAAAACTACTGGCTAGATCTCGTTCAAACCAATTTTCGTTGGTAGTTTTTATAGTAATCTACATCATATATATTTTTTAGAATTATCATGCCTCTACTTTAGAAATTAGAGGGGGGGGACACACATTTTTCCACTTTGGAAGAGTCTCTCTCGCAAACTATTCAGGTTAGAAAAAAATGATTTGAGAAACCTCAATATGATTTTTGGAGATCTATCCATAGATACTCCACACGCATAGGTTAGATGAAAATTTTTTTTTTGTTTCAGTTGTACCTATGGGGATTGGGGACCCCTAAAATTTTTAATATTTTTTCCATTTTTGCATCAAAATCTTAATGCGGTTCACAGACTACATCTACTTACCAAGTTTCAATAGTATAGCTCTAATAGTTTCGGAGAAAAGTGGCTGTGACATACGGACGGACGGACGGACGGACGGACGGACGGACGGACGGACGGACGGACGAACGGACGGACGGACGGACGGACGGACGGACGGACGGACGGACGGACGGACGGACGGACGGACGGACGGACGGACGGACGGACAGACAGACAGACAGACAGACAGACAGACAGACAGACAGACAGACAGACAGACAGACATGACGAATCTATAAGGGTTCCTTTTTTGCCATTTTGGCTACGGAACCCTAAAAAGATAAATTTGTATCGCAATCAGTTTTTAAACAATTGAATACAGCACCATACTTTTTAGGGTGTTTCTTTTTATTTTCCATTTTAATAAAAACAGGTCAAAACTTAAAAAGTATGTCCGTCGCTGCTCGCTCGCGCGCGGCGCAGCCCCACTGAATTATACCCTGCGCAAGGGCAGCCGCGCGTAGGTATATTTTCGATACCTACGCGCGGAGTGAGACAGGCCTGCCTCCGCTCAGCTCTCGTGGAAAGGCAGCCTATCTGCTTCTTGCGATTCGGCTGAATGACTAGCGCGTTAGGACTGCGAGTTGCGACATAATATCTATTACGAGAAAGATAATATTATCCGGACCTATACGACCTGCAAACCTTCAAGAAGAGAGCGTATTCCCTCTTAAAAGGCCGGCAACGCACCTGCAGCTCTTCTGGTGTTCCGAGTGTCCATGGGCGACGGTAATTGCTTACCATCAGGTGACCGTTCGACCGGCTCGTTTGCCCAACAAGGAAAATTTTATTTTCACAAATGTAAGTACATCTTTTTAGTGAACTCGAACGTGTAAAAGCTTACATTTTTAATGACTCTACATTAACGTTATATTATATTATTTTTTCGAAGAAATATTTATGAGTTTGTTGTGTTGTTGTTGTGTTAGACCTACTCGTAACATAATATTTGGAGAAAGTTTTGAAAACTTACGAGTCTAGACAGTAAATATTTAGTCAATCAAGATATTACTATTTTTATATTTTGTTGATATAAAGCAGTAGTATATTATTATTTATAATGATTTTTTACTACTTTCTTCACAACTTTCAGAGAAAAAAATTCTCGTGATTTTTCCAAAGATATTCAATTTAAACTATTGCAGTCTGAGTTGAAAAAAAAACTCCAGTAACAGCTGAATATCAGAATGTGATGCTTTCTTATTTTCTGGCTGGAAAACTCAGAGATGCACATCCAAACGATAAACTTAACTCCAATAACAATAGCCAGTGGAAACTTTAACGCAATTAGAGTCTAGGTAACAACCACAATAAAACTAAGATCGGATAAGAGACAATAGAACTGAAGACCTGATTAATGCTGTTAGCTTCCAGTGATAAAAGTTTGTGATTCCTTTTGTATTTTCTGCTTAAACACTTTTAAAACTCTAACAAACTATCCCGACTCGTATAAACTTTCGCGATCCATTGGCTTTGAAGTTCTGCTCATAATTTAATTCGTGGTACGCAGTTTCTAGAAGTCTTAGAAGAGTGATCTTCGGAAAAGTTGTAAAGAATTTTTGCCTGCTAGGACTGTTGGAAGAAGCCGACCGAAAGATTGGCGGTCGGTTTCGGTCAAAAATAGTTCTTTTTGACAATAACTTAATTACTATTTTTGGCTGCAGTCCTGCAGACAAAAGAAAGGGCTCGGTCAGTAAGCTTTAGTAAAAGACCTAGTTATTATCTGATGGTGAATTTGGAGCCCAATTCTTGTATTTGAATCTCGCACGATATAAGATTAACTGAGTCTGATAATAATTAATCGAAGCGAAGTGAATTGTTGATCATTTGGATTTTGTATCTTTGTATGGTAATAAAATTTTTCTTCAAGTGCAATAAACAGGTGAGAAACCATTTCTATTAACTTGATTAAAACATGCAAGTGGCTTTAAAATAAAACAAGAAGATTTAAACACGAATGAGAAAAAAAAATTGAAACACAATGCCGGTGTTGTTGTTTTAATTGCAATTGTTTAATTATAAATACTCGCTCCAATTGTTGTTACTTTATACATCAAAGTTGGAAAATTGCTCTCAGGTTTTTCTATTCGACCTGCTTTATATCGAGTAACAAGCTCATTAAAGTTACCTTTCGGGCCTTTGGAAGGATCAGGTGTTGTTTAAATTACTTATTATTCTACAATTATTCGGAATCCTGAGACCTCAAAAATAAGAAACGAGGTAATTGCATAGTGACTACTGAATATCGCTGTTTAAATCTGCCGCAACGGTTTCGGCAACAGTGGCTAGTTTCATTGAAAGTAGGTCAGTTGCCCAGGATTAATTTTATAGAGCCCAAGTGTGCGCGCACAAGAACATCCTTTACTCTCATAACCATAACCCAGTGCAGGGATGGCGAGCGACAAGTCTGGCAAGAGATTATATTTTTATGCATATCAGGATTATCTTACTTGTCAGATAATCAGGTGATCAGCCTGCATTGTCCTAAACTATAACACGCTTCCAACGTGGGAATCGAACCCACGACCTCCGAGTCAAGAGCTACGCCGCTGGACCGCGGAGGCGGAGTAAAATCGAGTATAATCGATATTTAGCGTTACCTATTTAAATGAGATTTGCAAGATCAATTGGTTGCTGTACTCGAAAAGTTTATGGTGAAAACCCTCAATATAATACATTGGAAACCTACTCTATGAGGGTTCAAAAAAACGTCGAAACACTTCGTGAAAAGGTTAAGTAGTGCCCTTGCGCTTCGCTTGGCTCGTCTCGGCGGGGGCACTGCCGTGCCCTCAGATATGCTCAATGTGACCTGCAGGGTGATCACGAATCTCACGAGTGACGACAGCAATGTAACAGGTGCTTGACAATACTTGGTGCAATAGGGTGGGTTGCACCAACTTACTTTAACTATAACTTTAACTTTAACGATAACAAAATTTCAAATGAACTATCAAATCCCTAGTAAAAGCACAGAATACATTATTAGTACCGTAAGCACAGAATACATAATATTAGTTTACTGTTTAACCCGTAAGGGTGAATTGCACCAGAAGCGTAGTTAAAGTTAAAGTTAAGGTTATCGTCAAATATGGCGTCCACTATGGATTTTTACTAGGGATATGACAGTTAATATTATGACATTTTGTTATGGTTAAAGTAGGTTGGTGCAAGTCACTTTAAGGGTGAGTAATGAGTTGCATCAACCTACTTTAACTATTACTTTAACTTTAACCATATCAAAAAGTCAAATGAACTGTCAAATCCCTAGTAAAAGTCCATTATGGACGCCATATTTGACGATAACTTTAACTTTAACTACGCCTCTGGTGCAATCCACCCTAAAAGTCCATAATGGACGCCATATTTGACGATAACCTTAACCTTAACTTTAACTACGCCTCTGGTGCAACTCACCCTTAGGCATCGTTGCATAATTGCATTTCTGTCGATAACATACAAACCCTATTTTTTGTATGGGGAAATGTTTTACGCATCCCCGGTGGATTGGGGACATCAGCAGCTGGGATATGTGGGACTCACCGTAGGATCTACCCACTAAAACCCATCTTCGCTTAGACAAAGTTCCGCGCACGATCAACCCACCGCAACATACAAAACCACCCTGCTGAAAATGAACAGTGAACGCTGAATAAACAAAATATAAACATAGTGCGAAAAACTACTATGTTGATAAATAATGATCATTCTCTGAGGGTGCATATTTCTGTTATGAATAACAAGTAACAATATATTATTATGGTCATTAATAAAACATTTTATGGAACACATCACTTAATATTTGACTGTCACTATTGTGAGTAATGTGTCCCACATGGACAATTTTTAGGCAAAGGCTAGGGTTTATATGAGATTAACCTAGATTTAGGTCACCTGACAAGTATTTATCAGTGTTAGGACATTTGTTAGGTCACTCAAGGTGGGGATTAGCACGGTTAACGGTACATGCGTGGTCTTTCCACATAGCTGACCAGACATTTTGACTTGTCATTTCTTTTGAATAGTCTGGCTTTAATCTCTTTCTAGTAGCTTCATGTGCGTTAATATAACGTTTTTTATAAAGCATTTTTAATATTTAAAGCTGATTATAATTCTGAATCGTCAGCTACTAACGTAGCTAAGGAGACTCTTGATGTTAACACAGTAAAGAAAGAATCATAAAAAAAGGTTCATCCTACTTCTTTCGAACTTTCAAACCAGAGACAACATTGAAAATTCCTCTTTACTAGCGTTAGGTCATACTGATACCACAGAATATATAATAGTACTCCCTGATACTATAGTCATAGTAAATGGTGCTGCACATTTTTTAATCAATTCCAATCACTGGTGTGAGGTGTCCACCTGAAGGCCTTACATGATTATATGCGTAATTTTTTGTTGATTGTACTGTAAGGGTCAATTCAGACCGCAACGCGACGCGTAGATGCATTTCTGAACTGAAAGTAAATCTGTCAAATCCATATGTACAAATTTAGATATGCATCTACGCGTCGCATGCGGTCTGATTTAGGCTGCCTTCACGTCATGTCGCGAGTAGTGCGGCAGCCGCGCGACTTGATGTGAAGGCAGCCTAAATAATATCTATGGACGCTTCACACCACGTCAGTCTGGTCCTGTGCTAAGTACCTGAAGGACTTGTGTTACAGGTACCAGACAACGGAAATAATATGTAAATTAATACTTTTGTACTACACATAATATTATAATATGTATGAGTTTTAGGGTCTGATTTGACATTAAAACTCATACAATATATACATTGCGCGAGTGTGAGACAACCTGCGATCGATTCGAGGTACGAGAATCGGTCCCTACTCCCTGCTAATGAATGCTCATGAAGTTACCGATAGCACGTGAACAATTAGATCTGGGAGTCACAACTCACAAGTGGAGCAGGTCACGAGACATCATCGGTACACTATCGATGTTTCTCCATGGTGTGTCATTTTGACAAATCAAAGGGTTTTTACTTTTTTTTACTTTTATGGCCTTGACCGCACTGCGAATTTTTACCGCGCGATTTATTAATTTACTAGCTGTCCCGGCAAACGTTGTTTTGCCATTTAAAGTATATTTTCTACATCATCAGTTGATACATGTTTTACCCCCTCTTTTGTCCCCTAAGAGGGTGTGGGGGGGAAGGTCATACACCAGATGTTAAGTTGAAAAACACAGTTAATACCTAATATGAAGTAAGTCCACTAAAGAAAAAAGTTGTATACAAAATCTGACCCCTCTTTGGTCCCCAGAGAGGGTTGAGAGGGGAGGGGGGGGGGAGGATTTTTATACACCAGATGTTGAGTTGGAAGAAGACAAACATAATGTGAAAACCGTATGGAAATCGGATCAGTAGTTTTCGTGTTAAAGAAAAAGTTTGATACAAAATCTGACCCCCTCTTTTGTCCCCTTAGAGGGGTGGGGAAAAAAAATTTTATACACCAAATGTTAAGTTGGAAGAAGATAAATATATCTGCGAAAACCACATTCAAATCGGATCAGTATTTTTCGTGTGATGCTGGAACAAACATACAGACAGACAGAAAGAGTGACAGACAGACAGACAGACATAAAACTAACCACATTTTTGGCTTCTCTAGCGATGTAGTGACAAAGGTGTAATTTCGGGTGTCATTTCATATCTTTTATGTACAGAATTTTCATTTCTACAACAGAATATTGTATTCCTCCCGCACGCGCTTTGGTGACGCCTACTATCGTAATATTTTAATTTCGCCATAATTTCAAAACCAAACGTCCAATTTTAATCATTCAAAGACCAAATATTATCTACATAAACTGTACTTAGTGATAAAATAATTTATTTTGATAAGGATTAATAGCGTGAGTAAAATATATCCATTTCAATTTAGTCAAAAAAAAAATCAGGATTTTTAAATAAATAAATGGTTATTGTGCCTCACTCGACATAGATAGGTATAGTGTGTCGCGGACTTTTTTGTAGATATTTATAAGATCTACAATTACTTAGAACATTTTATGGTTCTATCTTTTATAGTTTAGGCAGCGTACGCAAAATAAGTAACTTTTCTAGCTGATTTTTTACACCTTGCGTCCGAAAAACTCAAATATCTTACGGAACCCTACTTTTTTCCAAAATAAAATGTAGCCTATGTTCAGCAGAAATAATGTAAGATTCCAATAGCAAAAGAATTTTTCAAATCGGTCCAGTAGTTTCGGAGCCTATTCGACTCAAACAAACAAACAAACAAACAAACAAACAAATCTTTCCTCTTTATAATAGTAGTATAGATTCTCAGGAAATTATTGTGGATAAATGTGTTACAGAATTCTTAGAAAAAATCCGCGCGATTAAAATTTTCTGGCGGACATGTACAGGTACTAAATTAATTTTTTTTAATTTTAAAGTGACTGATAATCACATACTACTTAAACGCATGATTGTAATTTGTATTAAGAAATGTAATGTAATATTAAATATAATATACTTACACATTGTTAAATATTAAATAATTTTTGGTTGGATTATAACAATAATATTACTCGTTCAATTTTCAAAATTGACACCATAAACGGTTAAAAACAACGTGCAATTTCCCCCCTGACTTTATTCACCTTTGGGGCCAATTATTGCCTTTATTAACCAGTTTAATTTAAAAAAGGCTGATTACTTTATTAATTAAAATGAACCATAAACATCGTTGTTAATTATCGTCGGCTATAAAAATATGAATATGAATTTTGAACCATAAAACCGAAAGGTTTTTATCAGCTTTGAAATGGTAAAATATAAATCTGAATATAAAATACTGTGACGGCAAAAAGCACTCTGCAATGTTCTGTTCTCCTTTTTAGGGTTCCGTACCCAATGGGTAAAAACGGGACCCTATTACTAAGACTTCGTTGTCTGTCCGTCTGTCTGTCTGTCGCCAGGCTGAATCTCAAGAACCTCTATAGCTAGACTTCTGAAATTTTCACAGATTGTGTAAATCTGTTGCCGATATAACAGCAAATACTAAAAGCAAAATAGTTTTAATATTTAAAGAGGGCTGCCATACAAAAAACATGATTTTTATGGCATTTTTTGCTCGATATCAATAATGACAACAGTGGGGTTATTATGAGCTCTTATATCCATTTATTATACGGGCTTAAATTGACTGGCTGGTAATTTGGTACTATGACCTCTATTTTCCAGCCAGCGAGCGGTCACGTGACACAAAACATACTTCTCCATTGATAACCGAGTAGTAATTTCGTATTATGACAACACTAACTGACATAAGCTGGCTTGCTCAAACGTCAAAAACAGCAATTCAATAAACGCCAAACAATATTAGCTTTTAATGAATGGTTTACGTTTTAGTAATTTTATTTATCAATATTACATACTTCTTTAGTGCTAAGTTATATTGCTATTTAGTTTGTTAGTTACTTAATGAGTTATTTTAGTGCATAGAATATTTAGTATAGTAAAATAGTAATTAGTGTAAACTAAATATTCGAAGTATTCATTGAGAATGGAAGTGTTCGGGAAAACGATTATATTCTCAGGATAATCACAAAGCGATACATAATATTAAGTTTAGTAAAGACGCCTTAGAGACCTTAGTAATCCATTTAGTGTTAGTGAGCCGTGAGGTGTCATAATAACGTGAGGTGTAATAACCTATAGGTATTATTTAAATACAATATAGGTTATGTCAACAATAAGTTTTGTATTTGTGTGATGAACTAAGACTGCATTGGTTTAGTACACAAGGAACGCACACAAGTCATAAGGAAACACAAGTATTGTGTTAATTGCTGTGAAATATGAACTTTCACCAAAAACCCATAGTGCAATCTATAGTTTTTGTGTTATTACACAAAACTATTTCCTTGTCAATCTGAAAAGTATTTTGGTACATATGCATGATAAACATTGCACCAAAGAGGTAAATTCAAAGGCACATTACTTACTTTCTCAATAACAAGCATTTTGAGATTGTGTTCTCGTACCATTGAAACTTTAGATTCATGTATAACATGCTCCGGATAAACATTGAAACACACCTAAATTAGAAAAGTTAAATTGAAAATATTAAATCCAAATTAGCTAAATTCTCATATTATGCACTTTTTCATTTATAACTTGACTGACTGTTTAAGGCCCACTTGCGCCAATCTGGGTTAAAGTTAACTCTGAGTTAAACATCATGTCATCTCTATCACTGAATTGGTGTGACAAATATGACATGATGTTACTCTGAGTTAACTCAGAGTTAACTTTAACCCAGATTGGCGCAAGTGGGCCTAAGGGTATTATTCAAAGGGATATTATAAAAAGAGGTATTACCTATAAAAAGTGTAACAGTCACTAAATTTTACTCAAAAATAAAAATAAAACCTACATAAAATTACTTTTCAAAAAAGACTTTACTAAAATTGCATAACTAACATATACTTGTTCATAAAACATAATATTATCATAGGAACTTATATTATTATTACCATAATAATATTGTTATAAGTAAGTATATAGATAGTTTTGTACCTCAATAACAATAATATTTATTTTATATAATATATTAAAATACTTCAAAACTTACAAGTTACAAGATAATAATATATTGTTAAGTAACAAATTTATATTATGTTTTAATTCTTAGGGATCGATCAGACAGAGAGTGGTCACATGTTCAAGCGTTCTGCATTTAAGCGGTCAGTCACACAGGAGAAATTCTGACGTGTTCAGAATGCCCCCCGTGTATCTCTATTTAACGTAATACAACACAAAGATCACAAAACTGATCGCTTGAACACTTGACCGTGTGACCACTCTCTGTCTGAGAGATCCAAATTTCCTATAGTTTAAAGGCAGAGTTTGTAATTGTGTATTACTAATTGGTTTGGCAAATAAAGTCTGAAATTATAATATTGTTTTTATCTTTCATCAATAATAATCAAATATTTACACAATGGATGTTTTATTCAACTTCTTTGATTTCAAGTGATAAGGCAGAAACCTTGTTTAAGATTTCCGCTGTATAAATATTTTTATAAGAATATAAAAGAGGTTTAACACTTTACTATCTGATACTAGGTTGATAATAAGGTGATAAGACAAATACAGTCATGATGAAAGCTGTGTATGAATATGTTATATTATGTTTAAGTAGGTATTAAGTGTATTTGAATGAGAAAATAAATGATAAAACATTTAAAACAAGTTTTTATTAAATTTCTTCTAGTTTAAGCTTTTGAGTGAATATATTATTTTCCTTTTAGGACTTTGTCATCATCATCCCACTTGCAATTTATTGTTTTCTTCTCGAGCAATCCATTAACCTAAAAAATATTTGGTTTAGCGGCTAGCGCACACTGTAGGTACCAATTATATAAAATGCCTTACAAGGCATGAATAAGGGATTATAAAAACTTATAAATTGCCTTTTTATGTTACTATCAGTTACAATAATACCTATTTGAAAAGAAAACGTAGTTCAAGTTCAACTTACTTGAAAGTAAACTTTATTGTTGTATTGCAGTAATGCATGTAATACACAAGTTTGATGCATTCCAGACTTTTTAAGGTTATTTAACGTAGGTATAAGGATAAAGTTTATCAATTTCTTACAACATATCAACTATGCAACTACATATTATATTTTGTTCAAATTTTACCCATTTTTATTTTCTCTACTTCTTCTTCTTTTTTCACAGACTACTAACTACTAAGGGATACTACGTATTTCTTTTTTATAATGGTCGACTCGGTAAGTTGCTAATGTCAGAGAACTAAAGAGAGCTCTAAAGTTTGTAGTTTGTACTAATATGCCGTAATATTATTAATATAGTGTACTAAATCATACTTTATATTATAATTAATAAATAAACATTAAAATACTTTTGCCAATTGTTATAATTCACAAATTATTGAGAATCGGTGTTGCAATACAAATTTCAAATAATTTGAGAGTTTAAATTGCAGCCATAAATACTTACAGTGGGGAATTACACTACATTACAGCATTAGTAATCATCAATTTGTATAAATGATAATTAATATTAGAAAAATATATTCGTTGTGTATTATAAGATTAATTATTTATGATAAAAAAATCAAAATCTTTTACAACTTGAGTTACAATTTTTCCGTTTACCTACCTATAGATATTCTATTATATAAAGACAGTGTTGCAACATTTAAAATATTTACATTTGCCGTGCGCCTTTGCAAATAAACAATCTATTTAATAATATATTATTATACTTTAATATTTAATGTAATTATAAAGTAAAGAAATATATCCCATAAATATCATCATCATTGGCTATGCCTTTTATATTATGTGCGTTTCTTAAAAAAAAACATAATGTCGTTATGTCAAGTTTGAATTTTGACGTTTCCTAATGTCACCTACATGCTCGTCTGACGTATCAAATCCATTCAACTGGGTTCAAATCCAGCCAGAAGAATATGAGGTTATAATACAAATAAAGAACAAGGCAGTTGTAGATCGAAAACTGAACTGCCTGGAATCGTGCACTTTTCGTAAACGGTCATAATAGCCCTGCAGGTAGGCACTTGAAATTTTACAAAGGCCTTAAATATATGTGTACTTTAATAACTAACTAGCTGTCCCGGTGAACTTCGTGTCACTTTGCAACCTTCCCTGGACTTCTACGAATATTTTAAGACTACAATCGGTTCAACCGTTTCCGAGTTTTAGCGTTACTAACACATTTGAATATCCATTTTTATTTTTTATAAATATAGAAGACAATAAATAATATTTAAATAAAATAAAAATTTAAGGGGGGCTCCCATACTGCAAAAAACACAATTTTTTGCCAACTTTCGCTCAATAACCCTTCGTGCGCGAGACCGACTCGCATTTGGCCGATTTTTTCTATTATCCTTTTGTCTTTGTTAGCTATAGCCTATAGCCCGATCCTGGCCATTTTATGTTGCTTTGTAGTTAATGATCACCTGTCTTAGGAGTCTAAAACGAAAAAAAACCTACTAAAACTACTCCGACCGGCACTGCGTAATACCAGACTTTGGCAGTTTTGGCACGGTGTTTGTGTGCGTGCGACTAGACGTATGCAGCGAATTCTATAGCATTGTATACTCGTATTGATAAAGCTTGCTATACAAATTACAATAGCTTTACCGCGGCAGATCTCTAGTGCCACACGTTTTTTTTTGTCTGAGGTCCTGTTTCACCACTTCCTGATAAGTGCCGGATAGGCTATCCACCAGTTAAACTGACAGATAAATAATGGAGAATCAGTCAAAAAAGTTATGGATAGCCTATCTGGCACTTTATCAGGAAGTGGTGAAATAGGCCCTGTCTTCAATTATTTGCCACTTATGTAATCATTAATTGATTACGTTGATTTTCTTCACCAATTAAGGTTGATTCAGACTGCAACGCGACATGTAGACAAACGTGAAATGACGTTGTTAGAGCAAGACGCGGCATACTCGTCCGAATGTTTGAGTCTCAAAACCATTTCGTGGTAGGCCTACAGTTGAGATGTTAAGTATGCTAATAAGTAATAACTAATAACAAAAATATAGTTACGATTACATTGTTGAACTCATTTTGAAGGAGAAATTAATGTTGAATTATTTTAACCAAATTAACGACATTCAATACACAATAATTAGAACAATCTTACCCATTTTTATACGCTTTTTATTAGCTTCACCTGTATATTTGTTTGTAACATGTTTGTAACCTACTTCTTTGGGCGCGATTTTGACCCACTTTAAACGGCCAGATTTCGTTCAAACTTTGTAGATTTATCGAGGACCGATGACAATACACTAATTTGATATAATTATTCCATTTTCAATTTGTATGTTTGTATGTTTGTTTGTAACCCTTTATATAAAAAGCATGTTTTTAGTTTTTTTAACTATTACTTATTATTATTGTGTAACCTAATTAGTGATATTATTATGTTTTTCTCGGTAAACAAATAAATCTAATTTATTTTATTTTAAATTAAAATCTTGACAAAGTAATTCAGGATGATACCAAATCTAATTGGATTCAACTCCTTGAATTCCAAAGACACAAAAGGCACTTTATGTGAAAGCCTCTTACGGTAATTTCCAGGGATTCATAAATGTGAAATTATTATTGAAAAGGTTTCCGCGGCAAAAACCGTCGCTTATGCCGTCCCATTCATTCTGCTTAAGAAATATCGGAACGTTTTAACATATTCTGTTTATATGAGGTGTCATGGTAAGCACCAAAGCATACTGCTTGCAGAGTTTGAGGCATAAAATTATTTTCATACTTTTTTTTTAGTTCATAAGTTTTTCAATGTTCCTGGGTCTGGATGTGTGTTAAATATTATGTGTATTGTGTATGATATATAATAAAAATCTTAAATATATTATGTATAGTATAAAAGTATTAAATAATAGGTATATTTCCGTTGTCTGGTACCTGTAACACAAGTCCTTTAGGTACTTAGCACGGTGCCAGACTGACGTGGTGTGAAGCGTCCATAGATATTATTATTATTATATTACTTACTAAAAGTAAAATAAATTGCTGCATAGTCATCATGAGTATGGGTGGATACGGCGACTTTTTGTAGCGAAGCGATCGCGCGTTCCGTAAAACGCAATAGCTGTGTCCAGTGTCCACATTGTGCCCTAAGTTCATCTTCAATTTTCATAATCTTTTGACATTCGAAATATCAAAAGATTATGAAAATTGAAGATGAAAGGGCACAATGTGGACATAGCTAAATAGGTATCTCTTGTTAGCCGCATTTGCAACGTGCAACTTTTTAGGGTTCCGTACCCAAAGGATAAAAAGTAAAAACGGGACCCTATTACTGAGCTTTCGATGTCTGTCCGTCTGTCCATCCGTCTGTCTGTCCGTCTGTCTGTCCGTCTGTCTGTCCGTCTGTCTGTCCGTCTGTCTGTCCGTCTGTCTGTCTCTCTCCAGGCTGTAACTCAAGAACCGCTATAGCTAGACTTCTGAAATTTTCACAGATTTATCTATTTCTGGTGCCGCTATAACAACAAATACTAAAAACAAAATAAAATTAATATTTAAGGAGGGCTCCCATACAACAAACGTTTTTTTTGTCTTTATGGCTCGTAAATCGTAATCCATAATGGAAACATAATAAAGACACTTGAAATTTTCACAAAATCCTCAATTATATGTGTACTTTAATATTAAATAATAAAAATAAATAATTAAGGGGGGCTCCCATACCAAAAACACAATTTTTTCCTTATTTTCGCTCTATAACGGTACGGAACACTTCGTGCGCGAGTCCGACTCGCACTTGGCTGATTTTTAAGTTTATATAATTATTGTATATTTATTAGGTACTACTGCGAAATTGCGCAGTAGATAATGTGCCGTATCCGTTGTTGATTTTATTACAATTTGACGTACCTATTCTCTCACCGTAAGCAGCGGTTTCGGTAGCGGTGGCTAGTTACGTCGAAAACAGGCTATCGCCGGAGTGTATAAGCTTTTATTTAACTTGCTCTGTAATCTGTATGTGTGTAAGTATGTATGTTGCGGTAGAATTTTGGAACTCAATAATTGTTAATAGCTCTACTAAAGTGGCCAAGCCAAGTCGCATTTCTTACCCCCAAATGAACGTATGCGGTATGACCTGTTGGTCGAATGGCGGGTCGGACGACTTTCTTTCAAAACATCAAATTAAGGTGATCGCACATTTATCAGCACGCATTCGCCGAAGGTCCCGCATTTTCGAAAACGTATGAAATGGTGTGAACTGTGAAACCTCGCAATTTCTTCCGCACCGTATTTCGTGTGCTATAAGCTATCATAGATAATACAATTATATATACCTACAGAGAAGTGCTATAGCCTATATTATGCAGTGCGTTCGACGCGTACGGCGCGTACTAAATGTGCGATCAGCTTTATTCGCAAGTCGTGGGCTCGTGGCGCCATGCCATAGAAGACTGTTTCCTCTTTATGTATTGATAGAAAAACTATAATAATTATTCAATAGTAACAACTTCCTATTGGAATAACTGTTTATGCAAATCTTTAACAATATAATTTGGCAGTTAAAATTCACAGAGGTGAGTCACTTTGTCGGTTAAAAGTTACGAATTTCATAGCCAAGTAGCATTATCTGGTCATTAACTGCTCTGGCACTTAAGGTGTTAAGAATATCTGCAGAATATTAATAAAACGGCCAGCCGTTTTTTAGGGTTCCGTACTCAGCTCAACGCAAAAGTTCAGTTCTTTTCTACCGTTCTATTCGACCTACTATTACTGTATAGTCGTCTATACAACGGTACGGAACCCAATAAGTACTACAATTATATTTTAAATAACGAGGCACAATAAGTACTTTAGGGAGTGTATGTGTCTCTTATAATTTATATAGAGTTCACTGTGAAAGTAGCTGCGCTGAAAGAACATTTTTTTTGTGTTTTGTATGGGCAAGCGTCCTCGTGTCATGGATTTTCCCATAACATTTATTTTATCATAATTCATAGTAGAAATATTATACGCATTTCCAATAGCAAAGGTAAATAGTCTCACAGTATGCACGTGTGGTATTTTAAACGGTGCGGCGCACTGTTAATATTATTGATTCAATATTTAATTGATCGATTGCTCAATCCACGTGTAGTTCATCATTATCACCCACTACCGAGAATGAATAAAACTGTTAACGATGGTCGGCTTCTTTGAAAAGAGGCCAGTTACGCAGGAGTTATTTTATAATGCCCAAGTGTGTGCGCAGTACACAATATGATCACCTCCACTCTTTCTCTTTACTCTCATAGCCCTGTGGGAATTGAGATAGACGACCGACACGACTGATGAGAAGATGCCATCCCGGTAGGGCTGCCATCTGTGATCCGTCCGGATTTCCCCGGATTTGTCCTAGTTTGAAGGGCGTCCGGGGACCGTCCGGCCGGATTTTTTAAAAAACGCCCGGGTAAATTCGGGACATTTTGTTGAGAGAAATCCAACTTTTTAGTCATGCAGCAACGAAATATAAAAACTCACACACGGTATCTTCTCTGATCAAAATAGAGTACAATTTCAAGGACTTGAGTTAGTCATATTTAAGAGGTGTCCGGGGAAATAGCCATATTTCGGCCAAATGTCCGGGATTTTTGTCGTGTTTGACCGGCGCGGCGACTGCAATTTTGGTGATGGCAGCCCTTGGCAGCCCTACATCCGACGCATGGATCATCTGACATTTCATTTGTTAGTCAATCAGGCCGAGCCTTCAAAAATAAAGAGCAAAATTTTCTCTGCCATTCTGGTCATGGCTTTATTAATAATGGCTAAGTGGCCACAATAAACCACTGCTAACGTGGTCAATTCTCGATGGTGAAGCACTTCCAATCATACATATTAAAGGCTCGTTTATCAACCAACGAATAAAATTCAATCAACCATTCGGCAGTCCGCAAAACTTATTTAAGCTTTAACTGAATAAAATCCGACTGGTTTATTTTTTGATGTGAAATTCAATGAAGCGGGTCGGATCATGTTATGTAAGTTATATAATTACAAACTTATTTATATTTTAAATGCGAAAGTCTGTCTGTCTATTACGCCGTCATGCTCAAACCGCTGAACTGATTTTGTTGGGTATGGACTATGGTATGGAGATACTTTTCGTCCCGGCGCAAAGGACATACGTAATTTGTAATTCGGGTTATGCCAAGCCCACTGACAAGCCAGATCACCTTGACATTTAACCCTACCTAATAACCCCATCAGCGTATAAACCAATTTCCCTAAGAATTATAACAATGCAGGCTGATTACCTGAATGTCGGACAAAAAATTCCACGCATCTGATGTTAGAATTGCGAGCCGTAATAAGGTACGTACTGCTTGTCATGGTGTCAATCAAATCACTAAGCGCCTTCTTAGTTCCTCTTGAATGGCACGAGACGAAAGAGACGAGTGGCTGACACGACTGGTAAGTAACTAGTAAGTAAGTAGACTGGTAAGAGACTGACTTCTCACCACTCATCAGTCAGGCACTCGGTATGTTTATTATGGATGTGCTTGGCCGAGGGCATTGTCTCGCCACTAGACTCTCTACTGAGTCTACTCAGTAGATATTATGTAATCAGGCCTCCGTGATCCCGTAGTCTAGAGCGTCGCTCTTGACTCGGAGGTCGTGGGTTCGATTCCCGCGTTGGAAACATGTTATTTCCAAGTTTGGTTAGGACAATGCAGGCTGATCACCTGATTGTCCGACAAGTAAGATGATCCGTGCGTCGGATGGGCACATAAAAATTCGGTCCTGCGCCTGATCTCTCGCCGGTCGTGTCGGTCTGCCGTCCCACTGAGAGTAGAGAGTGCTCTTGTGTACTGCGCACACACTTGGGCACTATAAAAATTACTCCTGCATACCTGGCCTGGTTTCAATGAAACCGTCCACCGTCACCAAAACCGGTGTGGGGAGTATTATATTATAATCAGGCCCTATGAGATCTGAAAGAGAACATGATATCGTTTTTGTGTACTTCATACACTTGACACTAACGAGTAGTTTGAAACTGCTGCTTTATGAATGAATCCCGACACCGTCACCGAATGTATGAATGAATGTGTTATTATTATAATCCTCGCGCACCCATACCACTGTATTTTCATGTTAGTAACGAGAATGGTTCATCCATCAAACCCTTTATTCCAGCTCCGACTCGTTAGCGCACGACTAGTTTTCCATTGCTGTCACATTTTTGTGGAACTCTTCATGCGAGAATGTGATCGAACTGTGAAATAGAGAAATGGATATAACAGCTAAATGAATTGGATTTTTAAAGTTCTCCAGACCCGTATCGACTGACCGAATTGGTTAAAACACCAATTCGGGATGTTTTTAATTGATGTTCTTCGTTTTATATTTATTCCGGAGAAGCTTCTAAAACGCTACGTGGCAGCATACCCTTATTACAAAAATAGGGTACAATTATAGCACATGGATAACTTGCATAAAAACATTCAATTATTATACATAAAATCATCGGGTTATGTCAAGTCCAGTTTAATGTACTCAATTTTCAACTGTGGTTAAATAACTTGGTTGAAACAGTAACGTAACAGGTAGTGCAGTAGGTGAAGTTGAACCATTACCGGGGTTCATGCATCACTGAAACTAAATAATGATTGGCAATTGTTCGACCTGGCTTTGATAGACAGGTTTTGTTATAGTTTTTGTAGATATTATAAGCGCTTTGAGTAGAGGTCACAGAGATGAAGGAAGTATGAGTCCTTAATCCTTATCAACCCGTCTTTTATTATTCTGTGATTCTGACAAGCAAATTTTTAGAAGCAATTTCTAATACGACATATTGCCCGCTAGTCCGATGCGCAGAAATTCCCTTATATCGCGGAAACCGTACTTTTTGTCGCAATAGAAACTATCACATAGTAACAGCTATTTTTACACTGTGGTAACAGGTTACTTGCCATAAAATAGGTACTTACCAAAATTTTTAATTTTAAGCGTGCAGACTGCGGTTGGTATAGAACTATAGACTATAGACGGACATAATAACACGTTTTACCATTAATAATACCTATTAGTAACGAAGAGCTACAACGAGGTCCCTTTAATCCTTTATTTACTTGATTTGAGCCTGATTTTTTGAAGTTAACATATTATTTGAATATTCCGCGACCGCGAATTCGATGCACATTTTTATCACAAGAATCAGCCCAGCAGCAATCTTATCAGCTCCAATAAAAACAAGAACGCGGATCTTTCGTCAGCGATAACGATAATGGTGGATTAAAAATCTGTTAAAACTGATTTGATGAAACCAAAGTTAGTGATAGCTTTCCCAGTTTACACAATAGATTCCATGGCCAAAAAGATGGTTAATTCTAAATGGAGTTACGTACGAGCTCGAATAGTTTTAAAAAAATTTAAAAAATAAGTACACGTTTTTTTTATTTTATTTTTTTCAAAAGATTTTAACGATGACGTATTCGGTATTGCATTGTCAAGGCTCTTAATACGTATGCAAACTGCAAAGTTTTGAATTAATGAGACTACTGGAAAAATCGTGCTCAAAGATTCCGTTACATACATACAGCCCAATCTAATAAAAGCGTGTTAAAATATAATATGTTAGCCTCTGATTAAAATTAATTTCCTTTGACAAAAATCTAGAATCAGAGCCTCACAATTCATTTACGATTGGGAATTTTTACCTTTTTTCGCGCTACACCGTACAATCACGTACAATATCTAAGTTCCAACTAACAGCTAATAGAAATCTTTCAACAAAATTACGAATTGGTACCAAGACTACCAAGCGATCTTTTTTTTTGTTAGGAGGGGAAATGCATTACGCATCCCCCGCCCCATCGGGGGAAAGGGCAGGGGTATGTAGGACTCCCTCCGCAGAGGTGTACCGACTAAAACCCCCCCATGCCCTCGTCAACGCTACACGCGGAGGAGCGGGATCGAAGTCGCACCGCGTCCTCCGCAGCGCTTGCCGCTTCCGGCACCACATTCTCTTTGCCAAGCTCGGCGCAGAAGAAGCAGCTAGGCTCCCCCGCGCAGTCGGCGGCCTTGTGCCCCGGCTAACCGCAGCGGAAACAGTACCAAGCTATCTAGTATATCTAGTATATTATATCTATCATTTCTACTGTGCAACAGGCAAAAGGCGCACAATACAGACAGGTTATTGCTTAATTTTGCCTATAATTATTTACTCATTAGTCATTACTTTACCACAGAACACAATATGAAATAAATTATACAACTAGCTAAGTAGGTCGGGGATTTCGAAATTAATTTAGTGATATCACGTTCATAGTTCAGCGATAACGGAATATTGATAACAAATTAATAATTATGTTTCTTCAGCACATTTCGCAAGACAATAATATAACTGCAATAACTTTCAGCCCTGCTACTTTCACAGCGAACACCATGCAAGGGCTTTAGCACATTTCGCAAGACAATATAACTGTAACAGACCACAGTATGATTAAGTTGGTACTACTAATAATATACAGCACAGTATAGCATATACAGGGTGTAACAAAAATAAGTGATAATACTTTAGGGTGTTCCTTGTAGAGAGTTCACTGTGAAAGTAGCAGCGCTGAAATACTAATTTTTTTTTCACTTTTGTATGGGGAAACTCGTGACGCTCGGGCCCTTGCCCATACAAAAGTGAAAAAATTTTTTCGTCTTTCAGCGCTGCTATTTTCACAGTTAACTCTTTTCAAGGAACACGTTCACACCCTAAAGTATTATCACTTATTTTTGTTACACACTGTATATTCTGTGATATAAGTCAATGATAACTGCAATAACTTTCAGTAAATTCAGCCCTGCTACTTTCAAAGCGAACACTATGTAAGGGACACTTACAAACCCTAAACTCCAAAGTATTAATTAGTAAAAACGGGACCCAATTACTGAGACTTCGATATCTGTCCGTCTGTCTGTCTGTCTGTCTGTCTCCAGGCTGGAACTCAAGAACGGTTATAGCTAGAGAGTTGAAATTTTCACAGATTATGCAGTAAGTATATCAGTTGCCGCTATAATAACATATATACTAATAACTGTATTTTAAAAAGATAAAACCGACTTCAAAATTGTACGTACTTAACTGAGAATTAAAACTCTATCTCCTAAACCACTGAACCGATTTTGATGAAACTTGATCTTTTCCCTAAGTTACAAATTACAATACCTACTACCTAGTAAAATAATTAAAAAGGAATTACTTACTGAAATCGGAGTGGTAGTTCCAGAGATATGCGAACACAAACATATATATAATATCTAAATTTTATTCAATGTTATCCATAAAATTTTCAGGCAGTTGAAGTTATTTTAAATACGAAAAATCACCGGAAAACTGGTTGTTTACAATCCATCACTTAGGCATATTACAATTTACAATCTCGCGGTGTTTACAATCTTACGGTGACTGTATAATATACATAGTCATACGCGTCGAATTGATAACCTACGAGTAGGTACAGACGGTCAATTCATGGTTCAAATTTCGAATTTCGAATCGTGATTCGTGACTTCTCACTTCAATCTTCATTCTTCATTCATTCTCATTCAGTCAGCGAGCGATCGTAGTGCGGTGCGGACGTATGACGTTCTCGCGTGGCGCGTTTACGAAATAATCGAAACTTTTCCAAGCAGTGCTATGTGTTTAGTGACAAAATGACGAAGTTTAGTGGTTAATGAGTGCTATTTAAAACTAATTGTGGTGTGAGGTGTTAATAAATTTTCGAGCACGTTTTTACGGATTTACGTCTGTCGTTTTGAAGGTAAGTTTGTTTTGTTGTCATTACGTTAGTTTGAATATTTAGTAGTGTTTATTCAAAGATTTATTAGTCAGTGACCGGCAAATTATATGATAACGTTTTTATCTAACCGGTTTCCAACATTTCTAGGTATTGTTTCATGGTAACGTAACCTCGAACCCTGTCATAATACCGGTCTTAAATTACCGGCAAGGTAAAAAAAAATGATACGACATACATGGTTATGAAGACTATAATATTTTAGACATAATAGTGCGCCAAGAAAGTGAAGAAATTAAATAGTGGCAACATCGTAGTGTCATCCCTTTCAAATCAATCTAAGAATAAAGGGATGACACTACGATACTGCCACGTTTTAATTTCTTCACTTTTTTGACGCACTATATATTTTTAGCATACAATAATTAATAATATACCTAATAACAAGTGCAGGTAGTTAAAAATACCTAAATAAGACACCGTGCACCAACCACGTGAATTTGTTTTATTATTCTAAATTCAAATTTAAATTATGTGTCCTACGTCATAATAACAATATTACTTTAAATAATTATTATTCTACCTAGAAATAAAATTATTAAACTATACCTATCCAACTGCCCGCAGAATAAAATTTAAAATAGCAAAAGATTTAGGTACCTATTGCCATATTTTGCCAAGAAAGTGCTAGAAAGGCTTTTTAAAATAAGAATAAATAACTAATAAAACCACCGATTTCAGTAACGGTTGCCGGTCAAGCTATGCTGATTGTTTTATTAGGGTTCCGTAGTTTTAGTATCTAAGGTCCTAGCTAGACTACTACTAGGATTCAACCACGTTCATGAAACTCAAGACTCATTCAGTGTGGTCTGCAATCGGAGATGCAAGTAATAAAATTATCGGTTGATGATTGCTTCTACCATCCGACCTTTGCCTGTTTTAATTACTAGCTGTCTCTATTTACATGGATTAAATTCTTATTTACTATTTAGCTATATTAGATGAAAGTCTAAACTTTAAAGTCTAAACTAATGTAGTACTACTAATTAAAGTGCAAGTGTCAAATTCGTCATTCTGTACTTTTCTGCTATTTTATCCAACATTTAAATTACCTAATTTAAATATATAGGAAATTACAACATTTAAATTGAATACCAATTTAAATGTTGTAAATTAATGTGAATTCAACGTCAAACGCGTTTCTGCTTTTTGCGATCTCGCGGTATAGCCGTCAAACATGGTCAAACCGCGCGTTTGGGCGGACGCATAATACCTATAATAAATCAAGCCAAATACTCAGGCCAAATAAAAACTTTTTTTTGGCCTAAGTTTTTATTTGGTCTGAGGCCTAACCTAATATGAGAATACTAGATCGAAGCAGTATTAAATTTGAATTAAAATGGCTGACATTTGCAAAACGATTGTAACGACAAAAACCTATTGTTTTCGATCAAATTCCGGCTAGGCTTTTTTGATCGATAAAAAAGATGAATCATGAATTTAAATAGAAGTTTTTTGTTGTCAATTGGCATTACTCCGGCGCCAGACACAGACAAATGTTTGAACAAAGACTTTGAAGACTTTGCTCACACACTTGAAGTTTGAACACTTGTAAAGTGTAAACCATGTTTTACCTGCCAGACATGTTTCACATACATTATCACTTAACAGTTGTTTCAAGGACGACAAACAAGATGGATGACGGATTTGTGGACGCGATATAATAAAATGTGCTTTTAATCGTGTAATATTATATTATAATATTATATTATAATACGAGCAACTACAGACTACACATATAATATGTATAATATATATTATTGTATTATCTATTGACTACACAGAAGAACTAACGAGCAACTGAACCAACTGAACTTTGCGCGTGTGTAGCAGACCGTAAGCACACATTTGAACATTGATCTTTGAGCTCTTTGATGTGCGTCAAAAAACCGAAAGCTTTGAACAAATACTCAAATACATGTGCTACACATGTGTACAAACAAGTGTTCAAATGTTTGTGCTGTGTCTGGCGCCGGCTTTATGATTCGTACTTATCGATTTTTACCGCGATTACGATAAGATTATCGATAATTTTACTCAATGGACTTGTGAAATTTGTTTAGTAGGTACTTTATACTATCAGAGAAAATCACAGGCAAAAAACAGACTGTTACATAATATTGTAGGTAACGTAATTTGGTAGGGTTACATCAAGCCCACCCCAGCCACCAAAATAATATTTAACCTAGATAACGACCGCAACTTCGTTGCGCAGAAATTAGTTTATCGCGCGGGAACTATTTATTTTTCCGGGTTGTGTTCTTTGTCCTTTTCCGGGACGCTAAACGTATCTCCATACCAATTTTTAATCGTGAAGAGGGACAGACAGACACACTTTCGCATTTATAATATTAGTATGGAATAAGGATATAGATTGTAAAACTCAAATCACTTTGTTTCAATCAAAATTGTAAACCGGGAAAGGCATATAAATCGATGGGGAAAGGACATCTAAGACTACTTTTATCCCGGAAAAATGTACGGTTCTCGCGCGATAAATGAATTTTGGCACAATATTACTTGCTGAGTGTACAATTATTAACAATTATAATATTATACAAGTTTGTATACCCGAGGAAATTGATTCCTAGGCAACTGGCAGACCGACGCGACGTCATGTCGGACCATGTCAATGTATTTGTGATTGAATGAAACCCAGCCGACAGGAGTTTGCCGTAACGCGACCAAACTACATAGGTCCCCCATCTGCCTAGAAATCAACTTCTCTGATATTACAATACAAGTTTGTACATAGTGTTACATAAACTTGTAAATAACGCGCGGTATATGTATCCGTTTGTTGCTCTTGCTGTTGATTTTGTTCCCATCTGAGTAAACACGCTCATTGTGAGAACAGTTATATTTGTTATTCAACAAACTGTCGAAACACTGTAGGTACTTAATTATAATGATTTGATTTGCAGGAAACTGTTGAGTTCATGCCATAGCCTATTCGAGCTGTGAATGACATGGAAATATTCGCACTACCTACTGACTTCGCACTTCCTTTCTTACGCCGCGCCGGAGATCTACTCTTCCTCCGCCGTACGAATTTTAAATCAGGGGGTGTAGTGCGAGTTTTATTCGATCATACGCATCGAACACGTTAACGCGAATTTGTATGGGATCAAAGCAGCGCCACCTACTGGCTTACGTGGATACCGCTTTGATCCCATACAAATTCGCGTTAACGTTCTCGATGAGTATGATCGAATAAAACTCGCACTAACCCCTCTGGTCACTGTACATGCTCCTTTGCATAATGCATTGTTTTCCTGTCAAAAACAAAAGGGCACAACGCTACATAAGATTTAAAGTAAAATAACTACAAAATTAACTGTAATAAAATTTTCAGGTTCTTGGAAATCTATTGTTATTCTATTGTTATCGCGGTCGCTTGGGCTTGAGGGGCTCCGTTTTATGGATCCTGAAATCTGATATTATGTTATGTATAATATGATAATAACGTGTTACCAACAATTTCGTTCAACGCACTGATCTCTATTATACAAGTACGCTGGATTGCTGATACACACCTGCTTTTTGGGCCTATTTGAAGCGGAATCAGCGCCCCCATTATTCGGGTAGAGAACTAAATTTGACGTAACCACAACCAATAACAACAGTTGTCATCACTAGTATTAGTTCCAAATACTCTCACTACTGCTATCAGCGCCAATATGGCGGCTTTCAAACGTAATTTTTACGTCAGATTTAGTTCTCTACCCGAATAATAGGGGCGCTGATTCCGCTTCAAATAGGCACAAGAAATAGCTGTCATTTCAAAGGAAATCAGCTATCTAGCGTACTTGTATAATAGAGATCAGTGGTTCAACGGGAGCCCAATTTTTATGATCATAATATCGTAAAATTCGTAAAACTACTGATATCGACGAACTATTGAATAATATCGGTAATTCGGTTACGTTTTATATTACCACTAGGTGACGTTTAATATTACAAAAATTCGTTTATCGCGCGGGAACCGTAAATTTTTCCGGGATAAAAAGTACCCTATGTCCTTTCCCGGGACTCGAAGTATCGTAGGGTGAAATTATTTTATTTTTTATTTTATTTTTATATTATATTCGGAAAACATACAGTGTTTATTAAATTTATAGAAGGCTGTATAAAATCTAGACACCATTTACACGTTTTCACATTTAGAAACTAATTAATTACTTTCTAATTTATGTGAAAACGTGTAAATGTTATTTATAAACTAATATATTAATAATATATTATATATAAATAGATATATAAATATTATCTTATATAAATATTATATATAAATATTATCTTAAAAACCTAATTTTACTTACATATTACGTCTTCAACTGTACTTACGCAATCAAGACTTTTGCTAAGTATGTTATTACGCAAAGAAAAATAAGGAAGTGCAGAGGAAATGAGTGAAAAGGGAATAGTTAACATGTAGGTACATACTACGTTATACCACAATATTAATGTACAGTAGCGTAACACCATCATCATCATAAGCAGCAAACCAATGCCATCCACTGCTAAACTTTTCCACCTCGGCCACCTCCAAGCGCCAACCAACTCAATTTGTGCATTATCTGCAGCTGTCAAAAGCCTTTTTGCTTACCTATTGCAATATCTCTAACCTTTCTGCCGATTTGGGCACTGGATTCATCAATCCTCTGCTACTACTACTTTCTTCAAATTGTCGGTCTATCAGAACGCGTAACAGGCGCACCTAAACATTAGCCGTATTCTTGAAATCTCGTGCAAGTGCAACACAAACAACTTGCTTTGTAATTTGTTCTAGTGTATGTAATTAAAACTGTGGTATAACTTTTGTCCCATGGACATTGCGGAGTATATCAAGTAGGGGTACCCCCACGTAGAAATGAGGCCAATTTTGAAAAGTTTACGTATTACTGACAGGGTGGCAGAGCGTCCGGATAAAGCTGGATATAGTCCCGTTTTTTTGATAACCGTATAGGACCAAGTTTAAAAAAAGTCTGGTTTTAAGGTTATTTTTATTTGAGCTACTTTTACAAGGTGTTATGTTTTGGCTTTTCTAATTTCATCAGTTTTTTTATTCAATCTCCAATGCTCGCTGCATTGGAGATTGAATAAAAAACGTTTAAAATGCTTTTTAAACCCAGATTCTGAGAGTTTTCGATGAGGAGCTTTTCTATTCATCAGCATAATATATATTATAATGTTTGTACTCGCTTCGGCAGTACATATACTAATATATAATGTTATCTCCAGTGTCAGAAAATGAGCATTTGTCACGACTCGCGGTGCACTAAGAATTATTTCATTTAAATCACATCGTTTAATCTTTAATTTTTTTATAAAATAAGGAGGCAAACGAGCAAACGGGTCCCTGATGGAAAGTAACTGCCGCCGTCAATGGACACTCCCAATATCAACAAAAGGTTTCAGTTGTTTCGCGATTTTAGCAGTACTTTAAACTGTCCAGGATTCTCAACAAAGCCGAGCCACCCTAGCCAAAAGTAGGCTAATGTTGGCTTTATTTACCGTAACCTGGCAGGCTCTCCAAGGCTAATCTGTCTTATATCTAAGATTATGACGTCACATTTGGCACCTGTCGTATTTGGAGTTAATGGCTTAAAACGTGTGACCGAATTTTAGAAACGGAATTACAAATTAGGTCTTTATTACTTGTACTATTTAAAGTGTTAAAATTGTCTCAAAAGTCACAATCAGCGGATTTGAACGATACGCGCGTTGTCGCGTTGTCTATGAACCTGAGTCTCAAGCGGCGTATCCACTGGGGCAGCCTCGGGCCGAGCAGCCTCGACTTGAAGCAAGCCGAGGCTTGGTTGCTTGCACTGATCTCTATTATACAAGTACGCTGGATTGCTGATACAGGCCTGCTTTTTGTGCCTATTTGAAGCGGAATCAGCGCCCCCATTATTCGGGTAGAGATCTAAATTTGACGTAACCACAACCAATAACAACAGTTGTCATCACTAGTATTAGTTCCAAATACTCTCACTACTGCTAACAGCGCCAATATGGCGGCTTTCAAACGTCATTTTTACGTCAGATTTAGTTCTCTACCCGAATAATAGGGGCGCTGATTCCGCTTCAAAACTTCAAATAGGCACAAAAAATAGCTGTCATTTCAAAGGCTATCAGCAATCCAGCGTACTTGTATAGAGATCAGTGGTTGCTTGGCATGGCGCGGCGTGCCTCAGGTTGAGGCAGCGTCTCCACTTGTGCGGCCTCGGGTCGATCGGCTCGCCCTGAGTCTGCCTCAAATTGATAAGCAGCTTCAGACTTGACCATTTTCTAACGTTTCAAATCAGCAAGTAATTCAACTAGGGAGTAGGGCTAGTTCACATATTTTGTAACGTGACGACTGACGAGACGATGCGATGTATGTTAAAATGAGCCTTTCATAATGATCAACATAACGCCTCCGTGGTCTAGTGGTATAGAGCGCGGCTCTTGACTCGGAGGTCGTGGGTTCGATTCCCGCGTTGGAAACATGTTATTTCCAAGTTTGGTTAGGACAATGCAGGCTGATCACCTGATTGTCTGACAAGTAAGATGATCCATGTGTCGGATGGGCATGTAAAAAATAAAAAGTCGGTCCTGCGCCTGATCTCTCGCCGGTCGTGTCGGTCTGCCGTCCCACTGGGTTATGAGAGTAAAGGAATAAAGAGTGCTCTTGTGTACTGCGCAAACACTTGGGCACTATAAAAATACTCCTGCGTAGCTGGCCTGGTTTTAATGAAACCGGCCACCGTCACCGAAACCGGTGTGGGAGCTATTATTATTATTATATTATAATGATCACATTGAATTGCAGCCAATGATATTCTGCTGTCTAAAATTTTGAATGAGGTAGGTATAAATTTACTATTTAGTGAAAATGCATCGCATCCTCTCGTCACGTTGCAATGTGAGCTGACCATTACAATATTTGCATGTAAAATACGCGCGTGGGACTTCTCTTACTTTTTCTTCTTTACGTTAAAATATTTTTGCAAGTTTTTTGATCGATGAATAATAATTATTGCTTTGATTAATAAAACAAGAACTAAATAAATATTTTCAGATAGTATTAGAAAAAAGTTTCGTATATATCGTCACAGAATTCTATTTTTAGTCGCGACGTCTATCAAAGTACAAATTATAAGAAGCCCCACGCAACCCCTCCATTAGATGTAAGATCACAAGAAATAGAAACATTATACATACCTAAATAATATAATTAAATATCAATGTAATTACCAAGCCAATATTATTTTGTATACGGTGTTTGCTAACCTAGTTCCAACTGTTTTCATTTATAATATTTTTTTATTAAATAATAGCAAACGAGCTAACGGGTCACCAGCTGAAAGTTAATTATAGTATCACATCAGTAACCCTCAAAAATGTCTCTAAAGTGTTGAAAGACTTTCACTGAAAAATTGTACAATATTACCAAAAAGAGTAAACGAAAAATTGAGTTAATTTATCACAATTTGTATCACACTGGGATAAATGCTAATTATCTTAATGGTCGTTTTGGTGTAAATTAAATGAGGCAATCAGCCCTTGGCTAATATTTAATTAAAAAATATAAAATGGCTCCCAAAGGGCGAAAGTCGGTGAATTTGATTACTGATCATTTTGTTTTTCAGTTACAAATTTTAGAGGTGCTTGTGCAGTTAAAAGTTAAAACACTTATTGTCCAGTTTTTCAACATCACTGTCTGATGCAGCAAATAATGTTGTTTTGCCATATCCCACATTATATGTAGCGATTATTAGAAGGTTTTCTTAAATTGTTTTTTCTAGTCTTATATTTTATTCCTTTAAATTTATTCCTGTCTTAATAAAGCGACTACAAAATGCTTTACTCCCAGCGGATGGAAATTTCTTATCTTTTCGTTTTATATAATTAATTAACTTATGCATAGCGTCAACTTCTTGATTAAGAGCACCGAGAAAATTAATACAGAATCCTGAGGGATATATCTAGAAAATGTTAGATAGCTCTAGAATACCTGGTCCGACTTAAAATATGAATTTTCCTTGGAGAACCAAGCACCGTGAGTCGTGACGTTCTCTACTTTAAATAACAGGCGTGAAAGTTGGGTAGTTTCGGTTCTCACCACTAAATTTTGACATGCATATCAGAGGTTCTTAAAAGGGAACTGACTTGCAGCATCCTTAACTAAGGACTGTTATGAGTTATGTCTAAGGATGCTGAGAAAGTTAGTTTCCTGACTCAGTTCAGCAAGTCACTCCCTGAGTTCTGGAAGCTGGTCACAGACAGCTTAATCAGCTTTTAGTAATCTCTCAACTGTAATGTCAAAACTGCTTGTTAAGTCTATCAAGAAGACTTGTTTCTGTCATTACTCTTTCATTGCTCTAAAAATTTAGTTTGCAACGAGATGAGGAATCGCGCATATTCCACTAAGATTTCGTAAAACTTCGTCTTATTTGAAAAAAAATAAACCTTTGGTGAATCCGAAATTGGTTAGTTAATTGCTTAGGTTTGGCTAATCAATTAGGTCGAAGCCAAAACCGAAATCGCTTCGGTCTAAACGTAAGGTTAATAAACACTATTACCATTTCTATTATTTAATCGGCAGCTAATGGGTTCTTCCTCAATTCTCTCCCCTGTTGGCTAATTGATTGGCGTTATTTGGTTCAGTAGCTTGACCTTCAATTTACCTTTAACTCAATATTGTCTTTATTTAGGCTAGCGCCCTTATAATTGTAAAGGGCGTTCGATCTTCGGTAAATTCTGGCTCGTTTGCGATGGAATTAGAGCTATTTACTCAAAAACCATAGGGTCTTTGAGACAAAAAGGCTTTCATATTATATTATCTATGGCTGATGGCACTCCTTTCACCTTTGGCGGCGTTATGTTACATCTACTATTTTTTGGTAACTTTCATCCCAACGCAAAGTTCGAACTTGTTGTTTTTTCGCTTAGATGAGATTGGAAAGTTAGTAAGGAATTATCTGTAGTAATAACTAGTACAGGCTACATGTACTTACCAACAATTCGATTTAGCAGCCAAGAAGTATAGGAAACGTAGTTGAAAACTAAACACAGCATTATTTGTGTTGGATAAATGTTCAGTTAGTAAAACTGGTACAATACGTTCAAGTGTGTGTTATTACTTATTAATTAAATAATATTTGTATGTAACTATAAGTTCAGGCCCCCATTGACGGGTAGGCCGATCCATCCGGACTGAATGCATTCGCCGTTCAGACCTGACCTGCGTCATGCGTGTCATCCCGACCGGACTCATGCGCGTACACATGACAGTGCACATTGCACAATACGATTCCGGCCTGCGATCAGATCAGACGGCATCGGCAGGGTGATCGTGTAGATAATATCTTGCACCAGCAAGTTTTTTGTCTGCTGAGACAGAAATTGTGCAATTTCTTATAAGAAAATTTTCGCTAAAAATTGCTGTCGCAAGAGCAAAAGTTGCCCAGCGGATTCGATCTTCCTCTTCATATTATGTGTATGTATAATATGGGGTCCTTATGTAAAATATTTGTATTATACATGTACCTAGTACAAAGACAAAGCATGCGTAATGTTTGTTATCCGTGATGACATGTAATCAGGTGCCGCACGTTCGTTTGCTACACAAACCGCTCAAATATTAGAATTAGACATACCTTTGTCAAGAACAAAAATCCTTATTTGAGCCTATTTTACATTTATCTTCCATTATGAGCATCGATTAAATACGCTAGTAATATTTATGTCTATGATTATAAATTTATGAGTCTTTTGTTTGAATACTTAGGCTAAGAACTCACGGAGCGGTTTTTTTCCCGCGCCCGCTGCGGTTGCTGGCGCCCGCGCCCGACAATTTATGTGTAGTCGGAAGTTTGTCAATGTTACCGCAACAAAATACATAACATTATTTTAAATTATTTTATTTAAATGCTAAATATCATGTCTGTTTTCACGTTTAAAGTTTAAAGGCAGTTTATTCGTAAATTACCAGGTCGATTTCTGTCAGTGCGACGTAAATGTCATTAAAATAACATTCATATCAGCGCGCCATGTACGGTGGCGGTTACGACGCTCGCCGCGTCCATGATAGGGCGAAATAGGAGAAAAAACCATTTTACTTAGATAAAAAATATTATAACTAAACATCTATCCAATGATTTCCCTCTTAAATTTTAATAGCTATCGAACTGTGCAAATTATTTTTTGATTGAGTCTCTGTAAGTCCTATAAAACTCAAAATGCTTTTAAAATCGATGTTGTTTCGGAATTTTTTTTATCGAGCAAAATTATCTGTATTGTGTTTCTATCCTATGAAAGCACTAGTTAAAAGATGTATCTATACATGTATATATTTTTCAGTTTTTTGAATGACGCTTTCTTTAAAAAAAACTCATTCTAGAAACGTGAATTTGGAATAAGCGGCCCTTGAGAATATGATTTGATGGAATTTAGTATGTATAAAAAAAATTAATCCCTGGAAAGACCGTAATCTTTTTTATCCCAGATATATGGGTCATTTTCATTTTAATTTTTTTTGTGTGACAATAACATTTTAGACAAAATTGTTGGTGATAAATTTTTGAAAAAAAAGTGAGTGGTGTGTCTTCGTAGTTTTAATAATGGTAAGCATAACTTGCAGCAGAAAACGCAACTGAATTTTTTTTTTATATACAATCCATGGGTAAATGTCACGCAACGTGATGTGTGAAAAATCACTTTTTACTTTTTATTCAGTCTTAATTACATAATATATTTCCAAAATGTAAAGTTCTATAATAATTCATTATTATCAATTAATAACCCTTTGAAATTCGATATTATAACTATATTTCAATGAAGCATTCCAACTATATCTCATGATACATCATGTGAGAAAAAAAGCTGTCACAAACGTGGCTACCCGAAAGTACCCGAATTTATGGTGATATTTTTAGGAGAATATTGATCTACATGCACAGGCAACACTCACTGAAAAATAAAAAGTCGGCCATTTGCCTTCCTGTGCGGCGTGATTCAACAAGCTTATGCATAAAAAAGATATGACATTTTTTATATTACTGTTTGGATTTTGTAAACCTTAATGCATCATACACGTGGCTGCCCTAACTATTGTAATTACTATGATTTTCACTTGAATTTCATTTATTTGATAGGTTAAGAAGTGATAATATTTTTGATTTAATGCTTGACCGAAGGCTACAATCTTAAGGTTATATTTTGGCGGCACGCTTGAAAAATGTCACAAACGTGGTTTGAAATTTCAGTCACAAACGTGGACATTGTCGGGCACGTTTTTGACACTTTACCACGTGTGTGACTTTTGTATAACATTTCATATAACATATACTGAAAACACCCATCTAAATTCTTTGAGAATCTAAATTCGCACCGCACGCACCACTCACTTTTCACATGGCGTAACGTAGGGACGGGTTCATCTTTGAGTTTTCATACAAACGAAAATCGTCAATCATTTGATACAAAAATAATCATTTTGCACAATTATTATACGATTACAACTACACACACACTGGCAAAATTAGCGGAACATAGTTAAAAAGGGGCACAACTTGAACTCAAGTGGGTCGGGCTGTGTGAAATCCTTTTTTATAGATTCTAAGCTCATTTAAGAAATAAAATATTGAACAAAACTGGCAAGTTGAGAGATTTTTATTGCAATTATGCCCTAATAAGTGTTTTTCGATGACTGACGTTGTAAGTGTATCTGATAAGAATGGCGTTTTAGCGGGTTGCAAGGTATGCCAGCTCATTTGATTGTTTGGTTTTTGGAAGAACACATTGCTTAGATACAAAATTAGTGATTTCCCAGCATCTACGACAGCTAGAGCTGTAACCACGATAGAGAAAGGTCACATCTACCGTTCGGTCAGTCAGGCCTTAGGTTTGTCGGTTTCCGTGGTCCATCGTAACTTTTAATGCTACAGAGAGATTGGATCTTACGTTCGGAGATGAGAACAAGGCAGATATCGGGTGACAATGTTTCAGGATGACATTTTTGTAAGGGCACAAGCCTTAGGAAATGGACCTCAAACTGCTTTGCAGACACGAAACCTGTCGGAACAGTTCCGAGATGTACGTGTAAGTGATTGTACAGTAAGAAGAAGACTTAGAGAAGTTAAATTAAACTCAAAAGTGCCAGCAAGGGCACCAGAACTTGAGACAGGACACCAAAGAGCCAGGCTAAGATATGCGCGTGAACATCAAAATTTGACAAGTGAGTGAAATCGTGTGCTGTACAGTGATGGGAGCAAATTCTGTGTAAATTTTGTTGATAGGCGATAAAGAATATGGATAAATGGTAAGGAACGCTATAGGCCATCAAACTTAACAAAAACAGTGGCCTATCATGCAGGATTCGTAATGGTTTGGGGTTGCATAGATTTGGAGCCCGCACAGAGCTGATGAATGTTGAGGATGGTACTTTGACAGTACAGGGCTATAGCACAGACATCCTGAAACTGCATCTTGTGCCTTTTACACAGTTTTAGGCAGTAACTTCAATTTTATGCGCGTCCATAGAGTAAAAAAGTCGGGCATATTTACGTAAATGATGCTGGCGTAGCGCAGGTGGAGAGGACAGCACGGTCTACGGATGTGGATCCGATTGAGGACGTGTGGCACATCAATGGGTGAACGGTACGATTTAAAACTCTAGCTCCAAAATGTGTCCAGAAACTCGAGTTGGCGCTACTGGAGTAGTAGGAGAATATCCCACAAGAAATGATTGACAATCAAAATGCAAGCATGGAATGGAGTATCCAGGCCCTCTTGAGATCCATAGAAGGCATTACACGTTTTTAACATGGCATTTCTTTAATAAAAATGGAGAACTTAACTTAAAAACTTACTACTGAAATTTCAAAGATTTTCTTAATTTTTGATTTTTGCTGATTTTTTTTTATTTTGCCGGTGTGTTTTTTGAATTGAAATGTAGTTTTAGCCTAGACAAATACTTTCTGAATCTAAATAATACCACAACTTTACATAAATGTTATTTAAATGTTATTTAGTCACGAGCGTGGATAGGTTGTCACGGACGTGGACGCTGAATTTTTCAGATGTGCTTTTTTTAGTATCTAAAGGTATTTAAGCGCAAGGACTAACAATAGCACACTCTAATACGTAATATCTAGCCATAAGAATAAAAAAACCCATGATTTGTGAAGCGATACCAAATAACGCACAAAATGAAAATGACCCATATAGGTAAGTACGGTTTCTTTTCAAACGAATTTCAGCGCAACGTAGTTTCGGACAATAGATAAATAAATAAATAAATAAAAGTTTATTTGACAAAATAGACTTATAATTAGGTCCCTTATTTAGGTGAGCAAACTGCATACATAAAGAAGTTGTTAGAATAGTTCTGTAACGCATATTTTCAAATCAGAATTTGAACGTATGCGCCAGTCTCACGGAATTCTATACGGTCGCTTCATAATAATAATTATTCATTAGACTACATTAAATTCCAGTAAATCCAATTCAAAAACTATAAAATAATACTTACTAACTAATAAATAAATCCATCTGAGGAGTAAGGTCTCTTGCTAGTAATTGCTGATATTAACTGTTTATTTTTACTTTTATAATAGGTATAAATGTCTTTATTTATTTAGAATATTATATAATAAGTATGTTAATTACAAGTAGAATGTAAGTCTATAAAATATATTTATTTTAACAATCATTACATTACTTATATATAGCGTTTTTGCTCAGTTTGTTATCCAATTGTAAACTATATTTATTTAATATTCTTTTTGTTATATTATATTCATATTCTTAATTTTACAATGTAAAGTTTCTGAATAATTACGACCCTCGCAGTATTACAAAGCAATTTCGTTGGCCCGTAATGAACAAAAGTTGGGAATGGATAAAATTTAGATTTATTTATCGCATTTCGGTAAGTCCACTACCACCGACTGTCCGCTTTAAAAATTTATTTGCATTTCCCTTTACATAATTGATATTGTTTTCACCGGGTTAAGCACTGACCTCTATTATACAAGTACGCTGGATTGCTGATACAGACCTGCTTTTTGTGCCTATTTGAAGCGGAATCAGCGCCCCTATTATTCGGGTAGAGAACTAAATTTGACGTAACCACAACCAATAACAACAGTTGTCATCACTAGTATTAGTTCCAAGTACTCTCACTACTGCTATCACCGCCAATATGGCGGCTTTCAAACGTCATTTTTACGTCAGATTTAGTTATCTACCCGAATAACGGGGGCGCTGATTCCGCTTCAAATAGGCACAAAAAATATCTGTCATTTCAAAGGCTATCAGCTATCCAGCGTACTTGTAAAATAGAGATCAGTGGGGTTAAGTCAGAACTGGGTTTTACAAAGTTTTTTTTTTTTTTTTTTTTTTTTTTTTTAATTTATTTTAGGTCGCTCAAACAACACGGTCATTAGCGACCACTTTAGGCTTACAATTTTAAATTAAATCATAATAATTAATTAACTTAAGAAATGTTACAATTTTATCGGTACTATCAAAACACTTATTTAAACATGTAGGGAGATTAGCTTTTAGACGTTCAGTATTATACATTGGACAATCAATTAACAGATGCTTAACAGAAACATCACTATCACACCTAGCGCATCTTTTCTTCGCTTCTTTGGTGAGGAGATGGATGTGAGTTACATTAGTGTGCCCTATTCTTAATCTATTTAAAACTACTTGATCTCTTCTATTATTTGGCTTTAGCTTGCTTTTTTCAAAAACAGTTTTTCTTATCTCAAATAAATGACTATTGTTATTATTTACCCAATTACTGTTCCACAGGTTCTTAATTTTTAGCTTAAAATATTTTTTGAGGTCTTTGATACTAGAGGTCAAGTAATTGCAGTGTTCTAATTTTGTAGCTTCTTTAGCTTCCCTATCGACTTCTTCGTTTCCGGGAATGCCCTGGTGACTAGGGATCCAGATTAAAACAATGGCAACATTATTATCTACTAATTGAATTAGGTTGTCTTTAACCAGATTAACTAAGGGGTCTATGTTACTTATATTTAATAGCGCCTTTAAGGAAGACAGTGAATCAGAAAATATCAAACATTTTGTTTCATTTATGTTCGCTCTAATAACTTTTAGGCATTCCAGTAAAGCAACCATTTCACATGTAAATATGGATGCGTAATTAGGTAATCGGTACTTAAAACTACTATTTTTCGAAATCATTGCACATCCTGTCCTTCCCTCATAAACAGATCCGTCGGTATAATAATGTAAAAATTCCGGGTATTTATTTATTATTTCATTAAAAAGATTTAAAAACAAACCATCTGGGGTAGAATCACGCGGGTTTCCTTGGGCAATTTCTGTATTTATGGGGAGAACTATTTCATTCCAGGGAGGATGTATGGTATGTTTGCGCGGAAAAACTAGAGGAAGTTCAAAGTTTATTTCTTGTAAATATTTTTTAACTCTTAATCTTAAAGGCAATGGTAGGGATGACCGTAGGTTAAACTCAATGTCAGATGCAAAGTTACTTAAAAATAGAGAATTCTCATTATTGGATATGTGTTTTGAGGCGAATGAAAGGCATAACTCTTTTCTCCTTAGTGCCAGGGGCATTTCATCTGTCTCAACTAAAATACTATTTACTGGGCTGGTCTTAAATGCTCCGAGACTTAAACGTAGACATGTGTTATGACAGCTTTCTAGTAGATTTAGAATGTTAGGAGAAGCTGAACCGTAGATAATGGAACCGTAGTCAATTTTTTGTCTAATTAGGGCTTTGTAAGTATTTTTAATGCATTCACTATCCGATCCCCATCTATTAGCTGATAATATTTTAATAACGTTCATTCTGCTATAACACTCTGATTTTAATTGTTTTATATGCGTAACCCAATTTAATTTTTTATCAATGTTAGTCCTAAAATTTTTAAATTATTTTCTTCTTGAATTTTATGATTGTTTATAGTTAAAATTACTTCATCTTTCTTAGTTTTATGTGACATAATCATGAATTTAGTCTTTGTTTCTGAAAATTTAAAGCCAGTTAATTTACACCATTCACACAATTTATTCAAGGTATTTTGCAAAAGAACTTCTGTAGGTTTAAGATCATTACCACTGCAAAATATTGTTAAATCGTCGGCAAAAAGACAACCTTTCACAGGTTTTTCAATAACTGTAAGAATTTCATTAATTGAAATCAAAAAAAGGATAACGCTAAGCACAGATCCTGTCGGGAGTCCATTATCTGTACAGAGAGGATCAGATAGGATTCCTTCAACTTTTACCCTGATAGTTCTATTAGACAAAAAATTTTTGATGAAAGCAAGAATATTACCTTTTATATTCATTTTTTCTAAAAGCAAAATAACTCTGTGCTTCCACACCATTTCGTATGCCTTTTCTAAATCTAGAGCAACAACAATAACCTTATTATTATTGGCAAAAGAGTTTAATATATAATTTTCTAAATATGCTAAGTGATCAATAGTAGACCTAAACTGTCTAAATCCAAATTGGAATGGGGAAATTAATTGATTCTGTTCCAGGTACCATCTTAATCTATTACTAACTATTTTTTCAATTTACATAAATTACAGGTAAGAGATATTGGGCGATAATTCGAGGTCAGGGTAGGGGATTTACCTGGTTTGGGGATAGGTATAACAATGGCCTCTCTCCACTGGTCTGGGAAAACTTGATGAATCCACATATAGTTGTAAATGTCTAGGAGCCGATTTAGGGCTAAAAGAGGAATTCTCTTTATTAAAGTATTTGATATGTTATCAGGTCCTGGGCTAGAGTCACCTAGGCGTTGTATTATCAACTTTAATTCCTGCATAGTTAAATTTTGATTGATTGGATCACTGTTATCTTGTAAATTAAAAATGGTGTGATTCTCCTCTACAAAGTTCTTGTGTTGGCGGAAATTTAGGTTGTAATTATTGGAACTTGAGTTCTCTGCAAAAGCTGATACTAATAATTGTGCATTTACTTTTGGATCACAGCTAAGATCTCCGTCATTGGTTTTTAAAATTATAGGTTGTTTTTTCCTTTTAAATCCGTTAATAGAATTAATTTTTTGCCAAACAATTCCTAAAGGAGTATAACTATTAATTGACGAAATAAAATTTTCCCAACTTGCCTTCCTACTTTCTTTAAATATCCTTCGACATTTAGCCCTCTTCTTACGAAATTCTATTTTCAATAATTCTTCTACGCGTTTTTCTTCTAGGCTACAATGCTCCTTTTTATCTTGATTTGATTTTTTCTTTTTATTATATATAACCTGTAAGCTTTTTTTGACTCCTTAAGAGACTTATAACAGTCCTCATTCCACCATGGTACCTGTTTCTTTTTAATATTCGCGCTGGACTGAGGTATATATTTTTCGGCTGACTCAAGTATTATTTGATTAAATTGATCGACTAATTTATTTATACATAAAATCGGATATAAGTTAAAATTTATGTTAGGTAATTTACTAATTTCCCGCTCTATTTGAATACTAAAATTTGTCCAGTCAGCCTCTTTGTATTTCCAATATAGGTTACTAGTTTGTAGATTTGAGTTTAATTCTATTTCTAAGGTAATTGTAATCGGAAAATGATCACTATCGTAAAGAAATTCAAGAGCATTCCATTCGAAATAACTTGATATACTTCGTGAAGCAAATGTTAGATCAATACTGCTAGTGTGACCATTACTACTATTAAAGTGTGTAGGTTGTTGATTATTAAGTAAAATTATATTATCATGTGAGTCCAGCCAGTTAGCAATTATTTTACCTCTCTGATCACAGCGTTTTGAACCCCAATAAAAATGATGACTATTAAAGTCTCCTAACAAAACGAAGGGAATCGGAAGTTGGGTAACTAAATCGTTTAAATCCTTATCACTAAAGGAACAGCTATTGGGCAAATATACATTACAGATAGTTATAGCCAGTGGAAACTTAATTCTTATTGCAATTACTTCGAGTCGACTAATAACATTAATTTGTTCCGGTAATGTGTGAGGTTTAATGTAGGTAGCTACTCCTCCACTGGCTATACTGCCGTGCATGCGATTTTTGTAAAAACATTCGTAATCTTTAAACTTAGCGCAGTAATTATTTTTAAAGTTCGTTTCCTGTATACAAAAACATAACGGACTTAAATCATTAACAAGTAATTTTATGTTTTCAAATCTAGTGTGAAACCCATTAACATTCCATTGCAAAAATTTCATTATAAACAACAAAGGTATACAGTAAAGATTTAAAGATAAGAAATGTGTAAAAATAAGTATTAGGTAGTAAGTCGATTAATTTCTTGCAGTTTCCGAGACAATCTTGCGCATCTATTTTTAAGATTTTTATTCATTTTAGGGTGTAGGTATAGGCACATATTAATTAACTCTGGAACGTTATCTGTATAGTCCTTAACGATATCTTGAATATTTTGTTTGTTACGGGAAACGTCTAAAAGACTTATGAATTGTTCCAAATTAAGGGGAAAATCAGTATCCGAATTTATTAGCTCATATTTGATGTCATTCCAAACTTGTTCCTCTGTTCTATTGTCAAGCGTTTTCTTTTTCTTTTTTAACGACTTAACTGGCAGTTCTTCTTCCTGGGAGATGTTGCTATCTGTATCATTGGTACATTCACTCAATGACTGACTATCCTCGATAATAACTTGATCTGTTTGAATAATATCTGACTGTGAAGGTTCCGTGGTAGTGTTTGAACGAATTCGCTTAATGCCTTTGTTGAGTTCTAGTTGACTTGTTATGGTCTGGGGCTTGGAAAATTCTATGGGGGGATAATTTGAGATGTCATTGTATTCTTGTGTTGAATTATTATTAACTTGGGGTGAACGCTTATTATTTTGAGGACAGTGATTAGCTAAATGGCCCATGTTATTACACACGAAACATTTCATAGAATCATTCGTTATATAGATCCAGTAGTTTGTGTCTTCGTAATTAATTTGCATGGAATCAGGTAATCGTTTTTCATCTTCCGGGGATACATATAGCTGGCGACGAAAACTCATAATATGTGAAAAACCAGGGTCGGGAATTCCTACTCTCATGTATGTGATCGGTGATAGAATCTTGATATTAATTTCATTAAATTTGTCCACTATCAATTCATGGGGTATAATGGGGCAAACATTTGACAGAACTATTCGCTTATTCCTCGTAATTAACGGTCTAATTTCCAGTAGGTTGTCCTTGACTTTAACTTTTTTAATCACGTCGACTAACTCATCAGCTGTTTGTTTAGAATCTAAATACACACATATTCTTGAATTGGCTATGCGAGAAATGAAACGGATCGACGTTGGTTTGGTTACAGTGGAGAGAGATAGTAGGTAATCACGAAGCGTAATTCCATCAATAGAATCTAGAACAATAGCTTGATCTTTCTTCGGGTACGTTGTTTTTGATGTTACATTGGCGTAGCTAACGGTGGGGGTCACTGCAGGTTCTTCCATAGTTAAAATGGGAGCCCCTGTTGCCAGGAGCGCCCTCAAAAATGTAAGTTATACTGTAGGTAACTAGCAAGGGCACTTTAACTTACTAGTAAACAAATATTACTCGCGGCGACAGCGCATTTATCGAGTAGCGATAAGACGCGTGAACCGAACGGCTGTTGCACGGTAACTGAAAGTTTTTGTTGCGATCTTTTTTGTAACATAGTATGTAAATTCATTTGTGATTTATGTTTTGTGTAAGAAAATCGCCTATTCTTTTATTCAATATTGTCATTTTGCTGTATTGAATTTTTTGGAATTTTTCATGTGGGTAAACCCAGCAACTGATAGAAGCTTGACCACATAGAGGCTCAGCCTTAATGTTTAAAAACACTGGTTTTAGATAGTTAAATTTTATTTATTTATTTATTTATTTACACTTTATGCAATTCAGAAAGGCGGGCTTAATGCCTAGTGGCATTCTCTACCAACCAACCTTAGGGTGATACTGAGAATGTATAATACAGGCGCATTTTTGTAAATTCTTCTTTCTTTGGATGGACTTTACCTTCTTTGGATGGCATGATATTATAATTATTACAAGTATTAAGAGCTACCACTAGAGCCGTTTTCCCGTACAAACGTTGCTGGATAATGCCGGTAGAGTTATAATTTTTTTCCTGAATATATATGGCCACTATTAGCATGTTTTCTTTTTTTTCATAATTTAATGATTAAAAAAGATATGAACGTTCAAAAACCCAAAAAATGGCCAGACTTTACGCTATGTTCAAACATCCAGAAAAAAAAATGGCTAGATTATACAAAAAAAAAATCGCCACGACTCGTCTTACCCGTCGTAGTCACTGGTGTGATAAGACCCTTAGGGCTTAGGTTCGTTTAGACTTTAGAACCTACCTAATAATAATAATAATAAAAGCTCCCATATCGGTTTCGGTGACGGTGGCCGGTTTCATTGAAACCAGGCCAGCTACGCAAGAGTAATTTTATAGTGCCCAAGTGTGTGCGCAGTACACAAGAGCACTCTCTATTCCTTTACTCTCATAACCCAGTGGGACGGCAGACCGACACGACTGGCGAGAGATCAGTCGCAGGACCGACTTTTTACATGCCCATCCGACGCATGGATCATCTTACCTACTTGTCAGACAATCAGGTGATCAGCCTGCATTGTCCTAACCAAACTTGGAAATAACATGTTTCCAACGCGGGAATCGAACCCACGACCTCCGAGTCAAGAGCCGCGCTCTATGTAACCACTAGACCACGGAGGCGTCACGCCTAATGTGTGTAGGATATTTAAATGATTCATGTCACGATCCCATCGATCGCATTATGTTTATTACTCATTCTGTGTAAACACGCAGATAAATCTTGGTTAGCCTAATGTAATGGGGGTCATTTGAATTCCTATGGGGCCTGAGGCCGTAGACAAAGTCCCTTTCGTTAAAAACGATGACGAAATTCGTTATCAAAATGTATGGGATTTGACATTAGTCTTCGCAAGCGAAATGTCATTTAGCGATGACTTATGTCAAATCGCATACATTTTGATAACGAATTTCGTCATCGTTTTTAACTAAAGATACATTGTCTAAGGGGGCTGATCAACTGGTTTGGCCCTACGCTACTACTAAATACTGAATATGCTAGGAAAGCCTTCGACCGTCGACGTTACCCTTGAGTTATAAATTATATAAAAAAAAACAAATATTATGCAATGGATACAGTCGTAAATAAGTTAAAGACCTTATAATCTAAAGTCTTGATATTTAAAATGGTTCTAATAATTTAAATTAAATTCTTTTCTGGCCGTGTCTTTGAAATCAAACTTGCTCAACACGGCGACTACGCGCGAGCTACGTGATAACTGATGTACTTACTACACTGTTTTTGCTATTAATAAAGGTATCTGAATCAAGCTATTGTAATTTGTTTGTATGCGTCAATCGGGGCGATCAAGCGATCTTTATATTATGAAATCATTTATGTCAACAGATCCATTATCATTACTTCCAATGTACCTACTAATTTAAAATGCGAAAGTGTCTGTCTGGTACCTCTTTACGCTAAAAACGCTGAACTGATTTTGATAAAATTTAGTATGCACTATGCAGATACTTTGAGTCCTGGGAAAGGACAAAGGATAGTTTTAGTTGCGGAAAAATGGGGGGTTTTCGCGCGATAGACTAGATTAAAAATGTCTGCACCAGCTGTACAAGTCCTTTCGTTTCAAGTTATAGCAAACCTTATTCCATTTTCAGATTACCCCACGTTAAAATATAGTAAAGAAATTATTAAATAAACAGCTAAAAGTGAAAATTTTAAGCCGTTTGTCCACCGTCGACGTCACAGGGACGTCACCGACATAAATTCAAATAAAATGTTACTAAAAGGATGCTATTACAAATATCAGCGATTTTCCGGTACCCTATCAAAGAATTAGGAGTCAAACTGCGAGGATATTTTGGTTTCAAATGAAAGATAATGTATTCATCTCCACGACTGTACCATAAAAATTCTATAGCCGCATACAAAATTTTCACATAAAATACGTTTTAACCATCACAATAATCGCAAAATATGAAAAAAATGGGGTCTGATTAGGTACCTTAATATCTAAATACACTGAACTGAGGAAAATAAATATACAAAAAAATGTTGCTTATTTAGTCCTCTATAAAGTCCGCTAAAAATTTTATATAAAAATAAACAACTTTTCCAGTTATAAGAAAAATAAGAAAATTTCTCAAATTTTTTCATACATTTTCGCCATATCAAGAACGCGGCGAGCGTCGTAACCGCCACTGTACAAGGCGCGCTAATATGAATCTTATTTTAATGTCATTAACGTCGATATTCGTACTGACAGACCTCGACCTGCTAATTTTTTTGTTATAGCGTCCTTAATCTTCGCGATCCTGTTCGTTACAAACGCCATATTTTTCCAAAAGAGCGTTTTTATTTCGGTTCCTTTCTGATGGAACTGATATTATTCCTGGTTTTGTTCAAAGAGCAAAAAGAAACTGCTCCTGCTCAAAATACCGGTTAGAACCTTTCGCGATTATTGTTGTTCGCCCCGCCCACTCACACACACCACGACCCTCACCCATTATATCGCGTGCCACTTCTAGCACGCGTACCATTGGTTCGCCATCCCTGGCCTAGGTCATAAAGTGGCTCTTATTTGAATTTACGTCGGTGACGGTGACGGTGGCGGTGGACAAACGGCCGACGTATCTCGTCGCTCTCGCGGCTTCACCCACGCGGACTTAGATTCAACATTCACTTTCGCCTTCACGAGAATTTCAGGAAATTTTCTTCGCCCACTTAAATAAATAAAGTACCACCTTTAACGGATATATTAAGTGTTTTTCTAAAATTAGGTTGTTAAGTATATTATATTTTTAATTTCATTCACAAAATAAGACGTCGCTACTCGCTACGTATTATTTGAAAACAAAGTAGCTTTTCACCGTCCCTATGTATATAATTTTAATCTTTAAAAATACATGGCCATATTTTTTTTAGAATTTGTGATTCGTGCCGATGTATAATAGCTATTGGCTCTAATAATTATACTAAACTAATACGTCGATTGAATGATCTTTTGATAATAATCGCACCGCGCTATGTGCGTCTACTAATGACAACGAATTTTTTGTGCCAGTTTCGGAGTTTAGACTTTAGACTCTCGACCCCAGTAACCTAAGAACCAAATTTACGTAACAAGATAGGTATCGCATTGACACATATTTTTTTTATTCTCTTTTATTTAAAGGACGTTTACGAAAATCATTAGTCCAGTGGTGGTCTGTCTGGCAGTTGTGGGTTCTATTTCCGAACCAAAAAAAAAATCCAAGTTTGGTTACAACGAATGTATAATTACTAACGTGACCATTTATTTTTGCGTCGTGAGCGGGACAAATACAGAATCTCTCTCTCTCTCTCACCGGCTTATAGGGTAAATGAACAAATAACTATGTGTATAATATTGCTCACACACATAGGTCATAGGCTCTATAAAATGTCTCCTGCGTAGCTTCAATAAAATTTACAACCGACGATATATCAGTGAAAGAGCTGTTATAATTAGTAATCATCAACACCACCCGGAAATATACTGCATCGTAAACAATGTGATTCACAAACAATAATGTAATTATCATTCATTGACTTCTTCGTACTGTTCCTGCAGTTATCGAGTGATAAAGAGTTCAAAAGATCGCGCTTTTGAATTCTGATCAATATGCGTTCGCGCTCTACTAATTACCGTACAGCAGTTAGTTTTGATCGATATTGATCTGTCGGTAATTGTGATAAGGTTTAATAATACTTATCATGCCTTCATTACAAAAGCTATCATTTTGGTCCGGAAAAAAGTGACATTTCTAATTTCTATTGCCTTTTTCATTAGACAACATCACTGAATGATTTCTTTTACTCCATTCCAATTTACAATTTGAATTGAGAGCTTCTCTCGCTACCAATGCGCGTCATCCAAAGCCCTAATTGTTTACATATTATGTAGGTATAGCAGGGGTTGCCAAACTCAAACTATGTTCTACTACTTTGAGAACACATTATGTTTCAGCGCCCCCATTGATTCAATTTAAAATGCATCCAGATGAAATAAATCACCCTCCAAGCCTCTACACAACGTCCCCTTTTTCTGGGTCTCACACACCCTTTAGACCTTCAGCGCACACAAGGGGGCGTTCGCCCACTTTGAGAAAGACTGATGTATAGTATTCTCTCAAGAAAGAACAGTCAAGTTGCTTCTGCTAAACAGCATATTTTGAAAGTTATTCGGTATACTTAACATATTTTAATCAAATAAAAATATATTCTATGAATCTAGAATAGATAAATAGAGTTTTATTTTTAAAAAGTAGTCAGCAAAATGTTAGAGTTTTCTACAAGATAATAAAGCTTAAAAATGTCGCCAAACTCATCGAAGGAATATAAAAGATATGGCAGCGCCAAAAAGATTCTATCTTTATCACTTTTAAAGCAACGTCAATATTTTATAGTTATTTCATCTTTCGCCTTTATGATGAAAGAATAAGGCACATTTTTGTAGGATCTCAAAGGTATAATAAACCTGAACGCGATAGAGTTCAACTACCGCGACGCGACAATCGACAAGATGAGATATGAATTGATGTCTCCAGTTAAACTCAGTTACATTACAGTCGTATTGACGTTGATATCTTACAAACACTACTTAGGTCCTGTTCTCACGAGCGCTCTTTAAAGGTGCTCCTTTACCGGGAGCATTCGCCTGTAATGTAACGTTACCGAGTCGAGCATTACATCAGTGAGGGATGAGAACCGAGCATTACAATGCACACCTTGTAATGATACAGTATGGTAATAACTTGATACAACTTGTAACATTAATGCTACGTGGCAGTGAAGTCATCTTGCTATGGAATGCTCAAAGTCGAATCTATAATGTTACATTACACGCGAATGCTAGTCAGTCAGGGAGGTAGTATTGTAATGTAATTCTCAAAATGGAATCCATAATGTTACATTACACGCGAATGCTTCCGGAATCCGGCGAGGGAGCACTTTTAGGATGCCTATTATTGCCCAGGCTAACGTTTCTGTAAAGATAAACCTTGGGACACCATAATAACTCCCACACCAGTTTTGGTGATGGTGGACGGTTTCATTGAAACCAGGCCAGTAACTCAGGAGTAATTTTTATAGTGCCTAAGTATTTACTTTACACTGTCTATTCCTTTGCTCTCATAACCCAGTGGGACGGCGCGGCGACCGATACGACTGGCGAGAGATCAGGCGCAGGACCGACTTTTTTATCATTCGATCATCTTACTTGTCAAACAATCAGGTGAACAGTGAACACTGAACTGTCTGTATTGTCCTAAGTCCTAACCAAAATATTCAAGAAGTCCTCCGAATCATGAGTCACACTCTAAACCACTGGAGCACGGAGATCCGTCCACTGATATGTGGCAGTGTGTGTGGTAGGTAAAATGTAAAATGGCGAAAAGGCTATCCACAACTTTTTTGACAGATTCTCCAATCTCCATAGTCCATACTTCATCTGTCAAGTTAAGTGGAGGATAGCCGATTCGGCACTTATAAGGATGTGGTGAAATAGGCCCTTAATATGATTAAATATCTAAAGCTTTGTCAGCAAACCGCAACATAAACTGTAATCAACAGTTTGCCGTTCGGTATTCGTTTAATCGTTCGGCTAATGAGGTATCGACAAACTCGCTAATTGCTCGACGGTTTTATCAATTGAATGATAATAAATAATTGGCCCGACATTTGTTACTATGTAGTATGTAGTTCCGGGAATTTCATGTGGCGATTGGACAGGAATACCGCGGCCTTTCAGAAAACAGCTGTGTTTGGTTGCGCTAATGATATCGCCGTTCGCTCGAACGCCAAATTCCATGCTGAAATTACGTCGCGTGGTATGCGTAGCGTATTGCAGGCGTAATGATACCGAACTTCGACCGCGTATTTTCGGCCTAGTGCCTATATTATCAACACTAAAGTCACGCGTTTGCGCCGCCGCATATAAATCCTTATAAATGGTTGCACACATTACTTGCTTGCGATCTTGCGGTGAAGGGTTGATTGAGATCGCAACGCGACGCGAAGATGCATTTCTAACGGCCGTTCCCAATATTTGATCTATCTCTTACTTGAGATAGGAATAGCTCACATTAGACATTAGCTCCATATATTTTATGTCAATTCTATGTCAGCTGCGATCGGTTGTATGTCAAACTAGAGATAGATTGAATATAGGGAACGGCCATAAATTAGTATGGATTTGACAGATTTGACGTCTCACGTTCAGGAAATCTGTCAATTCAGTACAAATTTATAAATGCATCTACGCGTCAGCGTCACGTTGCGATCTGAGTTGACCCTAACGGATGAACCATATAAATCCAGCCTTTTCCTCAGACACTAGGTAAAGTAGGTATACCGTACACCGGGTCAGCAATACTTTTAATGCTTGAGCGATAAAGACAAACGTAAGAGCGTTTCTTGCTCGGCCTTAAAGAAAATTACAATGTTTTAACGAAGTTGTTCGGCTGAGTAATCGTCAAACGGAATATAAACGTTGTAATTTTAACAGGAGAGCTCGCTGAATATCACTTAAACTTCATAAAGAATGAACCCTTTTAAGGGCTATTTAATACCATTAGGATATACTACCTTTTGTTCGCGACTTCGTTTGCGTAGAGCGATATCGCTTGGGAGTATTTTACGGGATGGATCATAGAGCTCTATAACACTTCTAGAGTTCTAGACTTTAGGTAAAACATCTAAATGTTTTCTTCATTATAATAATAAGAAGGTACGAAATTTATCTATTACTATCACAATATTGTATGAACAGGTAGGGTAGAAATTACAATGATAGAACATACATCCACACTAATCTATATTCTATTTAAATAAAACTCAAAGGTGACTGACTGACATGGTGATCTATCAACGCACAGCCAAAACCACTGGACGGATCGGGCTGAAATTTGGCATACAGGTAGATGTTATGACGTAAGCATCCGTTAAGAAAGGATTTTGATAAATTCCAACCCCAAGGGGTTAAAATAGGGGATGAAAGTTTGTATAAAATAATACTTCTTAACGCGAGCGAAGCCGCGGGCGAAAGCTCGTATTATTATAAATGTGTGACTGTCAACTCTTCACGCTTAAACCGTTTCGATCTTGGTGAAATTTGGTAGAGGTAGTTCGAGTCCAGGGAAAGGACAGTTCAAGTTACTAGTAAGAATAAACCTCAGAAACTAGGCATCAATAAACTATCCAGCCGACACGTTATGACAAAATAAATTATATGTATATTGTATAACTATATGGCCTACTCACTACCTCACCACCTCCTACAGATCATACATGGAGAATTTGTCAAAAAAGTTGTGAATAGCCTATTCGGCAGTCGGCACTTTATCAGAAAGTGGTGAAACAGGCCCTAACTATCACATAATATTATTATAGTATGTTATTATTATTATTTTAATTTAGTATTTTGTTGTACTTATTATATTATAAAAATATTACAGTATAACTTAGTAGGTATCTGTTGTTTTTTATCAAATTTCTCTTCCTTAGGGCTGCTGGATGAAATCTCTTTAGAGATAAGCAGTACCTGTTGTGTCGTCTTTCTTTGTAAGTACATCTATTATCTTGTTAAATGTTTTATGTGTGCAATAAATGGTTAAATAAATAAATAAATAAATAATTAACTTAATATACGTTATAATAAGTTTACGTTGATGTTAAATATGCATTTTAATTCCCAATCTCCATGCGGTTTCCTAATAAGGCGCGCGGCTGTATGTAAAATAATTAAAACCCCGTTTGTAAACCAATTCCCCGGTTTCCGAGCTACTGGTTACAGGTCAACAAGATATTAATTAGACCAGAATTTTTTAATGAAAAAATTGTTTACTCGAAATATTTCAGACGTTAATTTTTGTGGAGAGAGTAAATTGGAAACATCGTTCCTTGCAGCCCATAAAGGGGATTCAGATTTAAAATATATGAACTGTGAAACTGAAGATGCCATAAGGGAAGTTTAAAATAAGAAGTTCCTATGCAGTTAGACGTGAAATATTAAAATCATATCTTCTCTAATTTACGTACTTACACATGATAGCAAAGTAGGTAAGTACCTAAAAGTTAACCTTTTTGTGACAATTAAATGATCGGCCTAAAGGTGGCTTTCCTTCGGCCACAAACTACCGTGACCGAAAAAAAATTTAATTAAAATGACACTTTTATTATGAACTAGCTATAGGCTATAGGTTTCATTTTCTTCCGACATTAGTCTAGAAGTGACCGATGCCGCTGAGCTAATATGTGACTATGCTACCCTGACGGACCTCTTGAAGCAGCATAGAGCAAATGAAACCTATAATAACCTGGTTCATAAAGTGGGGTAAAATTCGTCTTATCCTTTAGACAAAGCTCCCCTTACCGCCTTAGCTTGAATACAAACACTATCAGAACGATGGTACATTGATCCCTGGGTCGGCAGGAATACTCCAACCACTAAAATATCACGTATGTAATAATTAATAATATATGCTTGGTGGGTAATATTTCAGTGTTGATTTTGCTGCCTAGAAATGGCAGTATCATAATCCTAGTGAAGACCCATCAAGATTTTTGTCATCTAATAAAGAATAAATTGCGACGTTAGAAAAACTAATAATATTATCAGACTTCTACTTTTGTCTAGACGGAACGACAGTTAGATTAGACATTCGGGAGATAGATTAATATGTTGTGATAGAAAAACTATGTCAAAAGACGATAGACTACAAATGGATATATTTATCTACTTATGACGAAAATATAGGAAAATATTGGGAACATTTTTAACGCTAGGCTCCTTGACCAGCGTTAAAAATTTCATTTCATGTCATCTCACAAGTCACAAAAAAATTGCTCTTTCAGCTCAGCGCTGCTTCTTTTAATTTGAAATGTATGAGAAGTCTACCCACTAAGGCCTAGGCCAGGGTTTCTTAAACTTTCGGCTTCACGAACCCCTGTTTGAATTGCCAGTTGACAGCGAACCCCTTACTAAATAATAACTAATGAAATCCGCACCCCCAAGAAAATAATAAAATTCACTGTTGAAGAAAATAAGGTTTTTATTTGAATAAATATGGTATAACACAAAGTGCCAAAAGAGTGCAGCGCGTGCCTGCCAGTTATCAAGCCACCATTACGTAAAATATCTTATCGCGAACCCCCTGCCGTCGAATGGCGAACCTCTAAGGGTTCGCGTACCCCACTTTGAGAAACCCTGGCCTAGGCCATGAACTAGCTTCCGCCACTTCGTAAAACATCCACTTGTTTGTTGCTCCATTCCCTAAATACATATATATATATAAAATATAACTGTAGTCAGTAGTGTAAGTTGTAACAGAGGGTCACGCTCTGAGGTACACGGTAGACTTTGTTGTTTATGATAAGTGATAACTATCATGCATATTGTAGAGTAGCTATGACCTTTACATAAACGAACTGTACGAAGTAATATTGTTGTTTTAACATTTATCACTCTCGCTTATTCTGAAAGTATTTTAGGCTAGGGTCTTTTTCTGTTCCCCACAATTATTGATTGAAACGATCAATCGAAAAAAGACTTTGTTGTTTATGATAAGTGATAACTATCATGCATATTGTAGAGTAGCTATGACCTTTACATAAACGAACTGTACGAAGTAATATTGTTGTTTTAACATTTATCACTCTCGCTTATTCTGAAAGTATTTTAGGCTAGGGTCTTTTTCTGTTCCCCACAATTATTGATTGAAACGATCAATCGAAAAACAGATCATACAATAGAAATTACGTTCACGCGTATTTCATTTCACAGTATTGAAAACTTCGTTATGAAGTTTCACAACTCGTGTGAGGGATTATTGAAAAATTGAATTGTTCATTGTTATGATATCAATCTAAATGACTTGGTTTTCGTTTCGTAGGCTTTTGTTGAGTAAGGAAAACCTTTCAAAATATCTACATCTACAGTTGGTATCCTTTTTCCTTTGATATCCTTTGTCTCTATGATAATACCTCAAAATTATGAAGGTTGATGCATTCTATCTGATCCGCTTTAGTACCAACTGCTTCAAGTTTTTGACTTTTGTACAGTCATGCCGTTGCGTTTCATCATGATCGTGACTCAGCTGTCTTATATTGACGTTATAAGAGGCTATAAATGGCTATAATTATTATTAGTAGATGTAATGGCCAACATTATAAGCAAACTTTTTAAATGTTAGTTAAGTGAGGTGCATTAGTTGTTCCTTAAAATTTCGACTACAATTTTTTTATGTCGCTATTGATTAATGAAATTGAAATGCTACAGTTTTGCTGAAAAAAAAAGTTTTAAAATTTTGCCGTCGTCACTTGAAATGTGACGACTGAGGACGATAGAGTTTCTTCAATACTTTAAGGATGGATTGCACCAGAAGCGTAGTTAAAGTTAAGGTTATCGTCAAATATAGCGTCCATAATGGACTTTTGCTAGGGATTTGACAGTTCATTTGACTTTTTGTTATGGTTAAAGTTAAAGTTATAGTTAAAGTAAGCCGGTGCAACCCACTCAGCAGTCAAGTCAAGCCTGCATGTGTCATTTTGTTGCAGCCGAATTTAGTTCAAAGTTTTGGAGTGATTCTTTGGCGGCGTTGTTGAAATGGGTGAAAACTGAAAAATAAGAACCATGCGTTGAAGGCGTTATCAGATTATTTTAAATATCCCCTCTTCTTCTGCTGTTTTTTTTCACTTCTGGCGGAATTCACGAGGACATAGTTCACCGGCAGTGTATTGTGGTATTGCTGTCGAAAGAAATAATTGTCTATAATAATCATCCTTTCGTTGCAGTTGTCTTTTTTAGCTGCGGCAGCTTTAAATAAGGGCAGGCACTCACACACGGAACATAAAGTTTATGTTTACATTGCGTAAAATCATGTCAATCTACTGTATGACCGTATGTTTAGTATAATAGTATAATGACGTCTGTTATTATACGACCTACATTTTTCTGTATTTTTCGCCAAATAAACATTATGATAATTAATCTATGCGCTGTTTACTTTTTTTAAATGTGGGTTAGTATGTAATTTATCATCATTATCATCAACTTGTGCCTACGTTCTTGACGATTTTAAAATTTTTAATGCAACGTTAATGCAACCCTGACCACAGCCCTGGCCTTGGTTACATTAAAGTTCCAAACAAATTACAAAATGGCGTTCTTAAAAAACGTGAAACCAAAGGCGCCAATTTAGAATTAATTTTGCTTAAAAATAATTTGGGCGTACTTTTGACCAGGCCATACAAAAAATACCATAATTTGTAACCAGCCAATGATACACAAAATAATATTTACATTTCAGATGACTTTTCGCAATGGCTAATTATTTTAATTGCCTATTATTTTGTTTTCCACTTGTCGATTGAAACGCTGGCACCAGTGTATTCCCATTACAGGAAGGCAATAAAAAGGTCGTTACGTCATGTCCGCTTCCGTATCCTATAAACCGCGTTCCATAAACCATAGATTTAGTATGCAGATACGCGAATTCTTAATACACTCCAGGGTTTCCGCTTAGCTCTTAATCCAGTGGGACTTCTAGATTATTCTTTAGATAAAGATCTATCTTCCTCAGGCAATTAGAGGTAATTGATTTTTCTACTACTATTGTAATTTTGCGTCACAAATCACAATGTTTTTTAGCGTTGCATTATTTTAATGTGTTTTTTTGTTTTTTCAGGTAATTTTTCACCATAATATTTTAACCTACTGGGATATGTTTGCGTTGAATGCTGAATGCTGACTCAAAAAGGTAGGTTGTGTTTTATAAACATTATTTTACTTGACTAACATAATAGGGGCCGTTCATAAAATACGTCACACTAAAATTAACTTTTTTTGACCCCCTCCCCCCGGTTGTCACGCTGAGTCACACTTCGTGTGACCCCCCTGTAAATATTTCGTCACAAAAACTAAGGCCCCTCCCCCCTAAACATGATACATTTTGATTGATAATACACAAATTTAGAAATTAGAAAACTCATTAAATTGAGAAGAGAGTTAAAAGCGTCTGCGTCGAGAGAATTTTATGAACGGCCCCATAAATTATTTGATGACCTGTATTGAGCCCTTAAAATTGTTAAATAGTAGGAATTATAATACAGCTAAATGACGCCTATTACCAAATTTCAGCAGTCAGTGGTTTAGGCCTGAAGAGGTAACAGACAGACAGACAGAAAGACAGACAGATACACTTTCGCATATTATATTAGTATATGGCTATGGAAGTATGGATTTCCGGGTAATAAAGTCAAAATCCTTTGAGACGGATGCAATACTCGTATGTTGCTCGATCATCGAGCCGAATCGAACCAAACACCACCAAAAACGTAAAAATCGACTTATGGCCTTTATTGAAAGGGACTTCATACACTCTAGAAACGGTGAATATTATTTTTGAATCGAGCGAATTTGAGCCGACTTTCATGTTGTTTTTCTGGATCAAAGTTTGTTGTGAAATATTTTTTTAGTTTTTTTCCGCTCGAATTGATAAGATCAAACGATGAAGTTTAGTAATAATATTATTGATAACATTATGATTAGAATTGAAACTTTCCATTACAAAAACAATTTGCTCAATTCGGAATTAATTTAGATTTTAGATCATGTTCCATTATCCATAGCACGAAAAATGATATTCATATTTTCGTTATTGGAATAATATTGAATTTCGGATTTGGCTTGGGCGAAATGAATAAAGTTTTGCGACGGACTGAGCAAAGCCTAGGGTCGGAGCTAGTTAGATAATAATCCATGTTATTGAAACCGTCTTAATATGGGAGTTAGTAATTTGCGCTGTAGTCGGCTTAAATTTTGGCAACCACTTTAAAGTAAACCCTTTATAGGGCTGCGTCTAACATGAAAATATTGAGGAGGACCCTAATTCTTAGAAAAATCTAGATTAATGAGCTAACAGCTATAGCTAAGAATTAATTGTGAGTAACTGATTATTAGTGATGCGCCGAATAGTGATTTGGCCGAATAACCGAATACCGAATATTCGGCCTTTACCGAGCCGAATATTCGGCCGAATTATTCGGTTTACCATTATTTTATTTTGCCGCGTAAACAGGTTCTATCGTGTACTCTACGTGCCGCTGCTGGCTAGCTCGGAGCGAGCCTTCTCTCGCGAGCGCAATGCAATCGCAATTATTGCGCAATAATTGCTCCAAAATCGCAGTTTCGTATCACATACCAGCCAAAAAAATACGATAGCAACGAGCGACAGTACTCCCTCTGCTGAATAATCAAGGAACTATAATTACATTTAAATCGCTAAATCTCCATACTTAGACCGATAGCTCTAGGTTTTTTGGTTTCAAAATTCTAAAGTTTCTGATTTTTTGCGTATAGGTTTGGGACCACTAGGTAAACCTAAAAAATGATTTTGTGTCATTTTGGTCGACAGCTTCCAGAGATATTTAGGTATTTTGCTTTTTGGTCGCTATAGGCCGAAAAAAATATTAAAGTTTAAAATTTAGCTTTTGTGATATTAGCAATATCACAAAAGCTAAATTTTAAACTCTCGGGCAGTAACAAAATATATGCAGACACGTTTTGTGTCAGATTCATCCACGAGTTTCCCAGTAATTTAGCAAATATTAGAAACGTCGCCTAATTGCGTCGAAAAAATATTAGAGTTTGTAAAAATGGTGTAAATAATGTAATATGGTTTATTTTATTGATGTCTGTTACTGTTAAAGTTTTGTGTCATATTCATCCACGGGTTTTGAAGAAATTTATATTTTTGCTATCACTATTTGCTATACTGTTGCATTTATTTCGTATCACCTAAGCTTTTGACAGCAATGCGATGGCAATCGGCGAGCAATTTGAACTGTTAAATTATAGCGATCAGTGATCACAACAAAAGTGATTTTTTCCGATTGCTTGTTTGTCGCTGAGTGGTTAGTGGTGTTTTACGTAAAATTTTAAACTATAAAACGTATTTTTATAACATTGGTGCACACAGTGCTCGTATTAGAAGCCATTCCTGAAGAAGAAAGCCAGAAATACAGTTAAATAAGACCTCGCAATCGCAACCGAGCCCAGGCACTGGAACTGTCTGACTGTCTGTGAGGAGCAGCCCCGGATCTAGGGGGGGGCAAGCCGGGGCCTGTGCCCCGGGCGGCAAGTTCAGGGGGCGGCCAAATTCACACTTGACGGACCAATGGACAACTCATCATTTATTTAACTTTGACCACGGAATAAATAATAGCACAATAAAATTACAGCAATTTCATAGCCATAATATAAACTTGACCGATACCCTGAGCGCGGAGTGAGACGTGCTGCACGAACATATATTTTATTATTCGCGAGGCTGCCAGGAACTTCATGTTTTTAAAGAGCAAGCTCCGGTTTTATTTGGTGATATAGAAAAGGCTAACAGTTTTTATCTCTTGCAACAGATCTATGCGCATGATTTGCAGGATGCTTTTCCTAATATTTGTATTGCTCTGCGAATTTACTCTACGCTTCCTACTACGTCCGCAAGCTGCGAGCGAAGTTTTAGCAAACTAAAACTAATTAAAAATTATTTGCGCTCTTCTATGAGCCAGGAACGCTTATCGGGTCTTGCAATCTTAGCGATAGAAAGTCGTATTGCACACGAATTAAATTATGACAAGGCGATAGATTTATTTGCTGAACAAAAAGCTCGAAGAGTAAAATTGTGATTTAAATTCACTTTAATAATATATTTGAATTTTATTTTTATTATGCATATTTATTTTTACTTTAAACCCTACCCTGTTAAATATATATCTTACATATTGAGAGCTGAAATTAAATGGATGATAAAGGTGAAAATAAACATAAGTAGGTAGGCGGGGCGGCATTTTTCAGTTTTTGCCCCGCCTAAAAAAAATTGAAGATCCGGGGCTGGTGAGGAGTTTAACACATTGACAAGAAAAACAATGATTAACATCTGTGCAGTGTTGCGAAACATTTGCAACAACAATCGCCTGCCAGTAACGACGATTTCCAAGTGCTTCAACAAGTTTAGAACCACACTTTAGCCATTTCAGGATGTGTGTGTGTCTCAGAAAAAGTGAGAACCAGGTTTTAGTGAGTGGCAGACCGCAAAGAACTTGCAGAGGTTGTGATCTTTATTGTAGTTTTAAATAAAACTAAGTTTTGTAAATATAACAGAGCGCAGTTCATTTCGAGAGATTTTTACAAATGAAAGTCTCAAGACAATATGGAGTCCGGATATGGAAATTGACTTGTCTGTGGTCATAGACTAAAAATGTTTCTTTTTTATGTGAAAAAGCAATAAGCTAAGGTTCAAATTTCTATTACAACATTAATGAAGTGAAAAATAAAGCAGTAAAACAGTGTTATTTGTTTCATTTGCATGTAGATTACTATTAACTATTAAGTTATTGTTATTTGTCTTCATGTAAGTAGAATTAAATGGAATACATACCTTTAATACTAAAATACATAAGAAGCAAGGTTTATTTTAAGTAGTAAAACATTTTCTTTAAATGACTAATGATTTTATGCATAATCTCCAATATAATGAACTGTGCAACAATAAATAAAAGATTTCATGTATTATTTAATAATAACAGAAATATATTAAAACCAATGTTAAAAATTTATTAAAGTCAGAATACTGCTTAAAACCCATCAATCCTCCAGCGGCAGGCGGCTGCCGCATAACAATTGAAAATCTATTGTGTGTGGCGTTTGCGACACCCACAATGGAGAGCTCAAACCTCTTATGCATAATATTAATTTCTTTATTAGTTTTTCATCGCGATGTTTTATAATAATAATAATAATCATTTATTGCAAGTATCCAAGACTCATATAAATAGGTACAGATCAAATTACATTAATAAAAGTCTGAGTGGATTCCTTTTCGACGGTTTGAGCATTGCACTACCTACCAATTTATCTCTAAATGCTTTGTTTATTTAAAACATTATTGTCTTTTTTCTGTTTTTTATTTTGTTTTATGAATTTGTTGTTTAAAGAAAAACACACATTACTTACATAATATAACAGTTATTATTTTAGCCTGTATTCTGCATGCATATGACAGCAGTGACTGATATACAGGTTATCAGGGCGTTCACAGAGCGCGGCCAGCATGCCGTTGGAGCTCCCCCGCATGCGCTGCACCAGCGACGATGTTCGCCTGCGCATTGTGGCAAAGAAACAGTCCACTCGTGCGCACGCGAACATCGCCGAAGCGCTGCACCAGCGGGGGAGCCCCACCAGCATCCTGAACGCGTTATTATATTGGACGCGAAGGGCACTGTAGGCCCTTTGCGTATATGCTGCCCAGAGGCTGCAAGTGTAGAAGGATGTACAAAAAGCTCTAAACAACGTCATTTTTACCTCTAACGAGCATCTCGCAAACCTCCTAACAACCATATTCGCCCTAACCGACAGTGCCCTTCGCTCCCTTTCGATATCAGTATCGTCTTTCAAAGTGGACGTCACAATGTGTCCTAGGTATTTGAACTCCTCGACTCTAGCTAAAGGAACACCATTGAGTAAAAGAGTCGGCACTGTATCCACCTTTCTGGTACCACCGTGAAAGACCATGTACTGACTCTTTTTACTATTGTATATCAGCCCATGCTCCGCTGCGTAACGCTCACAAATGTCAAGTAGCTTTTTGAGACCACAGACCGAGGCACTCAGCAAGACCATGTCATCCGCATCGCATAGTTTATGTTATTGAAACATACTCCATCTATATAACAACCGATATGCTTCATGCTGAGCTCCTCAATCAGTCCATTTATATAAAGGTTAAATAGGACAGGTGAGCTTAACCCCCCCTGTCTCATGCCACATTCCAGCTTGTAGGGATCTGACACCGCACCAGCCCATCTAACAATATTTATTTGATTATCATACCAATATTTAAAAGTATTAACCAATTCATGAGGTATATTCGACTTCCTCATCTTCTTCCAAAGAATGTCATATGACACGAGGTCAAAAGCCTTCGAAAGGTCGAGGAAGCAGGCGTAGACGGGCGTTTTTCTTGTATTATAATACTTGACAGCACTCTTAAGACACAATATTGCGGACTCGGTGGGAAGGCCAGAACGAAAGCCGAACTGCGCATCATGACATCTAATATATCTGTTTAAATGTGTATTAAGAATGCTGTCAAATACTTACTTTTGCAATGATAGTTGCTAGCGAGATGGGCCTGTAATTAGAAATATCTGATAGGCTTTTCGTTTTATTTTTCGTTACTGGGACCACAACAGTTTTCATCATATCGTGAGGCAAGTAAGAATGCGATATACAGAGATTATACAGCAAGGCCAAAACTCGCGATATATGAGGGCCAGCATATTGTAGGTGTTCAATGCTTAATCCATCGTGTCCGGGGGATTTTCCCTTGGATATTGATTTGATTGCCCTCACTACATCAGAAGCCCTAACGTTTACCTGTCAGCTATCTCTTTCTGGTCACTCGTACCATCCACAGACACCGGAAGACCAGGGCGGCTTCTCAGCCGCCTTAAATAGCAATATTGTAAATATTAAAATGTAATGTGTAATATTCATCAATATTATTGGACTTTAATTTTGCTGCCTAGTGCCTAATGTTGTGTTACATGATACTTAGGAGCTGAGCCCTGAGTGACATAGGCTATGTATGTCCCACGAGCGAAGCCGGGGCGGGTCTAGTTTTTAATATTTTGAAAAAAATAAAACCGAATATATTCGGTAACTGAGCCGAATAATTCGGCCGAATACGAATAGTGAAAAACATGCCGAATACGCCGAATACCGAATACGAAACGAATATTCGGCGCATCTCTACTGATTATATGTTCTGCCGGCCTAAGATGCGCATAACGAGAAAAATTTGTCTACATGTTTTTTCGATGTTTGATGGTATTGTCTCTTCATCTCTATTGACCCTAACATGAGATACATTTTTTCTCGACATAATGTCAAAAAATAATTTTGACATTATGTCGATATCGACATTATAACTACACTCGCGAGTGAGATATCTCGTTGTACGCGCATGCTAGCTCGTTTGGTTTGAAATGATTCGCAAACTAAAAACTAATTAGCACCACGCATGCTAGCTCGTTTGGTTTGAAATGATTCGCAAACAAAAGACTAATTAGCACCATAACAATAATTCTTATGCCACGTCACAAACTTTAAAATGATCCATGTGTTTTTAATTATTTTTTTTTTTTCCATCCATAGAATATAGAACCCTGTTGTCAAACCACATGTCAAACATTTTTTTTTTTCTTCTTTCCTGTTATGTATATATAGGCAATAACTTTTATTATGATTTACACCTGTTTTATTAATATAATTAGTATTAGATTTAATTAGTATTAGTATGTAAGTACCTAGTCTTATTGTTGTTTTCCCTATTTGTTATGTGGTGAAGTCACTCTTTGGCCCTAGCAGAATACCAGTGCAGTGGGCTCGCCTGCTGCGTATAGCTGAGCTGGGGCCAATTTTGACATCACATAATATATACAAATCTAGCTTTTATGTCCTTTATTATTATTATTATTACTATTTCTTCTGTTTTGTGTATGTTGTGTGTGGACAAAATAAACGTATTCTTATTCTATTCTTATTCAAACTGTATCGAAATGCAACTGCGAGCCTCGTCTCAATTTTAACTCGCCGTAATTATGCCGTCAGAACTTTGCTCGCAGTAATAATCTCCTCTGGGAAAGTGACATTTTGTTCACACATTCTGCTCCGTGGCAACCCTATTTCGTGTAACCGTGGTTTAGGGATTAGCTGGTGCATTAATTAACGGCGTTTACGCGGTAAGTGGGTACGCGATCGAGCATATAAATTGACACTAGTTTGGTAAGAGCTTGAGTCTTGACAGTTTTTAAACGCCGATATCTGCAGTTGAGAAGAAGACTTGACTTTGACACTGGAGACACAGCGGTGGACAGTTCTTGCATGCTCATTTCTGGCCAATACTTGTTTTGAAGACTGGTATGGGCCTGTCAGCGGCTACTTTTCTTGAGTTTTCTTACTTTGGTTTGTTAAAAAGACCAAAAATCATTGTTCTCCAGTTGTATCGTGCGGCATTTTCAAAAGCCTTAAATAAGAAATATATGGGCAAATGAAAGCCGAGTTTTCACTCGGCTTTCATTGGCCCATATATTTCTTATCATGCTAATCATAATAACAGGAGATGAGCATAAAGTAAATCTGAAACGAAACAGAGACAGCTCATTAAACTTTGCAAATGGATTGCAGGATGCAGAAACTTCCAATGCCAAAAACCTATTATCTATAGTTTAGTACATTATAAATTGTACACTTGAATTTGTGCCACTGCGAGTGCGCCAATATTCAAATCGATTTATGTCTGCTCCCAGGACTAGATGGGGTTTGGAAATGGATTTGAAATAATGTGCTGCCAACTTACACAAAAGCCCACACTATCGGCTTGTAAAATTCGCTTTGAACTTTGAAGTCTAGATAGTTTCCGCATATTTTCAATAAATCTGACACTAGAAGTTTTTTGGTGTGGCTGGCAAGAGCATTCTGAAGCATATAGCATTCAGAATAAAACTCGCACTACACCCCCTGCAAGATCTCTTGCCGACCGCGACACAATAGTTATGTTCTGTCGTATTTACTATTCTATCTGCCTTTAAATCTACTATTCACTAATGAGAAACTTTATTTTGAATATACTGGAATTATTGTACTTCATCATCATCGCCGGCTATCTTGCTTTCACGAACAAACATTGATTCACGCAAGGGATCTATGCGACACGTTATGAGAATTGGCCCTGCTCGTGACGATGCGTTCCAATTTTCTTCACCACGCCACGGATCGCACATTAATTTGATAGAAATGACGTATATTTTGTTTTATGGCCGTCGCGATATCCCTGTTGTAGCCAGGATTTATTAGTTTGTACTTTAGCGACTAGCCACTAGGACACTTAATTTTGTGTAGGTGTGACTACAGTGGGATTGAAAAGATTACAAGGGATATGGGTTGACTATGTATTACAGTCGCACTCAGAGACTAAATTTTCGCTTACCAGAAAAAGATGGAGTTTATGTCTGCATTAAATAATCGGCCAAGTGCGAGTCGGAATCGCGCACGAAGGGTTCCGTACCATTATAGAGCAAAATTAGGCCATAAATTGTGTTTTTAGGGTTCCGTAGCCAAAATGGCAAAAAAGGAACCCTTATAGATTCGTCATGTCTGTCTGTCTGTCTGTCTGTCTGTCTGTCTGTCTGTCTGTCTGTCTGTCTGTCTGTCTGTCTGTCTGTCCGTCCGTCCGTATGTCACAGCCACTTTTCTCCGAAACTATTAGAGCTATACTATTGAAACTTGGTAAGTAGATGTAGTCTGTGAACCGCATTAAGATTTTGATGCAAAAATGGAAAAAGTATTAAAAATTTTAGGGGTCCCCATAGGTACAACTGAAACAAAAAAAATTTTTTTTCATCTAACCTATGCGTATGTGGTATCTATGGATAGGTCTCTAAAAATCATATTGAGGTTTCTCATATCATTTTTTTCTAACCTGAATAGTTTGCGAGAGAGACTCCTCCAAAGTGGAAAAATGTGTGTCCCCCCCCTCTAATTTCTAAAGTAGAGGCATGATAATTCTAAAAAAAATATATGATGTATATTACTATAAAAACTACCAACGAAAATTGGTTTGAACGAGATCTAGCCAGTAGTTTTTTTTTATACGTCATAAATAGTAAAACTTAATGAAACAAAAAAAAATTTTTTTCATCTAACCTATGCGTGTGTGGTATCTATGGATAGGTCTCCAAAAATCATATTGAGGTTTTTCATATCATTTTTTTCTAAGCTGAATAGTTTGCGAGAGAGACTCTTCCAAAGTGGAAAAATGTGTGTCCCCCCCCCCTCTAATTTCTAAAGTAGAGGCATGATAATTCTAAAAAAAATATATGATGTATATTACTATAAAAACTACCAACGAAAATTGGTTTGAACGAGATCTAGCCAGTAGTTTTTTTTATACGTCATAAATAGTAAACCTTAATCTAAATTTCATTAAATCGACTGAAATATAAAAATAAATCAAAAATAATATAATTTCATAAAAATTAACCTTATTGCTGCTGCGGAACCCTCCATGGGCGAGTCCAACTCGCACTTGGCCGCTTTTTTTTGTATGGGAGCCCCCATTATTTTTTTATTTTATTTTAATATTATTATTAAATATTAAAGTACACATATAACTAAGGATTTTGTGAAAAATTCAAGTACCTACCTACCTGTTGCCATTTTTGATATAGAGCTGTGGGAATAATGCGTGGAGGCCCAAAGGAAGATCTTCCGACCGAGCGAGGTGGTATGCCCGGTCAGGCCGAAGCCCACAGCTGTCGTATATAATATACTGACGTGCTCAGAAAACTTCGATAGCGCGATGCAGGAATGTTAGGCGAATTGTGGGTACCGCCGCAGAGCAAAAAAGGCCAAAAAAATCACATTTGTTGTTTGGGAGCCCCCCTTAAATATTCATTTTATTCTATTTTTAGTATTTGTTGTTATAGCGGCAACAGATATACATAATCTGTGAAAATATCAAATCTCTAGCTATTACCGTTCTTCATCGATTTATATGTAAGGATATGCCTACTAGAAGATTTTGCTAATAGGTTTTTCATACAAGGAAATAGAGAGCCATCTATGAAAAATCGATTGAACTACGTAGTGCGACACAATATTCGGCCGCGTGCGAATGCTGTTTTACCGACGAACCACGCGTTCCACCTGGCGTTGAAAACGATCAAAACGCTGAAAATGCCTCCTATTTTAGCAAGATCGTTTTCAACGCCAAGTGGAACGTAGGGGTTGCGTCATTACTCGGTAAAACAGACAACAGTAGCCATGGCGGACATCGGTATGTAGTAAAATTATAAATTAATTATTTCTATTCTTAAACAGTTTGTGAATTTGTGATGCTTACCGATGATAAGATATTCCAATGTGCTTTTTTAACTTTTTTGACATAATTTTTGCAGCTTTTTACCACACAACTACTCATTTTTATGGCACTGAATAGACATACGATGACACCCGATTTGTTCTGCGGACCACAGACGACTAAGTCACGTAGGAGTCAAACGGAGCGTTTTGACCCCTACGAATCTGCATCATTGCAATTTGCAACGCGCGATTGACCCGGTCCTTAGTAATATATAAGTCTATGCCGTTCTTGAGTTACAGCCTGGAGACAGCAAAAAAGGCCAAAAAAGTCACGTTTGTTGTATGGGAGCCCCCCTTAAATATTCATTTTATTTTATTTTTAGTATTTGTTGTTATAGCGGCAACAGATATACACAATCTGTGAAAATTACAGATCTCTAGCTATTACCGTTCTTGAGTTACAGCCTGGAGACAGACAGACAGACGGACAGACGGACAGACAACGAAGTCTTAGTAATAGGGTCCCGTTTTTACCCTTTGGGTACGGAACCCTAAAAAAGCTTGTATGTTTTCATTACATGTATTTGAGTGTGGCCGTTAATTTGTAAGAATGAAACTGTGACTAAAAATACTTGCAAAAGAAAATTAGTCTCAAAGAGCACAATTGCAGGTACCTGGTACACACTGTACAACGTATTTTAAATGGTCTATGGACTATGCCCTATGACAGGCATTGACCTGTTGTAGAGATAAACTACGATAACATGGTGCGCGGTGCGCCCCTCCAAATTACTGTTTCAATGTGTGTAGTCATATCGTTATGAAAGAGTTTGTATGTAGTAAGTATTCAACCAATCATAATATTTCACTTAATGTGACTTATTACCACGATTTTTTGGTCAACTAATCATAACTAGCCGACCGCGCATGACAACGCTCTTCAAACGTTTTGACAACGCACTTCAAACATTTTGAATTTTGGAGGGGCGCGCCATGTTATCGTAGTTTATCTCTATGAGAATTCAAGACGTGAGTGGAAGAATATGGTAAGAAACATGAAAAAACTTCCCGTTTTTTGCTTAAATGGAGGCTTTAGGGCCGGACAAGTAATTTGAAATAGAAAAACTATGGATTGTATGTGTAGCCAGATATATTAGCTAGGTTATGAAGTAGATAAGTTACAAGTTTTATTGAAATAATTAGGGAAAAAATGAGTTATTGTCCGTATGTTACGAAATGTTACTTGCTCGATTCTTCCACTCACGTCTTCATTATTGTGGTGTGAAAGAATGTAGAGATTTTGAGGTGAATATAAAGATATACAGTCCACCGGCGTTTTCTTCACCCACAATCAAATAAACATACCTTCGAAAGCACGTCTCAAACATCCACATAAATGTTTCATCGCTGTCTAATTAAAATAACGCCACGACACCAACTTAGTCGCAGAATCAACTTCAGCACTTGGAGAAAGTTGCAGACGTGAATGCGATCACGAGATAGTTCAAAACCTCAATTAAGAAAATGACTGAACTTGTTAAAGTTGGTATTATAAAATTACTTCGTTTATACAAAACTTGTTAACAAGACTTGTTTGTCGAAGTCGAGGTGCGTTTACGTGACGTGACCTAACCGGAAAACGTGATATTTGCACAGGACTCGGGATACGGTTACCATAACGGTTATCGCCACAGTAACCGACCTACGCTCGAGTGTAAAAACGAGGGGAAAGGAGGATAACGCTTTTAGCAATCTGTGTATGGATCTGGAATTTGTCGATTGCATTAACTTTTCTGAGGAGTATCCTATTCAGTCATTTTCACAGGCTTGAAACTTTATAAGCAACATGCTGCATTTCTCATTACATATTAAAGTAAAGATCTTACATTACGATTTACGAAGCATTAAAAATTCGACTGATTGACTCTTAATTAACCAGTAGATCATAGATATCAATTCTGGTAGGTGAGCCAAAATCTTTTCTTTATCGCTTCTTTATGCAGGGTGTAACAAAAATAAGTGATAATACTTTAGGGTGTGTACGTGTTCCTTGTAGAGAGTTCACTGTGAAAGTGCAGCGCTGAAAGACCAATTTTTTTTTTCACTTTTGTATGGGGAAACTCGTAGTCGTTTTGTTTGTCTTTTGTCTTTCAGCGCTGCTACTTTCACAGTGAACTCTCTACAAGGAACACGTTATACACACCCTAAAGTATTATCACTTATTTTTGTTACACCCTGTAGAATCGCCGATCGTCAACGTCATATTAACGATCGCTTATGACAATTCCATACATTTTGGTTGGCGATTCTATAACGAAGCGATAACGAAAAAGTTTTGGCTAAATGGCCAGAGTATACAAAAATCAAAACATACAGCTACAAAATATATGAAGGCTAACATGAATATTTTTAAGTAAAAGCTGACAGAGACAATATTAATTCGCTACGTGTTTAGAATACTCCAAGTTTTGCTTACTTTATTTTCCTATTAATCAGATTTCAGGTCAGACTCCATTTATAAAAAGTATTTTGGTTACGCACGTCCGTGCGAAATGAAAATTGGATGGAAGCTGGAATATTTAAATCCCACCAAAAACATTTTCATGTAAAAATGTTGCCAAGATGAGAATATATAGTTCGTGGTGTCAAAAAGTAGTGAGATATCATGTAGAGCCAAGTTTCTAACCTTACATACTCAGCCCTAAATCTTAAAACCTTAATTTTACACTAAAGCGCGGCAAAATACTTGGTAATAATATAATGTGTCAGCCGTACGAGAAGAATCTAAAAACTCTACACATTAGTCAAAATCGGTGGCCTGGCCATTTTAAAATAAAAGTTATTAGGTACAACAGAAAAGTAATATATAAAGTTCAAAGCCCAATAGCATGACGAATTTTAAAATGGCCAAGACACCGATTTTGACTAATGTGTAGAGTTTTTAGATTCTTCTCGTACGGCTGACACATTATATTATTACCAAGTATTTTGCCGCGCTTTAGTGTAAAATTAAGGTTTTAAGATTTAGGGCTGAGTATGTAAGGTTAGAAACTTGGCTCTACATGATATCTCACTACTTTTTGACACCACGAACTATATATTCTCATCTTGGCAACATTTTTACATGAAAATGTTTTTGGTGGGATTTCATTTCTTTTTGTAAGATGGTTTAAATGCTGTTTTTTTCTTTTAGTTCATTTTCTTTTCTTTTTTTTGGGTGTATTTCTTGTACATCAGCCATGCCTTTTTTCATAGCCCACTCTCTATCTTTGCCTTTTTTGTTTAATGATTTACTATTCAAAATCAGAGGTAAATCCAGGCGATACCTCGCTCTTAGGCGATTATATTCCACTATAGCTGATTGTTGAATGAATGAATGAATGAATGAATGAATGAATGAATTCTTTATTGCATTTACACACGTATAGGTATTATACAGAAATTCAAACTTAGTAAGTACTATTAAATAAATACAAAAGGCGGCTTTATTGCTATGCAGCAATTTCTACCAAGCATGATTGTTGTGCTTTAATACTGCTAAAATCAATATTTACAAGGTGTACACCACAGTATAGCAATATAATATCCCTACAGTAACGAAACGCCTTTGATGTCGCACGATGCCGCCACCGGTGTAAGTACCAAGCAGATATGCCAGGGTTGCCACTTGCCACGAAACGGGAAATAAAATAAAAATAAAATATTGTGCTTGTAATTAATCAGCGTGTTATATTTATATATTATGTCGTACTGCCAGATATTTACGTGAAACTTTATTTTTAGATGATTTGAGTTCTTTACTAGATGATGCGCGCAACTCCGTTGTGCCAAAACTCGTTAATCGCACGGGAACCGTACATTTTTCCAGGACAAAAAGTATCCTTTGTCTTTTCCCGGGACTCAAAGTATCTCCATGCCAAATTTCAGCAAAATCTGTCCAGCGGTTTGGGCGTGAAGAGGTAACAGACAGACAGACAGACACACTTTCGCATTTATAATATTAGTAACTACTAATTAGTATGGATTTAAAAATTTTATTAACCTATCAAGCCCCATAAGCTCACCGGTGAGCAAGACACAATAGAATAACAATAAATTTCCAAGAACCCACGATCGAAGGATTAAAATAATGAAGACGCATTCGGATATATAAAATATCCAACAATAATTTTATCATAATATTATAACAATTGGTAGGTACGGTAGGCCACACGTCAGGTGTAACAGAAGCACTTCAAAACTCGCTCTTATTACGTGCGCGGTAAGGGCGGTCCAAAGGTCAAAATGTTACATATTATATCTCCTCGAATAGTTTCTTAAAGTTGGTAATGCACTCTAGTCAACAAGAGATGTCGCTGCTAGTCGTCTACATCGCGGTATAACTTGCACGAATAGTTTGATATAGACGTTAAGGGCCCGGGTTACCCTCGAAATTTTCATACATTCTTAATACCAAAATCATTTTCTCATACGAAAATATTTAACATGTTTGAGTTATTTTTCAGCTTAAGATAGTAATTACCGAGGGTCCTGAACAAATTTTTTTTACAAAATATTTAAATACTAAATAAAAAATTTTTGTGTTAAAATATTTTTTAGTAAATTTACTACTAAATATTTAAACACCAAAAAATAGACAAAAACACTAAAAAATATATAAATAAATAGTAAATTTACTACAAAATATTTAAACTTTAAAAAATATTTTTTATTATTTAAATATTTTGTAGTTAATTTACTATTTATTTATATATTTTTTAGTGTTTTTGTCTATTTTTTGGTGTTTAAATATTTAGTAGTAAATTTACTAAAAAATATTTTGACACAAATTTTTTTTTTTTTAGTATTTAAATATTTTGTAAAAAAATTGTTCAGGACCCTAGGTAATTACTATCTTAAGCTGAAAAATAACTCAAACATGTTAAATATTTTCGTATGAGAAAATGATTTTGGTATTAAGAATGTATGAAAATTTCGAGGGTAACCCGGGCCCTTAATGCCTTCTAGTGAACAAGAGATGTCGCTGCTGGTCGTCTACATCGCGGTATAACTTGCACGAATAGTTTGATATGGATGTTAATGCCTTCTAGTCAACAACAGATGTCGCTGCTGGTCGTCTACATCGCGGTATAACTTGCACGAATAGTTTGATATAGATGTTAATGCCTTCTAGTCAACAACAGATGTCGCTGCTGGTCCATGGTCGTTATAATATTATTGTATTATCTATGATGGTCGTCTACATCGCCGCGATGTAGACGACCATCATAGATAATACAATATAATATAATACGATATACCGCGGCGGTACAACTTGCACGAATAGTGCAGGCAATAGTTGCACTCTACTCAACAAGAGATGTCACTGTTGGGCGCCTGACACTACATCGCACTTCGTTCGTCATCGTTGACGCGAAGATGTTTGATGTAGCCGTTTAACTTTCGGGGTAATATTTCCTACTATAAAATAATAACCGTTGCAAGTGCGTTTCAGGCCTTTTTATGAAATAATGGGCTAAGGGAATATGGTGCAGTATGCAGTTGGGCCTCCGCTAAACTCACTCACTAGACGAAACACAGGGCAAGCCCTGTTTCACGCCGATTTTCTGTGAGTCTGTGGTCTCTTATGGCTAACACGTATTAACACAAAAGGCATAAGAAGTATTTTACACTCCATTTTAAATTTTGTATCTAGCACAAGAAACGGGGGTATCTCATACTAACATCCCCCTCTATATCAATGAGATGGGATAGGTTAGGTTGGGTTTGATAATTTTTTTGTTGTTTCTGTACTAATAGTAACTATGTTACATGCCAAATTTCAGCTTTCTAAGACTTCAGGAAGTACCCTAACAATTTTGATGATCGGTGAGCATGAGTCAGTGCCATTATTGTGGGTTTTTTACAATTGTGGGTTTTTTTTGAACGCCTCCGTGGTCTAGTGGTACAGAGCGTGGCTCTTGACTCGGAGGTCGTGGGTTCGATTCCCGCGTTGGAAACATGTTATTTCCAAGTTTGGTTAGGACAATGCAGGCTGATCACCTGATTGTCTGACAAGTAAGATGATCCATGCGTCGGATGGGCATGTAAATAGTCGGTCCTGCGCCTAATCTCTCGCCGGTCGTGTCGGTCTGCCATCCCACTGGGTTATGAGAGTAAAGGAATAGAGAGTGCTCTTGTGTACTGCGCACACACTTGGGCACTATAAAAATACTCCTGCGTAGCTGGCCCGGTTTCAATGAAACCGGCCACCGTCACCGAAACCGGTGTGGGACTATTATTATGTGGGTTTTTTGGACCCCTATAAAATCTAAAGTATAATAGTAACAATATTCAAACTTTGTGCATTTATTCATTATACTCATGCCATTCTATCTTGAAAATTTCAACTATTTGGCATTATCCAAACCAGAGCTATGAGGGTGCATCACCAGATGTTAAGTTGGAAGAAGACAAAAAATAATATCTGCGAAAACCGCATTCAAATCGGATCAGTAGTTTTCGTGTGATAGTGGAACAAACATACAGACAGACAGATAAAAAACTAACCACATTTTTGGCTTGTATAGCGATCGATGTAGTGACACCCCATGCTTATTATTTTTTTAATATCTTTAATGTACAGAATTTTCATTTCTACAGTTTTATTATATATGTATAGATATTTTGCATAGGGGGTTATTAACAGCTGGGGAGTGGGGTCGAAGTCGAACATCAACTCCTCTTAGTTCAATACAATCAATATATATTAATTCATATATGTGTTGTTACACATATATGAATTAATAACATCAAATTAATCGAAAACGATTTGTTTATCCTTACCACCTCTTATAGAAACACGTTTGGGTAAGCGATAGTGCGATGTAGAAGACGCGCGGCGGCGGCGCGGCGCCATCTATTATGAATTTTTGGAACTAACTTTATTTGCACAAATTTACGCATTTTCACCCCCTTACAATTCGCATAATCGCATTTATAATATTAGTATAGATATAATATTATTTAAAAGGAGGTACGGGATGATTCTTTGGATGATGGTAAAATTACCACATAAATAATTATTACGTTTTTATGAAATTAAGGGGCAATTAACGAGGATGTGCACTCGCAATATTAGAAAAGTTGCAAGTGCTTTGCCAGCCTTTAAGAGGGGATCTGTTATATAAAATTATGAGACAAATGAGCAAACAGTTCACCTGATGGAAAGTAAGTTCTGCCGTCGTCTATAGACACTAACATCAGAAGTGTTGCAATTGCGTTTTCGGTCTTTTTATGAAAGAATAGGCTAAGGGAATCAGCAGAAGAGAACAGGGATAGGGAATAAGGTTTAGGGTGCAGTTGGGCCTCCGCTTAACTCACTCACTAAGCGAAACACAGGGTAAGCGCTGTTTCACGCCGGTTTTCTGTGAGAGCGCTGTTTCACGCCGGTTTTCTGTGAGTCTATGGTCTCTCATGTCTAATACGTAATTTTTTTGGCACAAGAATTATTTTATACTCTATTTTTAATTTTGTATCTAGCACAAGAAACGGGGGTATCTCATACTAACATCCCCTCTCTATATCAAGGGGATGGGATAGGTTAGGTTGGGTTTGATAATTTTTTTGTTGTTTCTGTACTAATAGTATGTCGCATACCAAATTTCAGCTTTCTATGACTTCAGGAAGTACCCTATCAATTTTGATGATCGGTGAGTCAGTCCATTATTGTGGGGTTTTTGGACCCCTATAAAATCTAAAGTATAATAGTAACAATATTCAAACTTTGCGCATTTAATTATTATACTCATGTCATAATATCTTGAAAATTTCAACTATCTGGCATTATCCAAACCAAAGTTACGAGGGTGCAAAAATACGGCGAAACGTTTCGAGAAAAGGTAGGTAGTGCCCGTGCGCGCTTCGCTTGGCTCATCTTGGCGGGGGCACTCCCGTGCCCCCAGATAAGGATCGTTAAATTGAATCTTCTAGAACAGGGTTCACCAATTATTATTAGTTTCGCTCGCGGTCCATTTTAAGAAATGAAATGACCTTCGCGGTCCACACATGAAAATATATTAAGCAAAGGTAATTACAAAGGTATATATTATTTCCATATCACTGAGAAAAGTGCCATTTTTGCTGCTTGTTTGGAGTGAAATTGGTGCAAGCTATTGACATTAAACCCTGGAGATGTTCATCAGTTAGTCGAGACCGAAATTTATTTTTAATAACGAAGTTCATCTTCCAACATGCTTGGTCCGCACATAATGGGTCGGCGGTGCGGATGCGGACCGCGGTCTGCCATTTGGTGACCCCTGATCTAGAACATTGCTTAAATCTCCGATTTGTACCTTTGCGGTGACTCGGGTAGTTTACGATGCCGTTTAAACGTTTCAGTTTTCGAACACGACAAGACAAGACTTTTAAGTTCTAGGAATTACTTTCGAGTCTTGTGGACAGTACTTTCGCGATATTTCCACAAAACTCGGTTTTTTTCAGTAGTCTAAGCTTAGCATCATCAAATGCTTTTTATTATGGCTTGTGGCGTGTTAAGTGAAGGTGCTATGGTGATAACTGATAACCCATACTTTAATCGTATGCTGTTTATAAAAGTCCACCTCCAAATATATTTAGTTTATTAGTTTTCAATCTAGTATCTACTGCTTTCAACATTTCAACACTTTTCACTTTATGCAAGAATATGCTTCAAAACGTAAGCGTTTAACGTTGAAATATATTTAAAATAGTCGCACAGTTCACCGCCAATTCGTCGTAATGGTCATTCGCATTCACGGCCTTTCATAGGAGATCGTTAGAGCACACCGCAAACCAGAGTTAACGTGTGAACTAAAAAATAAAATCGGCCAAGTGCCAGTCAGACTCGCGCACAAAGGGTTCCGTACCAATATAGAGCAAAAATAGACAAAAAAATTGTGATTTTTGGATGGGAAATAATATTTACTTTATTTTAATTTTATTATTAATTATTAAAGTACAAATATAAAATTTAAGGATTTTGTGAAATGTTCAAGTCTCCAACTGTTACCATTATTGATTATGAGCAAAAAAGGCCAAATTGTATGGGAGCCCCCCTTAAATATTAACTTTATTTTATTTTTAGTACTATTTGTTGTTATAGCGGCAACAGATAAACAGATATACATAATCTGTGAAAATTTCAGAAGTCTAGCTATAGCGGTTCCTAAGATACAGCCTGGAGACAGACAGACAGACAGACAGACAGACAACGAAGTCTTAGTAATAACTAATAGGGTCCCATTTTTACCCTTTGGGTACGGAACCCTAAAAACACTCGGAAAGTTTCTAAATGTACTTTAATTATAATTTAATCCGCTTTAGAATATAATTGAAGTCGTAAAAGTAAAAGATAAATTACATGTTTGTAGGTGAATAACATAATTTACATGTGAAACATTTTAAATTACTTAATTACGCAGGTACATTACAAGTTTTCAGGACAAAGACAAGTATTTGTTATTGATAAGTAGATCTTCTTTAATATGTACTAACCGAGCCATGAACTTAGGCCACGGAAACCTTCGATTAGAATTTCAATTAATTCATTTAAATTTAAACAGAATAATTCATTGACCACTGTTTATTAAAAGAATATTTGTTTTGATATATGTCGCCACCGAATGCCCATCCATTGATTGATTAAAACCCCATTAATCTTGTTATCCAACTTTTAATTCGATTTCATTTAGAAAGCGATCCATCATGTGAATTGTGAGTACAGAAAAATGCTATTTGAATTTTAAAACTGAACAGACAAGTGTACTTTCTGAAACATGTGTTGAGCCCGCAGGGTTTAGATCAGGGGCTCCCAAACTTAATTTGTCTAGTGCCCACTTTGAGAACAAGACGTAATGTTTTAGAGCCCCCCTTGTTTCAATTTAAAATGAATTCATTATGAAATAAATCACTCCCCAAGCCTCTACACTACTAGTCTGTGCTCTACACAACGCCCCCATTTTTTTCTGGGTCCCACAGCGTCCCCCTTTAGAAATTAGACCTGCAGGCTGCAGCGCCCACAAGGGGACGTTATCGCCCACTTTGGGAAATGCTGGTTTAGATCCAGCGAGCCACTAACAGCTTTCAGTTACCTACCTGCTCGTATATAAAGCGGTAAGTACTATCCTAATATATTATACGAGCTTTTGGCCGCGGCTTCGCTCGCGTTAAGAAGTATTATAAATTATAATATACAAACTTTTATCCCCTATTTTAACCCCTTGGGGTTGGAATTTATCAAAATCCTTTCATAACATCTACCTGCATGACAAATTTCAGCCCGATCCGTCCAGTGGTTTGGGCTGTGCATTGATAGATCACCATGTTAGTCAGTCACCTTTGAGTTTTATATATTTAGATTCTGTGTCCATACTAATAATAATAATAATAATAATAATAGCTCCCACACCGGTTTCGGTGACGGTGGCCGGTTTCATTGAAACCAGGCCAGCTACGCAGGAGTATTTTTATAGTGCCCAAGTGTGTGCGCAATACACAAGAGCACTCTCTATTCCTTTACTCTCATAACCCAGTGGGACGGCAGACCGACACGACCGGCGAGAGATCAGGCGCAGGACCGACTTTTTACATGCCCATCCGACGCATGGATCATCTTACTTGTCAGACAATCAGGTGATCAGCCTGCATTGTCCTAACCAAACTTGGAAATAACATGTTTCCAACGCGGGAATCGAACCCACGACCTCCGAGTCAAGAGCCGCGCTCTGTACCACTAGACCACGGAGGCGTTGTCCATACTAATATTATAAATGCGAAAGTGTCTGTCTGTCTGTCCGTCTGTCTGTCGGGCATCCTCTAGTCTAGTAGTCTATAATTCCACCATGTGTGATTATAGCTTACAATTCTACTACTAACTCTTTAAGTTTCAAGTACTTATCAATCCTATCTGCATCTTATAAGAAGCTGCATCTATATACAAGGTGTAAGAAAATAAGTGATAACACTTTAGGGTGTGTAGGGGTTCCTTCACCCTTGTATAAAGCTCACTGTGAAAGTAGCAGCGCTGAATGAGTACTTATATGTCCTAGCGTCCTAATTTCTAAAGAACGTAACTAATTTACAATAGTGCAACTTCTCTGATGTTCTGCTCCATTAGGCAATCCGTCTGCTCATTTCCTTGTCCATTAAAAAATAAATTACTAAGGTTTACCAGCACTGATGCTGATCACAGGGTACGTGTTGAATTTAAATCAAACGAGAAATGGCGGCTAAGCGCATCTTGCCGGCCTTTAAATAAAAATGTTCTGATAAATGGCCCGGCATTCTCGCCTATAATCTTAGCCAAGCGTAAACGTTATCTTATACAAATTTATTCGCATACATATTATGTATATTTCAGCTTCTTCGCAGATTATATCTGTGCTACTTTCAATCTAGATTGTTTGGTTATAAACGTAATGTTTTCGTTTTGATATTATGCTACTGTAATTTTTGTGTAAAAATTATCGGCTCTGTCATAAGACAGAGCAGAGAGGCATAACATGGTCTGAAATCAATTTCTGATGTGTTCAATAAAATTGTAAAGCATGCACAATTGATGCACTATATAGATCATAGGCTTTGTCCACATTGTGCCTTTTTCTGTTCGTCAAGGACATGCGTTATAGCGCAGTCAACAGCGAACGTGAGGCATGCCCTTGACGCGCGTTGAAATCGTAGCGCTCGCTATGACATTTTTCTTTTAACGCGGGTGGATTTTAAATAAATAAATAAATAAATAAATAAATAAATAACGTTTATTCAACAAAAGTTTAAACATTACACAAAATACCAACATTTAACATAAAAAGAGAAATACGACACAATATTATCAATCATGATTTCTTTTAAGACAATACAAGTACAAAAGACAAACAAATACTGTGAAGGTAACTAGATAAAACACAAACGCATTCAATTATTTTGACGCATTCAATTATTGAATATGCTAGACGAAAGTTGAATAAAAAGAAGATGACGAAAATCGAAGATGAAATTGCATAATGTGGACATATCTATAGGCTATCATAGACGAATACCTCACGTTGTGGTGTAATATCTCTGCGCTCACGTTCATAATCGTTTGTACTGGTCTATTATAATATGCTTCATAATTACTCATGGCCCAATGTCAGTGTTGCCAACTCCTAGAAGTTCAAGTCGCTAGATTCAAGATCAAAAGTCGCTAGAGCTGTCTGGGAGAGGTGTCAGAGGATTCACATGCGCTGTAAAACAATATGATAAGTGAAAAAAACTAAGTAGTCTAAATTGGCAATACTGGCCATTGTTATAATACTGTCAACTCTCTGGAGATGCTACACTTTATAGCAGAAGTTATTTATTAAAGTTTCCAAAGTGGCCGCCAACTTCATCCGCCTCAGGTGGCCTAATTGATTGATTTTATGTGTATGTTGGGATTTGTGATGTGGGACTTAAAATATCCCGGGTAAGTTTTGCGTTAAAGTTCCATGTCACAGTTAATTCCTTAGCATTGACTGTTTTGGATTTTGTATGTTCGTAGATTTTAATTCTAGACATTGAAATTCACTTTGTGAGCTTATTTTTGGCCATGCCTGAGGAAGCGTTAGAATGAGACAGATGGAATTCGTTGGGGGCCTTTGTCCAACAGTAGGATAGTATAGTATAAGATCAGAGGTTCCCAAATTATTTTGTCTACCGCCCACTAAAATAATGAATAATATTTTAGCGCCCCCATTGTTTCAATTTAAAATGCGTCCTGATGAAATAAATCCCCCCCCCCCCCAAACCTCTACATAACGCCCCCATTTTTTTCTGGGTTCCACACCGCCCCCCTTCAGACCTTCAGCGACCACTACGGCTGGTATAGAGTATAGACTCTTAAGAAAAGCATATTTAAAAATGCTGTATACGAGAATAAAAAGCTAAGGCTGCTATAGCGATTTAAAACATCGAAAGATGGTCGTACTCGAAAATCCGGTACAATCTCAAGCATGTTGAAATAAAAAATAGTTTTCCTGTTTCAATTCTACCAAAGCTTCCAAGTTTCGAAGACTGCTAACACGATGACGTAAGCCTTCGGATAACAGTTCGCCTTGGGCCAAAGAGAATTCCGAAAGGAACGGGAAGCCTCCGTACACTTAGACTAGATTGAATTTACAATTCAGAGAAAGGATATATTTAGAATATTTTGAAGCATCTCATTTCAAAGAAAATTACAAAGACAAACGGATAAATTAGTTTTCCATAAAACCTTTTGTGATCGGCTCAGGCGATATTGAATTTAAAATCGTCGGGTTTGAGTTTGTTTTGATGTGGCGCGTTTGTAGGTAAAGCTGCGATTTGAGCGGGCTTGGCTCGGGCTTGGCTCGGGTTTCGCAGACTGGCTCACTTCCAAAATATTTTACGAATTGTGGGCCAGGGGGTATGACATAGAAGTGGTCGTTATTCAATATGACTATTCCAATTGTTTGAAAAAATCTAAGCAATTTTAGAGAAATCCTCCTCTATTTCAGCTATCGGATCGATTATTTCTGTTCAAATTAAGATGGGCTTTCAATTATGTCTGCATATTGCACAGTCTTAGGTACGGTACGGTATGAGGTTACAGTTGAAAGGCTTACAATGTTACCTTCAGCTTGCAACTGAACTGCCGCAGACATGAGTATTAACAAGACGTAACGCCTCAGGCCTCTGTACTGATTTTGAGCCTAAGCAACTCAGAAGTCTTGGTAATGTCTTGGTAACGATACACATACTAGAATAATAAAATTTTTGATTTCAAGTTAACCAGCACCTAATTGTTTACACTGTAAACAAAAAAAAAAGGAATTTGGACTGAACTACTAAAACTGTACACTTAACAGTTTTAGCAGTTCAGTTCAGTGTAGTATCACCTTATAAATCTGTGAGTATATCACAAATTAATAAAGATAAAACTATTTTATCAGTAGATATTTTCACAATAAAATGTTTCATATTTCAGTTGCTCACATTGACAAGTTCTCACAATAATTTTAGTCTGTGCATGACTTTGTGACATTTATTCTTTAGTACCCTTTTCCATCTTCATAAAATGCCAGTGTGTCCTGAATATAAAACAGACCACATCTTTTATTATTTGTTGTAATGAATTTGATTTTATGTTACTGTCTAGTCCAAATGGAAATCGAGGTCAAATTCTTTATTCGATTGTACAGTTTTTTTGTAGTTTTGAGCCGTAATTGACCTTTTGTCGGTAGGTCAATAGATCAATTTCAATTAACCGGTTGACTAATATGATTAACAGCTATATTTATAGCTTTTCTATGTAGTACCTAAGTGTATACTTTATATAAATGTACAAAATTTAGATGGCGATCTTCAAAATAAAGATTGGCTAGTTTTATATTTTTCTATTTTCTGCGAATGGCTATCAATGAAATGCCTATTTCCCATACCAATTAGCTATAATTCTTAGCCCCATTTATTGATACTTCATTTCCTACGCTGATCGGATGTAGGGGATATAGAGTACTTATAGGATTTCGTATGGATATTAATACCACAACAGGAGATTAGGGGCGGATTTGTAGAATACCGACACGTTGGAGGGTAGCCCGTATTGGATATCGAAGTGACCATATCCTGAATGGGATCGATAGGTGTTTGTTCTAATGACATGAAAATTAAACGTAACCGCTTGGTTAAATTACCTACCTTTAAATTACCTACCGTTAAATTACCATGGTGCGTTTTAAGTTAACAGACTAAATATTTTCAATGTATTATAATATAATATTCACAAATTCTTTGTTTCCTTTAATCACGGCATCAGGCTTGACCGATTTTAAATAAAGGCGCAGACATGGAGTGGGCCACGGAAAAGAACATAGCCACTTTTTATCGCGAAAAAGTCCATGGTTCTTAATTCTTATACATTCTATTTAGCACGAGCAACGCGCATGCGCATAGGTGTAAACCTACACCATGTCTGTTAATTAATGTCACAACAGTGCTATATCTGTCAAACTAATTGGCTCCTTGACCCAGGTAATTGACATAGCGCGAGTCGATCACAAATAATGAACATCAATATGACTCCTCTTGTTGAATAAACTATAATATAGTCAAAACGTACGTTACTTTTTACACTGGATGACGCCCGCAACTCTTTTGCGACAAAATTCGTTAAACGCGTTTACGCCATTATTGATTACGAGCAAAAAAGGCCAAAAAATCAAGTTTGTTGTATGGGAGCCCCCTTAAATAATAATTTAATTTTGTTTTTAGTGTTTGTTGTTATAGCGGCAACAGAAATACATAATCTGTGAAAATTTCAAAAGAAGAAAAAATTTCTATCTCAAGAACGGCTGTAGCCTAGGCCTAGCCTAGGCTACAGCCGTTCTTGAGATAGAGCCTGGAGACAGATAGATAGACAGGCAGACATCGAAGTTTGCATTAATAGGGTCTCGTTTTTACCCTTTGGGTACGGAACCCTAAAAATACTATGCAATAGCTTTACCGCGGCACTCCCCGAGTGCCATACGTATTTTTTGTATCATAGATTTAGCGAAATAATAAATAGGGAAACTTAATGTAAGGCTGAAGCGAACAAAGAATTCCGTTATGAATTTCATGAGTCCTTTATTAGGCTTAAAGTATCCGGGGACTTACAGGATGGGTAGGACTTGTTCTGTAACTAATTGCTTCATCAAAACTTGGATGAACTTTTAATGAGTTACAGATACGATTTATGAAATTATCATTTCATCCAAAACGAAATTAAAATTCCTCTTATTAGCGTGGATGCTCGGCTCCATCTTTAGGTTACTTTTTCTATTTAACTTTCATAATCTCTAGCTGATTTAACCTTTGAAAGATGACTTAGAAATTATATTAGCTTAGATCTTTATTAATATAATGTGAAGTCACATAATATTTAAATACTACCTACCTAGATTTTATATTTCGCGAAAAACTGTATAATATTTCTTTATAAAAAGTAGTCTGTGTTAATCAAGAGTCCTAAATACTACTTCGCCAAACCTGTTCAGTAGTTTTTGCTTGAAGATGTCACATATTATCTATACATATAATAAAACTGTAGAAATGCAAATTCTGTACATTTAAGATATTCAAAAAGTAATAAGCGGGGGGTGTCACTATATCGCTATAGAAGCCCAAAATGTGGTTAGTTTTTTGTCTGTCTGTCTGTATGTTTGTTCCACTGTCACACGAAAACTACTGAACCGATTTGAATGCGGTTTTCGCAGATACATTGGTCTTCTTCCAACTTAACATCTGATGTATGAAAAAAATTCCCCCCACCCCTCTAAGGGGGCAAAAGAGGGGGTCAGATTTTGTATCAAACTTTTTTTTTAACACGAAAACTACTGATCCGATTTGCATACGGTTTTCGCAGATATAGACAAATTTTGTCTTCTTCCAACAACATATTTTGGTGTATAAAATTTTCTCCCTCCCCTCTAAGGGACAAAAGAGGGGGTAAGATGTTGTATCAACTGATGAAGTAGAAATACTTTAAATGGCAAAACAACGTTTGCCGGGACATCTAGTATATTTATAAACTTTCGCCTTTACATTAGTGTGATTGGAGAAACGAGTATTGGAATTGCCACTTTTTATATTACTCTCCGCGATATTGTAATTATGGTGAGTAACAACAGCTTAAAAAGTCCTTTTGACACTCTGATGGATTGGCAAAAGTCTTTTATTATTTATCTCCAGATTTGGATTCTTGTGCCTAATAAAAATATTGTATACATAGTCCAACTAACTTTTTCCGCGGCTTCGATTATGTTAAATAACCAGCATAAACTTTGATTCCTTACTAAACTTCCTAAGGTGATGTATTTTAATACATTTTTGTCCCCTATTCGAGAACATAGAACCTACCAGTTTTTTTATATTGGTAAAGAGAGATGAGTCTTTGTTTTGGTCTACTTAGTACTAACGAAATGACATTGAATGATATACGTATGAGATTCTAATATCTTAGACACCCTTAGGATCCCCTAAGGATATCTAAGATATTAGAATCACCGGCGTGATTTTGTTTCATTAGAGTATGAACCAATGAGTAATTAAGTTAAAAGAAGGATTAATGTTTTGAATTAAAAAAAAAAGTCATACAGGGCACATTACATTTACCATACATGAATCTTTTAATTACTGTAGCAGTAATGATAATAGTTGTTATGACACAACAATGATTAAAATAATATTTAGTATGCTCCTCTATATCAGAAGTGGGATCGCTAATTAGTGCCTTAAACCTGCCCTAGCGAACTCTTATCTGAAATAGGTACTAGGTGCTTATAACTAGTTTAGTCGTCTAGCTTGTGACTTCTTGGTCATATCGCCTCTGATCCAATACTTACTCCTAGTTCCTATCTAAAACAGGTCACGTAGCCTTAGCTTGCAAAATATGATATCTTTTTAACGCTTGGATTTCCACAGTAAGGAATTTTATGAAAAACACTTCCCGTGAGGGGATTTTAAGATTGCAATTTTTATGTTATACTGTTGTATTAAAAAAAAATCAATCTTGAAATATCCTGGACTCACTTAATATAATATAAATACTCTTTTGATTATTATCTGGAATATTGCTATATGAGTTTCATCTGTTAAGGCGTTCTATTTGCTCGTAGAGGAAAAAAACGCCGGTTTTTAGGGTTCCGTACCTAAAGGGTAAAAACGGGACTTTATTACTAAGACTTCGTTGCCTGTGCGTCTGTCTGTCTGTCTCCAGGCTGTAACTCAAGAACGGTAATAGCTAGAGAGTTGTTTTCACAGATTAATGATTATATATATCTGTTGGTGCTATAGCAACAAATACTAAAATCAAAACAAAAGTAATATTTAAAGGGGGCTCCCCTACGTAACAACAAACGTCATTTTTTGGCCTTTTTTGCTCTATATCAATAATGGCAACAAGCAAGTACTTGAATTTTTCTCAAGGTCCTTAGTTATGTACATGTACTTTAATAATTAATAATGAAATTAAAATAAAAAATAAAGAGGGCTCTCATACAAAAACCCAAAAAAATTTTTTGGCCTAATTTTGCTCTGTAATGGTACGGAAGTCGGAACCCTTAGTGCGCGAGTCCGACTCGCACTTGGCCGATTTTTCCTCCATGGTCCAACACGTGTAGAGGGGCGTCTTATAGAGGTGTATGACAAACAGACAGACAGATAGACACACTTTCGCTTATAATATTAGTGAGACTGTCCCAACAATACCTGACAGCTTCATTACTCCTTGGTCTGTAACAACTGCAGTGCTTTAAATATTGCTTTGTTATCTGCTGCGATCAAAGTCAGGCTTGACCGTTTAAATTCGGGGTTTGAAGTGTACAAGGTGTTAAAGGGAAGTTTGTTTAGAAACCTCAGGCCGTTTGCACAGATGGCCCATTCTGTTACCTTTCTGGCTAACCTTCTTAGTGTTTACGATAGAGACATCACAATATTTAACCCCGAGATAACTTAAACCCAGAACCGTGTAAATGGGTTTTAGTTTGAAGCTTTCCCCTAAAATACATATTTGTATGTGATATCATCACATTCAAAAATATATTTTTGCTCGCCTACTGTGGGCTACTGTAAGTTTAATACAATAAGACGTTCTCTTCTCGGAAGGAATTAATCCAATATATCGACTAAATCCACACCATATTTTATTAAAATCTCTCCAGTCGTTTAGACATAAAGAAATAAAAAAACATACAAACGCACAAACTTTCGTCTTTAAAATATTAGTATGTAACTCTTAAACATCATTGGCATTGATCTTAAGGGCCTTCCCTACGGAGAATCCGTAATTTACCGTATTTAGAGCCTTATAAACTCATAATTTGAAAGCTACAGAGTTATAATAAAAATACAACAATAATCTTCAGTATCTCAACATTCCTTTCCACGTTTTAAATTTTCTATTTTCGTTTATTATACTCATGATATCAGCTTCCAAAGTAAAGCCAATTTATTAAAATTCAAGCATATTACATTCAGCATCTCCTTAGTATTTTACAAATTACTTTTATTTGAAACACACGCCAATAGATCGACAGTATCATAAACTACATATTCCCCGTTTTAAATTTTTTTTAGGTCAATTTTGAACTAAGATGAGTAAAAAAAATACGGTTTTGGTGCGATCTTGGCAACGCGGCAAATGTATGGCCAAGGTCGTTTGCTCGGGGGACGGCCTTAAGATACAATCCCTTCTAACGTCCATGGCCAGTAATATAACACCATATGAATAATATGATATTTATCTTGTTTATATTCCGGTATGTTATCAGCATGGGAACAAATCATAATCAGGCAAACATACCGTTCGTTGACAGTAATGGGCAATATCAATTAAGATACGATTACATGTCAGTTCTCATAATTAAATAGTTGGTTTTGTGAACTTTTGTGTCAGATTTGTTTATTTTTAGGCTTCTGTACCCAATGTGTAAAAACGGGACCCTATTACTGAAACTTCGATGTCTGTCTGTCCGTCCGTCCGTCCGTCCGTCCGTCCGTCCGTCCGTCCGTCACAGCCACTTTTCTCCGAAACTATTAGAGCTATACTATTGAAACTTGATAAGTAGATGTAGTCTGTGAACCGCATTAAGATTTTGATGCAAAATTTGAAAAATTATAAAAAATTTAAGGGGTCCCCATAGGTACAACTGAAACAAAAAAAATTTTTTTTCATCTAACCTATGCGTGTGGGGTATCTATGGATAGGTCTCCAAAAATCATATTGAGGTTTCTTATATCATTTTTTTCTAACTTGAATAGTTTGCGAGAGAGACTCTTCCAAAGTGGTAAAATGTGTGTCCCCCCCCCCTCTAATTAAATAATAATAAAAATTAGAGGGGGGGGCATGATAATTCTAAAAAATGTATATGATGTAGATTACTATAAAAACTACCAACGAAAATTGGTTTGAACGAGATCTAGCCGGTAGTTCTTTTTATATGTCATAAATGGTAAACCTTAATCTAAATTTCATTAAATCGACTGAAATATAAAAAGAAATCAAAAACAAATAAACCTTATTGCTGCTGCGGAACCCTTCATGGGCGAGTCCAACTCGCACTTGGCCGCTTTTTTATTTTATTATTAAATACTAGCTGTCCCGGCAAACGTTGTTTTGCCATTTAAAGTATATTTTGTACATCATCAGTTGATACATGTTTTACCCCCTCTTTTGTCCCCTAAGAGGGTGTGGGGGGGGGAGGTCATACACCAGATGTTAAGTTGAAAAACACAGTTAATACCTAATATGAAGTAAGTCCACTAAAGAAAAAAGTTGTATACAAAATCTGACCCCTCTTTGGTCCCCAGAGAGGGTTGAGAGGGGATGGAGGGGAGGATTTTTATACACCAGATGATGAGTTGGAAGAAGACAAATATAATATATCTGTGAAAACTGTGAAAAATCTGTGAAAACCGTATGCAAATCGGATCAGTAGTTTTCGTGTTAAAGAAAAAAGTTTGATACAAAATCTGACCCCCTCTTTTGTCCCCTTAGAGGGGTGGGGGGAAAAAAATTTATACACCAGATGTTAAGTTGGAAGAAGATAAATATATCTGCGAAAACCACAGTCAAATCGGATCAGTATTTTTCGTGTGATGCTGGAACTAACATACAGACAGACAGAAAGAGTGACAGACAGACAGACAAAAAACTAACCACATTTTTGGCTTCTATAGCGGTGTAGTGACAAAGGTGTAATTTCGGGTGTCATTTCATATCTTTTATGTACAGAATTTTCATTTCTACAACAGAATATTGTCTTCCTCCCGCACGCGCTTTGTTGACGCCCACTATCGTAATATTTTAATTTCGCCATAATTTCAAAACCAAACGTCCAATTTTAATCATTCAAAGACCAAATATTATCTACATAAACGGTACTTAGTGATAAAATAATTAATTTTGATAAGGATTAATAGCGTGAGTAAAATATATCCGTTTAAATGTAGTCCAAAAAAAATTCAGGATTTTAAATAAATAAATGGTTATTGTGCCTCACTCGACATAGATAGGTATAGTGTGTCGCGGACTTTTTTGTAGATATTTATAAGATCTACAATTACTTAGAACATTTTATGGTTCTATCTTTTATAGTTTGGGCAGCGTACGCAAAATAAGTAACTTTTCTAGCTGATTTTTTACACCTTGCGTCCGAAAAACTCAAATAATATCTTACGGAACCCTACTTTTTTCCAAAATAAAATGTAGCCTATGTTCAGCAGAAAGAATGTAAGATTCCAATAGCAAAAGAATTTTTCAAATCGGTCCAGTAGTTTCGGAGCCTATTCGACTCAAACAAACAAACAAAAAATCAAATATTTCCTCTTTATAATAGTAGTGTAGAAGTGTAGATGTAGATTGAAGTACAAGTAAAACTTAGGATTTTGTGGAAAATTCAAGTGCCTGCATATTGCCATTATTGATATAGAGCAAAAAATGCTAAAAAAAATCACGTTTGTTGTATGGGAGCCCCCCTTAAATATTTATTTTATTTTGTTTTTAGTACTTGTTGTTATAGCGGCAACAGATATATGTACACAATCTGTGAAAATTTCAACTCTCTAGCTATTACCGTTCTTGAGTTACAGCCTGGTGTACATGTTCCTTGTAGAGAGTTCAATGTGAAAGTAGCAGCGCTGAAAGACCAATTTTTTATGATTTTTGTATGGGGAAACTTGTGACGCTCGCGCTAGGGCGCTTGCCCATACAAATCACAAAAAAATTTTTGCTCTTTCAGCGCTGCTGCCTTTACAGTGAACTCTCTACAAGGGACACATACACATTCTAAAGTAAGTATTATCATTTATTTTTGTTACGTCCTGTATATTACTTCCATATTTTATGCGGTTTCCATGATTAACACTATCTGCTTTATTTCATTAACAGTCTAATTAAATTGTCAGTCACATGGCAGTATCATGTCAGATGGGACATTTGATTTAGCATTTGCTTTATTGGTATGTTTTTGCCGGAAAACTTGAGTTCTTCGGTAAAATTCTTGGAAGTTGGAACAAATCCAGTTGAGCCCGCGATAATCTTATATTTGCCTTCCGTTTTCGGGAATCTTTGTTCTGAAATAAAAGGTTTGTTATATCTGAAAAGAAAAAGTACTACGAGAAAATAATATATAAACCTATGTACATAATATATATTTAATATTTATGTTAACCTTAATATTCTTCCTCATTTGCGAGATGATTACAAATGCATTGACACCAATTCATTAAAATCGGATCACTAGTTTAGGTGTTATTTTATTGTTGCAACTACTACCTAAGCATTGTGAGAGAATATATTGCAGTAACACTCAAAACTTTAATAAAATCATAATGCATACTATAGTTAGTATAAAAGTTTATATTTATTTTGGCATCGTCAAAGTCATGAAAATATTAGATTTTTGTCTACATTTCCTGTCGCAAATCATACTTTCATATCGCTTGTATAATTCCAGGCAGGATTGCGTAACATTTTATCGTAATTTTTACAAACTCCAGGGTTGCGTAACAGTTTTTCGTAACGTTTACAATGTAGACGGGGCGTATGACGGATGAAGTAATTTTACGCGGTATGTTTGACGTACTCCGATAAGAAAATGTGGGCCACGTTTTATTACGCCTGAAGCAACCTGAAGTATATTTACATACGCGTCAAGTGATAATAATCATGAGTAGATTCTCCGTTAAGGCTCCGTATACAGCTGATCGAATCGGACTGATCGCAGGCCAACCGGACCGGACTTATTCTGGGTAATGCACATTGCACAATCCGTCCGGCAAGTCCAACCGAATCGATCAGCAGCCCTGTCTATGGGGGCATTAAATAATCCGTTCTGTACACCTGTTCTACCAACTTAATGCAACATGTACGATCGAATTTACGTACAATGAAATAAAGAAAAAGAAATAAATAGGAACGTTAACTACAATAATTTAAATACCTAACTGTCAAACCAAAGTCAGGCGTAGAATTAAACTCAATTAAGTTATTGTGCCTTTGTAGGTCAGTATTGTCTTTCTGGAAACGTTATAAATTATAACAATTAATGATAGTGTTAAAAATGTTGTTTAAATATTATAGCCCTCTTCAGCCCTATAACGGTTATCCGTTATATATAGGTTATAGTATAACCTATTAAGTATATGAATTGGTACCGCTGTAATAAAATTGTATCTAAGAAGGCTTTCCATGTTTGTACTTTGTACATGGCTGGCTGAGAGTTAGCTCATAAATTAAAAGTAACCTACTTTTACTAAAACTTAAGTAAGTATAATATATACTCAATTATTGCTTGTTCATTCGAGAGAAGAATCAATTTTCTTACTTGCCACTTATGCTTCTGTGCTTACCTGTCACTTTCAGGAAAATTTCATTTCATTCACTTCCTTTGTCAGCCTGTCACTTTTCGAAAAAGGTGCCGTATAAATAATGTTAAATTAGGAAATTAAAACAACCCCCGATTCAAACATTTTAAGTAGATAAACCCAAATTTGTCAGCACTGAGCTGACTGATAATGATGAACTATAGCTAAGAACATTTTTGATAAGGTCAGCTTTCAAACAAAATCAATATCAAAATCGGCCCACCTCTTCTGATGCTACGGACAGACACTTCAAACTTATATCTTCTTCTTATATATAAAAATGAATTTTCAAATGTGTTAGTCGCGCTAAAACTCGAAAACGGCTGAACGGATTGGGCTGATTTTAGTCTTAAAATATTCGTAGAAGTCCAGGGAAGGTTTTAAGTGACACGAAGTTCACCGGGACAGCTAGTTATATAGTTACCTGTGTTTTGGCGGTTAAAAATGAACCGTCTGGTTCCCTTTAGGCACAAACTCAGATGAATATTTTGTGAAAATGTTAACCGAAATATTGCCTCAATAGCATAGTGGTGTAGATGCTAAAAAAATATATTTTAGTTTAAATATTTTGTTGTAAATTTACTATTTATTTATATATTTTTTAGTGTTTAAATATTTTGTAGAAAAATTGTATGCAGGAACAGGTAATTATATTACTATTTTAAGCTGAAAAATAACTCAAACATGTTAAATATTTTCGTATGAGAAAATGATTTTGGTATTAAGTATGTATGAGAATTTCGAGGGTACCCCGGCCTCTTAACATACGACGGTCAAATAAATAAAATAGAAATATTGGATCCGAAAACCTGATTATGGAAAATATCAGTAGGTAGTCGGTACACAAAGAAAAATAAATGAGTGGAAATTCCTTGACCGTTTGCTTACGAGAATCCGAATTATGTGGATCACAATACAAATGTATCAATTGTGCTCTTACCGAAGTAATTTCGTATTTCTTTCTGCTTACGTATGTACTGTTTATTTACTCTTTATATTTATAAGGATTGTAATGAAATACGGATAGACATGTTCGTTTCCAGTTGTTGTTCACAAGGTACATGATCAATGTTGGTATTGTGGTAATAGGCACAATACCTAATATTATATTGCCTATAAGTATGCACTGATCTCTATTATACACGTACGCTGGATAGCTGATACACACCTGCTTTTTGTGTCTATTTGAAACAGAATCAGCGCCCCCATTAATAAGAAATATAAAAATGAATCAAAAACCTTTTAATTTCATAAAAATAAACCTTATTGCTGCTGCGGAACCCTTCATGGGCGAGTCCAACTCGCACTTGGCCGCTTTTTTACCATTGTTTTATTTTATTATATCGAATCCAAATTAAATCTATCAAAACCATTATCAATCTGCGAAATTTCTTACTGTTGTAAGAAATTGCGCAGATTTTCCCTAATTAAAACACGGTAGAAGTTCTGAAACCTGTTTAACTATTTAAGTGTAGATCAAATCCAGCAATCATTCAGCTATTTCTAATCAAAGCTCTCCCTGGAGTAGTGTTCGTTTAAAACTTCGTGCGGATTAGAAATTACGATTGGCCTTTAAAACTACCATAACTCGTTTATTGGGACCGAAGCTACGATTAATAAGTCGTCAAGTTGTTCATTAAAATTGATGAAATTTTAATTGATACTTGAAAGTTTAGTTTTCAGTGTTATAAGGTTGTACATACGTTTAAGAGTTGATAAAGAGTTGGGATTTTCAATAATAGTAACAGGAACTCAGCCGTATTATATATACAGAAATAAGTTTTACGTGCGTACGACGCGACGTGGGCCGTGGCCCAGTATTTGCTACTTTAATAATATGTTAACTGAAATATGTGTGCGTTGAGTCTTGTATGAAGTTGATCACAATGTGTCTATGGAAGATTAGGTAGGTATGTTTGATAAGATCTTGGATAAGATTAAGTAAGTGATTAGATACAAGTTTCTATGACAAGAGAAGTCATTGACCTATCTGTTTATGTAACTAACGGCCACATTCAGAGAGATTAATTAACATTACTTGACCGTGATTTAATGAGCATATTGATAGAAAAGACGACTAATATTATGTCTCAATATAAAAAAAAGTTAGGTAATCACTAAATATCTCTGATTGCCGCGGCTGTAAGACAAACATAGTTATACAGATTACATAATATAATGTTCAACCCTAACCGCTAACTCGAACGCGGTTGCGACACTTTACGGGGCCTTAAAACTTTATGTCAACCGTCAAGCGCCGGTTTGTACACGTTTAAATTAAAACGACTGCTTTATACGTAATTTACTGCTTCTGTGAACATTCAAGACGTATCACAGTTAAAATAAAACAGCATTACTGTCGAGTGTCAGTCCTAATGCCTTAATCACACCTACCGAGTGAAGTGGCGAGACAGTCCTTACGGCCAAGCACTCGGTATGTTTTGTATGGATGTGCTCGGCGAGGGCACTGTCTCGCCACTCTACTCGGTAGGTGTAATCAGGCCCTAATGTTCAAATGACGGATAAGGCACTAAACTTCATAATATGAAATGTCAAATCTTAAATTCTGTGCCTCGTATATATCTCCATTTTGTTTAGGTATAGTGTCGACTGTCGATTTAGCCCAGCCGCACATTGTACGACATTTCTGATCAGAAAAAGTTGAACGTCCGCGCTGTCTTTGTACTGAGCCGAGTGAGCTCGAACTCGCCGGAAGGATATTTCAGATAATGAGCGGGTGGCGGTCCGGCAGAGTTCAACTGTTTCTGATCAGAATTTGGACAATGTGCGGCCGGGCTTAAAGGTGTTAAAATGCTGTCGAGCAAACGTCGGCCATTGCTACATTGTCTCTTGTGTTCATACAATACTTGCGGGAATGTGATACAAATTTTCGTACATAAACGAAAGTCGCAATTTGCGATCGACTTAATTATTATACTCTGAAAATATTTCTTGTAAGTTTCCATACTATAATTTTACGCCGAACCAAAGCTACATTAATATGATTTTAATTATGTATGTCAGCACATGTTAATGGATATATTTGCATGCGAGAGTATCTCCATTATGTATGATGTGATTTTCGTTGGAACAGATTTTCATGAATTTATGACTGTCGCGTAGTATGTTTTACTTATAATTTTTTTTTCAGGTAAGCTGAGAGAGGGCTGAAAGGTATGTCTTGATTCTTGTATTCTACTAGCTACAACTTTATATCAGACAAAGAAACAAATAGTGTGTGAGCGAGAAGTAGAGATTAACTTAAGTTTCTACTTAACAAATATGATTGACTGCCACACTCAGGACATTTAATAAAGATTATACTTCATGGGGCTTATGTTAAAATCTAAGGCATCAATTGAACGGTAGGTTTTGCTGTCAGTTTTACCACAGTCATGACTGTGACTGATGGGTCACCTACCGTGTAAGAGCGTGACTGACGGTGATTGACGAAAATCTGGATACATTCGTCAGTCCATCAGTCACCATCAGTCAAACATAATTCATGATTGGCGGAATTGACTGACGCTTGCGTGAGCGTATAATGGATGCCTAAGTATTCAGTATTCGTCTCTGATTGCGGCAGTAAGCAATAAATTATAAAAAGATTTTTACTTTTAAAATTTTAAATCGAACGTATTTCTTAACTTAATTACATTTCATCGAGTAACATAACGAAGAATGGCTTTATGCGAAACGAAAATTGACACTTTCAATTAATTATATTTTGTGAATTCTTTGTCATCTTAATTTGGAGCGTAGTCAATATCATGCCAATCTGCCCATTTACCTGTTCATTAGCGATAAGTTTGCAGTGATTCACCGCTTAGTTAGTTTTCAATTCAAAAATATATAATGCTACGTTTTTATAATAAACAAGCGAATAAAACTTATTTATCTTCCCCCGGGTAAGAATCGTCACAATCGCCAAAGCTAATAAAGTTTTCTATCACATCAATAATAATAGTGATGTCCCTCTATATTGTGTAGGACTCTCGAGTCTCGACCTACGGCTACGCCCTCGGCCCTACGGCTCAAAATTTGGTCAAAGCATTTTTACATTATTAGTGGAACTAAAATCTTTAGATTCAAAAAATTTGTTCAAAAAGTTACTTGGTATTTTTTTCTTAAACTAAAATATTTAAAGAAAGCATATTATTATAACTGGAAATATCCTGAATAGTAAATAAATATTGCTGGAAACAATCCTTTGTTTCAAATTCACTTACAATTAGCCATGTGCAGCGCCTTAACAAAATCTTTGTACTTTAAAGTGTTTAAACCACAGATTTTTAATAAAATTAAATTAAGAAATTTAAAAAAACCCCCGCCAAAAAACTTTAAAAAGTAATGAAATAACATTTCCTGACTTTAAGTTTAAATCATTCCTAAGAGTAAAGTAATATTTTAGTCCATAATTGTTGTCAAGGTGTGTCGGGGGACCGCTAAGTAAACTACCACAACAGCGACTTTTGCATTTTGTATCGCCATAATAGTCGCTGATTCTCTCGATTCGGGTTGCTGTGAACAGACCCTTAATTTATATTGTTATGTGAAATCAAACATCTACATTAGCGGTCCCCCGACACACCTTGACAACAATTATGGACTAAAATATTACTTTACTCTTAGGAATGATTTAAACTTAAAGTCAGGAAATGTTATTTCATTACTTTTTAAAGTTTTTTGGCGGGGGTTTTTTTAAATTTCTTAATTTAATTTTATTTTATGCTTTTTAAACTTATGCAGAATAATTCCTATCAACTGGATCATATCCCAATGAATACCATCTATAAAATATGTCCTCTTGGATGAGGCCATCAATATGAGCCCAAACATGAAACCTCCACTTTAGGTTCATACGGAGCTTGGCTCCTATAGAATCCAGGTGATGCTGCAGCAGCAGCATGCAAATATTTACTGTTTATCTACGTCTTACTGGTTGTCGCAATTAAAATGAGCCCAAACACGAAACCTCTGCTCTAAGTTGGTGAGGAGTTGGGTATCCTATTGATTACCAGTTGATGCTGCACCATCAGGTCAACTTTCCAATAATGTGTATATATTCATAAGTGTCTCGAACCAGGATGCAAAATATAAAACCCATCAAACGACTGCAAGTTGCTAATCGTCCTATCACGAACCAGATATACCGTGATATTTCAGCAATGAGCAGGCTGATGATGATGAACTATAGCTAAGAACACTCACCGTCATGTCAGCTTTCAAACAAAAAAAACTAGATCAAAATCGGTCCACCCGTTTGGATGCTACGATGCCACAGACAGACAGACAGACAGACAGACACGTCAAACTTATAACACCCCTCTTTTTGGTCGGGGGTTAAAAAGTAAAATATATAGTTACTATGTAGGTCACGCAATACGCAGTCTACGTTGTAAGTTGTAAGTTGTAACTATTTAGTGCTAGTATAGTATAGTACATTTATTTCTAACGTCCCGGCCGCATCTGCGTCTATCGTCCGAAGCTTCGTGCTAAGAGACGATACAATTGGACGATACACGCAGATCGTCCAATAGTATCGGTTTTAGCGCGAAGCACCACGCATATGCGGCCGCGGCATAAGGCTATTTCGTTTATGAATTCACGTCACTACTCAGTAATAGGTCCGCCCACGCTCTTATCTTAGGTCTAGTTAAAGCTCATGAATTAGAAATCCGTACAAAATACCCTCATAACGTATTTATTAGATTGCTTTGACAATCAATTTTTATCCTCGGACGATTACCAAATATAGATAAGATGCGTATCGGAATTTTGTCCCTTAATTTTTTTAGACTCGAAGTTTATGGGTTTGATTCCCGCGTCGGAAATGATGTTTTCAAAGGTTAGGTCGCGTTAGGACAATGCAGGCTATTCACCTGATTGACTGACATGGAAGATGATCCAAGCGTCGGATGGGCATGTAAAAAGTCGGTCCAGAGCCTTGCGTTAGTCGTGTTGGTCTGCGGTCATCTGTTCTATTGGGTCATAAGATTCCTCTTGTGTACTGCGCACACACTTGGGACTGGATGATTTTGGAATCATTACTGCGTAGCTGGCCTGGTTTCAATGAAACTTCTATCATCTATAAATAATTTAGATAATAATAATTATTGCTGAAACATTATTTTGTTTCTTATTTGCCACTACACGTAAGTCTCACACCTACTCACACTAAGCACCAATCTGTATGCCGCCTCTTAATCTTAACATTTCAATTCAAACGATATCCACTAAATATTTGCTACCGAAATGCTATTCGAATGGGCTTGTAGGAATTTCCATATTATTCAAATAACTCACCAAGACCAGGAATGAATGCAATTCCAAAACGTCTCTATTGATTTATTTCACGGTCGCACTTAGGACTTTATGTAGGTTCCGAGTCTCGTAGTCGGATATTGTTTGGCTTAGCCCACTTGCGCCTGAATCTGCTTAACAATGCAGTTTTGATATTATGGTTTCGATGCAGTTCGCGTTAAGGTGACGCCATGTTAAAGTAAAAAACCGTGTTGGATGTGTTTCAGATTGCTTGTTTTCTATGCGAGGCTGGCCCGGCCTCTCATAGAAAACAAGCAATGGAACAGCAAAAAATTGAAAGGGCGTAGCGACAAAATGGTTTTTGTCGCGTAATTTAAAAACCATAAATAAATTTCATATAAGCTATGGACAAATTAAAGTGTATACTAGAACCAATTTATGTACAAATTTTGGAAGCTTATATCACTCTCCTCTGTTGGCAAAATAGGAATCCCTTTTTTTACAGAGGTCTTTTTGATTGATTATTCTGTGTTATAAAAGTTGACCAATCGTGTTATGCTATGGGTAATTCAAAGACAAAGACATGATGAATACTGACAGTGAACTTTAATTTCTTAGCCTTAGTCATTGCTGAGAAAAATGGACATCGCTACAGCCAAATTATCAAGGCGTCACCTTAACTGGCGTTAACCCACGGTACTGACTACACAGTCGATGTCAAACGTGGCCATTTGACAGTAATTGTTGCCAATACTATGGGAAGGTAGCAAAATATAACCCAGTATTATACCAGTATCAGTACAGTACCACAGTACCCAAAATATAACATTTCAAGACTAAGAGTGGGTTGCACCAACTAATCAGCCAAATAGGTTCAGCCGCTCTCGAGTAAAACTCAAAAGCGGCTGAACCTATGTGAGAGTAACGAAATTAAAAAAATTGTGTTTGTATAGATAGATTTTATTGAGTATAAAAGTTTACATGTAAACTTTTATACTATATATATATACAATCTTTTCCACTTCTGAAACACTAGAGAATCGCTGTTCTAAAGTCCATCGGCGATTGTGGCGCTTATTGTCTCTTTAATTGACATTCTTTGTGGCTTTCAACTAGTTAAGTAAATTGCTCTTTTCTTGTAATTTTGTTTAATGTGAAGCGATATTGTGTTTTTCCTCTCCAAACAGCCGTAATACTAAAAGCACTTTGAGCGGATTGCGTTTGCTTTTTTGCTTTTTATGAAAATCCGTTCGTGTTGTTGTTCCATTTCCTCTTCGTTACAATCGAAATATTTGATTTTTGTATTGGCAGTGTCTTAATTACGTTAATCATTTTGTATTTGAATATAAGTAAAGCTGGAAATCTATACCCTTTACAATGAAACATGAATGGAGCTTCGTTTCTTGTTCAATTTAATAATAATAATAGCTCCCACACCGATTTCGGTGACGGTGGCCGGTTTCATTGAATATTAGGCCAGTTACGCAGGAGTTATTTTAAGAGCCACGCTGTAAACCACTGGACCAAAGTGTAACAAACCTAATTACTGAGTGATAAAACTTTAGGGTGTGTATGTGTCCCCTGTGAAAGTGGCAGCGCTGATAGAGACAATTTTTTTTGGTGATTTGTATGGGCAACCGCCCGAGCATCATGGATTTTCCCGATTTCCATACACAACCCTAAAAATAATAATAAAATTTCTGAACGTCACAGACTTTACTTAGCATAGAGAATACTTTATAATTGCGCTGTAGTGTAGTAGACATAAATTGAGCAATATCATCCGGTCTATTTTGATCTTTAATAGGTACTTTAAGTTATTGAAAATAGCTTTAAAATACCTATTAAGTCCAAACATAAGTACCAACATAATAACTCGAGTTATCTGTTGGCTGAAGTATTCGTGTTGAAACTTCTCCGATAACACGATTAAAATTTATTGTCATGAGTTTACTAACATTTTACCGTGATTTGTAAACGACTTCGGTTCGGAATATTAAGTTGTCTTTAGTGAAGCTACTTGTTTATCTTTAATCTTTATATTAAAAAAAAAGGTTAAACTAATTTCAGCTAAATAAAGTTGCTAAAAATACTTAAATGCGAAAGTGTGTGTGTCTGGCCTGTCTGTTACCTCTTCATGCTTAAACCGCTGAACCGATTTCGCTGTTTTGTGCGGAGATACTTTGAGTCCCAGGAAAGGACATGGGATACACTTTATCCCAGAAAAATCTGCGTTTCCCGCGCGATAACGAATTTTGGCGCAGCGAAGTTGCGGGTGGCGTTATATATTCTAGTAACATCTATAGTAAGCTTTCCTGTTCTCTAAGACATTGTGATTTGTGACATGCACTAAAAAACACTTTAGATTTTAATACTTAACATAATATTATTCTTTTGTATTTGCTTTTTTGCAAATAGGTTTTAGACATTGAACCGTCTTTTACGTAAACTTTGAATAAATAAATAAATAAATAAAAATTATTTTATTTCTGAGTAGATTTTAAAAAAATGCTTTCAGAACGTTGATACTACTGGTGCCTACCACCGGTTCGGGAACTAGCCCGGCGAGAAGAACCGGCGTAAGAAACTCGCACGGGGCCCACTTTTTTACCAAAAAAAGTGAGAAAAAAATTAATCTTTTAAAATAATATTTACAATGCTGTAACTTAAAATATACAATGTCAAGATACATACATAATTGTTTAAGTCATACAATAGTGTAGAAGTAGCCTTGCAAGCAGCCATCCTACTCCCAAGATGTGCCATCATTTATGAAATCATTGACCTTATAATAGGCTTTGGCACACAAACGCTCTTTGACTACTTTCTTAAATTTATTAATGGAAAGATTTTGAACGTTTTCTGGGATTTTATTGAAAAGGCGTATACATTGACCTTTAAAAGATTTACTGACTTTACTAAGTCTGATCACTGGCAAATCTAGCTTGTGCTTATTTCTGGTGTTTCTACAATGAATGTCACCTTTGGCTTTAAATTTACATATATTTTTTCTAACATATAATACATTATCCAAAATGTATTGAGAAGCTACTGTCATAATACCAATTTCTTTAAACTTTTCTCTCAAAGATTCAAATGTAGACATTTTGTAAATTGAACGTATAGCTCGCTTCTGCAGCACAAAAATAGTATTAATGTCGGCAGCGTTTCCCCATAAAAGGATACCATACGCCATTCGACTGTGAAAATAGCTAAAGTATACTAATCGTGCAGTGTCTTCGTCAGAAATTTCCCTAATCTTTCTGACTGCATATGCTGCAGAACTGAGTCTATCTGCGAGTTTAGCAATATGAGGACCCCACTGTAATTTGCTATCTAGTGTAATACCTAAAAACACAGTAGTGTCCACCAAATTCATTTTCTCATCATTTAATAGTACATTGGTTTGAACTTGCCGTACATTGGGCAAAGTAAACTTTAAACATTTAGTTTTCGTAGAATTCAAAAGTAAATTATTAACATTAAACCAATGTACTATTTTTGAAAGAGTACTGTTTACCTCGTCGTAATTAGACTGTTGTCTCTTCACTTTAAAAATAAGTGAAGTGTCATCAGCAAAGAGTACTATTTCATTATCATTGTCCTTAACTAGATAAGGTAGGTCATTTATGTAGATGAGAAAAAGAAATGGGCCTAAAATAGATCCCTGTGGGACTTTGTGTTAGGTTTCTAACCTCCAAAAAAATCTCCGAAAATTTCAGGCTACCAGGCATGAGTCTTCGTGCCAACCTCGTTCATTGATCCCCCTATCATCAATGATTTAGCACGCCATCTTCCTGTTTTGGAAACCAAAAATCAGTGATCCATAAAATAGTACGAGGATTTCTTGGCAGTTTCGGCGGAATAAATTGTATCGAGAGCATACGCGTACAAATAGCGAATTCCTTTTGGGATATTATCTATGTTCCACAAATTTTCATATGCAAATCGCGGAAATTTATGAGTGTATGCAAATTGCGCTTTGTAGCAATAATAACATATCGCAATGTTAAAATATTCCCATTACGTTCATAATTTTATGCGGAAGGAAGACGAAAATGTGTTTTTTTCGACGGACTTTCGCGTGAAATCCAAGGATAATAAAGGCAAATGGCTGCCTTAGCCCCAATTTCACCAACGAAGGTTAAAATTAACGCTTGAATTAGTATCATGTGACCTCTTTCGTTTTTCTTATGAATGAAAGAGAAGACATGGCATTATAACAAGCCGTTAACACTGACAGACGTTGGTGAAATTGGGGCTTATTCTAGTATTTTAATTCAACATTTAAAACGTTTCTCGTTCGATCCAATTCCTTTACTATCATACAACAAACAAACGATCAGAAGCTGAATTAATTCTAATTAGGAAAACTAGAAACTAGAATACTGGATTATGGCCATTGGCTTATAGCGTCTACGTAATGTTATTATGCTAGACCGTATGTCTATTGTCTATCTATCGTATCTGTATTCTGTGCTGACTGTACCCAACAATACACAACACAATATAGTCTGTAGCTTGTAGGCTGTATAGGAGAATGTAAACTGTACCAAGCTCAAGTTTGAAGAATCTTTAAATCTTAAGACCCCATCAATCTGATTGGACTGAACGCAGGCCGACCTGTGGGCTGAACGACTTCCGTTTGACTCGGATTTGAAAACTTCACGTGCGACATTGGTCAATGACCAGCGCGGCGAACATTTAGTGGATGTCGCACTGAGAACTAGTAATGGGAATTAATGCTATTTTCTATTAATTTCATTAACGTGCTTATTTTGATGTCACAGCATGCTAAGTATTATTACATTGCTATTTGCTAAAAACGCGTCATCGTGAATTATCGGTTCACATCGCACCGCTCGCGTCAAGTATTTCGTATCGAGCGAAAAATAGCAATTCATAAACAGTTAGCACTGCGGTGCGAAACAGCGCGCCGCGCCGTGCGGATGATTTTAAATTTTAATCATGATCGCAGACTATTGCTACGCACGATATTATAGCTGTCGTATTTTTAGAAAGCACGATTAATTAATTTTTTGCTAATGGCCATTTAACAATTATTTATTATTGCTTACACTATTTTTACCAACACTACTGTGAGCTTCACAGTGTGAAGTTTCCGAATCCGAGTGGAATGCGCCTCATGAATCAGGGCCCTGTATATCACGCCAGTTGGCTGATTTCTTCGTATATTCCGGCATACCTTTGCTGTAGAGCATATCAAGAAATTGATTCATAGACAGATGGCGGACCTTCATCATTAGGTCGGGCTTCGTCAATTCAATTTTAGGGCTCCCACCATAATATGTGATCGAAGGCTTCCACACAAAACTGCAAATTTGCATCGCATCGTAATGTCATTTTTATGAATTTTGTCGCAGATATTTGCGATGCGATGTGAATTCGCAGTTATGTGCAGCCCATACTCGTGATCTAGCGGCTGGTTTTGACAAAACCCAACCAAATTACAAAGGTCTGCCACGCCATCTGCATATTAATCAACTTCTCTGATAGTACACTCTACCTTTAGATATTATCTAAGCGTGAAGGACCGCTATAGAAATTCGACCTTCACCCTAACGACTTATTTAGACTTTAGAGAATGGAATCTCAATCCAAATTCTTATTTCGCAGAAATGGCTGCCTGAATTCGGGAATAATTGCTTTTAAAGATTCATTCTCCTCGTCTCTAGGTAGACAACTGTCACTTAAAAATCTAGACTAGATTTTTTATTTATTTAACATCATATTGATTACGAGTTACGACATAAGGCCATCAAATAATATGATCGCCATCTTAAAATAATAAGGAATTACGCAAAGGTTGAAGTAGAGGGCGCTACTAGCACATACAGTAAATCCATACTTAATATTATAAATGCGAAAGTGTCTGTCTGTCTGTCTGTTACCTCTTCACGTCCAAACCGCTGAACCGATTTTGCTGAAATTTGGTATGGAGATACTTTGAGGCCTGGGAAAGAACATAGGATACTTTTAGTCTCGGAAAACATACTAATATTATAATGCGAAATCCATACTAATATTATAAATGCGAAAGTGTGTCTGTCTGTCTGTCACCTCTTCACGTCCAAACCGCTGAACCGATTTTGCTAAAATTTGGTATGGAGATACTTTGAGGCCTGGGAAAGAACATAGGATACTTTTAGTCTCGGAAAACATACTAATATTATAATGCGAAAGTGTGTCTGTCTGTTACCTCTTCACGTCCATACCGCTGAACCGATTTTGCTGAAATTTGGTATGGAGATACTTTGAGGCCCGGGAAAGAACATAGGATACTTTTAGTCCCGGAAAAATGTACGGTTCCCGCACAATAAACTTTTATGATTTGCGCGTAAACCATTCAATCGATTTTGATAAAATTTAGTATTTGAGTTGACTTTGAGTCCCGGGAAAGGACAAAGGATACCTTTTGTCCCGGAAAAATGTACGGTTTCTAAACAAGAAGCTTTTATGATTTGCGCGTAAACTGTTCAATCGATTTTGATGAAATGTGCTACGGAGATACTTTGAGTCTCGGGGAAGGACATAGGATACTTTTTGTCCCGGAAAAATGTACGGTTCCTGCACAGTAAACTTTTATGATTTGCGCGTAAACTATTCATACGATTTTGATGAAATTTGGTACGGACTACGGAAGTACTTTAAGTCTCGAAAAAAGACAAAGGATACTTTTATCCCGGAAAAATTCATAGGTTTTGACTAAAGTCCAATGTTCATGATGTTGGATTATCCAATTAGTTTTAGAGGTCACATATTGAACTAGAACAAAAGCATAGATACGACAGAATAATAATTAGGTACGCGATATAATCTAGCTCAAACGTAGATTTCTAGACATGTTCAAAGTTATGATACAAACCGACATTAGCGTAGAGTAACGAACGTTTCAGAAATGACAAGTAACGTGCTGTAAGGACAAAGGATCTGATGTTTAATTCACGTACTCTGTGTCATCATAATGCAATACAGTAGTGTAACTCAGCCGTGTCCTTGTCAATGGTGCAAATCAGAGACAGGTTTGATGCGCTCGAACAAAATTGTGATGCTGTCTAAAGTGACTTTCCGATCCTCACGAGTCACGGCTAGCAAATGCTGCCGATAAAAATTAAAATAAAATACTTTTTATACGCCCACGCTACAGACTTCGTTTTCTATCGATATTAGTCTACCGACCCATTCCGCCGCTGCTTTGCAGTGGCGTAGAGCAAAATGAAAATTATAGCCAAGTTCATAAAGTGGCATTTTTCTTGCTCGCGGTCGCTCGCGAAAAAGATCGGAAAGTCTCCTTAAAATTATCCGAGGTATCGCTATGGGCGTGCGCCCTATTTTAACGGTCTAGTATAAAGATGGTTTACTGTATATTATTTATACTGTGGCTATGTCTACTCAATTCACAAAAATAGGATGGGGATTAAATGAATAATCAGCCTCGCATCTACTTTGCTTTGTTTTTTCATCATTGGTATTTACTATTTTGCCTTTGTATGCAATGCTGTATTTGAGGTTGTGGGATATACTAGGGCTCGCTTCGCGCGCCCTGATAATATACAGCATGACTGGTGAGACATTACCGATACTTATGGAGAGTACTCTGTACTCGATTCTCATCATAATTATGTAATAAAATTAGGTTCTTAATTTTTTTCCGAATTTCCCAAAAATAAAATAAACATGGATACTAAGTAAACTACGTGGCTAGGCAAGTAGGCATACTATGCGGCCGGTGCAGAGGCGTGCGCTACCAAAGAAACACCACCCAACTACCCCTCCCGCTCGCGGTGTCCATGCGTTGGGTAAATAATTATTTAACTTTAAGCTACATTTACTCAGTGATCAATTGATATTATTTTTTTATATTATTTTTTTCCAACTAATATAATAGCCAAATATCACGTCCTCGAGTATTGAACATGTCTCACCAGTCACGCAGTAGTTTTTGACACTTCGTGTAGAATATTTTTTTCTAGATCTAGTTCAAATTCGGCACGCACACACCGAACGTGCCGCATTTTAGAATTCGTTGTATGAAATGATGTGAAACTTCACCCATTCGTCCGCACCGTACGCGCCGCATTTCGTGTGCGGTGCGTTTGATTTAACGCGTACGGTGCGGACAAATATGCGATCAGCTTAAAAAGATAGTTTCTGTCATATCCATGTTCAAACAACGTGACAAAAGCTCACATTGTCACGTGATCATGTCACGCGCTGATGCGTGACATATTCCATTTTCAGGGCTTATCAGCGCTCCAAGTATAAAGCTATATTTTTGCAGTAATTAAAATCCGGATGAGAATACTGTCTGGATTTTTCATGCTCCATTTTTATGATTTATGTAACATTGTTGTATAAAATATAATATTAAATACTATGCTGTTACTCTATGGCTGTAGGTAACAAGTTGTAGGCCAAATACTTCAGATCCGTTTTTTTATCCAATAGGTACCTTAAGGCTTAAATCAAACCTAAATTCTAATCTATAATAATCGGCCAAGTGCGAGTCGGACTTGCGCACAAAGGGTTCCGTTATCCGTACTTGTGGTACGGTAGAGCAAAAATAGACTGAAAATTATGTTTTTTGTACGGGAGCCCCACTTATTTTATTTATTTAAAATTGCCCATGGACACTCGCAGCATCAGAAGAGCTGCAGGTGCGTTGCCGGCCTTTTAAGAGGGAATAGGGTAATGGGGGGGGGGGGAGGGATGGGAAGGGATGGGAAGGGATGGGAATAGGGTAGAAGATTGGGCCTCCGGTAAACTCACTCACTCGGCGAAACACAGCGAAAGCGCTGTTTCACGCCGGTTTTCTGTGAGGACGTGGTATTTCTCCGGTCGAGCCGGTCCATTCGTGCCGAAGCATGGCTCTCCCACGTACAATTATGGTCTTGTCTTGACTCAATCCATTTAACAAAGCAGTTAATTATAAGCTGTTTATACCCTTGGAAAATGTTTAAGGCAAAATCCCTCTGTCTGGCGGCTAATAAATATGAAAGTTTTCATAAACTTCTGTTTTATCTCAACTTAATATTTTTACAGTCTTTAAAATAATATGGTCTGAGTGATACATTGTTTCGCATCTAAGCTTGAACTCGTGCTTTGTAATTTTAAAATGTGTAACGTTTGTAATTTTTTTTTGTACATGATACTACTTTACTATTTCTAGGTAAAAGGGAGGCTTAGGCTGCATTTCCACCAGAGATATGTTGCGAGGAATGGGTTTTTAGAACCAATAAAATCGCTTTATTGGCGTTAGCTTGCCGTGACATCGCTCAGCGCCGCGATGCTATTGGATCTTAAAAACACATTCCTCGCAACACATGTCTGGTGGAAACGCAGCCAGCGGTCTTCTGTCCTTCTGTCATACGAATTTCCGAGTAGGTCACGTAGGTCCTGACGCTAGCTTGACATTTTTACTCGTCTCCAAAACTACACAACGCCATAGAAGTTTTCACTTAAAAATTTCCTAAAGAACGCTTACCAGAACATCATATTAAGAGCGCGTTAAGATTGCGTGTGTTCTGCGCGCGCGTATTTAGCGTCGCGTATTTTCCCAAATTATATTTCCCATTTACAGCAGAAAACGCGCACGTCTGAACACCCCTAAGGAGTTTAAACTATAGAAAATTACAATAGTCTCGAAGGATACAGCAGATCTAATTTAGTTGTTTGTTTAGATCATCTAAAGTCTAAACAAACATCATTTAACTCAATACACATTTCATACAAACACGCCTCTGAAAGTGCATACGTGACGGTCTAATATCCAAGCCGTAATTGGAAATACCGGTAACGGACATGGCACCATATTTCCATTATGCGTAACCACATCTACTGGATATTTTTCCTAAACTGAACCTACTTGTAGTAGTAGTAGTAGCGAAAGTGCCATTTGACACTTTCGGTACCACTACTGGCCGACAGCCAGAGATCCCTAAAGTTATGTCCAAGAAACTACGACAAAAAATTGAGTTTTATTAATTTGACGATAGGTAGACCTTCACCTCCTAAAGTAGTAGCAATCTTAAATTCTATAGTGGCTGGTCGTTCTTAGTTTCTTACTCTATGTCGGGACATGTACATAAAAACTTTCAGCTTTTATAAAATGGCGAAAGTCTTTCTGCCACCGCGCTGGCTCTTACGCTGTTGGCTGTAAAAATATTGCATTACTCTTATTTTTATTTTTTTTTGAAAAAAGGGGGCAAACGAGCAAACGGGTCACCTGATGGAAAGCAACTTCCGTCGCCCATGGGCACTCGCAGCATCAGAAGAGCTGCAGGTGCGTTGCCGGCCTTTTACGAGGGAATAAGGTAATAGGGTAGGGGAGGGTAGGGACGGGAATAGGGAAGGGTAGGAAGGAAATGAGGGAGAGTATGGAAGGGAAAAGGGTAGGCGTAGGGGATTGGGCCTCCGGTAAACTCACTCACTTGGCGAAATACAGCGCAAGCGCTGTTTCACGCCGGTTTTCTGTGAGCCCGTGATATTTCTCCGGTCAAGCCGGCCCATTCGTGCCGAAGCATGGCTCTCCCACGGTAAATATCAAGTGGAAATCCCAATTTTGTTGGAAAATTTCAAACACTCCAAAACATTTGTCGGATTTTACTAAACTTTATATAATTTTGTTAGATCGCGAACGCTTTAGGTTTAATTAATATGTTTTTTCCTCGATAAAGGACTCGCTGCAGGGTCTATTCATATGCACGTGCTGGATTATTAAACGTAATATTGTAATCTGCTATTGTGTCGCCATTCTCTTCAAAAACTTGGTCACATAGATTGTAATTCTCGATAATAAGTCTAACGAATATAAATAAATTAAGTGAAAGAGAGAAGTTCCATACTAGATTTAAAGAATGCTGCTAATTTCTCAAATAGCGGGGCACTCATCAGTCATCACTCATGATATTTTAAACTACCACGTAAATCTACAATGCCAATATAACGCAGTACCTAAATAAATATTTAGGTCGCCAGAACCTATTATTGGCATGACCAAGAAACCTGAAAATAGTTGTCATATTTTCCAACTGAGAGAGCTAAGAATTTTCTCCCAACCGCCATAAAAAGATACGATCTTTCAAAGCGTTGATTTACTTAGCAACCTATTGAGTGTTCCGCCTTTGATTTACAATCCTGAACATTGGCGAAAAAGCTTTACATTTATTTAGGTTGGTTTTATTATTTCTTGCCGTTCTACGGAATGAATTTTATTATCCAACCCCTTTTTAATTCTTTCACATTTCGGGAGAAGTAACGCTTGGAATAACGATTTCTGGGTGACTTTGAGGAAAAAGAATTAGTACATGTCTACCTACACAAAACTAGTAATTTTATCAATTACCTGTCAAGGCCCGTATTGGAATTTGTGTTTTATATTACAAATAACGATTTGTAATATTTAAAACACTCATTTGTTTGGAGCACGGCCTTGTAACTCACTAAACTATAAAGGCCGTCACAGACTTAGCTATAATATATATTAATATACCGTACTAAACACACTGATATATTATAGCTGAGTGTGTGGTCACGCGAAAATTGTATAGAAAATATATATTAATATGCCTAGCTATAAATATATTAATATATATTATAGCTAAGTCTGTGACGGCCTTAAATACTATAAATAAATAAAATATTTTGGACAATAATAGAAGAGAAATTCTTTTAATTACAGATTCAATTTGACAGTGTGACCTATATGTCTATCGAGGTTAGCTCAATCCCATATGTTTCATTATCTATTCCACATATTGGTATTAATAGTATCATAATCGTTAAGTGATGCGATCAGTCGGCTATGAATACAGAGCTGGATATTACCAAATACGTCCAGTTGCTTCCGGTGACTTCGTCCGCAATGATTCGTCTTCTGTAAATGTTCCTATTTTTAAAATTCACTTAGACACCTACTTGACTTTACTGTCGGTCTCTCTACTATTCTTCTGGTACGCTGGTACTATTTTGATAAAATAAATAAAAATATAATCTGCAATTTATATCGTCCCCAATCAGCAGTTACTTATAGTTTTTTACTTTTTATCCTTTTTTAAAGTATCACAATAAATCCAATTTATTTTATGCAAAAGTCAAAATCAATGATACTCCGCAATTAATACAACCCTGTAGATAACCCCGACGTTACTGCAATTTTAAATGCTGTAAACACGCGAATAATGCCATGAACTCATGACCCACTGGCCCTATACTGTTGAGCATTTTCTAAGCGCCACATCCAATCTCTGTGATGCAATGACCGAATACCCTTTCAGACAGATACAGACCAAATTTTCTATATTAGGTACGCCTTCAATTTCCACATTCACGAGACCTCTGTTGTGATTAATTTTATAAGACTTTACGTTCCTCTGCTTATAGTTTACGTTTACGGCACTCAGAGACGAATATTTTTTTCCTTAATTGTAACTAAGTCAAGTTTATTGAATATAATGTATGGAGCTAATATCAAAATCTTCATTTCATTACATTAATTTATATAATTAACATTCGTCTCCGAGTGCGGCAGTAATTGCTGGGTGTAATACAGAAATATAACAATAAATTATAGCTCCCCAGGAATTTTATCGTGGTCATAGCCAATTTAACACAGTTGTTAACACTTAATCATTTATTGACAACCGTTGATGGTAATAAATATGTTTTATGGTTAATTCATTGTTTAATGTACTTTTAAACGCAGATGTCATTATCATTGTGAGATGGACGCAACTAATGTTTTTATTAAATTGTTATTGCCTTCAGTGACTTTTTCATCATGTTTTCATCAGATTTATGCTGTTTTAGGACCTTTTGGAGTCTATGTGTGTGATTTTATTCCGATTACCGACGCATGGCTATTGGTAGCTATAGCTATAGCTATAGCCTAGGTTATAACCTCTAATACAACCATTCGAAAAGGGCGTATCCCAATAACATTCCGATCTCATAGTAATAGCCCTAATTCGTTCATGTTTGCGGAATAATTGTCGTCATTTTAGTAATCTTTACCGGCGTTAATACTATTAAATTCTCTGCAATGTAAATTTTTTTGTTCTTGATATTTTTTGCTTTGTGTCCTTCATTTCCTTTTCTTTAAATCCGATTCTCCGATACGCTAAAGAGAGGATTTATACGGATTGATTTTCGCCGTCGCTTACAGAGTTGTTTCTCTGAGCGGAATTCCCAGTCATTTATACTGGAATACTCGTATTTAGTCACTTTGTAACTTTAAATGGTGGGTGACATTTTCGTGGTTCTGTCGCCTGAGGTGTTGAGCTTTATATAGTTAACCACCATAACTAAGATATTTTGTTATCGACAATTCATTGCACGAACATTCATCAAGGGAATATAATAATGCTATTACCATTATCGGTTTCATTTTGTTGTGTATTGTCCGGAATTGGATCAGTTAATCTATTTTCTGAATTACTGCTTCGTTTACAAGTCTTTGACGTTCGCAATCCACGTCCATTCTGTTTATTTGGTCGAATTTCCACCGAGCTCAAATCGTGCGGATCAAATCGACACGTGTTAGCTTCATACTAACGATCTACCCTTTGCTGGATTTGGCTCAATCATCCATCATTAGTGGAGGCTTATTTTCCTTTGCGATGTAGGCTCACTAAAACCTTTAAAATTTTCTTTGTAATGGCAAAATATTCTAAAATAATAGCAAAAAATCCAGTTATTCCATATCTCTTGGAGCGTTGATTTGTTAAGGGCCCGGGTTACCCTCGAAATTTTCATACATTCTTAATACCAAAATCATTTTCTCATGCGAAAATATTTAACATGTTTGAGTTATTTTTTTGGCTTAAGATAGTAATTACCTAGGGTCCTGAACAAATTTTTTTACAAAATATTTAAATACTAAAAAAAAAATTTTTGTGTTTAAATATTTTTTGGTAAATTTACTACTAAATATTTAAACACCAAAAAATAGACAAAAACACTAAAAAATATATAAATAAATAGTAAATTTACTACAAAATATTTAAACTAAAAATTATTTCTTATTATTTAAATATTTTGTAGTAAATTTACTATTTATTTATATATCAATTTTATATATCAAGTTTTATCCATCTTCGAGGTGGAGGAGTTCTGGCCCGCCGGTGTAGTTTACCGGAGGTTTCGGGGGAGGCTCCCGAACGAAGCGCGCATCACGTCGCCGAAAGAGACTTTAACGTGATAAAGTGTAGTGTGATTGTGTGTGTGAATGTGAGAATAATATATATTAGGATAAAATTGTTCGGCGTGCATCCGTTTTCTGATTGCCATAATACAAGTTTTACTTAGTATGGGATTAGACGACGTGATGTACGCTACCTTGCTTTTATACTATTGTATATTATTGAATGATTAATAACGAATTTGAATTTGAATTTGAATTTGAATTTGAATTTTTTAGTGTTTTTGTCTATTTTTTGGTGTTTAAATATTTAGTAGTAAATTTACTAAAAAATATTCAAACACAAAATTTTTTTTTTTAGTATTTAAATATTTTGTAAAAAAAAATTGTTCAGGACCCTAGGTAATTACTATCTTATGCTGAAAAATAACTCAAACATGTTAAATATTTTCGTATGAGACAATGATTTTGGTATTAAGAATGTATGAAAATTTCGAGGGTAACCCGGGCCCTTAAGGGTCTCAAACGACACGAAATGACCCTTCATCTTTCAGCATTTTAAATGTCTCGAGCCCTCGACAAGGGATGTTATTTGTCATTTAAATGGTGCAGATTTTATCTCACTATTTTTTTATCCGAGTTATTGAACTTGATATATGACTTAGGGCAAAACCTTAATGATGGTCGACGATCAATTTGATGTTATAATGTTGTGTACTGAAAAAGTTACCGCTTGCCCAGGTGCCGTTAGCGTTGTGCAAACTCGACCTGGTATTTGGCAGTCGTTGTGGTCATTATGTATTTAGATTTTTATTGGCTTTAATTAATGCAAAGTCTTGAAGTTGAGAGGACTTAGCCGAAACCTGACTTGTGTTTATGAATAATTTTATGAAAGAAAGAAGTCACCCATTTCTGTCAATTATTTTCTGACCCGGGAAAGACACTGTCCTTAAAAAAACCTTTTATCATAGTCAACGTGCAGGTTATAATTGGATAAATATTTCAAATTAATCATACAGAGGTTTTTAAAGCTGTTATGAAAATAAAAGTTTAAATCTTACTTTTTATGGGCTCAGCGCAAAAATACCAATTGCTGACCTTTTGGTTTTGATTTCAAATATTTATTTACTTTATTCAAATTCCCAAAAAATTAACATAAATGTTGTCTTTTACTTCCGAATCACTTTTGATTATTTTGTAAGGACTTTGAGAAACTGGAAAATACTCAACTGAATTGAATGAAAGATTAATTTTTCCTCTGTTCAAGTCTCTTTTTATTACGATACTATAATATTAATAAAATTATAATAACAGAATAATATCTATAAAGTCTCCTATGAATAGACGTTAGAGCTAAGAACAGCTTATTCTATACTTTATCAACACAATTTCTTAAATGGCTGTGTCTGGTAACTTTTCATTCATAAACCGGTGCACCGATTTTCATAAAATTTCGTATAGAGATCCTGGAAAGGATAATAGCATAATTTCATTACATCAAAATGTAGGTACGATCTTCATCTGGACTATAAACTTTGGCGCCAATAAGTTGCGACCATAATGCTGGCTATCCTCTAGTTGTAAGACAATCCAAATGACCTAGAACATTAGGTCACGAAGTGTCTATAAACCAAAAGAACTATAAAACGAACATTACAGAACACACCAACTGTTAACTGCGGTATTTACAGTAACATTAACACAGTACCGTAGTAGAACATAAAATAAGCAGCTATTATCTTCATCACTACATAAGATTTTTATAGACAAGACTTCTGGCAAGGGCATATATTAAAAACGTTCCTGCTTCTTGCTGTGCTAAGATTTATGCATTAAAAATCTCGTTAGGGGACGTCCACAAATTACGTGAGGTGTTTTTTTGAATTTTTTGACCCCCCCACCCCCCTAGTGAGATTTCGTGAGATTTTAATCAAACCCCCCTCCCCCCCAAAATCTCACGTGAGATTTTTCAAAATGTGGGTTTCTTACGTAAACGCGTTGGATTGTTAAATTAATTAAATATTAGTATGAGAAAAGGGCTTATAATATTATTATAGTCGTTTAATAATACCTAAGTATCAAATAGCATTAAGGGCCCGGGTTACCCTCGAAATTTTCATACATTCTTAATACCAAAATCATTTTCTCATGCGAAAATATTTAACATGTTTGAGTTATTTTTTGGCTTAAGATAGTAATTACCTAGGGTCCTGAACAAATTTTTTTTACAAAATATTTAAATACTAAAAAAAAATTTTTGTGTTTAAATATTTTTTGGTAAATTTACTACTAAATATTTAAACACCAAAAAAATATAAATAAATATGTAAATAAATAATAAAAAATATATAAATAAATAGTAAATTTACTACAAAATATTTAAACTTTAAAAAATATTTTTTATTATTTAAATATTTTGTAGTAAATTTACTATTTATTTATATATTTTTTAGTGTTTTTGTCTATTTTTTGGTGTTTAAATATTTAGTAGTAAATTTACTAAAAAATATTCAAACACAATTTTTTTTTTTTAGTATTTAAATATTTTGTAAAAAAAAATTGTTCAGGACCCTAGGTAATTACTATCTTATGCTGAAAAATAACTCAAACATGTTAAATATTTTCGTATGAGACAATGATTTTGGTATTAAGAATGTATGAAAATTTCGAGGGTAACCCGGGCCCTTAAGGTACTGTACGTTAGATACGAAATGTTGCGTAAAAACTTGTACGGGTGGTGGTGGTTTGATAGTCACTTTTTATTTCGAACGAATTCGTGAATTTTCATAGTCGTATAATTAACGATTACGCTTACAATAAAATCTTAAGCATACGTACAATCTGGATGAAATAGTATTATTTTGTTGAGAAAAAAATTATGTGAGATTTGACGAGACCCCCTCTCTCCCCAACGTGAGATTAAATGAGATTTGGCTCGACCCCCTCCCCCCCCCTAAACACCTCACGTAATTTGTGGACCTAACCGCGACCGAAAAACCTTACCCCTATTAAGTGCCTGACAGACGTACGCATTTAAAGTACGCGAGTTTTAAGTTCGCGAACTTACTCGGCTCGCGTCGGTGACAGACGCACGAACTTTAAGTACGCGGGCTTTAAGTAGGTACGCGAACTTAGTCGGCTCGCGTCGAAAAAAATGGCGGCTAGCGGCTGGCACTAGTGTTGCCAATTTCGCATAATATTTCATAGATTTGGCATAATTATTTTTACGTTGTTTAGCATATTATTTATTTGTTGCTTAGCATAATATTTTAGCATACCTACTTTTAGCATATAATTATTTATTACATAATAATAATGGACATAGCTCATAGGTACCAAGCATAAAGTTGATATACCTAGCGGAATAGAGAAACAAAGAGAGATGAAACATAAAATAAATTGAGATTTTGTTGGTTGATAAAGATTTAAAATTATGAAAAATGTTACCATAATTTTTAGCATTAATTACAGTAAATTTTAACAGTAGTTTAGCAAATTTTGTATTAGTCGTGTTGGCAACACTGCCTGACGGCTCACGACTAGCGGCTCGCGGCTCGCAGTGTTGCCAGACGTACGAGCTACGAGTAAAATTCCAAGACCGCGAACTTGCGCGGCAATCTTTAAGTACGCGAAATAGGTGACACACAGGCGAGCCGCGAGCCGCGAGCCGCGAGCCGTAAGTCCGCGTACTTACTCGCGTGTCTGTCACTTCTTTTACAGGAGACATGTACTGAAGAGCTTTATGCTAAAGCTTTATTAAAATAAAATAATGAAGATCTGGCTGTCGCTGGCTTTTGAGTTTTAATATGAAGGTATCCTGCTGTATGTTAATGAAAATTTTAGTTAAAATATTGGTACAGTTGCACGTCTCTCTTCTGGTGTTGCTAGTGTCCATAGACAGAAAAGACGTTACGTGATGTTAAAAAATCGTAATTTTGGGACATAAATTCTAAAACCTTTAAATATTTTTTATTAATTTAGCATGATAACTTTTATATAAGTAAATTCACAACCATTTATTTTTATAATAAAAGCTATGGATTCCTTTGAATGTGTAAGAGGGGAGAAAAGTTCTTATGAGCTTAAAGCCGCACATATTTTTCATAACTAAGTGGTACGTTTCTTTGAATATAATTTCGCCATTATTTATTGTTTTTTGTCTCTAATTATTTTGGAATGAAAGTGAAAGTTTTCGTTTTCTTATTGTTATTAAACTTAAAGATATTAAAACTTTGAAAGTTTCGATTGTATAAATCTAGAAACGTCGACATTGTAAAACGATTTCTTTATTGAAACTTGTAGATGTTTTCCTTTAAGTTTAAGAATTTTTAACAGTAATTAATAGTAATTTTTAATAATAATTTATATACCTAAAAATATATAATATTCTCGTGTCACGGTGTTTGTGCATGAACTCCTCCAAAACGGCTCAACCTATTTTAATGAAATTTTGTATGTACATTCGTTAGGCCTGAGAATGGATTTTTATCTACCTTTTATATTGACACTAGAAATAATTTATATAGCAAAACAACGCTTGCCGCATCAGCTAAATTGTGGGAACCTACATCCGATGAACGAATTTCTGCGCGGACGAAGAAGTTGCCGCCGCACCTAGAATGTAAATAAAACTGTTCTCTTTGAATTCAAATCTTATATATTGTCTAGTTTTTCCATGTGCGATAAGTATGAATTAGGACACTTAAAAACACGATATTTTCTAGTAGTGAACGAAGAAGAGTCGTTTGTTGTTTGTAAGCTGCCATGATCGAGAGTGTCATGTGCCATGATGAGAGAGCCATCTTATGATGGCTAAGAACACTCTCAATCATGGCAGCTTTCAAATAAAAATACTACATCAAAATCCATCCATGTACCAGTTTGGATGCTAAAATTTACATACACAAACAGACATACAGACACGTCAAACATGTAACTCCCCTCTATTTTCGTCGGGGGTTAAAAAATAAAAATATACACTATCAGAGCCAAACATAATGTTATTAATATGAGTCCTTTCCTGAAAGATTCTTTGTTACGGGATACGGGTATGCTAATATATTTTCCATGACGTGATTGTACGTTCATACGTTTTCTTGTCATCCCATAATTTACGTGCGGTGAATTTTTAATTTTTATGCAAGAAGATTGTTTTTTTTTTATTATAATAATTAGGGTCGTCTATGGGCTGGTCGCCCATATCCTTTATTTGTCTCATTGTCATAATAATTATGGTCGCGTACCAAGATTATATTTCCTCTTAATCTACTGTAAGTCCATCACGCCTTGGACCTTTTAAAATTATACATTATTATACTATTAATATTATTGTATATTATAATATTATGCTTAATACTATTATTATTTATATAGAAAATTACCTAACTTTAAAAAAGAAGATTGGTTAGTACATCCTCAAATCAGAGGCCAAAATCAAAACTAATGCCATCTTGTAAAGTGTCACTAAAGGGACACATTTCACACCTTATGTCGCAGTTAGAGCACTGGTCAGTTCGGAACTAAGTAGAGCAGCGGTGGGTCTCGTTTCGTCGACAATGCTATTCAAGTGGTAAAACTAAAAACACTATTGCACGCCTACATTTTATACTTTCTCAAACTCAAACTCAAAAATTTTTATTCAGAATAAATTTTTGCAAATATTTTCTGAAAGTCTACATGATGCCTACCACCGGTTCGGGAACTAGCCCGGCGAGAAGAACCGGCGTAAGAAACTCGCACGGGGCCACTTTATGTGTTTAGCGCGTATCTTGTATGTTTTTTATCAAAAAAAGTGAGAAACAAATTAATCTTTTAAAATAAAGTTTACAATGCTGTAACTTAAAATTATAATTCTATATCAATTGTTAGATATGTCGGAGGAAGTCATGAGTCTAGTTGATTTCTGATTGCTGAATTTTAGAGGAAGTCATGAATTAGTTATTTTTGATTCCTAAATGTCAGAGGAAGTCATGAGTAGTCATGAGTCTAGTTATTTTCCGATTGTTTGAAGTGTTGATTCTTCACGATTATATTGCTTTAGAAATGATTGTAAAATTCAGTAATCATTGTAAAATTCTTAAGTAAATTTAATTTAGTTTGTCATATTTTTACTAGCTTTAAATATCTTGGTTTCAATTAAATTGTAATGGACCAATCAGAGCAGAGGGCGCGCGTGCCTTGAGTGGGGTCGAGGCGCCATCTTTACTTAAGAGGGCTTGACAATCTGAGGAGCTCATTCGAGTGTGAGCAATCGATCGAGTTGGATCGTGGCGAGTATCTTAGATTTCATGGAAGTTGTGACTCCGGTGTATTAGTGTTTAACGGTGAAAAAGTTAAAGTGTTAAACAGTGTGAACATAGTGAAATGTGTTGGTGTGAATTGTAAAGAGAGAATCATTGAATGAATAAACGAAGTGAGCAGTGAGTTTGATAGTTTTATTTCAATTCAGAAGTGGGATGCCACAAAGGAAAAGCGATCCTTCGTGGTATCTCACGCCCAAGAATGACTGAAGAGTGAAAGTGAAGGAACACGTGAGAGGATGAATCGTTCGGTGGTGGCCTCGCATCATCAAAACAGAAGATCAACGTCTGCAGGTTCACGACATAGGTTGTCAAATGTATTTTTGAACCCAACATTGAGAAGTATAGTGCAAAATATTGAGGTGTGGATTTTGAATTTACGTGGTGCAAGTTTCAATTGGTTGAAAAGGCAGGTAAGGCCCTGAAGGGCTTTTGATTAACGTGGTTTGAACTTTGAAAATTGGAAACGTAATTACAAAACTTTTAAATCATATCAGAAAATCTTTGTTCTGCTTGAAAATATAAGTACAATAGTTTTGTTTTAATACGTTCGCTGCGGTACGAGACCTTATGAATCTCGCTTGTGACTTTCATCCGGTTCGGAGGTGAATTTGTATGTTTTACTCGTCCCGGTTAATTGGTTTTCTATACGTTGATTAGGTATATTGTTAGCAATATTTTTGTCAATAAGGTCGTACGAGACCTAATGCGTCTCGTAGCGACAATATGGTGGAAGTATACATCTAGTGCGTTACGAGTTCCATTAACACTCGTACGACGCGCACCTGGAAATTAGTTAGTGTTGTGTATGTCGTGCTATCGAAAAAGATATTTATTGAAAGTTTAATTCAGAAATTCAAGGGAAAGCATTTTGACAAAAAAAATATGATAATAGTGAGACATTGTAGTATCCGAACATAAAGACACAATAAAATATAGTAAAAAGGGACGCTGTGTTGGTTGTTATTATGGGAAGGCCAGACAATGACGAGCAGAGAGGCCGACAAAAAAAAAAAACAAGTAAAAGGGTTTTGTAATAAATGCAAGAAAACTTTGTTCATCATATTTTAATGAAAAACATTGAATATTTTGTTGCTTGCTACCTTCACTTCAATAAATAATATCGATATTTTTGAATTGTTCAATTTCCATCACTTTTGATTTATCGATATTTAACCAAAAGGGATCCAAATGAACTCGTATATTTTGTTGAATTGTGCAATTACGAGGCCCTTAAGTTCTCGTAAATTTATTTTGAGTTTTTCTTAATCATTTTTACTGCTATCTCCGGGCGGAACCACATACTACAAGATACATTCATTGTTAAGGTTTTAAGGAAGCCACTCGTACGAGATCTGAAGAGTCTCAGTGCGTCATTGCGAAAGGAAAGATAAGAGTGCTTTTCGGTCTCGTAACGCCAATATGGCAGATCGTACAAATTGGCTTACGCAGTGAAGGTGTTAAAAAATTGAGATTGGACTAATAAAGCTGTAGTGTACTACTGTGACTCCGTTGAATCGTAATTTAAACGATTTTGTTTAAAACGAATTAAAGCAAATTGGACACGATTTTGTTTTGTAACGGACAAGGATTTGATTAGCGGAAACTAAAGTTTACTCATTTTAAATTGTGTACTGTGAAGTGTGGAAGATGCGATATAAATCATGGTTTTTAATAGACGTGGCCATTTTATTAGATTTGTCATTAGTGTTAATAAGCTGCTTACATTTTCGTCAATTGAGAGTATTCTTCCCGAGAACTTGTAGCCATAGACCATTTACAAAGTGTTTGTATTTAATGTAAATATGCTTACAATAATCTAGGATTTTGTTTCCTTTCACAAATGATACACAATGGTTCAACAACAGTTATTATTCACTGACTGTAAGCGAGCTGTGTACGGGAGTTCGGATTATAAAGTATGAAACTTTACACAAAAATATCATAATGGCACAAAATAACACTGCAGAAATGGCTTAATGTAAATTTACATTACAAGTACAAGTGCAGATTTGTTTTCCAACAAAAAATAAAAATTACAAGTATTGCGGGTAGTTGGTGGAAACTTGCGTAAAAATAGTGCCATAGATGTCGTATTACTAGATGTACTAGATGTGGCAATCTTGTCGTACGATCTATTGATATTGCGGTGTAATACATTACTTCATTTTAGTGGTATTCGTTTTGTTTTTAGTTTAACAAAAGACGCAAACAATAAAATATGTGGAAGACTGGAAAATTGATATTTAAACACGAAAGAGTCATTCATGGATTTAATAAAATATATTATCATATTGAGATGAGTTTAGAGTCTGATAACCTGTGGCTAGATAGTTTTTGTTTAATATTGTTTGGCTTACTATTAAGTTAATATTTAAATTGTCGCTTAAATTCTTAATTTTTAGCAGTTCTGATTAAGAGTTACTTTTACAATTGATTGAGTAAACGGGCTGATGGAGATATAATTGTTTTTACAGTACTTGTTGGTGGAAAACATTATAATATAGACAAGGATAGAAAGAATTTATACAATTCTGTGCTATTTTACCCAGGTACACATAATTTATTATGTACCTAACGTATGGATTGAAGGGACATAGATGGATTTGAACAGACACAGTCAAGGGCATGTAATGTGGTGCTTCACAATAATTATTTACTTTAGAGGTTTTTGTTTCGAGTGTTAAAACCTGATAGATCTTTTTTGAATAAATTGGTTTATAACTATAATATCAAGTGTTGTATTGGTGCCACACTTTGGAAGTATATTATACTGGAATAAGTGCTAAAATATTACACCAGGGTGCCAGGGTGCAGTGTCGGAATATTACTACTGTAATGTTTGAGGAGGAACTAGATCTTAGGATGAATTTTAACATTTTATGGGCCTTAACACTTAACAATTTTATAGTTGTTTAGCGCCATGATCGCGGATTGTATTGGACAATGGCGGATTTTATTAGATCTTCTGAGGTATGGTTGAATCGGTTTACCCACAAAAGTAAATGTAAAGAGTCAAGACTGATAATTCCTTCACTAACTGTAATAATACGATTTTGTTGCAATAATAAACATTCTTCTGGTTTTGTCAGGTGTAGCAAGGAAGCTTGAAGATGGGACGTGTTGTCAATAAATAGGTAAAACAATTTGGAACAATAGGAAATCCAACATATGTGTTTCTCTAAGGTTATGGAGGAACATCTGGAACCACCCTATGGTACTTGCTTTGTGGGCTGGATGTTGGGCAGGCCGTGACAGCAGCTGGTCCATATGGTGTTCTTCCAATGGGTCGTTGGTGTTCAGACGTCCCTGTGTGACCCATGGCAGGTGTTAGTGGGTTGTCCACCCGGTGGGGCGATGCAGTGGCCATCTGCCCAATACCGGGTAGGTCTTCAAATTTTCTTCATTATGGTTATAGATTTTTATTATGTTTATTACTTATAGCTAGCTTAACCAGGTTAGGTTTATGTTTAGGTTAGGTTAGGTTTGGGTCAGGTTAACCTAACCTAGTTTTCAAATTTTCCTTATAAGATTGAGGGTTGTTGAACCCAAATTTTCGTCGAATTTCGCCCAAAGAAGAAAAAAAAGGGTGTTTCAGGCTTTTAGTAAGCCAGGAAACAAGAAAAATTGCTTGTGAGAACTGTTGTAATGTAAAGTGTGGGTACATTTAAAATTAAGTGAATATCATGGTTTGAATTTGAAAATTGATTGAAATTGAGAAAAGGATTATGATAGCTTGCTAGCTACTATAATAATAATCAATGAGCTGAAAACAGGTCGATGATTATGATCGACTGCCTTAACTTTTATTTCATATTAGTTGGGAAGGGAAATTATCCATGGATTTTGTAATGGCGCAATTTTCGGAATTTTCAGTAGTTATCAAACCTATTTAAATAAAGGTGAATTTTCAATTCTGTAAGACTTGTTGAAACTTGAGAACCACTAAGCCGATTTAGCTAATTTTAGCCTTGAAAATTCAAGTGTTTGTGGAAGTCTAGGAAAGGTCTTTAAGTTGACAAAATATCTTGGAAAGGAAGTGATACGAGGTTCATCAGGTTTAACTACTTTTAATATTGGTATTAAGGTCCAGACAGTTGACAGGGTTCTTGCTCGCTATCCCAAGTCAGAGTAGACAGAATTAGAGTATGCCGACTTGGAACTGATGTTGAAATTTTTAAATTTGACGTATTATGGCGAAAGTCGTCGCTAGAGTTGTTAACTTGTTACGAATTTGATACTATGACATATTCACTGGAAATTGTCAGAGCCCCGTTTTGAAATCTTTATATTATGGAGCGTGGACGGTCCGATTCTTGATTGACTTTTGCAACGCGATGGTGGTTCGGGAGTTGCTGATCTGACAGAGATTGTATGAACATGACATTATTATGAAGTTGACAGTCAGTTGCCAAACTGCGAAAAAAAGGCCGCATATGCGTAGTTGAAGAATGAAACGAGCGCGACTATTATAATATGACTGTAATAAATGAACGTGCAAGGTGCACATATTATATGAACGTACAAGGTGCAGATGTGTGAGCGTGCAAGGTGCAGATATATGAATGTGCAAGTTGCAGATATATGAATGTGCAAGTTGCAGATATATGAATGTGCAAGGTGCGGATATATGAATGTGCAAGGTGCAGATATATGAATGTGCAAGGTGCAGATATATGAACGTGCAAGGTGCACATATTGTTACAACTATTAATTTGCAAGCAAGGTATAGTCACAGAATATATATTGGTGGTGCCAACTAAGTTCCCACTAACGAAACCGGTTTAAAGAAATAACGACTCATAATATTACGATACTATGGGGTTCAAATTCCGACCGCGCAGTACTACTCCGCTTTCGTTCTATCGCATAACGCGTACCTTTTCTTACGAAATCAAGGTTTTCGCCTTTTAAAAAAAAACAAAATAATATTTTTTTGATTACTATTTGATTGGTACGAGTAGCAAACCTTTTTGTAGTAATATCAAGTTTTAGTAACCCGGCCTATATTTTATAGTACTTTTATATTCGATTATGGTGCAGGAATTTGAACATAGTAACTTGAGTTTATTTCTGTGTAGTTTGTGTATTTTTTATATGAAATTGGTTTATTTGCTATGTTTGTCTACTTTTGTATTTAAATACTTTATTCAAATACATATTTCATTGGCCTTTTTTTTAATTGTTCATTTTATAAGATTTATAACGATTTTGTCACAGCGATTAAACCTGTATCATGAATTGAATTCCTCTATGATCGGTATATAGTCAATACGCGATGAAAAATATTGCGCGTGCGTCATCGCTCGCTTGTGGGTCCCTTATGATGTGCCCCTCTCGGGGGGTACTTACAGTTCGATGCCTACAGCGCGGGGGGGACAGGCCTTGTATAGTGTTCATTTGTAATGTATGTACAAGGTGTACATATTATAATATGACTATATGAACGTGCAAAGTGCACATTATTGTTACAACTATTAGTTTGCAAAGCAAAGTATACAGTGTTCATTTGTAAAGTATGTATGTACAAGGTGTACATAATATACTGGTGGAGAGGAAGAAGCCCGCCGCCCGCAACCATCGCGGCACCGCGCCATAATTATGTACCTGAGCTGCGTCTGCGGAGCGAGGTCCCCGCGACGCCCCTGTACATATCCCGCCTGCACTGGTCCATGGAGGTCGAGAACGTCGTGGACTACATCAGTGAGAAGACATCCCTCCGCCTGAGGGTCGAACGTCCGCAGTCTCGCCAAATTTATATATATGTTAGTCTTTAAGGTATATATTGTATGGGCTTATGTAGCCCGATATAAATAAATAAATAAAATATTATAATATGACTATATGAACAATCAAGGTGCACATATTGTTACAAGTATTAGGTGTTCAGTTTTAAAGTATGTTCAAGGTGTACATAACATCATAATATAACTATATGAACGAGCAAGGTGCACATATTGTTACAACTATTAGTTTGCAAAGTATACAATGTTCATTTGTAATTTTGTAAAGTATGTACTTTGTATATAATATCATAATGACTATATTATGAACGTGCAAGGTGCGCATGACACAATTAGGTAAATAATTTGGTCTGTACTCATAATGGCCAATCACAATATTATGTTCGCGAGGTCGCGACATTTGTCAGGATGGACGAATGTTAGATATGTCGGAGGAAGTCATGAGTCTAGTTGATTTCTGATTGCTGAATTTTAGAGGAAGTCATGAATTAGTTATTTTTGATTCCTAAATGTCAGAGGAAGTCATAGTAGTCATGAGTCTAGTTATTTTCCGATTGTTTGAAGTGTTGATTCTTCACGATTATATTGCTTTAGAAATGATTGTAAAATTCAGTAATCATTGTAAAATTCTTAAGTAAATTTAATTTAGTTTGTCATATTTTTACTAGCTTTAAATATCTTGGTTTCAATTAAATTGTAATGGACCAATCAGAGCAGAGGGCGCGCGTGCCTTGAGTGGGGTCGAGGCGCCATCTTTACTTAAGAGGGCTTGACAATCTGAGGAGCTCATTCGAGTGTGAGCAATCGATCGAGTTGGATCGTGGCGAGTATCTTAGATTTCATGGAAGTTGTGACTCCGGTGTATTAGTGTTTAACGGTGAAAAAGTTAAAGTGTTAAACAGTGTGAACATAGTGAAATGTGTTGGTGTGAATTGTAAAGAGAGAATCATTGAATGAATAAACGAAGTGAGCAGTGAGTTTGATAGTTTTATTTCACAATCCATACTGACACAAAAAAGTCTTTGTCCGTTTGTCAAGCCATTAAAATCGGTCGTCAAACATGGACGAAGTTAATCCTGGATTATCCTACAATGGTCATTTATCCTACGAAAGTCGGTATAACATCCAGGACTCAAATATTATGTTTCATTTTATTCTGTTTTTACCGATTATCGAAACATTTTGTCAGAAGTTTGACTCTCTTTGAAGTGTAACAAGAAAGAACTTCTTTATCGGCTTCTTTATTGACTTCAAAAAAAAAGGAGGTTATCAATTCGACGCGTATGTATCTAATATTTTGAGAACTGCCCAGTTTTTCAACAGCTTCTGAACAAATGTGCCAAATTTCAAAAGTGTATGTATGTATGTATGTATGTTTTTGTTTGTTCGCGCATATCTCCGGAACTACAAGTCCGATTTAAGTGATTCTTTTTTTATTGTACTAGGTATTGTTCAACTTAGGGTTGAACAATACCTAGTACAATAAAAATAGTGCAAGTTTCATCAAAATCGGTTCAGTAGTTTTGGAGATAGAAAGTTTTAGTTCTCAATTACGTACAATTTTGAAGTCGGTTTTATCTTTTTAAAATTAGTTAGTTATTTCTAATGGGTAAAAAGAAACTAAAAAGTTTTCAACACGCGTCAAGACATTTTTTATTAAGTAATTATTATTTACCTAAGGGCCGCGAAACGCTAATTCCTAAATTATTATTGCCTATTAGCCAAAATATCCATAATATCTATTTATATATACTTTACTGCTACAACTTACTGTTATGGTCAGTTTATAAACACACCCATGCGGATATTTCAGATATGCATCAAAATTTTAACTCTCTTATAAAGTTATGAATATACTGATAGTTTCAGGAATTACCTTGTTTTGCCTGCAGGTCATTTGAAAACTTTGGCTGTTCACTAACTTCTATAGTCTAAACTTTAAGTCAATAATAAACTTAAATTCGTGTTCGGATCGGGCGCTGAACTCAATAAATACAAAGGCTCATGTGTGTCTTATAACGCTTTCACGTTGGCTCATGATAGATTTAAACAATTTTTCATCATCATGAGGTTCATCTCATTATCATCATCATCATTATCATCATCATTGTAATCATCATTATCATCATCAAATAGTTTTTCAGTTTTAGGATGTTTTTCTACCGAAGCTTCGTAACGAGGGATGTGATTTATGAATAGAATCGCTTTAGGTATTTGCCTAACTCCGTTAAGAGCAGTGGTCCTATCCTATCTAACATATAAAAATAAGTCGGGTTTTCCTTCCTGACGCTATAACTCTAGAAGGCACGAACCGATTTCCACGGTTTTGCATTCGTTGGAAAGGTTTCGGGCTCCGTGAGGTTTATAGAAAAAAAATCAGAAAAGCTTCAAGAGAAAAATAATAGAAAAATATCTCTGTCTGTCTGTTCCAAAGTCCACGCGGACGGAGTCGCGGGCAACAGCTAGTTAGATTATAAATTGTAAGCTGATGATTACGCGTTATTTAATCGCTTATTGTACGAAGTTTGCCTTCTGTCTCTATTCATTCTGTGGTCCGCCCTTGTCCTATATCGAATCCCGCGACCCATTTTCTTAATCCTGCTTTATCTACATTAAGATGAAGTGGTAGGGTGCGCATCGCGTTTCTGAGGGGGTGAGGTATGAAGCGTGGCGGGAGCATGCGCGGGGCAACCATCTTCCGCCCCGCGCACGCCTGGTAGTAGGTGCGTAGCGTAGTGGCAGCGGCGACCGGGCATGCGAGTTCAATATTTTACCCTCTTATTATCTTCTTTTAGATAATTTTTTCCTTAGTAGGCATAAATGAGAATAAAGTTCGCCGCACACTTGACCGGGTATAGTTATAATTGGTATTATATTGTTTTTGAAAAAATTTTTTCTTAGTTGGTATTGTATGAATAGAAATAAGGGTCACCATACACTTGACCGGGTATCGGTATCGGTATTATCTTGTTTGAAACACTTTTTAACCTCAGTAGGTATGAATGAGTAAAAATGAGAATAAGGTTTACCGTACACTTGATGTACACACTTATCGGTTGATTGTACAAGAGAATACCGTTACTTACCTCATTAGTTACCGATTCCAAATTGTCTCGAATATATGAATGAATGATATTCAAAGTACAAGCCTACTTGACATACGTTATGAGATAATATGTCATATTTATTAGGTTATTATGTCAGAGTATACAATAGTCAATTTATTTATAAAAATATATTTATTCTTTTTTAGGGTTCCGTAGCCAAAATGGCAAAAAGGAACCCTTATAGATTCGTCATGTCTGTCTGTCTGTCTGTCTGTCCGTCCGTCCGTATGTCACAGCCACTTTTCTCCAAAACTATTAGAGCTATACTATTGAAACTTGGTAAGTAGATGTAGTCTGTGAACCGCATTAAGATTTTGATGCAAAAATGGAAAAAATATTAAAAATTTTAGGGGTCCCCATAGGTACAACTGAAAATTTAAAGCAATAGATTTGGATTTAAATTTCTCCAAATGTGAACTTTTTTTTAACGGCCCAATCGCACAGCCGCATGACGTAATAATGTCTAAATTTAACAATTTGGCCCCTAGTATCAACATTCTCAGTAAAGAATCCCTCCGCCTTCTAGGTGCCCCTATATTCAACGACGGTTTTGAGCCTTACGTTTCGGAACAAAAACAAAAATTCGTAGTATCTTCTGGCAAACTCGTCGCAATAAAATCCCATATGGCTTACCAAATAATTCGTTTTTGTTTGTTTGTGCCCCAATTCACATATGTCCTGAGGTGCTGCCCTCTATGGGAGTACCCCAACCTTCTTTCCCATTTAGACACTATTTTAAAAGACACAATAATGAATATTTTCAACTGCCAAATCTCTGACACCTCTTGGGCCCAAGCTACTCTCCCCATTCGTTTCGGTGGCTTGGGTCTTAGAAGCGTGTCCAGTGTGTCCCTTCCTGCCTTCCTTTCTTCAGCTCACAGCATTCATCCTCTTTTCATCAAAATCATCACCAATTCTTCTGGAAACGTAGGCATTGAGTCACTAGCTGAGGCGATCAACGCTTGGAAACGTGTTTGTCCTAGTGACGTTTCAGTTAACCCCAATATCCAAAAGAATTGGGATGAACCACTAATCAATTTGGCACAATCAGAAATTCTAAATTCCTCGTCCACCACAGATCGGGCGCGTCTCCTAGCGTCCGCCGAGCCGGAATCAGGCTACTGGCTCCAGGCTAACCCATCATCCAATACCGGAACACTTTTAGATAACCACACATTCAATCTTTCACTCAGTTTGCGACTAGGAGCCAATATCACCGAACCCCACCGCTGCCTATGCCGCTTTTTTTACACCGCAGCACCGCTGCTTTTTCTATAATTTCTCTTCTGTGGTTAGCATAGTCCTTTTTTATTGATTTGTTTGTTTGTTTAAATAAATTCTTTAGCTCCTCTCTCATTTCCTTGCTTTTGCTCTTTGTGAATATTAATTCTGTTCTTCTTCTTAATAAAGTTCTTGTGTCTTCGCTGATTATGTTATTAAGTTTATTTTGAAAAGTACTAGAAAAGATCAAACACAAAACCATCCCCTTTGTTTTATATGTAACTAATTAGCTGTAATTATATTCTATTTGTAATAAAAAAAATTATTATTATTATTTATTTATACACTATTTTTATTTGAATACTACGAATATTTATTCGCCATCGACACCTATATTAATGCATAATAAATGATGTGTAAGTCTCACCCTTCTAAAACTTGAACAGAATTATCTGAACATTTTTTTTTATATTTGGTTGCACAAGATTTATATCTGTAAGAAACATAATAACATTCAACAAGGTTTATATCTGTAAGAAACATAATAACATTCTTCTTCATTCTATCTCTTCGGTCTTCAAAAGCAAAAGACAAATCAAAATACACATTACCATCCTATTTGTTAGGAGTCCCTAAATGTGTTGTTCTAGTAACTGTTCAATATTGTTATTGATACTGGACAATACTCTTATTCTCATTTCTACTCATTCATACCTACTAAGGAAACAATTGTGTCAAAAAAATATTATAAGTATCGATACCCAGTCACGTGTACGGTGACCCTTATTTCTACTCATTCATACCTACTGAGGAAAAAAAAAATTAAAACAAGATAATACCGATACCGATACCAGATCAAGTGTGCGGTGACGCTTATTCTTATTTCTACTAATTCATGCCTACAGAGGAAAAGAATAGTCAAAACAAGATACCCAATACCCATATCGGTACCCGGTCAAATATGCGGTGACCCTTATTCTAATGCCTACTGAGGAAAAAAATAACGTCAAAAAAAAGATAATACCGATACTCAGTCAAGTGTACGGTGACCCTTATTTCTTTTTTTCCCTTAACTCTTTTTTTTTTTAATTATTCTTCTTTTCCGCAAAAGGGATATTTTTTTCCTCTGCAGTTTTTATTTCCCATTTTCACATCAAATTCTCGTAAAGAGCGGGCCGACGAGTAGTACGTGTCTGCTTGCGACGAGGCTCCGCGGCCGACTGAATCGCCACCCCGCATCCCCGCCGCCCTCATACAGTGCGAGCGTTATAGGTTATTATTTTATTTTGAATGACTAACTATCATTTTAGTGAAAACCATAAATACTACCTTATGGGATTTGATGAAAGGTTTATGAAAACATAAATTTTTTACTAGAATTGTATCTAAATTCGCCGTAAAATCGAAAAATTGCAATAAAATGGCAATTTATGATGATTTTCACGATTTTTTTCTATCGAGGCAAATTACTATAATCGTGTTTCGAAGAATATAACGTTATTAGGCATATCTTCACCCTTACGCCGGTATGAATAACATTGTATGAATTTTAGCGGTTGATATCTAAAAACAGGTTCAAAGATACCCTAGATCGCGATATTATACGCTTCTGGCCCTACCACTTCATCTTAAGGTGTTCCGCGAATTTGTCACACTAATTATGATTAAGTACTCATACAAGTTATCTTAAATGGTTAATAATTAACAAATAATGGGTGAATTCCTTTAATAACTTAGACCGGAATTTGAAGTAGAAAATATAGTTTGAGTAGAGATTTTTCTGCTACGTTTTTATCGGATTATGATAATTATGTCGTTATCATTTTTACCCATACCAAAAAATGTACAACGGCGCTAAAGAAGTTTTAACTTTTAACTTAAAAAAGGCTCAGATTTGGAAATAGCCAATAAAAATACAGAGTGTTACAAAAGTGGTACGTTAAGCCAACATTTTTTGTTGTACGACTTTTGTAAATTCGTGAAAAAAGATATTGATTCTTTGTTTTGTGAATTTCCAAACGTCGCTCAACAAAAGTTGTTCAGAATAAACCCTTCTCTTTTTTTACTACACCACTTTCGCTTACCTTACCACTTTTGAAACACACAAATCGTGCATTAGAATTTCATGAAAAATATTATACCATCAAAACTGAATTTGGATGTGATTTCAATATCAATAGGCTCTTTACAAAGGCAGATACAATTGAAACAACTGGAGGTTCATAAGGAAATAATTATTCTTTTTACGCTAATTTCCTTGTTTCTGTTATTCGTTTTCTGTTTTATCTTACCGCGCATCAGGCATAATAAAAGAAAATGGTATTCTTATTTATCATTGTAAGAATACAGTTTTGTTTTATTTTTTCGAAACAATGTCGTAAAGTGTATATATTTATTCTTACTAAATATTATAAATGCGAAAGTGTGTCTTGCTGTTTTATCGAATACCGAGCAAAGCTCGGTCAAATGGCTAGTTATATACTTATTAGTTATTCATAGTCATCTAGTTTCCCATTAAATTTTAATTCCTAACTTCGCTGTCCAAATCTTCGGATACAAGTCGACTAATAATGTGCCATCGAAGAAATTGATTCATAGGCAGTTGACAAACCTACGTCATTTGGTCGGATTATGTAAAGTGATCAAATTACGTAATTTCGCCATCTGCCTATAAATCAACTTCTCTGATAGTACCTTGTATTATTAGTTATTAGTTATTACACCAGAATGTATACTGTACAGGGCAATGCTGTATTTGACAAATCTTGATATAACGGCTTCTGAGAATTCAGAACCAATCAATTGCACGGACGTTTTGCATACAACTCCTGAATACAATATACGTTTAGATAGGGATGATGTATACCTGGCCAGACAAGACAAGTTGTAGAGAATTTAATGCATAACTGAATTATGAGAAAGTTAACAAGGCCTTTGCACCTTTTTTATCCATATTTTACTTATACAATGACGCCAAAATTGCGGCAAAATTCATGTATCGCGTGGGAACCGTAAATTTTTCCTGAATAAAAGTACCCTATGTCCTTTTCCGGGACTCAAACTATCTTCATACTAAACAGTAAAATCGGTTTAGCAGTGTGGTCGTGATTAGGTAACAGACAGACACACTAAAGTATCGAAATAAATACATTAGAAGTTACATAGGAAATGTTATAATTTTTAACAGAAATTACAAATACTAAGTGACAAGAACATTAACGATAATGTCTGCGAAAAATTAATTGAATCTTTTATTCCAGGTAAATACTCCTAAATTCATCAGGCCCCAAGCGGTCGCGCATGCAACCGCGATAACAATAGATAAGCTATTGTGTCTCGTTTTTCCACGATCGACGGGTTAAAATTGGAGAACATTAATTGAGGTCAGTATATAATACCGAATACGTCATACATGCAAGGTGTAATAAAACAAAGCAAATAACACTTGAGGGTGTGATATCCCTGAAAGAGTATTTTTTAAACGTATGGGAAAATTCATGACGAATTCATTTTCATGAGTAGGTACAAGGCCTGATGAAAAAAGCTCTACTTGAAATATAATATTCCCTAGACACTAGTAAAACTATGGTTTCTTTGTGGTGAAGAAAATAATTAATATGTATAAGATAATAGGGTTTCCTCCCTTGCACTTTGTCTTATACATAGGAATTAGGATTAGCAGCCTTATGGTTATAATGAGTAGAGTGAAATTACCTTGCAGCAACGATTGGGCATACATGAACTCAAAAATATCGTCGTTAAATCAATTAGCAAAAATTTAAGCGGCTATACCCGTATGTACGTGATTTGTATGGGCAAGCGCCCCAGTGCAGCGTCACAAGTTTCCCCTGGATACAAAAGTGAAAAAAATGGTCTTTCATCGCTGCTACTTTCACAGTGAACTCTCTACAAGGAATACGTACACACCCTAATTTTTTTCACAAGTTATGTGGTGGATAGCCTATTCGGCATTTATCAGGAAGTGGTGAAACAGGCCCTACTTAGGGCCTGTTTCAAGACGTGTTGTTTGTCCATCTAGATAATATCACGATTGCTTAACTGAAATTCTTTGTTTAACGGTAATTAGCGCATTTTATTGGTTAATTACCTCTCATATAGAGTCAGCCTTGAGTTGTTAATCGGCGTTTTTGTTAATTAACATTATGTATGTCAGTGTCGCAACACCTTGGAAACTTACAAGTGACAGAAATGGGTAATTATTGCACTTAAACGCTCCTTGCTTGCCTTTATATTTTAACTCAGTTGGTATCACATTTCATTGATATTGTTTTACAATATTATTTTGGTAAATAATAATAGGTACGTGATGCGTTCATACTCTGAAGTCTGAATTATGAGCCAAGCCTTATTGTTTTAGTTAGTATCTCAAGATTGTATTTCAACATTCTAGGGCCCGTATAAATAGTCAGTACTCAAGATGCATCTCGGTCTCAAGAGACGGTTTAGACTTCAGGCTGATTGGTTAGCTGTCAAAATTTGGACCAATCACAGAGCCGAACCGTGTCTTGAGACCGGGTCGCATCTTAAGTACTATTACTTGCCTAGATTTGGATTTAGACATTTTTAAGTAAGTGTTACGTTGTTTTTGGCAAAAAAGTTAAAGGAGATGCTGTGACGCATTCCAAAATCTTAACCCTAAAAAGAAAGCTTTACCACCGTAACTCTACTAGTCTAGTAGTCCGAGTTTGGCACCGCGCACACCAATAGAGAAAGCCTATCGTCACATATTTTCTAAATGGTTACTTAAAATATATACTCTTTATCTTTTTCTCTAATAGCCTAGATGTGTTCCGTGAAACTTATTGTATTTGCAAACAAAAGGGTAGTCAGTTGTAATTCTTGGTTTATCACCAACGGAAATCATTTCATCGCTCACGTATTGGTTGGCGCTGTGCCAAACTGTGCCGGGTGAAAAAAAACTTCTTAGAGAGGCACAACCTTCGTTCCGCTGCGACTTGCGGCGTTGTATTGCCGCCATCGTTTTAAATGAAGTAAAATGACGATATTATGTCAATTAAGGGTCAATTATTAATATAGTAACATCGCGCGTTGCGATGCATTTTTTAATGTTCCCAAAACAAGCTGCCAGTTTTGAATGGGCTGGTGAAAAATTGCATCCAATTGCATCAACGCGTCGCGTTGTTTCGTCAGACTGGTCATATTAATGGAAGACGAACAGATTCAACATCTGTTAGAATAGTAAAGCATTGCTCTTTCACCGTCTAACTTCTTATATTCTGTTGACGTGTGTCAGAGTAATGTTGTAGTGTTTGTACCATATAGATTCACAAAGATCTTTTAGCGCCCGGAAAATTTCGCAACTAAGCCTGGCCGCACATTGTACGACAGTTCTGATCAGAAACAATTGAACGTCCGCGCTGTCTCTTACATTTTGTACTGAGCCGAGTGAGCTAGAACTCGCCGGAAGGATATTATTTCGGATAATGTGTGGGGTGGCGGTCCGGCGAAATTCAACTGTTTCTGATATTCACTGATCAGAATTCGGACAATGTGCGGCCGGGGTATTACGGCCTTATAAAGTAACACTTTTAGACAGTGGTTGCATACAGTGCGATACTTGCGTCCCCGATTGAATCATCAAAGAGCCACAAGATCCTTGTTTATAAGATTGTATTATAAATGCTATTCCGTTCCGACGACACGACGCAATGCACAGTGGCAATATGGCCTCGCTCTTACACTGATGAACTGTAGTGGAATTGACCTTGCAAAACAAATATATTATCGAAACAAATTTAATGATGTTGGCCCTTGAATTAATTTTGTATGGGAGGCTGTGACCGAGAAATAATAAGTGGCTACGTTGGAAGTTTATATTGTGTTTTGTTCGAACGAACATAATATTTATGAAAGAACAATTTGACTCCCTATTAATATTAAAGAAACAATAGGTCTCGCCGTTAATCTCGTCCTTGTCTTTTTCTTTTCAGTATATTATTTATACTGTTAAACTTTATTTTATTTATTTTTGTAATTACTTAGCGAACCCAAACCTACATTTTAATAAGACGAACAACATTTTTATTTTCGAAAAATCTCGAAAGTGGTAGCTAACAGAGATAGAAAGGATTTCATACTTTGACTTGATGGTCCTAAAATATGGATTGTTTTATTTGTAGGACAAGATTACTCTTAAATTACATAACTATTAAGTATTAACCTACCAATATACAAAAAATCAGCTGGTTAGGGTTTCGTTTTAGGGTTCTGTAATCAACAAAACTTGGTTGACTACTGTAATATAATTTTTAACTTAATAGAAATTAATATGATATCTTATAGCCTTGCAGAGGATAAAGGAATGTAATAACGACAAGACTGTTCCAGGATATTTCATTTCGTATGTAAAGCGACCGCACCGCAAACGCCGCAAGGCACGGCTATTAGTATGTTAGAAAATATCGCCTGCTCGCTATAAAATGTCATTTACCCCACTGCAGTACACTAAACACTCTAGGCACAGAATAAATAATAGTACTCCGTACAGAAGTTTATCTTAGAAAATGTATCCAACGAAATGTCTTCTTTAAATCTATAAACATATGGTACCATTTAGAATGACTCAGAGTTCAGCGCCTGTTCGTTTATTTACCTACAAAAATTTATTAAAAGCCAATTTCATTCTTATGCCTACGGATAACGATCCATATTACACTGAACCTATACATTGAGCGGCCCGCTCGAATGTACTATTGTGCCGCTAGGGCAGCTAGGGCTGAATGTACCAAAAAAAATACCTGCGCGCATTTAATTATAAACCATAAACAACTTTTTGTGATGATTAATGGAACTTTCTTTAAATACTTATTATATTCAGTATAATGAGAGTAATTAAGTAAAAAAAAACGAAAATGGCGTAACAGACGTGCCCATGACGTGCCAACAGAGCAATCAAAAAGATACGGGCGAAATACTTTATTGGCATTTAAGTATATTATTTTATGGAAGTGACCAAATAAGTATGTCACCATGGCAACGTCCATCGCGTATACGGCAAAACAACGGGACAGCTAGTATACTTAATAAGTATTATATTAATAAGATTTATGTTTAATGTATTACCTACATAATGTAGTAAAAGGTACCTATTCAAAGTACAAATAATACTTTGCATGAGTCATATTATATTACTTACTTTTCAGCGTCCTTAGGTAACCAAAAAAAGCGGCCAAGTGCGAGTTGGACTCGCCCATGGAGGGTTCCGCAGCAGCAATAAGGTTTATTTTTATGATATTATAATATTTTTGATTTATTTTTATATTTCAGTCGATTTAATGAAATTTAGATTAAGGTTTACTATTTATGACGTATAAAAAAAACTACTGGCTAGATCTCGTTCAAACCAATTTTCGTTGGTAGTTTTTATAGTAATCTACATCATATATATTTTTTAGAATTATCATGCCTCTACTTTAGAAATTAGAGGGGGGGGACACACATTTTTCCACTTTGGAAGAGTCTCTCTCGCAAACTATTCAGGTTAGAAAAAAATGATTTGAGAAACTTCAATATGATTTTTGGAGACCTATCCATAGATACTCCACACGCATAGGTTAGATGAAAATTTTTTTTTTGTTTCAGTTGTACCTATGGGGATTGGGGACCCCTAAAATTTTTAATATTTTTTCCATTTTTGCATCAAAATCTTAATGCGGTTCACAGACTACATCTACTTACCAAGTTTCAATAGTATAGCTCTAATAGTTTCGGAGAAAAGTGGCTGTGACATACGGACGGACGGACGGACGGACGGACGGACGGACGGACGGACGGACGGACGGACGGACGGACAGACAGACAGACAGACAGACAGACAGACAGACAGACAGACAGACAGACAGACAGACAGACAGACAGACAGACAGACAGACAGACAGACAGACAGACAGACAGACAGACAGACAGACAGACAGACAGACAGACAGACAGACAGACAGACAGACAGACATGACGAATCTATAAGGGTTCCTTTTTTGCCATTTTGGCTACGGAACCCTAAAAAGATAAATTTGTATCGCAATCAGTTTTTAAACAATTGAATACAGCACCATACTTTTTAGGGTGTTTCTTTTTATTTTCCATTTTAATAAAAACAGGTCAAAACTTAAAAAGTATGTCCGTCGCTGCTCGCTCGCGCAGCCCCACTGAATTATACCCTGCGCAAGGGCAGCCGCGCGTAGGTATATTTTCGATACCTACGCGCGGAGTGAGACAGGCCTGCTCTAGGCTGAAGTTGCCTACGCGGCGTAAATTCCGCGAATTGAAACGATTGAATAATTGATTTAATAAATGATTTAAAAAACGATTGAAATAAATGATTACGCCCGCGAAGTGAAACGCATACAATATACGGACGGAACGCGAATCGATGACACACTGTTCCGTCGCGTTCCGTTCGTCTTTTGTATGCGTTTGACATTGCGGACGTAATCATGCGGAATTTACGCCGCGTAACTTCGGCCTAGTGTGATAAGACACTAAAAGCTAATATTTTGTAGTTTACGCAATGGCGCTGCTACTTTTAGAGCCAACAATAAATATGGGGCCCATAAACACCCTAAAGTTATTATCACTAAGTTTTTTTACACCCCGTGTATTACAAATAATACACTGCAGACATTAACAAATACATAAAAACATTCACTGAGATGTCGAAGTAAATTGAAAATAAATAGGGGTGTTTGTCTCAGACAGACTTATTTAAAGTTTTATCAGAAATTTCAGATGATTGTGAAAATGAAAAACAAAGGTTCAAAGGCTGAGACAAAGTCGATTCAACTTTGTTTCAACTGTTTAGAGTTGACAAATAACATCATATCTTGATTGTCTCAAAAGTTTCGTCGTGAAGTTGTGGTTTTAACTTCTTGAGGTTATAATTAAAAAGTTACTTATTATTTCTTTCCATGCAATAAAAAAATTACATGAAGTAACTAAACACAAAGTTAAAACAAAATTTAAAATTTATAGCTATGTTACTCTGTGCAGTAGCCATCTTTAATAAAAAAGTTAAGTTATTAATGGATCGAAAACACATGTTATTATTAATTACTTATTATTTATCCGTCAACATAAATTAAAAATGAATTCTGAATTTTGTCAGTCTCGCTAAAGCTCCAGAACGGCTGAATCGATTAGAAATATTCGTGGAAGTCCTGGGAAGGCTTATCATAGGGAGGAAAGTGATACGACGTTCAAAGGGGTCATTTAGTAAGTATACGATATTATCGTATACGATAATATCGTATAGTATTATTATGATTTGCCTGCCTTCGGCGTAGTTTAAGACTGGCTTAAAGATTTCATATTTTAAGTTTCTTCGATATGAAACTAAACTTAACCTAAATATACAGGGTGTAACAAAACTAAGTGATATTACTTTAGGAAGTGTATATTCTCCATTATGTAGAGTTCAATGTAAAAGTAGCAGCGCTGAAAGAGCAAATTTTTTTGTGATTTGTATGGGCAAGCGCCCACGCGTCATGATTTTTTCCATACAAAGGTAAAAAAGTTACTCTTTAGCGCTGCTTCTCTCACAGCGAACTCTCTACGAGTAACACGTACACACCCTTAGTATTATCACTTATTTTTTTACAACTTACATCCTGTATGGGAACCCTAATTATAGAACCTAATAAACCCTAATAGGGGGTGTACCCCTAAAGTATTATCACTAAGTTTTTTTACACCTTGTGTATTAGATTAAACTATAGTAACGTTTGGTACCTTGGTTCCACATGACCTAAAAGCTGATGCTTTATAGAGTTTATAGTTTATATAGTCGATTGCCTGCCAATCCAATTGTGTTCCCTCAAGACCACAGCGCCACAGAGCGCCAGAATAAACAAATTCAATCACAATGTCTTTGAAGTCCGAACGCTCAATTTTCGTACCATCGATCTTCATCCGATGAAGTGGACAGGACAGCAAAAGGGCCTTCGTAGGGACAGCTGATATTCAATTACAAGACAAGGTCATATCATTCGATGTAAATAATTTATATACTTAGTACTTACTCTCTGAGCTTTGATTATCTTTGACTATTATATAATCACTCGTTAAAATATACTATAGTGCCTGGACCATGTTATTGTAAGTGGGCGCTCAAGCGCAAGCATATAATTATATTGTTATACGACATTCTCCAGAGGAATAATTGTGTTAAGGCGACGCGACGCCTTGATAATTTGGCTGTAGCGATGTCGATTTTTCTCAGCAAGACTAAAGCTAAGAAATTAAAGTTCATTGTCAGTATTCATCATAATATTGTATTTGTCTTTGAATTACCCATAGTATAACACGATTGGTTAACTTTCATAACACAATAATTAATCAAAAAGACCTCCGTAAGAAAGGGATTCTAAATTTGTTAACAGGGGAGAGTGATTTAAGCTTTCAAAATTTGGACATATATATTGGTTCAAACATACACTTTAGTTTGTACATAGCTTATCCAACACGGTTTTTTACTGTAACGCGGCGTCACCTTAATCTTCCTATGATGTCTCCAGAACGCGATCATCCATATAATGTCGATACCTACTTGAGATCTGCGAAATGTCTTATTTTTGCACTTGTAGAAATAAGACACGTAGGATAAGTTTTCTACAAAAAACTGTAGAAAACTTATCCTACCTTTGATTCGCTATCTCGACAGCGAATCAAAGATCTACCTAAATACATGTAAATGACATGGATATGACGTAAATCCAACCCCACGTGCGTGGGTAAATCCGCATGACACGTCACAGTCGATCCGGGATTCGAGTTATGAGAATTGTCTTACCTTTGTTAGCTGATACGAACCCACCGTAAACTTTAACAACTGCCATAAAGATTGAGCAATTCGAAATAATCTGAAGACGCAAAGCGGGAATGTTTTACAATCTGATGGGGCCATATGGTTTTTATGGAGTTCAAAAGAGCGGTTTGGGATTCGTCATGGTCAATCCATGATAATATCCTTACCAATATTATAAATGCAAATGTGTGCCGCTGATCCAATTTTGACGTTACTTGATACTATTATGTAGAACAAAGATAGGTGCTCTTACCTCGGCAAAGGACATAAGATTTTTTATCCAATATCATATCATATTTCATATCATATTTTATATCAAAGGACATAGGATAGAATTGGATGAAAAAAAGGATAGAAAATATAGGGTAGTCAATTCAAAGGGCAATTTTAAACAAAAAGACGCACATGAAGACGGACTTGGAACTAGGAATAATAAAGTTCCTTAGTTTTTATTATTTGTATTTCATAGATCAAAACTATAATTCCGGCTATAGACACGGTTGCTACACGTTGATTTTTTTAATTTGCCGCCATTTATTCGACACTGGCCATGGTTTTATAGCCGAAGTGCCATAATAAAAAAAAAAAGAATCAAGAAACTAAATGTCAAAAAAAATAATTGCCGTTGCTATGGAAAGAGTTTCTTGTCTTTGTCCTGCTCGGGAAAAAGATATGCAGACATAGGAAAGAAACTGCCATTACTTTCTTCCGAAGAATCGACTGGGGAACCCCGTGTACCTACAGACGGATAGTCAGACAGATACACTTTCGCATTTAAATATTAGTATTTATAACATTACGGATTCATATTAATAAATACTCGACAAATAGTTTGTTTTTAACCCGCAAAACGATTCTGTCATTTTCATGAGGAACCACGTGGAAACGATGCTTTTATCTGCGTGTGTTTAATGGTTGTTTTCATTTATCAGCGCAATTCGTAGTCCATTCATGTTTAATGCCTCCCAGATGTACCTAATTGTTGGATCACAGCCCCTCTTGTTTGCGCACATTATTCCGCACCGGTGAAGAAATCGTGAACACTATTCACGAAAATACTCTGTGGACTTTAGCTTTGAGTAATTTAGTAATACTAGATAATTTAGTAATACTAGAGATGGCCCAATGGTCGAAATTCGACCTCAAATAAAAAAATAAATTATTAAAGTCAAATGATGACAGACTGGCCGAGTAATAATTGTCTATTTTTCACAACAGTCTTCAACCATAAATAAAAGAGATTCGTGTGCATAGGCTTATCAATCAAAATCTCCTAGTGTGTGTGTTGTAGTGTAATGTTTTATTGTTAAAAAATGTATGATAAAAGTATAATTTCAAAATAATATTAGCTCGATGTACTCCTTCACCATATAAACTATAACTGTGTAAAATTGCAATCACCTAACGTTTCCGCATTTTTTGTTAAAAGGGATCCAAAGTTTTTCGCTCGCGTATTAATATGTAGATGACGTGGATAAACAGAACACAGGAATATTTGGGATGAATAGATAGATCTAGAGCCTAAACTACTAAGATACCGATGAAAGTCCGTTCAGCGATGACCATATTTGACTCGGTTATTATTTGCAGTTTAAAATTTACTGATTTTGTCGGGAAGCGCTTATCCTGACTTTTCTGTTCAGTAGTTTTTGGGTGATCCACGCATTAATTCTCATAAGACCCCATATATTATTATTAAAAAGTACAAAGCTGAAAGGACGTTTTTGTTCTGGAATGATAGTCATGATAGTAATTAGTATGGATGCAAAAGAGCTGCTACTCTACTGATACTAAAATTACACCAACATTTTTTCAGTGTGTGACAGAAATGTCTCAGTTTACACTTATGATGACAGTATTAGTTCCTATTTCGAATATATACTTAACATCGTCGTTGGACTACAGAAGATACGAAGAATAACGAAATAATGCCGTTGAACTTTGGGATATCCAATTACTTTTATACAAGTTTTATAGGGTCGTATATACTTTTGTTGTTCTTCCTAAGCTCTTAATCATTAATCCTTAAATGAAAGATGAGGGACACGCGCTCCGGGTTTCCTCGGAGATTTTATATACGTCAATCAAAACTGTAATAAAAAACTCACAGAATACATCTCTTAACTAGGTACAACTCTTAACTATGTTAGAAATCTAGAAAGATTTCTAGATTTTTTAACATTGTAGTACTTACCTATTATACAAAACCTATCTTTGATATTGATTTGATATTTTCTCTTCCATTAGAAAACAATTATTTTATTAGTCACTCACTAGACGTTCTGCGCGGCTTCGCCCGCGTAAATTAGGGATTTCACGGAAACCGTACATTATTTCACAACAAAAATCGACGTCTCTTTACGTGCTCCTCTCTATATCTGTGCCAAATAACATAAAAATCGGTCCAGTGGTTCGTGAGATAAACACTTTCAAATAATTTTTGATACAAAATCTGACCCCCTCTTTTGTCTCCTTAGAGGGGTGGGGGAAAAAAATTTTATACACCAGATGTTAAGTTGGAAGAAGACAAATATATCTGCGAAAACCGCATTCAAATCGGATCAGTAGTTTTCGTGTGATGCTGGAACAAACATACAGACAGACAGACAGACAGACAAACAACTAAACCACATTTTTGGCTTCTATAGCGATGTAGTGACACCCCACGCTTATTATTTTTTGAATATCTTTAATGTACAGAATTTTCGTTCCTACAGTTTTATTATTTATTTTTTTTATTTATTTTACAATTTATTGCACCATTAAAAAATAACATAATATTATATTATTATGTATAGATGGCGGGAAAACAATATTTTTAATACAATTTTCAGCATCGTTTTTCTATATTGTCAGGTCTAAAGTATAGTCAAAGTCTAAGTAAAAGTCATTACAGTCAGAAAGTCAAGTCGGTCGATTCAGTAATTTAAAGTGGTAGACGCTTTACTGAAACTTTTGATGGAGTTTTGGAGGGAACACAAAATAGCACGTTTCTGGATAATGCATCACCTTCCCACACTTGTGCACGATAACGAATATCTAATGGTTAATATTCTACCAATATTACACATTAAAAACCCAATCTAACACAATTTTAGGAAAATAATACAAAATCACAACCCCACTCTTTCACATTCCCGACAACCTTTGCGACGATTTTCGTCATTAAAACGTCAAATTTAAAAATTTCAATTTTCAACATTAGTTCTAAGTCGGCATCTATACATATAATAAAATCGTAGGAAAGTCAATTCTGTACATTGAATATTTTTGAAAAATAATACTTGGGACGTGATCTACAATCGATATGGAAGCCAAAAATATAGTTTTTAGAATTTTTGTCTGTTTGTCTGTGTGTCTGTTTGTCTGTTTGTCTGTTTGTCTGTATGTATGTCCGGGATAAACTCAGAAAGTACTGAATGGATTTACTTCAAATTTTGCACGAATATTATATAGAGGTCGGGTCAACACATAGGCTATATATTATGACGATATCATCTAGGGCGGGGGGAGGGGCTCAAGTTTCAATATTTTTAGTTTTTTGCTCATATCGCTAAAACGGTGCGTTGTAGAGAAAAAATGTCCGGTACGTAATGAAAGCCCATAAAATTTCCTACAAATTTCTCCTTCACACTTTGTGTCTATCTTCACTCCTTGCCATGCTATGAGCTTTTGTCTATCTTTTCTATACAAATTTCGAGTGTCGTTTGATTAACATGCTGGGAGCTTTGGCATCGGTCTTTTCTTGGGGGGGGGGGGGGCTTCGCCCGCCCAAACCCGCCTCCCCCCACCTCCCCAAATATTTACTCATACGGTTTTCCAGTGTCGTTTGTTTAAACCCCCCCCCCCTTATTCCTCATGAAACTTTTGTATAAATAAAAGGTATCGTGGAGTTTGTATTGCATCTTAATTATCCTTTGTAGGAACATCTTCTATACATATTATAAAATCGTAGGAAAGTCAATTCTGTACATTGAATATTTTTGAAAAATAATACTTGGGACGTGATCTACTATACTAACGCGGACGAAGTCGCGGGCAACAGCTAGTACTCTATAATTCTGTCTACTCTGGTAATATTTAAGTAATACCTACTGCTATAACTGCTATAAGGTGTCATGGTAGGGGGCAGTACAAGTCTATAGAATAGTTTCTATCCAGGCTTTAACGTGATGGAATCCAGCACGTAGCTGCAATGGACGACGGCACTAATTACTGACATTAATTTTAAGGATCCTTCCTTATGAAAATCATTTGTTGCTAGCTCCAGCTAATGTTTTCCTAGCACGCACCTAAGCAATTTATTTAATGCAGCTTGTGCTATTATTATTTAGCTAAGTCATTTTCCTGCTTATGGCTTTAGTGGTAAAAACTTTAACTACAAAATATTAATCTCTACGTTAAGAAGACAGTGAATTTATAACAAAACTTAAATGACGCCCTCAAAAAAAATCTGTTGCGCCAAAATATCGCGTATATTTTGGCGCAACAGATAACCGTAATTTGATTCTAGACTAAAAAGTATGCTATGCATTTTCCAGAGATTCAAACTTCAAAGTATCTCCTTGAAAAATTTCAACAAAATCTGTTCAACGGTTTTAGCGTAACAGACAGACAGACACATTTTTACATTTAAAAGTATGGAATTATTTTATTTTATTTTTATTTGCACGGAAAACATACAGTGAAACATACATTAAAAATTTACTATGCACTATTAACATGTTTTCACAATTGGAAGTCTAAACATTAACAAAAACAAATTATGGATAATAAAATATAATAATTGACATCCTAGGTGAAATACAAGCATCTAACAAATGTCTCCTGGTATTTGGATCTCTGTAATAATATTATCCTCATCCTATTTATTTACCGAATCTATTCTTCCAACAAACTTATCGGGATTTCGCCGTAATTTATTTGTTTGCCAAAGTTTTTATTATGTTACCATAGTTACAGGGAACTTTGTTCGAAATCTATAGATCATATTCACATTGCATCTTTGAATCTTTGCCGATATAATAAGACAGTTGTCTATATCAGCAGGCATGGTTACATAAGTGATGTTTCTTTTACATAGAGGAATAAATAAAGTGAGAGATTGACAATGGAAATCTGCCATATTGTCCTCCAAATTTTAGCCGGCCCCTAGGGCCTAGACGATCAATTGTATTGTGCAATATCACGCTTCAATTTTATTTCTTGTGTACGAAAAAAATCTTTAGCTCAATATTCTCAAAAAAGCCAAAAGGAGGTACAACAATTTAATAGAAAAATTTCTCTTCAATGATTTCTGAGGGTTGAACGAAATTGCGACAAGGGCTGCCCATAAATCGTGTACATAATATTATCTTATGAGATGTCGCGAGAATTCTTTATCGTTTGTTGCAGCCCTAACACCAGGTGCGTATTTTTTAAACCTTCCAGCAAGCATCGTCACAATATAAATACAGTAGACTATAACTCAGCAGCTGTCCTTGAAATCGTATAATAATTATTCATACTAATAATATTATAAATGTGAAAGTGTGTCTGTCTGGCTGTCTGTTACCTCTTCACGCCCAAACCACAGAACCGATTTTGCTGAAATTTGGTATGGATATACTTTTAATTCAAGGGAAAGGACATAGGAAACTCTGTATCCCCAATCGCACGCGATTAAACGAATTTTGGCGCAACGGAGTTGCGGGCGTCATTTAGTGTTTAATTTATAGATATAGAGGCAAGTTTCACGTCAGTATAATTACTGCATTTATGTTATCATAATCTATCTAAAGTTACGCTTATGTTTCGATACACGAAGATCTGGTATACGTAATACAGCCCTACACACCTCCTCTTTTTTCGTAGTCGGTTAAAACTGGTGTTCTGTATACATTTATTCTGTTGTATCGAGTTCGAATTTAAAGCTGTCATTTACTGAACAAACATACAAATTGAGACGGGAAATTCGCCGAAATAAAGTGTATTACACGAGTATAAACAAAAACATACTATACATTACGTCCCGTTCAAAATTTATCATTGGGAACGGTTCGTTTATTTCGTCTCCTTTTTTGCGTCGACAGAACTCCAATGAGTTTTTTATTCCGATTAAAACTTTATTTTATAGTTTAAAGATTTTTTCCTATAAATTAATTCTGAAAATAGGCTGTCAGATTACCTGATGGACACTTGCAACGCCAGTAGAGTTAGTTACTCGTGAAACTTCTCTAGCCCTCCGGTTATCAAACTCACGGCGGAACGCTACTGATTATTATGTGTTGTTAGTTGTTTTACATCTTCTTTATGTGAGGGAGGTATCGATGGCTCTCCTTGTTAAGTAAATAATATGAAAACATTTATGAAAAATTACGTTTCAAACGCATTTTAACCTTCCATCGTTCAAAATCACGTACACGAAGTAACTTACCGGTCATAATACGGAGCCTTATAGAACCCACAGTTTTCACCAGAAATCCGCGCCAAAGGAGACATTCGGTCAGTGCAATCTATAGAAGATGTGGTCGATAGCAATTTCAGACAACTAACGATATCGGCTGGCACGTATGTTCCCAATTTGTGGAACGGTTTTAACACTCATTACAGAACCTAAAATGTCGAAACCGTTCTCGACCTTATTCCAATAGCTATGAGGTCGGAAGGCGTGTCTGCGAGTGCAGAAGGAAAATTTAGGGGGAAGTGTAAAGACCGCGATTTTAACGCTCGCGAGAAATAGGGGAAAGATGAACGTGATAACTGATGATTGAAGTCATCAGCATTATGGTTTTTTCAATGATTTTTCTATAACTAGGAAAATCGTACGGAAGTCTTGAAACCTATTCTTGAAAAAATAGTATTTTATAGCCCAAACCACAAGACGAAGAATTTCGGACAAGTTTCGACATTCAATAGCAAGTTTTGTGACTCATCTCTTGGTTTGGATCATAGTTTCTGGCTAATGCTCGAAGGACCTACTTTATTGGCTCAATGCCGATGTTTATGACCGCAACACTTCCATTAATGAGTATCCAACCAGGCCAAATGTTTAAAATCAGCATGATGTTCAACAGACGCTTAAGTGATCCCTTTCATTAGCTCAGGGCCAGCATAAGTTGACCTTAGGAGACGATAACGAAGCTATAATTAATAGGGCCTTTAGTTATTTGGAGCAGCTATGGCCCAATTTTTAATGGGCCATGGTTATGGGGTTTCGAAAGCGCGGGATCATTAAGGGTGGAGTGATGACAATAGGATTAGTGTTTGAGATTTACAGAATTTTGGGATTTTGAAGGCGGGAAATCTTGAATACTTGGATAGGGATTAGAGAGTCGTTGATAATAATAATTATTGTATCCTTTGGATTTACTCTTTTGATTTGCAGAATTCGGGATTTTGAACGCGGGGATCTTGAAAAGTTGGATAGGGTATTTAATTGACAGTGAGAGCATCATTTGGATTCACAAAACGTTCAATTTTCCCCCACAGTTTACTCGTTTTGGTGGTTAGCCCAGCATGGTCGATCCGTGGTAAGGCCACATGAAGGTAACTGTCGGGGACTGTTTATAGAATACACAGCGATAGCAGTGTGGGAATAAGATCTTCCTTTGGGCCTCCACGCATTATTCCCACATTGGTGACCCCGACGTGATTGATTTCAGATGTCGTATATATACTGACGCGCTCAGAAAACTTCGATAGCGCGATGCAGGAATGTTAGGCGAATGTGGGTACCGCTACAGCATCTTCTAACGCTCGTAAAGTCAAGACTTATATAGCCAAATAGTCTGTCCCAAGGGCCACTTTGGGGTTTTTTAGGGCCTATTTTTACGTGAGGTATAAAATTGACGTAGAGTAATGGCCTGAATTCACTTTGATTAGTAATAAGTGCAGGTGATTAGTAAGTGTGAACAGCGACTGATTGGTGCAAGTCCTTCAATTTCTTCTGATCACTAATCAGTCATCACCTGCACTCGCACTAATGAAAGTGAATACATGCCCTAACATTTTCTTGCATAAACATTTTTGATTAACATACGTCTCAGCATAATTTGCTCCAACTATATTTATTATTCGGGACATTTTTCAAAACAAAGCAGAAATTCTGCTGGTTTTTATAGCCGCAGCCTGTACTGTAACATATTGGTATTTCTGCAAGTCTAATAACTTATGTCTGCAATAAATGCCGTAATGGTATAGGGTTTAACCGAACAATATTGTAGTTTTCTGACCGCTATATTTTTCTTTGGCAGGCTTCCAAGGGAGGCTGATTTCGCTACTAATGCTCTGGATACAGTTGGATTAAGTCTTTGTTCACACTATCTGTGTTCATACTTCATTGGAATACTGGCTGACCCGTCAAAAGTTTTTTGACCACATAAGCTGTTATACTTCAGCGTGTATAATTATTAATCATCTTAAAATATACAACAACAGAATGAGTTAGCTTTGCTTGGAGTTTTTGACGTATAATATTAATAATAGAAATACTTAATAGAAAAAAATCGCCGGTGACGTGAACCGGGATTCGAATTTGAGTTTATTCGAGTTAGTGTGTAACAAAGTAAATTATTTTCGGACCAAAACGACCTGTAAACCTTCAAGAAGAGAGCGTATTTCCTCTTAGAAGGCTGGCGACGCACCTTCAGCTCTTCTGACGTTGCGAGTGTCCATGGGCGACGGTTGTTGCTTTCCATCATGTGACTCGTTTGCTCGTTTGCCACCTCATTTTATTAAAAAAAATAAAGCATGGTTTTCCGGAATGGAATAATCAGTGCCTTATAAAAATCATTTTCGCCTTGACCAAAAGAAAATCAAATGCGGCTCTTGTCCCATCTAACCTTTAATTCATGAAAAGTAAAAACATGAAGCTTCATAAATAATTCATCAGATATTTCAGTAAAATAGGCCGTGTAATTTAATCAACTTAAAAGCCTCTCATAATAAGTAAAATATTATATTGAAATCAAAAAGACCACAGGACAGATATTAAGTTTATTTTATGTAAGGAAAAGGGAAGTCCGTCCTTTTATTATTGGAAATTCTTTTTACAGGCATTTTATAGGTTTAATTATGTTAATGTCTTTTCTGAATTTTACAGTTCTTCGAAAAAATAGTTTTTAAGTTATTTTGAAGTGAAAACTTCTTTAAAAATATTAAATACTAGCTGTCCCGGCAAACGTTGTTTTGCCATAAAGTATATTTTCTACATCATCAGTTGATACATGTTTTACCCCCTCTTTTGTCCCCTAAGAGGGTGTGGGGGGGAAGGTCATATACACCAGATGTTAAGTTGAAAAACACAGTTAATACCTAATATGAAGTAAGTCCACTAAAGAAAAAAGTTGTATACAAAATCTGACCCCTCTTTGGTCCCCAGAGAGGGTTGAGAGGGGAGGGGGGGAGGATTTTTATACACCAGATGTTGAGTTGGAAGAAGACAAACATAATATATCTGCGAAAACCGTATGCAAATCTGTGAAAACCGTATGCAAATCGGATCAGTAGTTTTCGTGTTAAAGAAAAAAGTTTGATACAAAATCTGACCCCCTCTTTTGTCCCCTTAGAGGGGTGGGGGGAAAAAATTTTATACACCAGAATATGTTAAGTTGGAAGAAGATAAATATATCTGCGAAAACCACATTCAAATCGGATCAGTATTTTTCGTGTGATGCTGGAACAAACATACAGACAGACAGAAAGAGTGACAGACAGACAGACAGACAAAAAACTAACCACATTTTTGGCTTCTCTAGCGATGTAGTGACAAAGGAGTAATTTCGGATGTCATTTCATATCTTTTATGTACAGAATTTTCATTTCTACAACAGAATATTGTATTCCTCCCGCACGCGCTTTGGTGACGCCCACTATCGTAATATTTTAATTTCGCCATAATTTCAAAACCAAACGTCCAATTTTAATCATTCAAAGACCAAATATTATCTACATAAACTGTACTTAGTGATAAAATAATTTATTTTGATAAGGATTAATAGCGTGAGTAAAATATATCCGTTTCAATTTAGTCAAAAAAAAAATCAGGATTTTTAAATAAATAAATGGTTATTGTGCCTCACTCGAAATAGATAGGTATAGTGTGTCGCGGACTTTTTTGTAGATATTTATAAGATCTACAATTACTTAGAACATTTTATGGTTCTATCTTTTATAGTTTAGGCAGCGTACGCAAAATAAGTAACTTTTCTAGCTGATTTTTTACACCTTGCGTCCGAAAAACTCAAATATCTTACGGAACCCTATTTTTTTCCAAAATAAAATGTAGCCTATGTTCAGCAGAAATAATGTAAGATTCCAATAGCAAAAGAATTTTTCAAGTCGGTCCAGTAGTTTCGGAGCCTATTCGACTCAAACAAACAAACAAACAAACAAACAAACAAAAAATCAAATCTTTCCTCTTTATAATAGTAGTATAGAAGAAACGTGATCTGATCGAAAAATCGAAGATGGAGAGAAGCATTCAATAGGCCCATAGCCCGTAGCCCGTAGGAGAGTGGAGACGACGGAAATGTATGCTCATCTGTTTCGTTTACACTTCCGAGTGCCAAGTGTGAGTTTTTTTTTGACATTCGATCGTGAACGCTTTTGGCGTTTACTAAAATTTTGTATGGGTTTTGTACAGTGTCACCTAGCGATGCTCACGAGAGTGAGCCCAGCCCAGTGAGTAATCCCATACAAAATCTTAGTAAACGCCAAAGTAAACGCGTTCACGATCGAATGTCAAACAAAAAACTCACACTCGGCACCCTGCTAACTGCTTGCACTAGCTGAGCGCAACTGGTTGTTTTTAGGGTTCCGTAGCCAAAATGGCAAAAAAGGAACCCTTATAGATTCGTCATGTCTGTCTGTCTGTCTGTCTGTCTGTCTGTCCGTCCGTCCGTATGTCACAGCCACTTTTCTCCGAAACTATTAGAGCTATACTATTGAAACTTGGTAAGTAGATGTAGTCTGTGAACCGCATTAAGATTTTGATGCAAAAATGGAAAAAGTATTAAAAATTTTAGGGGTCCCCATAGGTACAACTGAAACAAAAAAAAATTTTTTTCATCTAACCTATGCGTGTGTGGTATCTATGGATAGGTCTCCAAAAATCATATTGAGGTTTCTCATATCATTTTTTTCTAACCTGAATAGTTTGCGAGAGAGACTCTTCCAAAGTGGAAAAATGTGTGTCCCCCCCCCCTCTAATTTCTAAAGTAGAGGCATGATAATTCTAAAAAAAACATATGATGTATATTTCTATAAAAACTACCAACGAAAATTGGTTTGAACGAGATCTAGCCAGTAGTTTTTTTTATACGTCATAAATAGTAAACCTTAATGAAAAAAAAAAAAATTTTTCATCTAACCTATGCGTGTGTGGTATCTATGGATAGGTCTCCAAAAATCATATTGAGGTTTCTCATATCATTTTTTTCTAACCTGAATAGTTTGCGAGAGAGACTCTTCCAAAGTGGAAAAATATGTGTCCCCCCCCCTCTAATTTCTAAAGTAGAGGCATGATAATTCTAAAAAAAATATATGATGTATATTACTATAAAAACTACCAACGAAAATTGGTTTGAACGAGATCTAGCCAGTAGTTTTTTTTATACGTCATAAATAGTAAACCTTAATCTAAATTTCATTAAATCGACTGAAATATAAAAATAAATCAAAAATAATATAATTTCATAAAAATTAACCTTATTGCTGCTGCGGAACCCTCCATGGGCGAGTCCAACTCGCACTTGGCCGCTTTTAGATTTTCTAGTTTACTGCTCGACGAACATTCTTCATTACGAAATATTCGTTCGTATCTAGCCTACTCCGGAAGAAATCTTTCTGACTTAACGTGCCATTCATGATTCAATATTATTTTTGTGATTCGGTGCATATTTCAAAAGTCTAATACAAAAAAAGAAAGCTCACATCTGCAAGATATAGAGCCATGTTGGTAAAATAATTACTAGTTTGGTGACCAGTAGCCTGCTCCAAATTTTATGTCATCTGCCACTAATGGCACGCGTGCCATTAGTGGCAGATGGTTCGCCATCCCTGGCCTACACGCTTTTCTAATTTACAAAATGCATTACTCTAAATCTCATACTTTTTGCATACATAATGTATATGAATTTATTCGCCAATCTCATACAGTATTATCAGGAGTGTGATACTCGTGTCTCGCCGAACACATTGTCCCATTGAGCTTAACTTCTATTAATAAATAACATTTGTTTTTCGTAAACAATGTATGCTCCATCTCTTTGTTTTTTGTAGTCGAGAGATAAAGAAAATACTCGGTGAAATTGAGATATTTTTTTCTTGTTTTTTTGCGCAATCAAAAAAACATGTAATACAAAATAGGTACAGCATTATTCAAATTGTTTATTCAACATTTATACATATTTTACTGCCACAATAACAAATCTACTTAAAAAAAAAATGTAACTACATAAATCAAAATGGCTGCCAGTAAACCATATTATTTCATTTGGCTCGTGTACAGTGAACTAAACACGAGTAATGTGAGCCGATACACGTAGTTTGGCAAATGCCATCCCACTTCTGATTTGCGATAATCCGTGGCTTGGCAAATATTTTAATGCCAGAGGTCAATTCGCCCACGCATTATGAATTACAATACAAATGTGTACAGTAGTGTAACGGAACCAACGTCACTACTGTACACAATAGTCAATACACATGAACCCGTTTCTATTGTGTTCTTGTCAAATAAAAGTAACAAAAAAAATTACGCGCGCGCTGACTTGTTCTGCTCTCGATAGTTTTCAAAAACCACACTGTGTGCGTGCACCTGGTGCGGTATGGAATGAAGTAGGTCCGATAGTTTCCTATTTCGTTTGATTTTTTATTCCGAAAAATGTAGGCTCTCCGCGTTATACACGAATTTTGGCGCCACGAAGTTGCGGGCGTCGTCTGGTACAAAATGTATCTTGGAACAGTTCGGAAAGGTTAAAAGTTAAAACTGTGATACTCAACCTTTTTTACACGGGCCACAAACACGTTTTGGTTTTTGTGTCGCGGGCCGCAATCAAATTTTTAGGGTTAAAAATAACGTTCTTTTTGAAGAATAGTCGGCGATTTAAAAGTGGATCACGACTTTCACTACGATTTTGAACTATTTTGGCTTGAATTTCAAAATTATTTAACTTCACGTGAGAGATAAAGTCCCGGCGCGGCGCGGCGCGGCGGGCGGCCCATAAGCGGCCCGTGGGCCGCAGGTAGAGTATAGCTGGGTTAGAATCTTGGGCTAAGCTTCGCAAGAAAAGCGTCAATTCAAAAAGCTTATCGTTCACATAGAGTGGTTTAGTGCGGATTTAACAAAGGATACAGTTTTAAAAGGAAGTACAAAAAGCGTTAAAAGCGATTGCGGGTTTAAACTTTTCATCTTTATCTCTCTCCTTCCGTAATTACGTTAAGGGAAGGCAAACATCGTTATGGAAAAAATGTCTGGTGTTCCTTGTTGTTGTTAAAATTCTAATACTCTTCTCTTACAAATAAATAATAAAAAGGTAATTGTATATATTTTGTACTTACTATTGGTATAATACCTTGTTTTGTTCTTGTCTGATAAGTGACTACCCAAATGTATAGGAAAAAAAAAATTAAATACAATAAACGGTGTATCAAAACAAAGTGATACCTAATGCTTTAGGGTGCTGGGTCATGGGTGAGTCATGTGACACTTATATGTAAATAGAGTACACTGTGAAAATAGTAGCGCTGAAAGAGCATTTTTCGTACCCCCCAGTGCCATCAATTTGCCCATACAAATTTGAAAAAAGTTTTTTTTTCAGCGCTGCAACTTTCACCGTAAACTCTATACAGGGGACTAATACACCCTAAACTCTAAAGTATTCACTTTGTTGTGTTACCCCCTGTATAAACAATGTGATGATCATCGATCAGGGGGGTTATTATGAGCTCTTATATCCAGCCCGTTTACATGCCAATTTACAGGCCATTGCATAGACACGGCTTGTAAACTGGCTGGAAACTGGCTGGATATAAGAGCTCATAATAACCCCCCAGTAAGGAAAAAACTTGCTATTAAAAGTACTAATTACGTAGTAACTATTTGGTATTCTGTGGTATTAGCAAGGTTTACCCTTACTGATTTAAATGCTGGGAATTTAAACGTAGGTATAAGACGTATAGTTAATTTGCGTTAACTTAAAAGTAAATAATTGATGCGTAGGGTAAGTAGAATAATTATTAGTTATTACTTATTATAATTATTATTGAAGAAACATGGCTATGCGATGCGACGTCACTAATTTTCCCAGGCTGCTAGACAGTACATTATACTTTCTCAATAATAAAAATATTAATATAGCAACTAGACAGCGTTATGTTAAACGTATATGCTACTACTTATTTTAAGTACTAATAAAATATTAATGTAGCTAATGAAATCAAAAGCCTAAATAATTTACCCCGATAAAAAAGAAAGAAAGAAAATGAGCAAACATTCTGACCGACAAAAACGTGTGTAAAGATAGGTCTTGATAAGGATCCTATCTTTTGCCTCCAATAATAAAACCCTAAATGAAAATAAAACTTTTATATTTCCATTTATTTTCACAAAGCCTTTTTTAATTATAAAGGACCTAGGTTCCATTACACCCAAATTGCTCATTCTACCCTCAAGAGCGACATAAAGAAGCGGACGATTAAAGATAAATAATGGGATGGTGATGACAATATGTGTCTCCGATTAGACTTTATTGTGTACGCCATAAGATCGAGTATAGTATCAATAGCTTTTCCATAAATCTGTTTAACGTCCCATTACGTTCATTGACCCCTGGTCCGATAGTTTTCTAGATTAATTATTTGAAGACAAAAGGACAAAGTTGACTAAAGTATATTCTGAGCTTGAAAGAGCATCACAGAAGGCATAAAAATATTACGGAAACGCGACCCAAAGCTTCTGTCACAGTGTGCGCGCAACTTTTGTTGAGTTGAAGACTTTAGACAGCTTCTTGGGTTGAAGCTGTAGAAATCTTAGTTTTCTACAGCTTCTTGGATTGTCAAAAAGCATAGAAAAACCGAAGGTTTGATCATCATCTAATTAATTGCCGGGTAGCCAGCTGCCAGCAATTAATTAGATGATGTATGGCCTCTTCGATTTTTGGCCAACATTGGCTAGTATAGTTTCCAGTTTTTAGCCTCATCTTGTATTATTACATTATTTTGAGGTAAATCGGTAATATTATTCCTTTTTAAAATTGACAACCCTACCTCTAATATATTCTTGTATATATCGCATTGAGTTTTCACGTGGTTGTTGCGCGAAAAACTCTAACGGAATTGAAAGAACTAGAAATACAACGTTTGCATTCCAATTGGAAAACGCTTTAAGCTTTTAAAGTAACAAGGTTTTGTAATATCTGACTCTACTAAAGAATCATGTAAATCTGTAGGTGGTATTGCTAGTTTCTTGACGTTCTCAAACTATTTTAAAGTGACTTGTTTTATCATCCAAATACTCAGGAGATTACATATTTTTATGCTATCTATGGTAAATTAAATCTATATTATGTAATTTTTATCCGTAAAGGTCTGTAAAGGTCCCCATGTAGGAAGAGACCAGTCGATCTAGTCGAACTGTTTGCAGTCCGATCTAACTAGACTCGTGCAAACAACGAGTACAACGTACATAAAACGAGTCACAATAAGTGCAGGGACTGTCAAATAAGTACTCTAAAATACGAAAAGTAATACTTAAAAAAAACTAAAAACACGCTTTTTGTGGGTCAAAATCGCGCCCAAAGAAGTCGGTTACAAACAAACATACAAACATACAAATTGAAAAATGGAATAAAATATTATATCAAATTAGTGTATTGTCATAGGTCCTCGATAAATCTACAAAGTTTGAACGAAATCTGGCCGTTTAAAGTGGGTCAAAATCGCGCCCAAAGAAGTCGGTTACAAACAAACATACAGGTGAAGCTAATAAAAGCGTATAATATTTTATTTTTATTACTACCACTATTTTTTAGGAATCATACGGTAGTCGGTACCGACCATTTCCCGCTTTTTATTCGCTACAGCGCTCGTACAACAAATGTTGAAATATTTTCTATGGAAGTCATGTTTTACGAAGCGCTGGCATGCTCTTTACTTCATCCCTTATTCAGAAGTATGCACTCCAAGATATTCTAACTGGAAATCCCAGTTTCGAATAAATATTCCATGTATTTTAAGCGACAAATGTCGACAGTATTTTAATAACGCATCTCTTCAATATATTCGTTATCATGACATAAAATATTAAGAACTAGAAGATGTGCGCGGTTTCGCCCGAATAGCAGTATCGAAGGTAATCGTACATTTTCCAGCGACAAATAATATCCTGTGGGCTGTGTCCTTTCCCGAGGTCTACTCTATGGTTTTGCCATTAATTTATCAAGCCCCAAGCGGTCGCATGCAACCGCGAGAACAATAGATAAGCGATTGTGTCTCGTTTTTCCACGATCGACGGGTTAAATTTTTCCAGTAACTCGTAGCATACTCTACATACAAACTTTCCCTTTTTAGGGTTCCGTACCCTATTACTGAGACTTCGATGTCTGTCCGTGTGTCTGTTTGTCTGTCTGTCTGTCTGTCTGTGTCCAGGCTGTATCTCAAGAACCGCTATAGCTAGAGTTCTAAAATTTTCACAGATTGTGTATTTCTGGTGCCGCTATAACAATAAATACTAAAAACAAAATAAAGTTACTATTTTTGGCCTTTTGGCTCGTAATCCATACTGTGTGCCTATCGTCCAACATGTTTTTTTTCTCCAAGCCAAATTACTGAATTCTCTCTGTTTAATAAATATGAGGAAAACATAATATTATGAAAATAATATACAACGGCGACTAAGCCTTTTAAGAAAAATTAAGCGCAGACCATTCCAGCTTTTTATTATCAAAGTTTCTCATTAAATACGCAAGTTAATTTTGCGTGTAAAGTACAATATTACAATATTATATTGTGACTTACCACGTGGTTTTAAAGTGCAGTTTCCCGTGGCCCCGTATTTCAGGATAAGTTTTATTTTACTGGAAGAAAGCTGTGGAAAGTGTAAATAAAATTGCTTGTTATCTTACTTGAACAAGTAGTTTCATGTATAACTTCGCTGTTATGTTGTTCTGATTTCATTTATTTTTGAGACTTATTCTGAAATGCCTAAAGCCTAAATAACTTGTTCATTTACGTACTGCGGATTCTCTCATTTAGTTTTCCCGGTATTTCTTCTTTTTATTATTGCTAGCCTATCGTTCCCTACTGCTGGGAAATGACCTCCCCTCTTTTCCTCCACTTTCAATCCTTCGCTTCTACTCCTCATGACATCCAAGTCGTGGTGCCACCTTTTTGGGTCTACATCCTGTTCCACCGATCAGTGTCAACTCCATAATCAAGCTTGGACTAGTTTAGTTTACGGAAGTTTTGTGTGGTTCAGAAGAGTGTAAATATCGTCATGGCCTCTAACGTACATGTTAGAACGTTACCGTCGATGGAAATTTAAAAGCGTCTGAACTCTGAACATATTATATTATCTCCATACATTTTACTTCCCGGAGATATCGTTTTACCACGAACGTTCACGATATTACCGTCACGTCCAAAAAAGCGCACATTGTGTCTGCGATTCCCATTATCGAGGTAATAATAAATACAATGCGAAATTAGTGATAGTAAAATCAGTTTTTTTAACTAGTTATTTAACAGTTTATTTAAACAATATTTTCTTCTTTTTACAGATCTTTTTACAAGTCGGAGAAAAAAGGATTTATAAGGTAAATTAATTTTCAGTACTCGCAATTATACAGCTTAAAGTTTAGGTTCGCATAGGTACTAAGTTTAGTGTTATTGTTACTTCAAGACTTAAAATTGCCGTGCCTTAATTGAAAATTTTATTATTATATTTAAGAGTAAGTACGCCGCTAACGGCAAAAGTACCTACAAGCACAAGCGTTTAACTCTCGACATAAAAGAGGAGTGTTATAAGTTTGAGGTGTCTGTCTGTCTGTGGCATTGTAGCAGCCAAACGGGTGGAGTGTGGACAGATTTTGATCTAGTTTTTTTAGGGTTCCGTAGCCAAAATGGCAAAAAAGGAACCCTTATAGATTCGTCATGTCTGTCTGTCTGTCTGTCTGTCCGTCCGTCCGTATGTCACAGCCACTTTTCTCCGAAACTATTAGAGCTATACTATTGAAACTTGGTAAGTAGATGTAATCTGTGATTTTGATGCAAAAATTTAAAAAATATTAAAAATAGGGGTCCCCATAGGTACAACTGAAACAAAAAATTTTTTTTTTCATCTAACCTATGCGTGTGGGGTATCTATGGATAAGTCTCTAAAATCATATTGAGGTTTCTCATATCATTTTTTTCTAACCTGAATAGTTTGCGAGTGAGACTCTTCCAAAGTGGTAAAATGTGTGTCCCCCCTCCTCTAATTTCTAAAGTAGGGGCATGATAATTCTAAAAAAAATTTATGATATAGATTACTATAAAAACTACCAACGAAAATTGGTTTGAACGAGATCTAGCCAGTAGTTTTTTTTATAAGTCATAAATGGTAAACCTTAATCTAAATTTCATTAAATCGACTGAAATATAAAAATAAATAAAAAAACCTTTTAATTTCATAAAAATAAACCTTATTGCTGCTGCGGAACCCTTCATGGGCGAGTCCAACTCACACTTGGCCGGTTTTTTGTTTTAAAGCTGACATGAAGAGTGTTCTTAGCTATGATTCATCATCATCAACCTTCTCAGCGCGGAAAAATCAGGGTTATCTGGTTTATGAAATACCGTTAATTGCAACTTGCAGTCGTTTAATGGGTTTAATACACCATTCTAGTTCGTGACATTTGTGAATATACAATATACATATACACCACAGACATAAATCAAGATAGATACCGCAAATTCCTCCATTTGTAAGAAAACGAGCGTGCCACTTTTTCCTAGCTACTGTGACGTACCGATGATAAGAAACGTGTCAATTATTTAGGCCAACGTTTATATTCCAATTTCTACAGCTCAATACGGCACAATTAGGCATTTAGGCATTATTAAAATTCCGATTGACGTCCGATTCCGATAGATAGCAAAATAAGATCAGAATTTCGAAAGACTGATCTTTAGTCTGCTATCGGACACAACGACGAGCAATGCTCAAACGACGAGCATTGCTCATCGTTTGGGAACGCGATATGGCACGCGAAGTACATACACATGCGCGGATCTATGTCTATACACAATACACATACAACCTTACAATATCGAGCGTGTTCACAACAACGCTTGTTGATAATGACTGAGCGGGCTGATTAGGATGAACTATAATTAGCTATAATTAATTATAGTTGTTGATTAGTAAGTTAGCCAATTCAAAACGTTTGTGAATAGATAAACTACTGTCAAAAAAACATAAGAAACTGGGTATGTAACACTGCCTCCATTATTTTAGGTAAGTGCTTAAATGTTAACGTCACTTTTATGATGGAATACTTAGAATATTGCGAGAGGTTTGCTCTTTAGTTGTATACTGCCTGAGAACATTTATTTTTAAGGCGACGCCTTGATAATTTGGCTGTAACTATATCGATTTTTCTCAGCAATGACTAAAGCTAAGAAATTAAATTTCATTGTCAGTATTCATCATGTCTTTGTCTTTGAATTACCTATAGCAAAACACGATATAGGTAATTTTAATTCTGAAAAAAAATATTCGGTGTTATTTAAGGATTTAACACATTGGAATTCATATTCCATTACACAATGTCATGAACTTCACTCGGTAGAAAAAAATCCCAAAGTTATATAGTCCCAAACTTCTTTTAAAGAAATTGCCATACTACATGTCCAAATTATTTGGAATTTTCAGATAATTTTTGAACTGAATTAAAGACAAAGAATATAATATATATAGGGCGGTTGATTCATTTGACTCGATTTAATTGATGTATAAAAATGTAACGACGATCAAAAAACTTTAAAATTGCAGGTACAAAGGCTCGGCTGGTGCTTTCAGTCATACACTTTGTCATATTTGTTCCCTTGTCCAAATCGGAGACTTGTATATTATTATATTTTCGGTCGTACACAGAATTTTCTATGGCTGGAAGATTCCGGCTAATTAACCCCGGCTTTAAACCTAGGTGCAGCTAGTTTACAAACTCATTGCGAGCAGGTGATATTAGCAAAGTTCTGATCTCTATTGTCGAGTAATTAGCTTGCATGCAACAGGTCTCGGATGCTGCCTGGAAATTAATTTTACTTTGTATGGCTAACTTATATGTAGAATCCTCGAGACACTGGCTCACTACAACATCCAGTACGACCATAGGTACACGTCTTCACTCTCTGACTGTCACTGCACGACTGACTCGTTGGCAGCCAGACAGACACTTATATAGACTGCACCCTACTACTCGGTGTTCGTGAGACAATGATAAGTATCTACTATATAGATACTCTGCGCATACACTACATCCCTTCCTTTTTCTAATTTTGATTAAACTAGACTGATTGCAAAATCTAGATGTATACCTCTATACTCCTACTTTCAATACCTTCTCCTTGCCAACTTGTTTCTTCATCTCAGCGACAATTCTTCCAATAGATTTACAATACTTAAGAGATTTCTTTTTTCATTTTCTCTACTCTTCTTACCCTCACCTCTTTCCACAAATATAAGCTTCCATCTCTTTTTTGCCTATCTTTCGTTTTGATCATTTCTATGCTTATCTATCCTTGTTTTTTCAGCACTTCCAATATAATTTAATGGAAATAAACTACATTTCAATCTTAAAGGAAACCACATTTCCAATTTTGTAGAAAACCACATTCCAATTTAATGGAAAACTAATTGTCTTATTCAATGGAAAACTACATTTCCAATTTTAATGAGAAACCACTTATTAATGTCCAATTATTAAATTGGTTTTTCATTGGTTTTTCATTAGAAAAACCAAGTTTTTATATTTTATTACCAAATTTAATAAGAAACCACTTGTAAATTTCTAATTTAATGAAAAACTAAGCTCTTATTTATTCCCAATTTAATGAAAAAACCAAGTTCTTATTAACTTCCAATTTAATAAGAAACCACTTGTTAATTTCCAATTTAATGAAAAAACAAGTTCTTATATTTCATTACCAAATTTAATAAGAAACCACTTGTTAATTTCTAATTTAATGAAAAACTAAGCTCTTATTTATTCCCAATTTAATGAAAAAACCAAGTACTTATTAACTTCCAATTTAATAAGAAACCACTTGTTAATTTCTAATTTAATGAAAAAACCAAGCTCTTATTTATTTGCAATTTAATGAAATGTCACTTATTAATTTCCAATTTAATGAAATCTCACTTGTTAATTTCCAATTTCATGAAAAACTAAGCTCTTATTAATTTCCAATTTAATGAAATATCACTTAATTTCCAATTTAATGAAAAACTAAGCTCTTATTAATTTCCAATTTAATGAAATCTCATTTGTCAATTTCCAATTTAATGAAAAACTAAGCTCTTATTAATTTCCAATTTAATGAAATCTCACTTAATTTCCAATTTAATGAAAAACTGAGCTCTTATTAATTTCCAATTTAATGAAATCTCACTTGTCAATTTCCAATTTAATGAAAAACTAAGCTCTTATTAATTTCCAATTTAATGAAATCTCACTTAATTTCCAATTTAATGAAAAACTGAGCTCTTATTAATTTCCAATTTAATGAAAAACCAAGTTCTCCAATTTAATGAGAAAGAACTTGTTAATTTCCAATTTAATGAAAAACCAAATGTCCAGTTTAATGGAAAAGTATATTTCCAATTCAATGGAAAGCTATATTATGTCTAATTCAATGGAAAACCTTATTTCCAATTTAGTGAGAGTCATGTTTCTGAAACCGAAAACATCAGTCCAGCCATTTGTCATAACTACATATTAAGTACTGTAATCCTGTATTCAAAAAATCATAATAATATTATGATGATACCAAATATTATTTAGCTTTACTTTAAATATTTTATTTAAAAAACTGAATAAAATTAAACATATTTAGTGGAACTTATTTTTCAAATTTATAGACGTTCAAATGCATATCTGTCATTATATTTTTCTACTGATGCAATTGATTTATATATATCATAGTACTATTAATCATTTGCTATGCTAACAAACATTGATCACAAAATTTGACCATGAATTAATGATTATTCATAAAGTTAATTGCCATTAAATGGAGTAATTAATTATATGTTTTATTTTCCATTTTTTCTGTGCTAATTCTTTAGACTTCATTATCAGCTCAATTTTGGCAAGGCTTTTCCAAACACTATTATTTTCTGTTCGTGGCCGTGTTTGCGCCATCTATCTGTAAACGCTTGACGCGTCAATTACTTCACTACCGTCTAACGACGCATCAAGTTATCATTAGTCATTACACTAGTGCCAACTGCCAAGTATAAATCATTGCTCGTGGGCTGGTTGTCAGTTGTCACCCTTGCATGTATTCCTATTACAATGGAAATCTCTTATAATTCCTTTTTAGAGCATTTCCTAATTTCAATTGAATGAAATTCAAGTCCTCTCGAAATAATTTGCAAATGGTATAATTTGTATCCAAGCATTTCATTGCATGAAAATCATTTTCTCAAAATTAAATATATTATATTGTCTACTATTTACTAATTTCTCCCACTGTGTAATTTAACGTTCACATAATAGCAAGTACATCTCTAATCGAATAACTAAGTATTTACAACTACCCAACTAACTAACTCCGCTGGTTCAGCGACCCGAAGTGGATCTTGGTCTTCAAAATGAGCTTTCGCCATTGAGCCCTGTCCTGCTACCTAGCTACCTCCTGCCAGCTACCGACCTGAAGGTCGCAAAGGTCAGCCTCAAAGCATCTGCATTTGCATTATAATATTGCAATTCTTCCAATTTTTCTTTTAGATATTTCGATTACGCGACTGCATCATCAAATCCAATTATTACAAACATACCTTCTAATTTCTGACATACTCTGTATTTGTTTGCATTATTGACAATATATTTTATTACCATACTGATATTATCGTTTTGTCAATATTTCCATATTCATATTCAATATTTAAACTCAAAGTAAACTTTCTTTGTTTTACGCATTTGTTATTGCAAAAATAATTAGTTTCAAAGCATATATAAGTCTATGTTTCAAAGTCTTTTATGCTAGCAGATTACTCCGCTTACATCGATTATTCGAAGTTTATTTCTAATATATTGTTTACAAGAACTTCCATAACAGTAAAACTTTATCTGAATATACATAGACCCAACATAGACCTTTTAATAATTATTATGAATATATTTTGGTGAAAATATTTTTTCTGTAATAATTTTACATCTCAACGTTTCATGAAAAGAAAATTTAAGATTTATCAATGAATAAATACACACATCTCTCGATATTAATTTACTACTAGATAAATTAGATTCATGATCCAGACGAAATAAAACGAAAAAAGAAATTGGACCGCAATTTTTCATTTATACTTCTTCCCCTTCCATTTTCAAAAAAAAATTTTTTTTTTGGCAGTCCAACTCTTTGTTCAAAACCAGAGAACCAATTCACGTACTTTCTTTTTTATTAATACAAATTAATAATTATTATAATACTAGCTGGTCCGGCAAACTTTGCCCTGTCATATAAATTACTTGTAGTTGTAATGTAGTAATGACTAAATAATTAGTATGGCACGTCTATCGCTGTTCCGTCACACAAACAATAATGGTCGCCGTCAGTCTCGAGTCGAAAATTAATAATTTACTATTCCCACTCACAAATGCACTTATAGTAGCCGATTCTCAGACCCACTGTATATGCATAATATAAAATTTGGTAAGAATAATTAGTAAAGCCGTTTCGGAGAGGATTAACATTGTGACACGAGAATTTTATATTTTATTAGGGAATAATCTCCGTCTCATGTTTTGTCATCAACACACGAACATTAAACTTTACTTTACTCAATTTCTAACGTTTCCTTTTGTCTTCAGTTTATATATTATATACTGTTGTTAAAGAACGAGGTCTTGAATGTCTTTATCACGTGACATATTCTGTACCTGCACTGTAAATATACTACGCAACTTGTCACACAATGTGTAACTGTTTATTTTTACTACTACATATTAAACTTATTAAAATATTTTTATTTCAAGGGTTCTATTCTATGAATAGAAAGCAACAATAAAAGTAAGTATAAAGTGTAACGTACATTGCATCATTTTTACCTAGCTTGTTTTGCAAGCTATTATAGGATCATACGGTAAACTCACTCAAGGCATCCGGAAAATCAACACAGCGACGAGCTACATTTGATTATTATGATTAAGTAATTAAATTTATACTACCCCGAACATTCGGTCTATCGGAAAACACTGCAATGTACGAGCATGTCGAAATTGGGTGCATAAAGATGTCTACTGTACTAATTTATATTATGGCACTGACCCAATTTAACACAACAACACTACCCTCAAATAATGTATTTATTATTTCCTCTATATGATTTTGTTACTTGTAACTTTATTGTAAGATCGATCTTAGTCTTACCGGTTAGCTCCACATTAACCTGATTTAGTATATTGTTTGTATATATTTTTTGTCAATTCTTGTTTGAAGAAGTTTCCATATTATAATTTAAACCCTAATAATTTTTTATAGTCTTATTGTTGCTTATTAGTTATTATCACAACATAAATAATAAAGTAGGTTGTATTTATTCCACATACCTGGAGCACTATTCCTATAATTCTTAAGAACCGTTCTTAGCTCAATAATTTAAAAAAGTCCTTAACATTGAATATATTATAACAATTAATATTATTATTATTATTATTATTTGCCAAATATTTTACAATTTGGTCTTAATATTACAACATAGGAACACTTAACAAAATAATAATTATAATGTCTAATGTCTTTCAATTTATTTCTCTCTTCTTTTTTTTTGTACCGTAGAAAATAGCGAAAACTGTAGAACGTCATACACCATAATACGTTAACAAGGAACTATCCACATTATAATTATCTTTACTTCATAAAAAGATTAGTTTAAAAGCCATTAAATTTTTTGAATACTTTAAGGTGCAATTATTGTGCAATTAAAATTAGCAATGAGCTATTAAGTTTAGTTTTCCAACGTAATTTAGCGCGCTGTTACATTTAGGCACCACTTATTTATTGAGAACGCTGTGATTATTATTGTACTTGTTTTGTACAAAATATTTTATTTGGTTATTGTCTTAAAGTTCTATTCATTATTGCACCCATGACTGTATCATAATAAAATATGAATTTAGTATTATTCACTGACTTTTACAAGAACAGATAATTTCCATATAAAATATAAGACACATCAAAGAACCTATCATGACGTATACTCCTACCACCAAAGTAGAATACTTAAGATTAACCTCTTAGATTAAATTTAAATAAGTTCAAATTAAATTCCACTTACCTGCGTACCGAAACAAGAAAATCGCAAATCGATTGTAATTATTAGTACACTCAACTCGCGCCCAACTTCACTCCGGTGCATCCCCTCTTGTTTCGTGGTTATTAAATGGAGAGCTTCAATCAGTCTCTTCAGTATCGCTAAGTGTTAACTTGTGCAGTGCTCTGGACTTCTAGTGCTCATAATTATTTAGTGTGGTGATTAGTGAAGTGACATCAGTGTTTAAATACAAATTTAAATGTAAGTACCGATTATGCAATTATTAGCAAAATTTATGAAATAACGTAACAAAATAAATAAGAACAATAGATTCAATGTTTCATTTCGTCGGGGCCTCCAATGTGGGTTATAATGCGTGGAGGCCCAAAGGAAGCTCCTCCGACCAGGCGAGGTGCTACGCCCGGTCAGGCCGGAGCCCACGTAATACAATTCAGTTGTCGTATATATACCGACGCGCTCAGAAAACTTCGATAGCGTGATGCAGAAACGTTAGGCGAATGTGGGTACCGCCACAACTCCAAACATTTTAAAATTAATTTATTTACTTTTAGCTATATTTAGCTATATATTTATATAGCTAAAAGTTTGATACAAAATCTTTACTTGAAGAAATATTCAAATTCACAAACTTATTCTCAAAAGTAATATTTAACGAGTACCATTAATTATTTTAAATTACACTTCAAAACACACCATTTTAACGGTTGTTCAGTTACTCATTGCACGCGTTATAAAATATCTTGTAATATTCGAAAGGTAAGAAAACAATCAAAACGTAAGCGTATTAGTTTTGTCCGCTTACAAATTTCAATCTCTGATACGAACTATAAATACATTTAGATCTTCCTTCCCTTTTTTTTTTGAAATATATCATTTTCCATACCTTAATTGTTCATCCTCGTCGCCACTTGTAGAATCCTCGAGACACTGGCTCACTACAACATCCAGTACGACCATAGGTACACGTCTTCACTCTCTGACTGTCACTGCACGACTGACTCGTTGGCAGCCAGACAGACACTTATATAGACTGCACCCTACTACTCGGTGTTCGTGAGACAATGATAAGTATCTACTATATAGATACTCTGCGCATACACTACATTATACATTTACCTTCAAAATAATATGCAGTGTTAAAATATTGTTATAGTAAGGGCCAGGGTACAACACTGCGTTGCGGTGTCGTATCGCAAAAACAATATCGCACATAAATGAGATGCGATATCGCAACGCAAAAATTTCATAGCATATCAATCTTTACATCGGAAATTTTCACGATGCGTTCTGCGGCGTCGTAGATTTAAATACGATGCGACGTCGCAACGCAGTGTTGTGGCCTGGCCCACCGCCCAAGGTATAGACCGATTACGTTGCGAGAATGCCGTATGCTTGGGCAACCATATGGGCATTTAAAAAGTCATGTCAGCCACTACAGTATTTGAAGAGTGTTTTCTTTGCTCTGAAAATACTGGAAAAACAGATGTATTTTTTGGATCCGTTGTAGATACAACGGATGCTAACGCCTGAGTTTTTTTTTATGGTAACAGGTTTGAACTTTCCGTCCAATGTTAGCAGTCACATTTCTAGGAATATCCAGGAAAGTGACCTATATTTTTTCTGTGGTATCAACGTAAATAAATAATATGTTAGTGGGAGCTGGTACACAATTACCAGTTTGTAAAGAGACAAGAGTCAACAATTATCAACATTTCTATGAAACTTTACTCCTGTGTATTAGAAAATAAATTGTATAATATTGTGGATTGCCACCGCTTCGTGCAGCTTAACGATACCAGTGTAACTGCTTCGCTTATTTTATAATTGCTTTCTCAAATTGCTGCTCAGATCAGAAATAATTAAAGACTCTCTTGAAAGAAAGAATATCTGTACACCGCTTTGAAATAAAGAGTCCAACTTTATTACATTTTTAATCTATGGGGACGTTGTTTGTCCCGCAGATCTGAGTAAATATTGGTAACGCGATTCAAAACTGTGAGCTATTTGAAATGATACAACTTCATTTCCATAATAAAAAACAGATGTTGGTCTATTTTCAGACCCACAAAATAGGTAAATCGGTCCAGCGGTTTCGAAAGAGTTTGACATCGAACGAGATTGTCTACAGTAAAAATAATTACTTAGAGGTGGCACCAGCGGCTAAGTTTTTGACATGGGGTCAATGACAGCTACGAACAGAATTCGGCAATTTGAGAATAATAATAAGGCCCACTTGAGCAGATCTGAGTTTTAGTGGGTAAACCGAAGTCGGGAGTCCCACATACCCCCGGGGTGCTCCAGCAGAGGCACATCCCCAACCTGGGGCACCCATAAAGGGTTTTCCCTGAGCACCAAAAAAAAGTTAAATCTGAGTTAAATATCATGTCATATCTGTCACTCACCAAGTGATAGAGATGAAAATATGGTGTTTAACTCAGAGTTAACTTTAACCCAGATCTACGCAAGTCCGCCTTATTGTTTTAAAACCTTATAGCTTAGGTTTGATTCGTATAAAATTCAGTTCTGTATAGATATAATAACAAAGATAAATAGCCTTGATTAAGAAAGGATAGCTAACTAAATAGAGTATGAGCTAGGTTTTCCAGGAATTGTGAATAGGAGTCGAAGCAGATAACTGGGATTCTCTTGGGAGAGCGTTATACCGGGCCATCTCAGTCAACTTGCACCGAAGTTTATCCAAAGATCTGATTTCTGACTATTAGACCAGGACCAATACTTACCTTCAAAAGTAATGAAAAGTGAAAAAAACTAAAGAAACTAATATTCAGACATTTTTGGACCAAAATTATTATAGATGTGAGAGTGCATCAGATATATTTTTAGACACAATTTGAAGCAACAAAATATTGCAGTTAATATCCTATTAGAGACAGTAAATTTTGTCTTCTCATAATGACTGGACCTGCTTCTAGATTTGTGTCGGAAACAGTCTGATCCTTCGTATATTACAGTGCAAGGACAGGGTATTTGTAGTGCTAGTGCTATTGTTTACGGGACAAAGGTGTGCGGGGTCCCGGGTTTAATACCTAATGCTGACAAAACATCAGTAAGTTCCATACTAGATTTGCCGCACGATTTACTAAGGGTCTATACAGAAGGACCGCATTTCAACTGCAATCCAACCGCAAATTGCAGTTTAAGTGCAGTTTGAATGCAGTTGACACGACTGCAATAGAAATGCAAACCATTGCAGTTGGATTGCAATTTGCAGTTGAAATGCGGTCCGTCTGTATAGACCCTAAGTAAAACTACTTTAATATTGTAAATGCGAAGGTGTGTCTGTCTTTCTGTCTGTTCCTCTCACACCTAAACCGCTGTTACGACTGTTGAAATTTGCTATGAAGATATTTTGATTCCCAAGAAAAGACATGGGAATTAGGATACTTTTGAGTCGGACATAAGAATTAGGATATTTTTTAGCAACGGAATTACCCGGGCGTCATCTAGTCTTATTATATATACAGGGTGTAAAAAAACTAAGTGATAATACTTTAGGTTGTGTACGTGTCCCTTATAGACTATAGAGAGTTCACTGTGAAAGTAGCAGCGCTGAAAGACCAAAATTTTTTTCACTTTTGTATGAGCAAGGGCCCGAAGTCCGAACGTCACGAGTTTCCCCATATAAAAGTAAAAAAAATGGTCTTTCAGTGCTGATACTTTCACAGTGAACTCTCTACAAGGAAGTAGGAACACGTAGACACCCTAAAGTTTTATCGTTTTTTTACGCGGTGAGGGAGCAACTTTATGTAATGATTAACTCGATCAATTCCTCGTTCATATTAACATTGCAATTGACAAGAAATATAAAATTGTTATTTAAAACGAATCTCCATTTCCATTCTCTTTACTACTTTTTAGGGTTCCGTAGCCAAAATGGCAAAAAAGGAACCCTTATAGATTCGTCATGTCTGTCTGTCTGTCTGTCTGTCTGTCTGTCTGTCTGTCTGTCTGTCTGTCTGTCTGTCTGTCTGTCTGTCCGTCCGTCCGTCCGTCCGTCCGTCCGTCCGTCCGTCCGTCCGTCCGTCCGTCCGTCCGTCCGTCCGTCCGTCCGTCCGTCCGTCCGTCCGTCCGTCCGTCCGTCCGTCCGTCCGTCCGTCCGTCCGTCCGTCCGTCCGTCCGTCCGTCCGTCCGTCCGTCCGTCCGTCCGTATGTCACAGCCACTTTTCTCCGAAACTATTAGAGCCATACTATTGAAACTTGGTAAGTAGATGTAGTATGTGAACCGCATTGAGATTTTGATGCAAAAATGGAAAAATTATTAAAAATTTTAGGGGTCCCCATAGGTACAATTGAAACAAAAAAAAATTTTTTCATCTAACCTATGCGTGTGGGGTATCTATGGATAGGTCTCTAAAAATCATATTGAGGTTTCTCATATAATTTTTTTCTAACCTGAATAGTTTGCGAGAGAGACTCTTCCAAAGTGGTAAAATGTGTGTCCCCCCCCCCTCTAATTTCTAAAGTAGGGCCATGATAATTCTAAAAAATATATATGATGTAGGTTACTATAAAAACTACCAACGAAAATTGGTTTGAACGAGATCTAGTCAGTAGTTTTTTCTATACGTCATAAATGGTAAACCTTGATCTTTTCATTAAATCGACTGAAATCAAAAACATTTTAATTTCATAAAAATAAACCTTATAACTGCTGCGGAACCCTTCATGGGCGAGTCCATCTCGCACTTGGCTGCTTTTTTTTATTATTGCTATGTTATGACTTAAGACTATTATTATTATGCCGAATCTTTAACTCAATTATGCTGTCAAAGGCATGAGAAGTCCGTGACCCTTGTACAGATAAAATCTTCTGACATTGACTTACGACCTCTCTTTGTCGTGACCTATCATATCTAATGCGTCCTTAACTTGAGTTCGTCAAGCCTTAATTTGATACATTAACTCGTGAAATTAAAAAATCTTTAGGATTAATTATTAATTAAATACTAGATGGCGACCGCAACTCCGTGGCGCCAAAATTCGTTTGTCGCGCGGGAACCGTGAATTTTTCCTGGATAAAAAGTATTCTACGCCCTTTCCCGGGACTCAAAATATCGCCACGCCAAATATAATTATCAAAAACGGTTAAGCGGTTTTAGTGTACGTAGGTAAGAGACAGACACGATTTTACATTGTGCCGAATCAGTGTGACGCGCATGATGGCAAAGCGGCATTATGGGGATAATTTATGGAAAACTTTTACCTAGCATGGAAAAATTAAAACTATACAAAAATATAGTTATTTTTATTTCATAATAATATAAATCTTCATCTTTTACGTTTTCAATGTTGGATAAAGGTTTCATAAAAGCGGCCAAGTGCGAGTCGGACTCGCGCACGTAGGGTTCCGTACCGGTATAGAGCGAAAGTAGACAAAAAAAATGTGTTTTTTAGGTACTAGGTACACCGACTACATCAAAGTTTGAGGTAGAGTTAAGCAATGCATTGATAGTTTTATGACGCCAAGAACAACAAGGAATCTTTCAACTATGTTTTTAATGTTCGAAACGAACATAAAATATTTTTTTAGTAGTTCAAATCAATAAAATTGGAACTGAACTTTTGAAATGTTTGTGAACGCTTTTAATCCATTAATATGGGTTATGTTTGCAACTCCGTCTGTGTTTGTTAGAGAAATAATATCGAACGTTTCAGATATTTTTAGAATTTTTTTTCATGATGCATATGATTCTGGCGTGGATCTATCTATTCAGGCAATATTTTATTTATATTTTATTATTTATATTATGAGCAATGGGCATGTAGTCTACAATACTAATTTTATTGTTTTATATTCTTAGCATACATTTATTTGTTGTGTCTTCATTGGTCATGTCTTTTTAGTTTGTAGCTCATAGAGTTTTGTTATTTATATAATATAGCTTTTAGTTGAGATAGAGTAGAGATCCTATGTCGTGCAGTGGACGAATATATAGGCTGATTTGATGATGATGATGATAGCTTTTCACTATGTATTTAGTTAATTGCTAAATAAACTTTTCGCTCGCTTTTCGTTAAAACATAACATTTCAAAATTATTAAATTGAAAAGTTGTTAATAATTTTGCAAGTTCACTAACCACTTTTCAACCTACTTATTTTCCATCTTACACTTCTCCAAGACCCTCGTTACAGCTACAAAATTAACAGAAATGAGCAAGTTCTTTTAAACGAACTATTCATTGCAACCTGAGAAAAAACTCAACCGACACTTCGTAAAGTAACTTTTTATATTAACTTGATTTCAACTGCTTCGGAATTTTTCTTTAATCTTTTTACATTTACATGAAAGAGTTTTTGCCCTTATTTTTCAAACGTTTTATAATCAATGGTAAAGGCAACATTTTTTTTTTTTTTTTTTTCCCGGAGGGGGAAATGCATTACGCATACCACGCAGGCGCAGGGGGCGACCCGAGCGGTGATGTGGGACTCCCGTAGCTGATGAGACCACGGTATACCCACTAAAACCCCCCCCCATCTTCCGCCACGCCGCCTTTTGACGGGGCCACGGGAACGATACACACATCCGCGACCCCGCCAGCGGTCCGAAGACTCCACGATGGGCGCACAACACGTGCGCCCTCCTCCTCGGCCCCCACCAGGGCTGTAGCAGACGCCCCCCGAGTCTGCTACATGGAGGCCATGTGGCAGATCAGGTCTGTGGCTCTGCCACCGACCACACCTCGGCCGCAGAGGATAGGGCAAGCGGCGCACCGCAATACCTACTTGCCTCCTCCTCTGCGGCCCCACCAATGCCGTTCAAACGGAACGGCCAGCTCGCAGGGGGGGTAGGGAAAGCGGCAACCTACCACAATGCCTCTCCCCCCCCGCGATCCGTCCTCGGCCGCAGAGGATAGGGCAAGCGGCGCACCGTAATACCTACTTGCCTCTTCCTCTGCGGCCCCACCTCGGTGCGCATCCGCAGCGGACTCCTCCAGTCCGCTGGGAGCGCCCTCCTCGGGCCAGGCGGCGACACCGGCCGGCCCTGGTTGCCTCTTCGCTTCACCGCGGCTATCCAAGCCGCGGTTACTAGAGCCCCACCGCCACGACAAGGCGAGCAACCATCGGGGGGAAAGGCAACATTACTCTAACCATTTTTATGAATAAAGATATAAAATAATAATCGGCCAAGTGCGAGTCGGACTTTCCGTACCATTATAGAGCAAAAGTAGGCCAAAAATTGTGTTTTTTGTATGGGAGCCTGTTGAATTCAAAGAAAATAACGTGTCGAGTTCAGGCAAATTTTATTTTACGAAGACATTATTCTATGATATTGACATCATACTTCAAACAGTAATATTTTAGATTACGAATACGAACTAATGAGTTCTTATTACAACATGCCCCCATAATCTAAATATATTACTTAAAAAATAAATAAATAAAAGTTTAAATTGACAACCCTAAGAAAAATAAAAATAAAAAATCTATTATGATTCTAGGTTATCAACCCTAAACTTTTAACACATCTGACATGTGATGTACGCCTCAAAGCTTTTGTTAAGACATCTGCCAAAAGATTCTCTGACGGAATAAAATTTAAAGAAATTACATTTTCGGAAACTTTCTCTCTTATGAAATGAAATTTCGTATCAATGTGCTTACTCCGTCCGTGGTGGATTGGATTTTGTGCTAATTTTTGCGCACTCTGACTGTCGCCAAAAAAGGGAAACAGTATCTATCCTTCCACTTACCTCATAAACAAAGCGTCTAAGAGAGCATAGAGCCATGTATTCCGCTTCTGTAGAGGACAGGGCAACCGTGGGTTGCTTCTTTGCCTCCCAGGACACAGGACCACCACCTAATATGAATACATATCCTGTGTAAGAATGACCTTAGGTTTCTTACGTACACGTTCCGGGTAACGCCTCTCTATCTGTATTGGCCCGTTCTCAGGAACATCAGCTTCTAATTCAGATGCATCTGGTTCACTAGGGACAAGTACATCCTCGTGAATGGTAGCAGAAACATTAGGAGCATCAACATCAATTGCTTCTGGTTCAGCTACAACAGATTCACTACACACAGGTACATGGTTATGAACAATAGCAGTAGAATTTTCAAGTTCTATATTGGGTACTTTCACTCCTTGAAAACTATTGTCAGAACCTTTCTCAGGCGAAAAATCTGCAGATTTATTAGTCTTCAACCCAGTGAAGCAATCTTCAAAAAATACTACGTCTCTAGATTTAACAAGTCTTCTAGGATTCGCAGCATCACGCAGAAAATATGAATGAGGATCATTTGAATATCCTACAAAAATATGTTCACTTGCTTTACTATCTAACTTATTTCTATGACAGAATGGAATATTTACAAGTGCTCTACAACCAAAAACCTTCAAATGACTTAAGTTAGGCTTCATATTAAACCACCTTTCGTAAGGTGTGCCACAACTTAAAGCTCGGTGAGGGCTTCTATTTTTAAGATAGACAGCAACACAAAACGCGTCTTCCCAATAAGCTTTAGAAAGTGAACTCTCAGCCAACATAGAACGTGCCTTTTCTACAATAGACCTATTAGTACGTTCGGCTACGCCGTTTTGTTGAGGACTGTATGGCACAGTTGACTGATGAATTATACCCTTTGTCGCTAAATGTTCCAGAAAGTCTTTATTTACATACTCTGTCCCATTATCGGTTCTTAAGACTTTAATTTGAGCACCTGTCTGCCTTTCAACTAGCGATTGAAACGCGTAGAATTTATCCTTAACTTCTGTCTTCGAAGAGATAAAGTAAGCAAAGATCATACGAGAATAATCATCAATAAATAATAATACATATTTATTACCTTGAAATGATGTTGCACTCATGGGTCCACAAATGTCCGAGTGAACTAACTCCAAAATCTTTGTACCCTTTTCGTAAGGAACTTGCTTAAAAGGTTTACGGGCTTGCTTACCTTCCACACAGGCAATACAGCTTGTCTTATCGACAACAGTATAGTCGATACCGACGTTGCTATTCTTCAACTGGTTCATACCTATACGGCACAAATGACCTAGCCTTCTATGCCATAAAAGAAATTTAGAAGTCGAGTCAGAGTGCACATCATAAGCATCAACATGGGGTTTATTGACAGTACAGTCTAATTTGTACAAACCACCACAAACTGAACCATGTAAAAGAGATTTACCTGTGTAAGAGAAAGTCTTAGCATTAAAAAAGTTACACCCATTGTTATCAAACAAAACAGTAAAACCTTTATCTACTATCTTTTTAACAGAGAGCAAGTTGACACTTAACTTAGGTATATAGGTGACATCATTTATACTATTTATAATATTGGATTTAGTGTTAATATTTACATTACCAATAGCCTGACATTGAATCTCATCACCATTAGCAACAGTAACCTTTCCGAAATTCACGTTTTTTACGTCAGATAGCCAGTCCAACCTCGAAGTTAAATGTGTTGACGCACCCGAGTCAATGAACCAAACATCTTGCTTGTTTTCAGAGACAGCCAGCGCCGTAAGAGCAGTATTTTCTTTAGCTCTTTCTTTTCTGTTACGAAGTGGACACTCCGGTCTCTTATGTCCAGGCTCTTTGCAGTCATAACACACTACAGGCTTCTTTTTCTTAATCGCCTTTCGAAACTTAGCTTTTAAAGCGTCTTCTGGCTCTTCATTACGTGACATTTCATTCAAAAGCTTAGTTTTTACCAAGTCTGTGGTTATATCAATATTGCTATTTTCTAGACCCATAATCATTGGGTCATACTTTGCTGTGAGTCCACCTAATAATATTGCTGCCACTGAGGCATCCTCTATCTTTTTACCAATATCATCAAGATCTTGAACGGTACTCAATACAGCATTAATGTATGTTTCCATATTATCGTAGTCAGAGAGACTCATTCTATATAGTCTTCGTTCTAGCGCAAGTCTACGTCCCATTCCGCGGTCTTCGTAGGCATTCTTAAGAGAATCCCAAGCCTCTTTCGCACTTTGCGAACTACGGACATGTGTAATGGCCGGACCATCTAAACTAAGGCAAATTTTTGCCAACGCCTTCTGATCATTGCGTTTCTTAGTAATTTCGGGAGTTGCATCACCTTCCGGATAACCATTTATTGTCTCCCAGAGGTCCTCGTGGATTAGGTAGTTCCTCATTTTAAACTTCCATGCCGTGTAATCCTCGCGGCCACACAATTGAATGCATATAGGTAAAGTCATACCTGAGGATTTTCTATTAGTACCAAAATCTCCACTTGATCTTGCCATTATTATGTAGACTTCGACACTTTTCCTATTTCCTATCTATTAATTTATTCAGAGCTTCGTGCTGATAACGTGTTGAATTCAAAGAAAATAACGTGTCGAGTTCAGGCAAATTTTATTTTACGAAGACATTATTCTATGATATTGACATCATACTTCAAACAGTAATATTTTAGATTACGAATACGAACTAATGAGTTCTTATTACAACAGAGCCCCCCTTATTTTTTATTTTATTTTAATATTATTATTAAATATTAAAGTAAACAAACAACTAAAGACTGAGAAAAATTTAAGTACCTACCTGCCATTATTGATATAGAGCAAAAAAAGCTAAAAAAATCACATTTGTTGTATGGGAGCCCCACTCAAATATTAATTTTATTTTGTTTTTAGTATTTGTTGTTATAGCGGCAACAGATATACACAATCTGTGAAAATTTCAAAAGTCTAGCTATAGCGGTTCTTGAGTTACAGCCTCAAGACATACAGACAGACAAACAGACAGACAGACAGACAGACAGACAGACAGACAGACGGACAGACAACGAAGTCTTAGTAATAGGGTCCCGTAACCCTTTTGTACCCTTTGGGTACGGAACCCTAAAAACGAATCGTAACGCCCCGCAACGTTGCAATATGAATCTACCCTTACGTGAATTCTTGCAATTCTACTTAATACTAGTAACTCTATGTATAAGCGCCGCTACTTTCACAGTGAATCTCTTTATAAGAAACACATACACAACCTATGTACATTATTAAGTATTCAGTACCTATCACATTACACCCTATATATTAATAATGATAACAATAATAATTAATCTCATAATTTCTTCATTACGGACTCAATTTTCTCCATAATAAGAAGCTTATTTAATTAGAGATCCGGAGAATGTAGAGGTCGCTCACGGGCATTCAGCCCGGGAGCCCACGCGTTTGGGAATTTTTGACTCGTGCCAAATCTTATTAATGCCGTGGCCCGTGACCCAAATCAAGGATCTATTGATCTCCTAATATTGCTTTATGATCATATTATCTTTTAGCGTGACAATTTTGTGCGTGGTTGCGGCTGCAAACATTTACATGAAAGTAAGTTTTTTCATTGGAACACCTAAGCATTTTCAAGCTAGTGAAGTTATTTCTTTCATTGAATTCCGAACAATATACCTGGATTACTTTGGGGGTACCATAATTATTATAACTGTTAGACGCAGAAATTTAAGCATACCTAACTTAATTTAAGTCGTTGATCGACAAAATCCTACCGTCCAGGCAAAGAATAGGCAACCCAATTTCTGCACATTCTATACATTTGGTACTTTAAGTAAGGGTGCAAATCATTTAAAAAAATAGTCTGTCCAAGATTTTTTTAACAACCTATTTCGGACCTATTTTCCCATATACTAAATTTGTTATAAAATATTTTTCATACTTTTACAGCTCGGCGAGATCCTCTTAAATCGACCTTGATTTAAATTAGGATCTTCTACTATACCAATATGCCAATAACTTAAGCAGTGCGAGTGGACATCTTAAATATTGACTGAATCTACGTGAAAATTACAGATAGGGACCATAAAGGCGGGTCTTTCACGAAATACGTTCTGCCCTGTAATTTTCATTTCGATAGCTCCTTTTGATAGAGACGGGCGGAAGGACGAGCTTTAGGTCTTCAATGTTCAAATATCCAGCTAAGGTTAAGTATGTCTGTCTGTCTATCTATCTATATTATGTACATCTATCTATCTGTCTGTCTATCTATCTGTTACCTTTTAACGCCCAAACCGCTAAACTTATTTTGCGTCAATTTGGTATTTTAATAACTCGCACACCAGCCTTAGTAACGGTGACCGGTTTCATTGAAACCAAGCCAGTTACGCAGGAGTAATTTTATAGTGCCCAAGTGTGTGCGCAGTACACAAGAGCACTCTCTATTCCTTTAACTCTCATAACCCAGTGGGACGGAAGACCGACACACTGGACAACCGACTTTTTACATGCCCATCCGACGCATGGATCATCTTACTTGTCAGACAATCTGGTGATCAGTCTGCGTTGACCTAACCAAACTTGGAAATAACCTGTTTCCAACGCGGGACTCAAACTCACGACCTCCGAGTCAAGAGCCACGCTCTAAACCACTGGACCACGGAGGCGTCAATTTGGTATGGAGATACTTTTAGTCCTAGGATACATTTTATGATTTATCCCGAAAAAAATTACGGTAATAAACGAACTTTGGCTACGGAGTACTATTATATATTCTGTGCTTTGGCGCAACAGACTTGCCGGCGTCATCTAGTTTTGTCATAAATTCACTGTCTTCTTAGGGTCAATTCAGACCGCAACGCGACGAGACGAGGCGCGACGCGACGCGACCTAAATTTGTATGGATTTGACAGATGTCGCGATCGTCAGCGTGAGACGTCTTGCGAATCTGTCAAATCCATACTAATTTAGAAATGCATCTACGCGTCGCGTTGCGGTCTGAATTGACCCTTAACGTAAAGAGACTTGAGATTCAATTTGTAGTTTAAAACTTTAGCTTCTATATTTAAAACGAGACAATGAAATAATATTGATACAAAGTATTCTGGACACGTCGCTAATATATAAAGTTTCTGTACCGTAATGTTGGAGGTGTTCTTTTATGTTCATTTTATTTCTGCGGGTGGTTATATGCTTACAATAGTGAATGAGTTTTATCTAAGTAATTTGTGGTTTTCTTTGATTTATTATATTAGTTTCTGCTATTAATTAATGTTAAAGATTTATGCTTTAACTAATAGTAGTTAAGGCATAATATAATATAGTACATTATAATATTATATTATAGGCATAGGCTTATCACAGTTCTTTTATCAGCACTAACTTTTGCCCGCGGTTTGAATAAAAAAAGAATCCCACGAAAATTATCCATCTTCATGCGGTAAAATGTAGCCTCTTTCCAGTTTCCATTTCTGGTGCCTAGGCGATGGTAAGAAATAACAAAATTTTCCTCTTAAAAATATTAGTTGGTATATTATGTATATTGTACAATATTAGTTGGGTAACACCGTAAAATTGATGATAAAATTTTTAGACATTGCAACTTTGTAGCACTGTACAATTACGACGCAGCAGGAATGCTGTAGATTTTAGAAGTATCAACCATTAGGAACACTTCCTTCATCTCTACCTTTTTTGTTATAGTTTTGGATAGTCTCTCGGGCTCTAATATCAATTCAAAGGATTTTCGTGTATGCTTGCCGCTATCCTGGCTAACAAGAGTATCAATGACGCCGGTATGCCAAAACTAGGCCTTTGTATCCGTTGTGGATGATTTATTCTGTATTTTCAGAGCGAAGTAACCACTCTCTAAAATACTGTTGCCTGGGACAAGATTTTAAACGTCCTTCTGAAACTAACCCTACTTGGCATACCCAATATTGTTAGTTTTAGAAGGACGCATCGGCATACCAAAGCCCGTTAAAAATGCGCCATTTTGCCAAGCAAAACATAAGGTCAATGTTCTACGCAATAGATCATTTCATTTTTATGATTCATCTATATCATGATCTGACCTACTTGGCAGCATTTCAAGTGAACATGCGTACTGCGTCTGTTTACAAGGGGGAAGTGATTAGTAACGTAGGCATTTTTATCAACTGACTAGTTCGCACAAATCCGTTGCGGCAACATTCGTTTGTCGCGTGGAAACCGTATATTTTACCGGGATGCAAAGTATCCTATGAGCAGCTGGCGAACAAAACCGGATTAGTCCGGGAGAAAAAAATTAACACATTGGTTGAAAAACTAGTATTAACTACTACTACTACTACTGAACTATTCCGGTTTTGTTTGAAAATAGTCTTTTTAAAGCCTTTTTAAACGGTTTTGATTGAAATAATTTACAGAAAAGACGCAGATGGGTCAAGAACTCAAGAGAAGACGATTCGAAAAAAAAAATCTTTTGCACTCTGGTGGACTTGTCCGGTTTTGTTCGCCAGCTCCTCCTATGTACTTTTCTGGGACTCAAAGTATCTCTTTACCAAACAGCAAAATTAAAAAAAAATTGGCGTGAAGAGGTGACATACAGAGAGACAGACACACTTTCGCATTTATAATAATATTAGTATGGAAGTAAGGATGACCACTTGTGCTAGTTAACTATAACATGTTTTCTCTCTCGTTCCTGGTATTCATGAGAGAAGGCTCGATTTTTCATTTATTTTTTCTTCTGCCTGTCCTCCAGACGTGTTCATTTAACAATTTTAATTTCAAAAACGTTACAAAAACTTATAATTATCCTATTCAGAGTGAAGATTTAAATACCTGCGACAGAACAACGCGAACGTGTCACGCGTGTCGGGACAGTTATGAGTTACTAGTATTTCATACATTACGCCTGAGCTCGTAATTATGACATGAAATTCCACTGAGTGAAATGTCCATTAAATTCCTGCCTCTGCATTCAATTTTGAGGGTAGTTAGATGCCTAAATAATATTTGGTACTATGGCAGAGTTTCTGTTCTACCTATTGCATTAATTATAATATAACGCCTAACGCCTCTGTGGTCTATGGCTGAGCGCGGCTCTTGACTCAGAGCCCAGAGGTCATGGATTTGATTTCCACGCGCGTTGGAAACGTGTTATTTCTAAGTTTTGCTCGAAAACGAGCAATCGGATGTTTTTATAAAAAGCTAAGGGGGCGTCCACAAATTACGTTAGGTGTTTAGGGGGGGGGGGGCGAGTCAAATCTCATCTAATCTCACGTTGGGGAGAGGGGGGATCTCGGCAAATCTCACGTAATTTTTTTCTCAACAAAATAATACTGTTTTGGTCCATTTCATCTAGATTGTACGTAATACGTATGCATAAGATTGTATCGTATACATACCGAAATTCGTTCGAAAGAAAATCTACTGACTGTCAAACCACCATATTTGTTTTATCCACCCGTACAATTTTTTACGCAACATTTCGTAATGTACACCTTAATCCTATTTAATATTTATTAATCAACTAGACTATAATAATTATTAATTATTATAAGTTATAAGCCTTTTTCTCATACACATTTTTAATTAATATAACAATCCAACGCGTTTACATAAGAAACCCACATTTTGAAAAATCTCACGTTTTTTTGGGGTTGAATAAAATCTCACGAAATCACACCAAGGGGGAAGGGGGGGGGGTCAAAAAATTCAAAAAAGCACCTCACGTAATTTGTGGACGCCCCCTAAGTCATCTATTTATATCACGAATTTTCTTTGAACTTAGTTGAATATGCCCACAACTCCGTTGCGCATAAAATTAAATATCGCGTGGGAACCGTACATTTTTCCGGGACAAAAAGTATCCTATGTCCTTTCCTGGGACTCAAAGTCATCATACCAAATTTCAGTAAAATCGGTTCTAATTTGAGCGTGAAGACAGACAGACAGAAAGACAGACAGACACAGTTTCGCTTTTATAATAAGTATAAGTTTGGATGGTCTCCACTTTTTGTACAACATAAACATAATAATAACTTAAAACTAGTTTCGTTCACCGTAGTAGTTTAAAGTTCGAGCGTCGCGTCGTTATCGAATATCACAGTTTCAATATAAGCCGGGGATGAAGGCCTTGTTTGTTTACAATATCTTAATCTTGTTTGGTTTTTATGGCGCAAGTCATGAGTGAGAGCGATTTAATATGATACTAAGATGATAACCGCAACTCCATAGCGCCAAAATTCGTTTATCGCGCGGAAACCGAACGTTTGTTCGTATGAAAGTGTCCTTTGTAAAGGGCAAAGGATACTTTCATACTCAACTGCAATCCGAATTTCAGCAAACACAGTTGTGGTTGGGGCGAAGAGGTAACAGACAGAAAGACACATTCGCATTTATATATTTGTATGGATTTTCAATTACCCGATTACGGTGAATTCAAAAGGAATGGTATTTTCATTATTGGATTTAGCAAGTTATATAAACGATACTTTATAGTTCTTTTCCTCAAATAACTGTAAATTAGTACACAATTTTTAGGTTTCAATATAATAATACTCTTGCTTCTGTTGGAACTAATGCTGATTGGACAAATCAGCAATAATGTTCTAACAGAAAATAGTGTATTGGAATTTGTGAATAAAAAATTTGTAACAATGTCATGTGGAATAAAATTGACTTAAATATGGGAATAAATGAGAGAGAGTCAAAAATCCTATGATGACTATCATCTAAGTTCTGATGCAAATATCTAAAAATCTCTTAATAGAGCTTTCTCTTGTCACTTACGCCACACAAATTCCAGCACGCGGCACCATCTGCCGCCTAGGTGTTGGTAAATGAGATCACGCCTGTATCATATTATGCATAAAGTATGCATCATTGTATGGTAATGTTATATACGAAAGTACGGTTAACACCACGAGATGAGTTACCAATCTGGTAATCTATATCGACACTATCTACATATCTACATCTACACTATCTACATCTACACTATTTACATCTACACTTCTACATCTACACTAATATTATAAAGTTGAAAGATTTGATTTTTTTTGTTTGTTTGTTTGAATTGAATAGGCTCCGAAACTACTGGACCGATATGAAAAATTCTTTTACCATTAGAATCCTAGATTATTTCTTCTGAACATAGGCTTTATTGCTAAATCAAATTTAAATGTATTGTAATTTTAATACAATGAGTAATGAGTATGTAATTTTAATGTAATGTACTTAACAAAATTCTTAAATGTAATGTTGTGGGTCTTAGAAGCCCGAAATAAATGATTTTATTTTATTTTTTATTTATTTATAGGCTATATTTAATGAGAGAAAAATTCGGGTTCCGTAAGATATTTGGGTTTTTCGCATGGAAGGTGTAAAAAATCAACCAGAAAAGTTACTTATTTTGCGTACACTGCCTGAACTAGATAGATCCGTAAAATGTTCTAATTAATTGTAGGTCTTATAAATATCTACAAAAAAGTAATTCGTGGAGGTCCAATACAGCCCAAAAGTGTAGTGCTCTTTCTTAATGGATTAGATTCAAAACTTGAGATTTGAAACAATTATTTACAAGAAAATTTTAAATACTTACTTTTGAATGTTAGTTCGTTAAAATATATTATATGTAGAATGATTTATACAAAATTACAAACAATGGAATAAACTACAATGAGTATAACAATAAATTTTAAGATGAGAAACGTTTCCGCATGAAACTTTATTATAATGTGTCTGAGGGTAAAAAATACATTAAAAACATTTGGCCGAACGCCAAAGAGTAGCCAGCGTAGAAACTCCCGAATAGTAAAAAGGTTTCTGCCTATGGTTTGACCGGTATTGTTCTCGAAAGCGATTTTCGTTGGTTTACGATCGTTTTGTTTGGATGATCATAACTTTTTATTGTTATCTTTATTACGGTGAAAACTTGGTAATACGTGGTCCACGGATTTAGAATGCTAAAATCCGCCCCGATGTTACGGGCCACGTGACTCCTAGATGTTAATGTCGACGTCGTGTCATTTCAAAACCTTAAGGACGCTATTACAAATATCAGCGATTTTCCGGTACCCTATTAAAGAATTAGGAGTCAAACTGCGAGGATATTTTGGTTTCAAATGAAAGATAATATATTCATCTCCACGACTGTACCATAAAAATTCTATAGCCGCATACAAAATTTTCACATAAAATACGTTTTAACCATCACAATAATCGCAAAATATGAAAAAAATGGGGTCTGATTAGGTACCTTAATATCTAAATACACTGAACTGAGGAAAATAAGTATACAAAAAAATTGTTGCTTATTTAGTCCTCTATAAAGTCCGCTAAAAATTTTATATAAAAATAAACAACTTTTCCAGTTATAAGAAAAATAAGAAAATTTCTCAAATTTTTTCATACATTTTCGCCATATCAAAAACGCGGCGAGCGTCGTAACCGCCACTGTACAAGGCGCGCTAATATGAATCTTATTTTAATGTTATTAACGTCGATATTCATACTGACAGACATCCGACCTGCTAATTAAAAAGTTGGAGCATTCTTAAATAGGTATTTAATATGAACTTGATGTTGCTGCATCTTCATTGCGGCGAATTTATCATGCGTTTTTCCAGGATTAAAACTATTCTCTCTTTTTCCCGAGAACCAAAAGTATCTACCAACTGAATTTAATCAAAATTAGTTCAGCCTAAAAGTTCACAAAATTACTTTTGATTTTTTCGATAGAATCATAAAAACGATTAGAAACGATTGAACGGTACAAAGCCTTTTTAACCGCCGACCAAAAAGAGGGGTGTTATAAGTTTGATGTGTCTGTCTGTCTGTCTGTCTGTGGCATCGTAGCATCCAAACGGGTGGACCGATTTTGATCTAGTTTTTTTTTGTTTGAAAGCTGACATGACTGAGAGTGTTCTTAGCTATAGTTCATCATCATCAGCCTGCTCATTGCTGAAATATAACGGTATATCTGGTTCGTGATAAGACGATTAGCAACTTGCAGTCGTTTGATGGGTTTTATATTTTGCATCCTGGTTCGTGACACTTATGAATTATTGGAAAGTTATTGGAAAGTTGACCTGGTGGTGCAGCATCACCTGGTAATCAATAGGGTACCCAACTCCTCACCAACTTAGAGCAGAGGTTTCGTGTTTGGGCTCATTTTAATTGCGATAACCAGTAAGACGTAGATAAACAGTAAATATTTGCATGCTGCTACTGCAGCATCACCTGGATTCTATAGGAGCCGAGCTCCGTATGAACCCAAAGTGGAGGTTTCATGTTTGGGCTCTTAATGACGGCCTCATCCAATAGGACATATTTTATAGATGGTATTCATTGGGATATGATCCAGTTGATAGGAATTATTCTGCACAAGTTTAAAAAGCATAAAATAAAATTAAAACAAGAAATTTAAAAAAAACCCCTGCCAAAAACCTTTAAAAAGTAATAAAATAACATTTACTGACTTTAAGTTTAAATAATTCCTAAGAGTAAAGTAATATTTTAGTCCATAATTGTTATCAAGGTGTGTCGGGGGACCGCTAATGTAAATGTTTGATTTCACATAACAATATAGTTTAAGGGTCAGTTTACAGCGACCCGAATCGAGAGAATCAGCGACTATAATGGCGATACAAAATGCATTATTATTTTTAACAAAAAATTAAAACCGACTTCCAGGGTAAAAACAATAATAATTTGTAATGAACAAAAAAGTGTTAAATAATTCTTACTCTTTAAAGTGCCTTATGCATAATTCTCCTAAACCTCAACTATTTCTGTACACAATCTTCATTACTTTGAAGACGGTACCAGATAAGAATGCTGAGTTCTATGACAAAATATTTTTAATATTTAAGACTGGTACCGACTTCAAAATAATGTAGATTGTGTACAGAAATAGTTGAGGTTTAGGAGAATTATGCATAAGGCACTTTAAAGAGTAAGAATTATTTAACACTTTTTTGTTCATTACAAATTATTATTGTTTTTACCCTGGAAGTCGGTTTTAATTTTTTGTTAAAAATAATAATTTCACTCTTTTAAGTGATTTATAAGCTGGTTTTCTGCACAGACTAATGTGTTATGCTTAGTGACTTTGGATCCAGGATACACTTTCATGATATTATGAGAACTCATTGTCTGATGTCACTACTTCAGAATTGCTTAAGCAACTCCAAGCATATACCACTGTGTACCTAATGTATGTATATGCTTATTGCTTGGCGTTAATCAAGCAATGATAAAATTAATGTTCATACGCCTGTCTTTAAAGGCTCTAAAGTTCTGTTCAGTGACTTTCTTTCTATCATTACACTCATCACTCATGAAAACAACTCAACATTACTAGATGACGCCCGCAACTTTGTTGCGCCAAAATTCGTTTATCGCGCGGAAGCTTTAAATTTTTCCGGGATAAAAACTATCCTATGTCCTTTCTCGGGACTCAAAGTATCTCCATGCCAAATTTCAGCAAAATCGGTTCAGCGGTTCGAGCGTGAAGAGGTAACAAACAGACAGACTGATAGACAGACAGACAGACACACTTTCGCATTTATGATATTAGTATGGATGCTCAAATAATATAACTAAAATCGTCCTTATACATTTTAAGAATAACTTACCTCATAGATCTTATGATCAAATTGCTAACTTGGTAACCTAAACACCAAGGTTGAGTCATTTACATTGAAACAACATTATAATTTTTTAAATCGTTCGACAAATTCGGGCTTTGTTCTTAAAGACGATTAAAAGTAACAATAATAGGGTCATAATTAGATAATTCATGGTGTGGTGACCGGTAGTAGTGATGATGATGATGATGAATGTAACTTGCATAGTAGCATAATATGCTTTCAGTTCTTAAACCAACTCCGAAACCCCCATACTTGCTTTTTGGTGGCACATGCTTAGGATACTTCTCATAAAATCGAAATCCATATAAATTTGGAGGAGTTCCCTCAATTACCCACGGATGTATGTTGGTATGGTGGTGATGATGATGATGATAAATTAAATTTGCATAGTAGTACATGCTTTCAGTTCTTAAGACAACGCCGAAACCCCCAAACATGTACCTATAAGGAGTAAGGAGTTCTGTTCACCAACTTCGAACCATGGTATATCCTGGTGCAAAATCTTACTTTTTAGTTTTGGTAACATATGCCTGGAATACTTCATATGAAACCAAAAAAACATAGGTTTCCATTTGAATTTTGAGGAGTTCCCTCGATTACTCATGGATCCCATCATCAGGTCACCACTTTTCTGAACATTGCTTTTTGGTAGCATATGCTTAGGATACTTCTCATAAAATCGAAATCATTATAAGTTTCCATATAAATTTGGAGGAGTTCCCTCGATTACTCACGGATGTATGTTGGTATGGTGGTGATGATGATGATGATAAATTAAATTTGCATAGTAGTACATGCTTTCAGTTCTTAAGACAACGCCGAAACCCCCAAACATGTATCTATAAGGAATAAGGAGTTCTGTTCACCACCTTCGAACCATAGTAAATCCTGGTGCAAAATCTTACTTTTTGGTAACATATGCCTGGAATACTTCATATGAAACCAAAAAAAACATATGTTTCCATTTGAATTTTGAGGAGTTCCCTCGATTACTCATGGATCCCATCATCAGATCACCACTTTTGTCAAAATGGGACCAAATTGGAGTGAAACCTATTATAACAAAAGAAAAATTTTGAAAATCGGTTCATAAACGGCGGAGTAATCGTTGAACATACATAAAAAAAAAAAAAAAAAAAAAAATATCCACAGACGAACGTATAACCTCCTCGTTTTTGGAAGTCGGTTAAAAAGTCGCTATTGTGGTAGTTTACTTGGCGGTCCCCCGACACACCGTGACAATGATTATACATACGATTACTCTTAGGAATGATTTAAACTTAAAGTCAGTAAATGTTATTTTATTACTTTTTAAAGTTTTTTAGCGGGGTTTTTTTTTTTTAATTTCTTATTTTAGTTTTTTAAATCTTAAATATTATGTACCTAATTTATTACTACCTAGCATTCTCTAATTTTTCACGTGTATCGTGTATTTATGTAAATGCAGTACAATCTTATCGAAGTAGGTAGGTTATCTTTTAGTGCGCTTACTTTCTTAAGTGAGTACATAACATTTATAATAGCTACATCAACATATTTATACAAATATAAGAGACTAGCTGTCCCGGCAAACGTTGTTTTGCCATTTAAAGTATATTTTCTGCATCATCAGTTGATACATGTTTTACCCCCTCTTTTGTCCCCTAAGAGGGTGTGGGGGGGGGGAAGGTCATACACCAGATGTTAAGTTGAAAAACACAGTTAATACCTAATATGAAGTAAGTCCACTAAAGAAAAAAGTTGTATACAAAATCTGACCCCTCTTTGGTCCCCAGAGAGGGTTGAGAGGGGAGGGGGGGGAGGATTTTTATACACCAGATGTTGAGTTGGAAGAAGACAAATATAATATATCTGTGAAAACCGTATGCAAATCGGATCTGTAGTTTTCGTGTTAAAGAAAAAAGTTTGATACAAAATCTGACCCCCTCTTTTGTCCCCTTAGAGGGGTGGGGGGAAAATTGTTTATACACCAGATGTTAAGTTGGAAGAAGATAAATATATCTGCGAAAACCACATTCAAATCGGATCAGTATTTTTCGTGTGATGCTGGAACAAACATACAGAGAGACAGAAAGAGTGACAGACAGACAGACAGACAAAAAACTAACCACATTTTTGGCTTCTATAGCGATGTGGTGACAAAGGTGTAATTTCGGGTGTCATTTCATATCTTTTATGCACAGAATTTTCATTTCTACAACAGAATATTGTCTTCCTCCCGCACGCGCTTTGGTGACGCCCACTATCGTAATATTTTAATTTCGCCATAATTTCAAAACCAAACGTCCAATTTTAATCATTCAAAGACCAAATATTATCTACATAAACTGTACTTAGTGATAAAATAACTTATTTTGATAAGGATTAATAGCGTGAGTAAAATATATCCGTTTAAATGTAGTCCAAAAAAAATTCAGGATTTTTAAATAAATAAATGGTTATTGTGCCTCACTCGACATAGATAGGTATAGTGTGTCGCGGACTTTTTTGTAGATATTTATAAGATCTACAATTACTTAGAACATTTTATGGTTCTATCTTTTATAGTTTAGGCAGCGTACGCAAAATAAGTAACTTTTCTAGCTGATTTTTTACACCTTGCGTCCGAAAAACTCAAATATCTTACGGAACCTACTTTTTTCCAAAATAAAATGTAGCCTATGTTCAGCAGAAATAATGTAAGATTCCAATAGCAAAAGAATTTTTCAAATCGGTCCAGTAGTTTCGGAGCCTATTCGACTCAAACAAACAAACAAACAAACAAACAAACAAACAAACAAACAAAAAATCAAATCTTTCCTCTTTATAATAGTAGTATAGATAATAGTGCAATTTATGCAAATTTAGTATTACTAACTAATAATTAAGTAAATAAAAGTGTCCATGATTCATTTGTTTAAAGGGAAATTTGGTCAAAAATTAAGTATCTAATTTTATTACATAATAATAATGAGAATCGAGTACTGAATACTCTCCTTAAGTATCGGTATTGTCTCACCAGTCATGTTGTATAATATCACAGAAGAAGAAATTTTTGTCTGGTATGACCTGAGCTGTATTTTTGTCTTTGTATAATACACCCTTTTTAATGATATTAAGTAAGATACCTATACTTTCATCCCAATAAAGATATTCTGTCTCTGTCTGTCAATAACTTTTCCAGTGTGTCAGACAAAGGCACGTTGTGTGAATGTGGGGGACTGCGTATATTTTTATTACTTGGATGGTAAGTTCTTAAAAAGAGCGTAGAGTGTCACATAAAAAATGTTAAAACTGCACTACATACTCGTGTACAGGAAGAACTTTTGTCCGCTTTTAAAAATACGCGAAATCGCTTAAACTTCCCAAACATTTCCACTTTGAGTTACTGGTTACTTCCTAGTTTTTTGCGAGTACGTATATTTAAATGTGTCCGGGGAACTTTTAAAAACTCTTGCTCAACGAAAACTATTAGAGTTTCTCACGGAAATAAAAAAGCCTTGGCGATTTCGATTACTAAATATTACGTAAGCAGGAAGAACAGGTGTGACAATAGGGAATATTACACAAAGAAAGAGTAGAGGGCGCTACTTGCATATACAGTAAATAAGACATGTTGCACATGTATCAAAATATTGACAGTCGTTTCAAACCCGGTATTCATTAACAATACTGCAATACCGCACGAAAACACCGCCAAATATCCACCAGCACCACCACCACCACCACCACCACCAGTAACAAAATACTCTTGTATAAACAAGTCCTTATGCCCGTATGGACTTATGGTATTCAGCTATGGGGCTGTACCAAAAAGACTAATACCATGATAATACAAAGATTCCAAAACAAAGTACTCAGAGGAATTGTGAATGCACCCTGGTACATTAGAAACGAAGACCTGCACCGGGACCTTAATGTGGACATGGTCTCTACAGTTATAAAAAGATACGCCGAAGCTCACGAAAAGAGGCTTCACCATCACGTGAATGTCGAGGCCATCCAGCTCCTCGATAACACGGACTTAGTTAGAAGACTGAAAAGGACAAAACCTTTTGAGTTAGTGTAATTAAGTGTTAAAATCAGTGTGAAAAACGTAAAGTGACTGTGACGAATACAAACAATAAAGCAGGGGTGGTCAGCTCCCTAATATAGCCAATCATGAAACGGGGGCCAGACCTGGGATGCCAATGTAAAAATATTTTAAAACTCATAATTTTTTAACTGGGCACCCCAATGAGTACTTAGCATAGTACTATCATCTGTGTAATTTTGTCCCTAGGAAAATGTCTGCCATTGACTTTGCTTTTTCTTGTAATTCCGTTCTTTTGTAATTATTCCAATAACTAAACTGTGCTCGCCAATTAACATTGAGTTGTGATTCGGTTCCTCCGTGTTTTGTACTTCTCTCCGTGCTTTAGTGATGTGAAAATTGTGTGATAGTGACTTTGCATTTGATGTGAACATTTAAGTCATAAATTCGTGTAAATAAGGTTGTAATACTGAAAGGGGTAAGACCAATAATTTGGTATGGAGATGCTTTTGACTCCCGGGAAAGGACATAGCATAATATTCAGGATTCCGAATCCTTATTAAATATAACCTATCTTTCTTCTTCTCCTTCTTTAACCTTCTCCTTCTTTTTAAAAAACTGGCTACTTAGTGAATCGCCAATGTCTTAACCCTAATCACTGTTAGAACTTTAGAAGCTTAAATTCACCTGAGTCTACAGGTACATAATAAGAAATAAGAACAAAATATTGAAGAAACTGTGTATATATAGGTATTTTATATTTGAAAATAAATGACTTTCATTTTATATGTTGTTTTTATTGTTAACTCTAATTTTACATTAGTAAGAAACTTAATTTGCTACAAGTTTCTTGCTAGTGTAAAACTAAACCCAATTTTAGTTAAAAACAAAATCCATAAGAGAACACTATGAATTGACATACGTTCAAAATTCGCGGGTTCATGAAGTTGATGGGGGCTAGCCAATAGATGGCGTTGAAGTATTCGCGAGAATTTTTTGTACTAAGTCAATGTTCTTCTCCGCTAGGAGTAAATCTGTTCTGTGCAATAAAGTGTATTCTCCTTTATAGAGACTTTAAGAAAGTGTTGATGGACACAATCTTAGTTTAGTACCTAGCAGATTAGGTTAATGTAAAATTACTTATTAGTCTTAGTTAGGCTAGATTGTAATATTATAAAATACTTATACAGGTATTTTATGTAAAAAAAAAAAAAGTTTCAAACTTCGAACAAAACTATTTACTGTCTATGCTGGTGCTGCCTCTAGCTTGAAAACATTGCAGTAATAATATATCTTACTAGAATCTAGATGACGCCCGCAACTCCGTTGCGTGAAAATTCGTTTATCGCGCATAAACCGTACATTTTTCCGGGATAAAAAGCAATTCAGGTTTTGGGCCTAAATAGTAGTAATGGGAATTAATGCTATTTTCTAATAATTTCATCAACATGCTAATTTTCATGTCACAGCATGCTAAGTATTATTGCTTTGCTATTTGCTAAAAACGCGGCATTGTGAATTATCGGTTCGCATCGTACCGCTCGCGTCGAGTATTATTTCGCATCGAGTGAAAAATAACAAGTTAGCACCGCGCTGTGAAACTGCCCGGACGTGATTTTTATCGTGATCGCAAACTGTTGCTACTTACGATAATATTAGCAATAGTATTTTTTAGCAAGTACAATTTAATTATTGCTAACTAGTTGACCCGGCAAACGTTGTTTTGCCATTTAAAGTACTTCATCAGTTGATACATCTTACCCCCTCTTTTGTCCCTTAGAGGGGTGGGGGGAAAAATTTTATACAGCAGATGTTGAGTTGGAAAAAGACAAATATATCTGCGAAAACCGTATGCAAATCGGATCAGTAGTTTTCGTGTTAAAGAGAAAAGTTTGATACAAAATCTGACCCCCTATTTTGCCCCCTTAGAGGGGTGGGGGGATTTTTTTTATACACCAGATGTTAAGTTGGAAGAAGACCAATATATCTGCGAAAACCGCATTCAAATCGGTTCAGTAGTGTTCGTGTGATAGTGGAACAAACATACAGACAGACAGACAAAAAACTAACCACATTTTGGGCTTCTATAGCGATATAGTGACACCCCCCGCTTATTATTTTTTGAATATCTTTAATGTACAGAATTTTAGATGTAAATAGGTAACAGACTGCACTCTGCAGGCAGACAGACAGACAGACAAACAGACAGACAGACGGACAGACAAACACACACTCTCCCCATTTATAATATCAGTATGGATTCTCGTCAACTAATTGCATGTCAAAAGGAAATAAGAATGTCAGATTGCAACAATTCACATTGCCGTAATAACAAGGGTCTTAAAGGCCTAAAATGTCAGACCCTCGGAATTGCAGACATTACATGAAAGTGATATCGTAATTGAAGCCGAAACTTCCATAATAATATTGTAACAGTTGGAACCTGAAGTCTAAGGGCCTGTTTCACCACTTCCTGATAAAGTGCCGGATAGGCTATCCACAACTTTTTTGACAGATTCTCCATACTCCATCTGTCAGGTTAAGTGGTGGATAGCCTATCCGGCACTTATCAGGAAGTGGTGAAAAAGGCCCTAAGTTTTGTAATATCCTACACATCCTACCTCCTCTATACCGATAGTCCTACCTAATATTGACTATTTTCCGCCATGTCTTTTGAATGGTTCCTATTTGATTTCTTCTATTTGTTTGTTCTCTCGAGCCTAAAGGATTGGGATTTGGGGTGTTTACATACATTGTGTTTATCGAGCAATAGATCTGCCCTTCATCATTATCAGCAAGTTTTAGTAATTTTATTTAGGAAAGTTGTGCTAAAGTTTTAATCAACTATATTAAAACCTCAACTTATATCTAGATTGAAAAATTTTTAAAAATCCGGATTTTGTTGAAGCTTGGATGTAAGAAAAAGCCATGAGAAAGGACATAATATTAATATAATTAAAAAATAAATAAATATGCGGTACTTATTTCATTTAGTGCCCATACGCACTAACAAAAATGTTGTGAACACCTAATTCTAATTCGTGCACAAAATTTAGTTTCGAGTAAAAAGAGGCTAGTTTTAGAATAGCACTAACCGCTACGCTTATTTCAAATAACATAAAGTAATTATATTATATTATTTCCGATCTATTGGTTGAGAGTTCCATATTAAAAGTTAATTTTTATTGGTCCTTCGCTGAACCAAACTTATGTAAAGTACACCTTTCACAGAATAGAAAAAAGCGGCCAAGTGCGAGTTGGACTCGCCCATGAAGGGTTCCGCAGCAGCAATAAGTTTTATTTTTATGAAATTAAAAGGTTTTTGATTTATTTTTATATTTCAGTCGATTTAATGAAATTTAGATTAAGGTTTACTATTTATGACGTATAAAAAAAACTACTGGCTAGATCTCGTTCAAACCAATTTTCGTTGGTAGTTTTTATAGTAATCTACATCATATATTTTTTTTAGAATTATCATGCCCCCTACTTTAGAAATTAGAGGGGGGGGGGACACACATTTTACCACTTTGGAAAAGTCTCTCTCGCAAACTATTCAGGTTAGAAAAAAATGATATAAGAAACCTCAATATGATTTTTGGAGACCTATCCATAGATACCCAAATTTTTTTTGTTTCAGTTGTACCTATGGGGACCCTTAAAATTTTTAATAATTTTTCCATTTTTGCATCAAAATCTTAATGCGGTTCATAGACTACACATACTTACCAAGTTTCAATAGTGTAGCTCTGATAGTTTCGGAGAAAAGTGGCTGTGACATACGGACGGACAGACAGACAGACAGACATGACGAATCTATAAGGGTTCCGTTTTTTGCCATTTTGGCTACGGAACCCTTAAAAGGTAACGCACTTTTCTTCCTCAAGCCTACAATAACAATTATTATGGCTGATGATGTTTGATTGTTGCGTTGTTAGTCGATAATCGAAGTGTTATCCATGATTACCATAATTAATTAAGATTACAGTAAACATGAGAATTAGCCGTAACTATGTAGCATGTATGTAGTAATGGAATAGAGGAGGTAAATAAGCCTTGAACATTGGCTAAGCGTAACTCAAGATCTGTGTAGCGCTGCCGTGAAGTTTCTGCTTCAAAGCGAGGCGTGGTCATGTGAAGTCGGGTATCCTTGGAATGTAATTCTTATAGGACTTGAAAGAAATGAAGATAAAGAAGTCTGCTATTGTTAGCAGGCTTTTTGGGATCGTTACCCTAATTCCGTTTTTTCAATCCGGATCCAAAAAGATCTTCCGACCGAGCGAGGTGGTATGCTCGGTCAGGCCGGAGCCCACGTGATACATTTCAGCTGTCGTATATATACCGACGCGCTCAGAAAACTTCGATAGCGCGATGCAGGAATGTTAGGCAAATGTGGGTACAGCTTGTGGCAAGCTGTATGTTAGCTAATAGCACAAAATAGATAATATTACAAACTGTACTAATAGCTTCTATGTAGATGTAGTCTAAGCAAAATAAATGTTAAATCTGTCAGGTAAAACCAATGCAATGTCGAACACGTTATTGGTACATAAACTCAAAAATCTTTTCACGTTTGTTGGACGTATAAGAACTATTTTGCTGTTTTTATAGGATCCGCGGGGTGGTTACTGGTTACTTAACTGTCGTAAGATAATAATCGCTCTGCCATGCCGGGCCGGGCCGGTAACGGCCTAATAATTTGCAAGTTAATGTTAGATTCAGAATCAAGGCTCTGAGTCTAAACTGAATCATGCGTAATATTTTGTACCATTTTTGCTTACAAACGTACACACTTGGTAGTTGGTATGACGTTTGTGCTCTACCTAAAAATACAACGTCAAATCCTGGATAACATGGGCATAAAGGTCTCTGTATGGGCTTGTATGGGTGGTTTACGCAACTTTCTCGGCTTGTATTACTTTGTCCGCATTCAGCAAGTATCTTACGTCGTACGAATATCACTCTACGCTTATTTACTCGGAAGTTAAGATAAAACCCAAATGCCTCATCCGAGGAATGATAAAACTTGGACGCCCGCCAGTAGGCTTTTCTACTAAATATTCATATTATATTCTGAGCACTACGCAGAGCTGTGTTTATTTTCACTTTTTCTATACCTCCCTATCTATTTTTCTGTATGAAATAAAAAACATAAAATAAAAATTGCCCTATTTCTCTATACGGGCGGACTTACAAAAGATATTTTCACTAGTTTTGCGGAAATTTGCGAAGTTTTATGAATTTGCTCGCTGTGTTTTTAGGACACAGAAAATTTTAAATTAAATTGATTTAATTTATTTTTTGCACTCTTGAACTCGATATACTGGGCATGAATCTGTATGAAATATGATTGTATAAGCCTCTTCACCCATACATCACGACGTATTTAAAACTTATTTTTCACAGAAGCCTTATCCGTCCTTTATAATTTATTGAATAAAGACGTTAAAACGCAAGTTATTTTTCACATTGCTTTGGGCTCGGTTTTAAATGGGATTAAAGTCAGTCGTTTAGCCTTAAACCTAAACTACCTAAACTATAATGTTATGTAGGTACTTGCTACCTTTAGCTGGCTGAATAAACTTATTTTTTTTGGTTGGTACAATGGGAGGTTTTTCAATAAAAGACTGCCAAAGTGCTAAAGTAAAACTTTAACCTCATTAATTTCGTAATTAGGACCAAAAGTATTTAGTTACTGGCACATCCTTATATCTTTAAGTAAGGATTTAGTTTTTCTGATGCTGAGAGCTTATTAAGACTTCTTTCAGTAAACCTCCAGGATCGTTAACGGTATAGGATTTCAATTTCCGTTTGCAGCGGGTCGGTATTCGCATCCGCCGGTTTTTTTACATCCTGTTGGAGCCATCCATCATGTTGATCGAATTAGTTGAGGATCGACTAACGTTTAATATTATGTTAAACTACAGGTCGAGTCTCGAAGACTTGAGTTGACTTGACTTGATGGCTAAATAAAGTAGAATCAAAACCGTTTGGATGCTACATTACCACAGACAGATACAAAAAACACTTACTTACAAGTCAATTTTATAAAGTCGGGGCTAACGATGAAATAAATAAACTGACTTTCAATGTATTTTAATTGCGATTCTTACATAAACTTCAAACACGTCTCGAAATTTTTATTGATAATAAATTTAAATAATTTTTTGATAATAAATTTAAATAATTTTGATAATAATGAAATCAACAAAGAGTTTTTAAAGGTCAGAAACAGTCTTTGCTGACATTCAGAACTCACTAATTTGAATTAAACTTATACCTGTACTTGTACCTTTTGTTTGTGAAAAATAACAATCACAATTTTCGATCTATGACACTTAGCGATACAGTTAATTTACGAGAATCGAAACGACCCATCTCAAATGTCGCCTACAGGTTGATTACGCTAAAATGCTTTTTAATTTCCCTTATTCATCATAATAATTGTCTTAGTCGAAGTATAATAAAAGGCTTTCACAATACCCTAATTTTCCTCCACGTGACGTGCTGCAATTAATTCTATCGACCCTATTTAAAAAGACAATGAAAATTTACGTATTTTAAAACAAATGTTTTTAGATAATGGACGCCGGGTCGTTTGCAGCTTTTAGCAGCGATTTAGAATAATTTACTGTAACTTTGTCTACCACGAAACGGTAAATGGTCTATTAGAGGCTAAAAGCTGCATTACAACGTTATATAGACATTAACTAATCCAGATAATGTCTCGTTTTTAAACTTTTTCCTTTGTAATACTGACAATTTTTGTATGATTAGTATATAGTATAATTTGTATCTAATTGTTGGGACTTGGGACAGTATAATTATTGTTACACAGTAATTGCTGCGTTGGTGCTACTTAAAGTTATCTGAAATCATGATAATGTGTGCGTGCGGCGAGCGCCCGATTCTCGTCAGAATTTCGCAGTCCCGCAGCCATATCACGTATCTTGCGAGAGCAATGCGATAGCAATTATTGCTCTTTTTTTGCTCCAAAATCGCAATTTCGTATCACGTATAAGCCAAAACAGTACGTTTGCAATCGATCGCTATACATGATACCATTGTTTTATAACCAGCAATCGCTCGCACGATTATTGCTAGTGGATTGTTGATTACTATTTTTACGTGATAGCCCTGTCGAAAAGGTTGGTCAGCCTGCACCCTTAGCAAAGCCGCCATAGAAAGGATTTTTCTTTTCGCCAGAATCAACAAAGTGACAGATAAAATAAATTAAAGAAGAAACCCCACATTTCTTTTTTTTTCATCTCACACATTCTATATAATTACTGCGACCTATAACGAACGAGTGGAGACAAAGCCAGAATGAATTTTACATCAGCTATAAATCAACTTACTTTCATACTCCTTGTTAACAAGAGCGCGGTTCGTTTGAAACGCGATGCTTCGTAGCAACTTGAATTTATTTTTTTGTCAGTAATATCTACAAAAAAAAAAGAAATTCAAGTTTCCAGTCGATGTAAAAAAGGCCATGGCGTTGCTCTTTTAAACTTAAGCTAAATAGCAGTTATAGTCTTGAAGGAAAGAGTAGACGCTGAACCTAATTTTCTAAACGTAATTACGATCGAATTGTGGTCTTTTCGCCTTGTATTTCACAATTTTCTTTAATTAACTTAATGAGGTTTTACCTTTTAAGTGATTTTCAAATTAATTTAGGCGTCTACTTCATATTTGCCAAGCTGTAGTTTAGTACGTAAATATTCTAATTATTTTATTTTTCTTAATTGGTAATATTATACTAATTGCAATAATATGACTTGGTAGCTTATTTCCTTTGTAAGTTATGAATTTTAGGGCCCATCTGAAGCTTTCGTTCATTTTTCATTGTCACAAAGTAACTAAATAAAGTGGATCAAATTTTTCAAATTCTGGAATAAAATATAATTCCATTTATGTACAACTGGATATTAAATCTTCGCTCGCTTATGCATTTAATAAAGATGATTAAATTTTCATACCGAATGGAAATTAAGATGTATGGCCCGTGGAGAATCCGTGTTCTTAAATAGGTCAGATAATAGATATTGCTCATGAATTTATATAGAAATCCCGTCGAAACCGTACATATTCCCAATCCCCTACCCTTTTCCCTTCCCTACCCTCTCCTCCCCTATTACCCTATTCCCTCGTAAAAGGCCGGCAACGCACCGCAGCTCTTCTGATGCTGCGAGTGTCCATGGGCGATGGAAGTTGCTTTTCATCAGGTGACCCGCTTGCTCGTTTGCCTCCTTTTTCATAAAAAAATCCTTCATTAAAAGTAGCCTTTTTTTAAATCCAAACTACTGCTATGTGCGTCCTGTATCCAAAGTTATACCGTAAGTCTGTTTGTTGCCACTTCTCGCTCTGAACCGATTTTGATTAAGTTGAAAGTCCGGGAAAGTAAATATGGGCCAAGTACGAGTCGGACTCGCGCACGAAGGGTTCCGTACCGTTATAGAGCGAAAATAGGGAAAAAATTGTGATTTTGTATGCGATTGCGACCTTCATTATTAATTTTAATTTTATTTTATTATTTAATATTAAAGTACACATACAATTAAGGATTTTGTGAAAATTTCAAGTGCCTATGCCTATATGTTGCCATAAGCCAAAAAGACCAAAAAATAACGTTTGTTGTATGGGAGCCCCCTTAAATATTAACTTTATTTTGTTTTTAGTATTTGTTGTTATAGCGGCAACAGAAATACATAATCTGTGAAAATTTCAGAAGTCTAGCGGTTCTTGAGTTACAGTCTGGAGACAGACAGACGGACAGACATCGAAGTCTCAGTAATAGGGTCCCGTTTTTACCCCTTGGGTACGGAACCCTAAAAAGCATTTATAGCAGAAAATCTGCAGCAGCATAGAAAAATTTACGATATTCGCGTTACAAACTAACAACTAAGACTAAATACGCAAAAAACTATCAAAATCTTATTAGATACCTACTGGTAGCTATCATAATAATTATTATCATCAACATTTCACATTTCCATCGATGCCATAACTTAAATTAGTCAAATTATACCCGTTGACTTTGTACAGTTAATTAAGAAAGTTATAGAAGCGATGTTGACGCCGCCGAAGATTTTGTTTCAAACGAAATTTCGGTTGAGTTCTGTAAACAAACCGATAATAGAAGACTAATAAATGTTAATTAATAATTACCTAATGATCTCATGAAAAGTAATAGCTTTGATTTGTGGCATAATAATTATAAAACTATAAGTAATGTTAGATTTTTTTGTTTTTTGCACAACAAAGTTTGAATGTGTTTTAGAATCGTAATTTCAGCATTCGTCGTTTCTAAAAAAAATATATGGAAGAAAATATTTAAACTACGAGATGAATCAAATCAAATCAACAATTTTTATTCAAAGTTGGCATAAACAATACACGTTTTGAACTTCGAAACTATGGTGCCATCAGAAAGCAAGTAGACAGATTTTCTGATGATAAGCCAGCCATGGTAAGCTCCAGAAGTATTGACCAGTTCATTCCTCTGGACAAGGTACACTAAGTTATGAGAATTCCGTATTTTCTTTTGCAACCATACATTTAAAATAATCTGTCCTAGGTGCAACATAATTATTAAGAGTAGTTATTTCCCTTAGCGAATATAAATATTAGTTTTTTTTTTATTAAATAAGGGGGCAAACGAGCAAACGGGTCACCTGATGGTAAGCCACTACCGTCGCCCATGGACACTCGCAACATCCGAAGAGCTGCAGGTGCGTTGCCGGCCTTTTAAGAGGGAATACGCTCTTTTCTTGAAGGTTTGCAGGTCATATAGGTCCGGAAATACTGCTGGTGACAGTTTGTTCCAGAGTTTTACAGTGCTCGGTAGAAAGTTACGCGAAAATCGCACTGTGGAAGACTGCCACTCATCAAGGTGATGAGGATGGTACTTTGGATTGAATATTACAGTACTTTGGAAAAAAATTAATAAAAATAATACCACGAAATAAAAGTATATCTATTATAATATTAAAATGTCCAAAACATGAAATGAAAAGTTTTCAACCCCTTTTGATATATTTCAGATGTCTCGCGCAGCATCCCTAAAATAATATCCCACCAAAAACATAAAAAATATTAAGAAGAGCCAAGTTCAATACAAACATTATGCTTGTCTATGGACTTCGCCGTAAAAAGAATGGAGATCTAAATGAGTGCCAAGTTCTATGGAAAATTTAAATATGTATTTTTTTTTTTTTATTAAATAAGGGGGCAAACGAGCAAACGGGTCACCTGATGGTAAGCAACTACCGTCGCCCATGGACACTCGCAACATCCGAAGAGCTGCAGGTGCGTTGCCGGCCTTTTAAGAGGGAATACGCTCTTTTCTTGAAGGTTTGCAGGTCATATAGGTCCGGAAATACTGCTGGTGACAGTTCGTTCCAGAGTTTTACAGTGCGCGGCAGAAAGTTACGCGAAAATCGCACTGTGGAAGACTGCCACTCATCAAGGTGATGAGGATGGTATGTTTTTCGCGTGGGACGATGGCGAAAAGTTGCAGGTGGTATGATTCCGAACAATTCCTCAGAGCACTCCCCGTAATACAACCGATAGAGGATGCAAAGTGAGGCTACATCTCGGCGTAATTCCAAGGGGTCCAAGCTGTTCGAAACACTATGGCAGTCAACAATTCGAGCGGCCCTTCGTTGGATACGATCCAGAGGGAGCAGTTGGTATTTTGGCGCCCCTGCCCAGAGATGAGAACAATATTCCATGTGAGGCCGAACCTGCGCCTTGTAGAGGCGATTTATACTATAGGAACCAAATAACATTATGAACAAACAGTAAAGTATATTTCTTTGCTTTATTGAATATCTATAACTATAACAATTGCTGTTATTTAAATAATGTGAGATCTTGAACTAGATTAGATTTAACTTGGCCAGTTTTCATTACATCAGTCATTTCATAAAATTATTGAACATTTTAATACTCATAAAAACTGGCACAACAAGCAAATGTTGTTGCACGGAACGGCAACGTCGCGCGGTTGTGAAAATCGACAAATTTTGGCGGCTGAAGTGTTTTTCGCTGATAGCGCGAAAACCGTAGAACCTAGGATTTTGATCTATTTGGAGCATAGTTCTCTCATTCTAAGCTACGATTTGAGATATTTTTGACGACTCTCCGTTCAGTAGTTTCCACGCTCCAAATGGGCTTGCTGACGGGACGCGACGCCAGCAAGCCCGTTTTCAAAGGCCTGTAACTCGAGAACTATTGAAGCTACATTAATATTTTTTTTGGAGCAGAGTGCTCTAAATAGGGCTCTATTGTAGAGGTTTAATCATAATCCAAATCATTACCGTTTCAGAGATCTGCGTGGGCTTGCTAACGGGACAGGACGCCAGCAAGCCCACCGGTTAATCACGTCTAACTCCTTTCACATTCTAGTTTCGAAGTTGATTTCAAGGGAGCAGAGTGCTCCAATTTTGCTCGAAAATTTGAACCACAATACACGATAGTACTCTCAACGGTTCCCGAGATCTAGCTTGGGCGTGCTGACGGGACAGGACGCCAGCAAGCCCACGGTTTTTAGCTTGCAGCGTCGTTCGCATTAATGCTCCAATTTATTTACTTGACTGTAGATGTGCTCCATTTTTGCTCTAAATTCTGATATATTGAAAATACACCTAGCTCGATTGGGCTTTCTGGGGGGACGCACACCTTAGTTATAGAAATCATCTATCTAAGTATAAATTCTTGACATTTCTAAACTATTTTCCAAGAATAGCAAGTCCAAACATCGAAGTATGATCGAGAAATTAGTGAGTTTGACCCAAAAAGATAACATTGCACTTAGGGATGAAAAGGGGATAGGCAAATCAAAGGATGGAGATGATTAATGAGTTGTCGCGGCTTCGTGGCGTATACAGAGTGTTTTTATTTCCTCAACAGGGAATTACAAATTTTCCGACACTCTCAGACCAAATAAACTTTGTCAAATGATGTTGGTTTTGATGTGCGTTCACTACGTAAAAAGGCGTAGTTTCTTAACATATTGTGTGTAGACTGTAGATACCATGTAGCCTTAACTTGAAAGCAGTGTTTTTGAACCTGTTTTATGTTGCGACCCCCTAGTATAAAAAATATTTCGCGATATAACTAAAGTGTATGTTTAATTTCAACCTCCTTTTGTTAAGTCGTAATTTATAATCTTTATTATTTTTTACTGCAATAGCTCACTCAAACTCTAGCGACACTGCTACAACAAAAGCTCACAGGTTGAAAAACACCGCACAAAACTGTTCTTGGGGTCTTGTGACACGAAAGTCGGTTAAATAATTGTTTTCCACAGTTCAAAATATATTCTTTTTCCTCTTTGCAATACATGTTTAAACAAAAACAATAATAAAAATAGTATGGCTTGTTTCAAAGCTTGGTTATATGAGAAAATAACTGTGTGAATTTCTCTTTCAGATCGTGAAAGTGTGAAACATTGTATCGAGCTGCCGAAGAGGTAAGTTTCAACTTTCAATATTGGAGGAGTGTCGCCAAACTATCACGCTTGAACTTCGATGACAAACAAATTGAAAAGAATTCTCATTTCACACACTGTGCTTGTGCAAACATACACTACAATGTAGTTATAGGTCAGGGGTCAATAACTGTTCTTTGAATTCTGGCTGCGACTATTTGACTGGACGGGAAAAAATTTGTATTAGATTAGAGGGACCGCAAACTTACAATTTCAAGTTGGCCAACTAAATCGCATAGTATACCGATAGCTATAGTGACTTAAGAGAACTCGCACATTGGATCCAACTAAATTGTACAACTGAATAATTGGACACCAATTTTATCAAAACCAAAGAATCAGAACCGCGATTCCCTTCCAATTACCCACAGTTAAGTCGTCCAATTAAATTGTGAAACTGCGCATTTAGTTGTAAGATAGTCGGCCAACTATTCAATATTTCTTTATACTCTATATATTATTTATACTCTATAGTCTATACTCTACTATACTCTATATAATACTCTATACTCAATATAACACTCCCGGAGTGCAATTATAATTGCACTCCGGGAGTGTTACAAGATATTAGATATGAAAACGAAACAAAAGTGCATAACGTTTTCACAGAAATTTTTACATGAACATCACTTTATAGCCACATGATTTGACGCGTTCAGACGTTGCATTTTGCGTTACGGTTTTTGCCCTAAATCTATTTGATATTCTGCAGCAGGCTCAGCATAACAATATTAGAAACGGGAAAGAATGGACATACTGACAGATTTTAGTGACAAAATGGCGGATTTCTTTCGTCTAACTGTCACTTTCTTCTATTCTTTCGTAGAAAGAAACCGTTTCTATAGTGACCATGCTAAGCCTGCTGTCCCTTCTAGAGTCCCTCCACGGACGAGGGCCAACAGCCCCTAAGATTCGCAGTCATTTCAATTGACCATTTCTATTTAATCTCCATTTATTCCAACAATAGTTTCCTGCGAATGACGTTACTGTTTTGATATGTTCAAATTATTAATCCTTGGCCCGAAACGTGTGTACAATTACCAGATGTGGAATTGTGTTGGTTTCGGTAACGACCCGACCTGGGAATACTGTTCGAAATAATTTTATAATGCTAACATGATGTGATTTTCCTTCACAATGCTGAAATGCTGACCGAACTGAAAATATTGAAATCCTGCATTGCATTATATTGGTCCCGCTTATCTAGTTGTTAGTTAAGAGGTGATTTAAATATGTAACATAGAGGAAATTGATTCCTAGGCAGTTGACGGACCTACGTCATGTGGTCGGCTTATGTCAATTCAATGTTAGTTTTGATCGGTCGGATGGGTTCGGACCTAATTTGCCTAGATGCTAGGAATCAACTTCTCTGATAGTACATGTCGGCAGTCATCTGGTTTAATTTGCTATTTGGTTGAAAGATTAGCGAATTCACTCAATGAAACCATTTAATTTACAGTCAGACTTGCAGCAGCAGATTCAACCAGAGCGAACGATTCAACAGTGCAGTAGAGCGCTATGATGATGCATGGTCGAGCGGTGCTTAATTAATGTTAGTAGACTTTGAGCAGATCATCATCCATACCTGATCTGCCACATGGTCTCCAAGTAGCAGACTCGGAGGGCATCTGCTACAGCCCTGGTGGGGGCCGAGGAGGAGGGCGCACGTGTTGTGCGCCCATCGTGGAGTCTTCGGACCGCTGGCGGGGTCGCGGATGTGTGTATCGTTCCCGTGGCCCCGTCAAAAGGCGGCGTGGCGGAAGATGGGGGGGGGTTTTAGTGGGTATACCGTGGTCTCATCAGCTACGGGAGTCCCACATCACCGCTCGGGTCGCCCCCTGCGCCTGGGTGGTATGCGTAATGCATTTCCCCCTCCGGGGAAAAAAAAATAAAAGATCATCATCCATACTTCCATACGCCTACTTCCATACTAATATCCATACTTCCTAATAATATATCATATTAATACATACATTTAGACGTGGGAGAGCCATGCTTCGGCACGAATGGACCGGCTCGACCGGAGAAATACCACGTCCTCACAGGAAACCGGCGTGAAACAGTGCTGCGCTGTGTTTCGCCGAGTGAGTGAGTTTACCGGAGGCCCAATTCCCTACCCTATTTCCTTCCCTACCCTCCCCTAATCCTTCCCTTCCCATCCCTACCCTCCCCTATTACCCTATTCCCTCTTAAAAGGCTGGCAACGCACCTGCAGCTCTTCTGATGCTGCGAGTGTCCATGGGCGACGGAAGTTTCTTTCCATCAGGTGACCCGTTTGCTCGTTTGCCCCCTTATTTCATAAAAAATGTATATTTATGCGAAAGTGTGTCTGTCTGTCTGTCTGTTACCTCTTCACGCCCAAACCGCTGAACCAATTTTGCTGGGTATAGAGATACTTTGAGTCCCGGGAAAGGACAAGGAATACTTTTTATCCGGGATAAATGTACGGTTCCCGCGCGATAAATGGAATCTTGGTGCAACGGAGTTGCAGGCGTATTCTGGTTTGCTATGAGTTTAAACTCCAAGTTATCCCAATAACTTTTAAACTTGTACATATTCTACTAACATAATTTAATTTTTGAAATAATATATTAATACAAAAACCAAAACCCAATAAAAATCAAGACCATTGACAACTCTCATCGCTTCCGTTTATAACAAAGCTCTAATTACCCCTAAGGAAATTTCTGCTCAACCTTTCCGGAACTTATTAGGGAAAGGTTCTGCTCGAGCATTATATATTTACACCTAAAAGGTTGTAAAAAGAGGAATACAAGATGGAGTGCCCTTTTTAATGCGGAATTGAGGTAAAGTGGGTGTCCACGAAAGTACTTTTCATGACGTCGGTTAATGTTAACACTTAGCTTAGCCCCGCTACAGAGGGAACGATTTAACTGTTCAGTTCCGCCTCAGTGATCATAATATTTTTGATGGTGGGTACTTTATCAATAGTAGGTACGTACCTAGGTATTGCTAGGCACTACTACATTACACTTCACCCACTCGGCGGCTCGATTTTGGTAGGCATAAGTTGAAGACAAGACAAGACTACAAGTACACCTAGTTCAACCACGTCTACGCGGTCGTTGCGGTCAACTTCTTTCATTTTTAAATATTTTGAGGTCTAATTAAAGACGCAAGGCCTGGACAAGCCCTAGTAGGGTCTTTGTTCGGCCTGGAGGTGTTTGAACACCCTCACTTAGACGTGTCTGCTGACGACCAGGCAGACGCCCGCTGATAGAACTGCAGTGCCCCCACATTTCCCGTGATCTGTCAGTAGCGGCGCCGAAAGGAACACGGTCGGGTAGAGCTGCGGCCACTTTACCATCTCATCGGCCGCAGCCCGCAGCGAGTCCCACATACCCCGGCATTCCTCCCCACTGCCGGGGATGCATAATGGTATTTCCCGACGAAAAATAAGGTGCAACGTCTTAAATCTTAATCATTTAAAGGTAGAAAAACACTTTTTTATGTTTATAACAAGTATATTTTGTATGTGTTACAAGTACACGTCTATGTCCATTGTCTTATATAGTGTAACCTAACCTAACCTAACGTTACCAATGCCTGAATAGGTATACTAGGTATAGGTATAGGTAATAGGTATACTAGGTAGTACACTGGCTTACACTGAAAATATAGGCCAGTATACCAGCTGTATACTGGCCTATATTTTTAGAGAAAACCAGCTCCCAGATTGGCAATAGTCGTTCTCGTAATCATGAGTTATAGTCTATAGAAGTCATGCGACGCGTAACTAAAATACACTGCCCGATACAAAACTACTACCCGGTTGGGAACAAAATAGACGAAATGTCTTGCCACTCATAGATAAAGCACTCAGTGAGAAGTGCTTGGAACGCCTCCGTGGTCTAGTGGTATCGAGCGCGGCTCTTGACTCGGAGGTCGTGGGTTCGATTCCCGCGTTGGAAACATGTTATTTCCAAGTTTGGTTAGGACAATGCAGGCTGATCACCTGATTGTCTGACAAGTAAGATGATCCGTGCGTCGGATGGGCATGTAAAAAGTCGGTCCTGCGCCTGATCTCTCGTCGGTCGTGTCAGTCTGCCGTAACCCAGTGGTTATGAGAATAAAGGAATAGAGAGTGCTCTTGTGTACTGCGCACACACTTGGGCACTATAAAAGTACTCCTGCGTAGCTAGCCTGGTTTCAATGAATCCGGCCAGTGGCCACCGTCACCGAAACCGGTGTGGGAGCTATTATATTATACTCAGTGAGAAGTAAAATGTACTTTCATTTAATGAAAATTTTGACATGAATGTTTTCTGTCAAACTCTTCATTAAATGAAAGTTCATTAATTATTATATTATTATTAAACTAAAATGAGGCTGTAATGGATAAATAGAAAAAATTGGTGATATTGCAAATAAAGTACCTACTGTCATTAGTTTATTTAAAGGTAATAATTCTCTTCAATATATTCAATGAAATCAGGAAAATTATTGACCGCGACGACTGTAAAAGTGGTTAAATTAGAAACACGATAGTAGGCAACGGCGTTTTACAATAGGTATGTAGTTGCAAAATAATATTTTCCATCTGAAAATAAAATTGCAGAATCTTAGATCATAATATTATTGTCTTCTAAGATTCTGCAATTTTATTTTCATTCTTACAATGAAACAGTTTCGATTAAGTCTAGTTCTTATCAAACACCAAAAACAGTATTTTGACTTATTTTGATGTAACAAGAAAACTGAGAGACCCTCTTGAAATATTAATGTTAGATTAAATGAAGTAAGTAGTTTTAAAAGTTACATAATATGAACATCCATGCCCACATACTTACATACAGGTCAAAATCATAACCCTCATTTTTGCATCGCCGTAGTCGGGTAATCAACAGATTTTTCTAGAAATCTAACAAAATCAAAATACCACGATTTATGAAAGCTGCAGATATTCTAGAATTTTCTAAAGCATTGTTCGGGCGGATATCAGGGAATTGACGCCGGGCAAAATGGACGCTTTCACGTCACACACACACACACAGCTCTGAACAGATGGGGAAATTTATTAATCGTTTACACACTTTTTCGTGTGATAATTTCTTTATACCGAGTTGATGCACCAGGGAACTTGCCTAGGTTGCCAGTTTCATCTTTAGTTCCAAGATTGGGTAATGGGTATATTAACTATGTTAGATCACTGAAGCTGAAAACGGCTAGGTAGATTATTTTATCAAAAAGTTTCGTTGGATCAAAATTCATTCAGTAGCGAAGTTAGAAATAAGAAACTAAAGAGACTTGTATTTAAGGCACCGCGAGCGCTATGTCAAGGTTCCTTATTCGCTGTCGAAAATTTTTTGAATTTTCGACAGCGAATTAGGATTTTTAATGAGGGTCTGAGGGATGAGGTCTTTAATGAGGGTTTTATAGAGGAAGCACATTTGAATGCAACTAAAGTGCCCTGATTGTGACATTATTTGATTGATATCTTTCCTATCTACTAGTTATCAAAAACATCACCACACCTGACACCACATAATACTATAAATTCTGAATTCCTCATGATGAATTCCAAGTACCCATGATAGTTGTCCTTATTGTGAATTCTTATAGTTTTAGCAAATCATAAACTAACATTGATGATTGCTGCTTTGTTTTCCAGTAAACAACTTTCTATCCAAGCTCATCTCCGAACCTTATTTGATTATCAGTGATGAAACATTCCTCAGGCTGATCATGCTGATGAACTCTAATCTGTCGCCCCCATAAGGCACATGAGCATTCATCACTCCAATTGACAATACAGAGGTAAGCGGATTACGGAGGCTCTCGTCAATCATCGTTAAATCACTCCTGTAGAGTGTAGATCATTTAGATCTCAAATTGAGAGAATAAATAGATCTTAGAACAAAATGACACGAGAGCAAAGTAGCGTAGTTTGATGTTTTTGTGTGCGTGCGATGAATATTTTAATCAAACTTAGGGTCAGTTCTCATTGCGTGACAAGACGATGCGATTTTAAATGAGTAATTCAAAATTGGAATACGCTGTAAAACACCGTGAGCATCTAGTCTGTTAATTAAATGTGTGGTAAATATGTTATGTTTTTTTTATAAAAACTTGAGAGGTGTCACGGGACACCCGGATAGAACGAAGTTATTTCTTATGTACAAAAAAACATGTATACACTCTCTTCGTTCTAAGACTTAATTTACTTGGTTATCTCGTCCAGTAAAATATCTTTGAATAAAACCCGTACTGAGAGTGTTACATGAAACGGTAAAAAGATAAAACTGATTCCCAGTATAAATCTTTTGAGCCTAATTGTTCCGTTCCTATCTTTTAAGACCTGACATCGGCTAAAGAGCGTTTAAATTCAGCAAGGCGTACCCAACTTTTTACGCTCTTTAATCTTTTACGAAAACTTTTAAGTTCATTCACAATATAAAAATCATACAGTAGATTAACTTAGTTTCCCGAAATCAAATTCGCTCAACATGGACAAGCTTAATATGCGCCCGCGGCCTGAACAAAGTGACAAGCTTTCCGCGGTCGTACAAAACTTTAAATGTGGCTTTTCGATCTTTGCCGCAAGCGACCGCGACCGACAAATATTAAAAAGAAAATGCCACTAATTTATGACATAAGCAGGTTTCGTTTTCCAGCGACTCATGCTGCCGCTGCCTTGTAGTGGCGTAAAGCAAAATTAAACCCTGTAGCCTATGTGTCCCGGTTGCTTGTCGCGTGGATCGGAACGGCCGTGCACAACGCTCCACGAACAATTTTAAGTTGACCTTAAAATTATTCGTGGAGCGTTGTGCACGGCCTAAACTTAAAGTTATCTGAAAACACGCTATAATATTGTGTGCGCGATTCGAGTGACCTCAGTATAACGTTGGGTTACTGTATAGGTATTAACATATATTTTGTTTCAACTTTGATATTAAAAACCACGTCACATAATTCACAGCCATTTCCCTGTTATATTTTCATGGGCTATTTGTTGAATATTGCATTGCGGTTTTGATGGGATTGTTATATGCCAATTTATGGAGTCCATTAAATGTGGTTCTGCAGTGATTTATTTGTTTGGTTGATTAAAATATAAGAATATTATTTTTATCATTAATTCGTTTATTATTATTGAAGACTTTTTAACTGCGCGATCAACATAACAATAATTTTCCAATGCAAAAACCTAAAATCTGTATGGGGGAGACGTCCTGTTCACAAATCACAATTATAATATAATATTATTATTCTTATTTATACTTGCATAATATTACTGTTGTTAAATTAAAATGATAATATTATCTATCATATATTGTTAATAAAATGAAGCTGTTTGATTTTGGTTTCACTTTTTACATGCCATCTTGTAGTTTTATTACATCGACATAGCATAAAATTTCACTAATTTTAGCTCCAAAATATATTAGCCTTAAAATACTTTTTTGATACAAAACTTTAGGTAGCGTGCAAACTGCGCGTTTTTATGTTTTTCCTAGAACATAATCAAAGCGCACGGAGTGCGCGGCCAAGTTCCAGCAGGCCGCGCGCATGCCGTGCACTATTTACACGAACGGTTTCGACGCACTTTTGACCCCCTTGTATCTCAGTGCCTATTGCGAGAGCAAAGATAAAATTTTACCTACCTAATTATATACTAGTACTTACGCAATATACCAAATTTCATACATATAGATTTGTTAGATCCTGAAATATTTCCTTGTAAAAATAGCTAATTTTGGCACTGACTCACTGACCGGTAATCAAAATTCCTAGGCCACTTCCAGTTGTCGTAGCGTTATGAAATTTGGCACACAGGTTGTTTGTTATATGTAGATTAACAAAAAATTAAGAAATTTGAGAAATTGGTCAAGCGTGAGTCGGCTCATCTATGAATTTGAGATAAAAATCGGTAATCAAAACCTCTAGGCCACTTCCAGTTGTCGTAGCGTTATGAAATTTGGCACACAGGTTGTTTGTTATATGTAGATTAACAAAAAATTAAGAAATTTGAGAAATTGGTCAAGCGTGAGTCGGCTTCAAAACCTCTAGGCCACTTCCAGTTGTCGTAGCGTTATGAAATTTGGCACACAGGTTGTTTGTTATATGTAGATTAACAAAAAATTAAGAAATTCGAGAAATTGGTCAAGCGTGAGCCGGCTCATCTATGAATTTGAGATAAAAATCGGTAATCAAAACCTCTAGGCCACTTCCAGCTGTCGTAGCGTTATGAAATTTGGCACACAGGTTGTTTGTTATATGTAGATTAACAAAAAATTAAGAAATTTGAGAAATTGGTCAAGCGTGAGTCGGCTTCAAAACCTCTAGGCCACTTCCAGTTGTCGTAGCGTTATGAAATTTGGCACACAGGTTGTTTGTTATATGTAGATTAACAAAAAATTAAGAAATTCGAGAAATTGGTCAAGCGTGAGTCGGCTCATCTATGAATTTGAGATAAAAATCGGTAATCAAAACCTCTAGGCCACTTCCAGTTGTCGTAGCGTTATGAAATTTGGCACACAGGTTGTTTGTTATATGTAGATTAACAAAAAATTAAGAAATTTGAGAAATTGGTCAAGCGTGAGTAGGCTCATCTATGAATTTGAGATAAAAATCGGTAATCAAAACCTCTAGGCCACTTCCAGTTGTCGTAGCGTTATGAAATTTGGCACACAGGTTGTTTGTTATATGTAGATTAACAAAAAATTAAGAAATTTGAGAAATTGGTCAAGCGTGAGTCGGCTCATCTATGAATTTGAGATAAAAATTAATATGTACAAGTAAATACACTGAAATAAGATGAGGAGGAAAGAAACAAATTGGTATGATTCCTTAAAAAAAGTATTGAAATCTCACCAAAAACATACCTGTTAAAACGGGGCCAAGTTCCTATTCACTAATTGTTCGCCTTAAAAAAGAGTTGAAATCCAATTCAATGCCAAGTTTAGATGCACTTCCAAATCGATCATAATCATCTTCATCAACAGCCTGATCCTAAATACTTCTAAATTTGAACTTGGCAGGTATTCATGCTAGTAGCACTTGATAATGTATAATTTTTAAATTTAAATATAAGATATCTATGTGATTAAATTAACCTGCCAAGTTCAAATTTAGAAGTATTTAGGATCAGGCTGTTGATGAAGATGATTATGATCGATTTGGAAGTGCATCTAAACTTGGCATTGAATTGGATTTCAAATCTTTTTTAAGGCGAACAATTAGTGAATAGGAACTTGGCCCCGTTTTAACAGGTATGTTTTTGGTGAGATATTTAATTAAGTAACAAAGCTTATACGAGTGCTTTGGTAAAAAGCTGGGAAAACTCAGAGCTTTAAAAGTGTTAGTTTTGTCTAAAAAAATTTGATTACACAGCAAACGCGTTTTTAGTTAAAATCAATGATTGAAGCGGAAATATTTCATTGCTTTTTATTTCTATGACTCAACTTTTGTTTGAATTTTCTAATTGATCCGACGTCCGAGTTGGTAACAGACAGACAGACAGAGACATAGACAGACACACTTTCGTTTTACCACTTCATCCGATTTTACTGGGTACGGATTCTTTGAATCCCGGGAAAGCACATAGGATACTTTTCATCCTGAAAAAAAATACGGTCCCCGCGCAATTAATGAATTTTAGCGCAACGGAGATGCGGGCGTCATCTGAGGTAGAATTGATGATGATAGTCTATAATCTATAAGTGTATACTTTAGTGCATATTTTTAATTATTCATATCATTCAAATTGACATTACGTATTTTGATCGGCTAAACTATTTCTTATTCATATTCATATACTTTATTTCCAAGAAATTAATGAATTATCCCGAATCAGTATGAAGATAAATTTTTATCTTGGTAGATCCAGGCATAAACCCATTTTTTTAGAATATAATTTTAACCCTAAAGCACCTACCAGGCTAACAAGAGTTGTAATAATGCCACAACTGTGACAATTGCTACAACCATCTGAGTTCAAAATTGAATAACGTTCGTTACGTCTTGCTTGGGTGTTATGTTTTTGTTTTGCTCTCAAATTGTCAAGATGTCTCTCCTCTTCCGTCAGACTTTAATTATGTTTACTGTGAAAGTAATTAATATAATACGGAAACGTATAGTCCAAACCACAAGACAAGTCACTTGATATTATGAAGTTTTGCGACTTATTTCTGCATTTGGAATATAGAATCGTACATTCTATATTTATTTGATGTTTACGTCTTGGTAAATGATAATTATTTGCCTACTATATTTTTATTTTGGTTAACTATAAATATAAGGTCATACGTTTATTACGTCATAAATGCTTCGATCACATATTATATTATGTGATCGAAGCATAAATGATTTTAAGGGTTTTCGACATCAATAAATATAATTATTAGCGTTGTTGATTTTTAATGTTTTGACCTTAGTCAATAGATGAACTCCTATCCGAAATCCTTAGAAAGGGTTATAAATTATAATATAAGTTAGGACATGTTTATGAATTCATAATTTATTGTTATTACGTTTCGAAAGTTTTCATAAAAGCCTTAGCGAATATTCAGTAACACCTTGAAACCTGGTATCACAAAAAATCCACTTCAATACTAAAATTATATATGCGGTCTGAGATAATTTGAGTCCCGAGAAAGCTGAGCAATTTTTATCCTAAGATAAAATCGGCCAAGTGCGAGTCGGACTCGCGCACGAAGGGTTCCGTACCGATACAGAGCAAAAATAGGCTAAAAATTGTGTTTTGTGTATGGGAGCCCACCTTATATTATTATTAAATATTAAAGCACACATATAACAAAAGAATGTGTGAAAAATTCAAGTGCCTACCTCTTGCCATTAATGATATAGAGCGAAAAAGGCTGAAAAATCACGTTTGTTGTATGGGAGCCCCCCTTAAATATTAATTTTATTTTGTTTGCAGTATTTGTTGTTATAGCGGCAACAGATACACACAATGTGTGAAAATTTCAGAGGTCTAGCTATAGCGGTTCTTGAGATACGGCCTGGAGACAGACAGACGGACAGACAACGAAGACTTAGTAATAGGGTCCCGTTTTTAGCCTTTGGGTACGGAACCCTAAAAATTATCCTTTTTCCTTTGGCGGGCCTCTTCCTCACAAACCCTGTCTAATCCAAACATTTCAATTTGAAACACATTTCTTTCGTACATTGTTGTAAAATGTAAAAACATTTAATAGAATCCTTTGTGAGCATGACACTTGAACGAAATCGTTTTAAAAACCTTTCTTTGTGACAACGAAGTGAATTTTTTGTTTGTTTATTAAATTAAGAGAAGTCCACACAGCCGTTTTTAACCCCCGACCAAAAAGAGGGGTGTTATAAGTTTGACGTGTCTGTCTGTCTGTCTGTGGCATCGTAGCATCCAAACGGGTGGACCGATTTTGATCTAGTTTTTTTTGTTTGAAAGCTGACATGACGGTGAGTGTTCTTAGCTATAGTTCATCATCATCAGCCTGCTCATTGCTGAAATATCACGGTATATCTGGTTCGTGATAGGACGATTAGCAACTTGCAGTCGTTTGATTGGTTTTATATTTTGCATCCTGGTTCGAGACACTTATGAATATATACACATTATTGGAAAGTTGACCTGGTGGTGCAGCATCACCTGGTAATCAATAGGATACCCAACTCCTCACCAACTTAGAGCAGAGGTTTCGTGTTTGGACTCATTTTAATTGCGACAACCAGTAAGACGTAGATAAACAGTAAATATTTGCATGCTGCTGCTGCAGCATCACCTGGATTCTATAGGAGCCAAGCTCCGTATGAACCTAAAGTGGAGGTTTCATGTTTGGGCTCATATTGATGGCCTCATCCAAGAGGACATATTTTATATATGGTATTCATTGGGATATGATCCAGTTGATAGGAATTATTCTGCACAAGTTTAAAAAGCATAAAATTAAATTAAATTAAGAAATTTAAAAAAACCCCCGCCAAAAAACTTTAAAAAGTAATGAAATAACATTTCTTGACTTTAAGTTTAAATCATTCCTAAGAGTAAAGTAATATTTTAGTCCATAATTGTTGTCAAGGTGTGTCGGGGGACCGCTAATGTAGATGTTTGATTTCACATAACAATATAAATTAAGGGTCTGTTCACAGCGACCCGAATCGAGAGAATCAGCGACTATTATGGCGATACAAAATGCAAAAGTCGCTGTTGTGGTAGTTTACTTAGCGGTCCCCCGACACACCGTGACAACAATTATGGACTAAAATATTACTTTACTCTTAGGAATGATTTAAACTTAAAGTCAGGAAATGTTATTTCATTACTTTTTAAAGTTTTTTGGCGGGGGTTTTTTTAAATTTCTTAATTTAATTTTATTCCATACAAACGTTGTCCCCTGTTTCCTCCCTGGATAATGCCAGTAGAGTTATATTTTTTTCCTGAATATCTATGGCCACCAATACAATGTCTCTATGTTTTATTGTTTTTAATAATTTAGTTATTAAAAAAGATAAAAACGTTCAAAAGCCCAAAAAAAATTGGCCAGATTTTCCGCTGTGTTCAAACATCCAGAAAACAGATGTGGCTAGATCATACAAAAAAAAAAAAAAAACATAGGAACACAGCTCAAGCTTTTATTTAATCTTTAATGAAAAAAGTACATACTTAAATCGGTTAAGTTTTGGAGAAGGAATCTGGGGACAACGAATTGTTGATTTTCTGCAGTTGTCTCTATCGCGCTCTGCGGTATTGGCTTGAGGTAAGGTAGACAGCAATTATAGATATAACGAGTACTTTTTTTCATTTATCTTGACCTTGGAGTATCCTCATTAAAATGCTCTCGATTTATGACTTAGTTAATGTTGCCCGCAAATCGAGTGCTTGGAAACCGTATATCTTCCTTAAAGCTTGTAAGTACAGCTCGAGCAAGAGTTGTAATTTAAGCTAATATAGTTTATGTTTTCTGCCTTCTACTTATAGTATGTAAGCGACGGATTACATTATGTAACCAAAAACTATCAGTAGCTGGTTTTCTAACATCTTATATACCTTACGACGACGTCTGTTATTTTAGACCCTATAACTTCATTACCTTCACAAAAACACCTTTAAACAAAAACAACAAAAGAGCAATTCTAAACTACAGCAACTTTATTACACATGATTCACTTGAAATGAACATTTATGAATAATGTTGCTCGGGGCTAAGAATGTATGAAATATACGCGTCTTTGTTCAACCCTGAGGGCTTGACTTATACCTTTTGTCTGATACCTTATCTTCACAAGAACACTTGAGTGTGCTTCATTTACAATGGGCTAGGAAGATGTTACCAAAATTGGTTCGAGATATCTTTTCGGCTGTAATTGGTTAAGTTTTGGTATTGTGGAGAGTGTGAATATTTTGTACGCGTGACAAATTAATAATAGTTTGAAAGCAGTATTGTACAATATTCGGATATTATGATGTACCTTAACACCTTACAAGAGTGTGGATTGTTTTGTTCATGGATGTGTCTTGTTGATAAGTTGTGATTTCGGCCATTAGTTTCTTGTTGGATGGATTGGTAACACTACCAATCCATCCAACATATGCACATATATAATTGCAAAGCTTCATTGTTCATCGTGTTCCACCGCACAGATGAGCAATGGCACGCGAAAGAACTGTACTAGGTCCGACTGCCTTTGTCTAGCACAATGAAAAAAGCGGCCAAGTGCGAGTTGGACTCGCCCATGAAGGGTTCCTCAGCAGCAATAAGGTTTATTTTTATGAAATTAAAAGGTTTTTGATTTATTTTTATATTTCAGTCGATTTAAGGTTTAGGTACTATTTATGACGTATAAAAAAACTACTGGCTAGATCTCGTTCAAACCAATTTTCGTTGGTAGTTTTTATAGTAATCTACATCATATTATATTTCGTAGCGACACCGGACACGGCTGCGCTCTATCATAAAATTTATTTTTGAAACTGACAGTATATTTTCATGAATTAAACCAAAGAACAAAATTAGGTTAGAGTACTTCAAGAGTTCGAGATTTTAATCAATTCATCTCGACCTTTATGTTGTAATGCACTATCGCTATCGTCAATCATGCAACTTTGTGCTTACTTATGTCGTAAGGGTAAGTGAATCATCTATAGCCCTTTTCCCTTAGCTCCTGATCTATCTTGATCATCGCGGTTGATTTACAAGTATCTTTCAGATACGGTATTAATTGTAAGCTAGTACTTTCTGATATTTTATTATGAGGTTTAACGAGTACTTTTAATCTCCATGCAGAAAGAGACTTAACTAAAACTTTTTAACCTGTTATTTCTAAAAAATGCAAGTGTTTAACATCAAACTGTTATTTGTAGATAATCATGTACAAATTTAATATATTCTATATAAGCTCGTAATATCAAAATTTGTTGTTTTTGGCCCGCTATGTAGGCAGGCCGTACAAAATGTCGTGATTTGTATATTTCGTGACTAGCTTCGTCGCAAGATGCCGTTTTTATTATTAAGTCATTAAATAGAAATTTTTCTTCAATGCAATCTGTGGGTGTCCCTCTTTTTCCGTGGGTGTCTCCCTCTTTTTCAGTGGGTGTCTACAATATGAAAGGAGACGGGCTTCACCCACGCATTTTTACATTAAAGGGAATTAACGGATCTATTTAAACTTTATACCATTGTTTATTTTGGCTTAAGGTGACGCCGCGTTAAAGTAAAAAACCGTGTTGGATATAAACTTATAAATTGCTTGTTTTCTATTAGATGCCGCCCCGGCCTCTCATAGAAAACAAGAAATGGAACAGCAAGAAATGGAAAGGTTTAAAAACCATTAATATATATTTTCATATATATTAAGCTATGTACAAATTAAAGTATCTATGTACAAAATTTGGAAGCTTAAATCACTCTCTTCTGTTGGCAAAATTAGAATCCCTTGTTTTACAGAGGTCTTTTTGACTAATTATTCTGTGTTACAAAAGTTGACCAATCGTGTTATGCTATGGGTAATTCAAAGGTAAAGACATGATGAATACTCACAATGAACTTTTTCAGCTTTAGCCATTGCTGAGAAAAATCGATATCGCTACAGCCAAATTATCAAGGCGTCGCCTTAAGCCTCGTATTTATTTGGTGGCTCTATTATTCCACACACGTACAAACGTTGAACATTTCGCTTTCAAATGTGGGTTGGTGGATTGTGATGGTGGTAGTTTTTTGGCAATTGCGCATATTTAAATAAGCCTAATCCCGTGAAATATTTGAAAACCCACATTAAAATGTTAAATACGCTTATCTACTATGTTAATAACTAGCATTAGGTGCTTAGTTTATGCGAATAAGTTATATGTAAAACATAAAATAAAAGGTTTGTATAGTGATTTTGCGTAAAATTATTGCCACTTAAGATTAAAATATTATTCTATCTTGGTTAAAATCGTGAGATGAAGCATAAAATACAAGGCACTAAGATGAAAAATATTTACTCATCACAAATTGTTTCTGTCTTTCTGTTTGTCTGATTTACACGTTTGTCACGTTTAAACCGCTAAATCGATTTTGATGAAACTTGGTATGTAGATACTGTGAGTCGCGGAAAAGGTACTTAGTACTTATCTCAACGACCTCTGTGGCTCAGTTGGTGGGCTGGTGGTAGCTCAAGCCGGGGGTCGCGGGTTCGAATCCCGCCGACGCGACGGAACAAAAATTTTTCAATGTCCCGGGTCTAGATGTGTATTAAAATATATGTGTATGATATAATAAAAATTTTAAATATAAGTATAGTATAATGTAAAGTACTAAATATTATGTTTCCGTTGTCTGGCACCTGTAACACAAGTCCTTCAGGTACTTAGCACGGGGCCAGACTGACGTGGTGTGAAGCGTCCATAGATATTATTATTATTATTATTTATTATCTAAGATAAATATACCTATAGTTATAAAAAAATCGTAATTTATGCCAACGTCTAGTAAAAGCACTGGCTTTTTATCTCATAAAAAATCTACGGTGTGAACTTTATGAAAGTGAATTGATACTGTGTGTTCATTTATCATTTACGTCAGGGTTTTTCAACCTTTTTTATGATGCGACCCCTGGCACGAAAAAACATTTCGCGACCCCCCTCCACCCTTTGCTTTTTTAACACTCTTTTATAAGCCTGGGCTGTATGTATGTAGGTATCTTTAAGATTGAACGATTTTACCTATCTCCAGCAATCTAATTAATTCGAAACTTTGCATATTACTTCAAATTATTGCACTGTCATTACATTGCCATAGTTTGTTAAAATTATTGCATTGTCATTGCGTTAACCCCCCAGGGGGTTGCGATCCACAGGTTTAAAACACTGATACGTACGTCATACCAACTCATACCTGCGTTTCGCGTAGTTTATAATAATTAATATATTCTTTGCCTGCGTGCGAGATGAGGACGTGATTGATGTTGCACGTCTACGAGACTACTCTGTGTCAAATTTATACCTACGCATCTTCATTTCAAGGGTTCCGTACCCAAAGGGAAAAACGGGATCCTATTACTAAGACTTTGCTGTATGTCCGTCTGTCTGTCTGTCAAGAACGGCGCTAAAAATGCTTAGACCAATAATTATGTATTTCTCTTGCCGCTATAACAACAACTACTAAAAATATATTATATTTTTGATCGATATCAATAATAGTGACAGGTTCAAATAATAAAAAAGTAATCTATTGTATTAAAACTTAAATAATAAAATAAAAATATTTAAGGGGGGCTAAGGCTTCTATACAAAAAGCACCAATTTTTGCTCTACAATGATAAGGAACTACATGCGTGAGTACGATTCGTACTTGGCCGATGTTTATATCCACGTGCCGCACGTTCTACTTCGTCTCATATCTCAATGGTCATATTAAAGCTCGCTGGGATTTAATGCTTCCAGTTTAAGTACCCGTTCCAACCAAGGTACTTTAAATATGAATGATCAAGTTTAAATTCTTACTCGTAACCCGACTACGACAAAACCAAAAGGTAGGATTACCTACGTACATTGTACGTATGTGTCTTGGTAGAGTCTAAACTACTGGCCCAATTTTATAAATTACTAGATGACTTAAGACTAAAATTAGCCAGGTTGGTTCAGCCATTCTCGAGTTTTAGCGAGACTAACAAAATAATTTGAAATTTTGTTAGTCTCGCTAAAACTCGAGAGATTTTTAAAACCGACTTCAAAAAAGGAGGTTATCATTTCCACGCGCATGTATGTAATATTTCCAGAACTACCCAATTTTCGTACATGTTAGTCTATATGTATATCAGCGTCTGAACAGACGTGCCAAATTTCAAAAGTGTATGTATACGATTTAAGTTTGTGTTCGCATATCTCTGGAACTACCGTTCCGATTTCAGTAATTCTTTTTTGTTGTACTAGGTATTGTTCAACTTAGGGAATAATGCAATGCAAGTTTCATCAAAATCGGCTTAGTAGTTTTAGAGATAGGGAGTTTTAATTCTCAATAACGTACAATTTTGAAGTCGGTTTTATCTTTTTAAAACACAGTTATATTAAAAATAGGTTTTTAGTGAAGTTTCGTAAGATGCGTATCGTGACGAAAAGATAAAATTTAATCAATTCGATATACTACTAGTAAAAATTTTGGTGCGTAAAGCGTTATTCAAAGGAATTACTATTTTTAATTAAAGTGTTTTATTGCCGTATCTAACATGAACCTAGAAAAAAAGGCGGACGGAGTCTTATTATACACAGCACTGTGTCTTCAGAGTCGGTCAGGCTGACTGCATGTGTAACACGGTCCGCACGCACACTTTCTTACGCTAGTCCGGCCATTTGACAGGTGTAAGAATATTGTGTGCGTGGCCGACTCTGAAGACACAGTTCTGTTTATAATAAGACTCCGTCCGCCTTTTTTCTACGTTCATGGTATCTAATGTGTCGTTCTTGAATCTTTGTAGAATTTAGAGACGTCCGGGTACGGGACGGGTTGAAACGCGCGGTTCGGCGGCCACGCTGCGATATCACAAGCAATTGTTTGTAAATGTCAGAGCGACCGCGCCGCTATTTTAATAAATCGTTTCATACTATATTTTGCTTGTGTTTCGCAGAATTTGTACTGAAGTGTCAGAAATTCTCTCCATAATGCCCCGATTAATAACCCTCTCGATCAAAGTAACACACATCACATCAAACGTCAAAACCGCGTGGCCAGCTTGTAATGGGTTGGCGTTTTGGACGTTTTTCGGTCACGTATGCTGTATGCAATACTAAAAAAATAATTGCTGTAGGGTTAATACGTGACATGGAAATGGGTATCTATTTAGTATTTAAAAGGTCAACTGCAGTAATAACGGAAATACTTTTTTCTTCATTTTAGATCTAAATATTTTTGTATGAATCATGTGTTGAAAAAAAATGCGTATTATTCTGGGGAAAAATTAGTCATCATGAGGAATTCTCAAAGAACATGACGTATTTTTCCAACTCTAAAATCTTGATAAGACTTGTAGTGTATTGCGCACTTAACTTATAATTTTTATAGTTTTACATAAACTTTAGCACATAAACGTACACGAAATAACCGACGTGCAATAACCCAGTAACATTTTTTAACGATCACAAATTTTCATGACATGCATCCAGTATGATAGTTGAGGGAAAACATGAGTATGATATGCCGCCGCGCTGCCTCAGGTATGCGTCCGCCTAAACGAGCGGTTTTAAATAAATCGTTACATATAGCTCGTGATCTCATAGTGTAGCGGCCGAAACTCTCGGCCCGAAGGTACTGGCTTAGATTCCCGCGTTAGAACAACTAAAAGTGTTTAGGCTTTCAAGTGATCCGCTGTATAAAGAGGTATCTATAAAGCTTTTACTTACCACACAATACTTACTCAACCCTTTTGATTTCCAACCTCTGGTATGGACGTGTAAGGGTCAATTCAGACCGCAACGTGATGAGGCGAAGCGAGGCGCGGCGTGGCATAAATTTGTATGGATTTGACAGATTTCAGTTGCGTGAGACGTCTTGCGAATCTGTCAAATCATATAAATTTGGAAATGCATCTACGCTTCGCGTTGCGATCTGAATCTAACTTCGCGTTGCGATCTGAATCTAACTGATGTCACGCACCCGCCTTTTGAACCCTATATATTTTGTAGAACACCTTGCAGCTGTCAAAGCCCAGGTGACCTGTTTCAATTGAATACCTTTTTCAGTTTGGGTTTTGCCCACTAACCTCCTTTTTCCCTTTCAGTTTAGACATTCAGATCTAAACTCCGATGCATGACTGTTTCAGGGGGTATAACTTATAAGCCTTTTTTATCGGACCTAGGGGACTAAACTATTGGATTAACCTTTCAAGCCCCAGGCGGTCGCATGCGACCGCGATAACAACAGAAGAACAAAAGATTTCCGAGAATCTGTGATCGAGAGTTTAAATTAGTATCATCATCAAAAGCCTAGTGCCCAGATTTTGGGTTATCCAAATGTGTGGAAGTGGATGGTTTGGCTTAAAAGCCTAAGGCGATATTCAGACTTTCGTCATTTTTTAAAAGCTGAATCTTTTCAGCATTGGACTACTATAGAGGTAAGAACGATCAACAAAGTGTGGAATTTCGGTCGGATACCTTAGGAGGTATCCAGCCATGAATAATGAAGGTCTATCTAACCTTCTTTAAGGTGATGCCTTGATAATTTGGCTGTAGCGATGTCCATTTTTCTCAGCAATGACTAAAGCTAAGAAATTAAAGTTCACTGTCAGTATTCATCATGTCTTTGTCTTTGAATTACCCATAGCATAACACGATTGATCAACTTTTATAACACAGAATAATCAATCAACAAGACCTCTGTAAAAAAAGGGATTCCTATTTTGCCAACAGAGGAGAGTGATATAAGCTTCCAAAATTTGTACATAAATTGGTTCTAGTATACACTTTAATTTGTCCATAGCTTATATGAAATGTATTTATGGTTTTTAAATTACGCGACAAAAACCATTTTGTCGCTACGCCCTTTCCATTTTTTGCTGTTCCATTACTTGTTTTCTATGAGAGGCCGGGCCAGCCTCGCATAGAAAACAAGCAATCTAAAACACATCCAACACGGTTTTTTACTTTAACATGGCGTCACCTTAAAGTGGAAGCTAAAAGTTTTTATAGAAATATCGCATTATCGAGTACACTGATTAAAACATAAACAGATGAAAACATATTTTTCGTAATTCCTAATCTTTCTACTCTTATGCACATAATCAATTATTATTATACTTTATATTATAAATTAACCTCTCCAGCAATATAGTCAGGATGAAGAATTAGATTTTTCAAACACGACATCATTTTGCTTCATCGTTTTAGCACTCAACATGAATATTAATAATAAATTTAAAATGGTGCTTTTAAAAACAGACTATAAGATAATCTGATTATCTCTACATAGAACACATTTGTGAAGTTTGTATTAAAAATGCATTTGCAACGGAAGAAGAAACTTTAAACCCGGAAAGCTGAGGTAAGATTAAACGGAGGATTAAAACTTTCAAGACGTACTTTAAGTGCAATAATGTAAATAGCTTAATTCGCTCACAAAAGAGCTTAAGACCACAAGATAATTGTGTTAAGTATCGAAGAATTTCTTGCCTATTTGGTGTTGCTGATAAAATATACTCAGCGAATATCTGTTTGTCTGGCTGATGGCACATTGGACTTTTGTAATGTATCGCTAGGCCAATGATGATAGAGACCTAGGTTACAAACTGGCATTTCGTTTGTTTTTTGTCGGTCGCGGACGCGTGCCTCGTGGACGGCGTGGATCGAAGAGCCACCTTGAGGTTATAATAAGTATCATACTTATTATAACCTCAAGGTGGCTTTTTCCGTTTTTCCGTTGCAAATATATTGAAAAGATTTCGTGAAGAGAAAAAATACATTTTAATTTCTTTAGGCGTCTTGGACTCATCTGTTGACATTATAATATCATATGTTTTGCCAGTTCATTTATCTTAGCGATTTAATTAATTGCCCGACCATATTATCGTATTATCCGGCTGAATATTCAATTAGTCAATTTATTTAATGACGGACGCCTAATTAAACACGGAGATAGATAAGGTAATCCTGATGCTACTTAATGATTTATTACTGCTTAGATAAGCTTAGGTATAATTGAAACGTTGGGCATACTTTACACTCTAAATTTATACAGTAAACCATATTTATACTACACAACTGGGTGAACAGGTAAGAAACAGGCGTTGGCAGGAGATATTGCACAAATTATTTGACGTCTGTCAAAAACTGCATGAAACCGATAGATAGCATTATTTCTGATAGATAGCATTCTTTACGGCAAATTGCTTGGATGACATTTTAATGTTATTAATTCACAATCAAACCTATTGTATTGTGTCGTGGCGTGGGCGTGAGACAGAACTGTCTCTCAATTGACAAAATACAAGACTGCTGCAGTCCTATCAAACTACCCTTGTGTAAGAGTTGTTGGAGTGCGTATAACGCACGCTATCCTTGTATAATATATACTACTAAAAGCGTAATATAACTTAATATACAACTAAAAATGAAACAATAAAATTCTTCAAACGAGATTAAAGTAATACCATCAAAATTAAATGTAACACAGAACAAGATTATTTTATCTGCGCAATAAAAGAAAGGTGTACAAAAGCAGTTATTATGAAGAATAAAGTCGTAAACTGCAAGCATTTTCAGCTGAATATTAGCTTCATATCTCATATTGTGTGATCTGCTCACTTACACAGTGTGATAAAACAAGTTATTTTACTGTATAATTTTGTATTTTACTTGATAATACAAAATTAAACAATAGATACTACTTGACTTTTCCTTCCAACGAATTCAAATTTCAAACTAGCACGGCTTATTGCTTGACATAGGGACAAGGAAGACGATGTAAGACATTATTTTTTACCTCAACTTATTTGAAATCACACTTATAAAAATGTAATCCGAATTAGCTTATTAGTTACAAAACCACCGACCGCTACGTACATACGCAATAGTTAATCATCTCTGTTTTCATGAAGGGTTAGAAAAAAGTTAAAATATTGATTTCAAAATGCAGTCAAGAAAGAAAAAGTACAAAACATTCGTAGCTCTGATAGATCTTTTAAAAGTCACAATATATACACTTGGCTAAGAAAATCTGCAGTAAATGCTTTCGTAACATACATTACGTTGTTGAATACAAAAGTTATTTCATTCTGTATTAGTTTAAGAGCCATTAGCTAATTAATTTCTCTTTAGATATTTATGAAACTTTACGACTATACTGCAGTATTTCCCTGGTAAATAAATGTTCTCATTTATAATATGTAAATTCTTAATGAATATAGAGCTTTTGTTTGCTTCAATAACCATTAAGAATTCATGCTAAGTATGGTCGTTAGGCGAAGTAAATATTGATAGTTGACAGTAATAAATCAGAGCCATAATATAAACACATTTTATCCAACTGCGACGTAAAAAAAAGGTTCTTGTTGAGTTTTTTTTTTAATTAGGGAGCAAACGAGCGAACGATTCACGTTATAGAAAACAACTACCGTCGCCCATGGACACTCGCAACATCAGAAGAGGCAGACGTGCGTTGCCGGCCTTCAGAGGGAATACGCTCTCTTCTTGAAGGTTTGCAGGGCGTAATGGTCCATTGGTTTATACAAAATAGTAAGTACTGGATAAGCTGCTACTAATCTGTTATAATTAAAGTAAAATTAAATATAATTATATTTTAATATATTTTTAACATTTTTATGATTAGAAATAATAATAATTAGTTTAAAAACTACATAAAGACTGAAGTTAGATTAATTAAAATTGCCAACTTTTACTGAAAATTACGTCGTTAAAGATGTAGGTCGAGAGAGTTATTTTTAAGCATAGTTTAATTAATGAGATGTTACATAATATTATATCAAAGTTCAAAATGCAATTTGATCAACCTCTTAGTTTCTTCTGATATTTTTTTGTTTTGGGACTACAAGCAAAATAGGAATATAAGCGTAAACAGTACCTAAGCACCCCAACAGGCCTAGCATGTTCATACAAGCGGTTTCTTTCTACGGAAGAATAGACAAAGTTACAGTTAGACAAAGGAAATCCGCCATTTTGCCACAAAAATCTGTCAATGTTTCCATTCTTTCCCATATTTAGTGTTTTTATACTAAGCCTGCAGGGTACACTGCAAACCCTGCGGTGATCCACCACCTTTACTTGAGAAACGATACAGTCAACTTCTTTCTAGTCTTTGTTGATAGCGTCTACAAAAAAGTGAAAAGTGTCTAGCTGTCATGGTTCTCGAGACAATTTGATATCAAATAGACGGATGGTTATACGCTTAACTTATTGCTATACGGTCGCGTTTTTATCCTTTAGATGCGAAACCCTCAAAAATAAAGAAGAGATAAGTGGGGTAGTATTTATAAGAGTATAATAGTGAAAATTAAGCGATATATCCAGAAGACCATAACACACGTTGCAGCTAAATAACTGGGAGAGATAATCGTAAAATTGAATGACGAACCGAACCTCCACGCGAATCTGGTACCGTATTTAAACGTGAAATAAACGATGATTAAAACCGAGATTGGATAGTAAAAATATACGATGAAAATATTATATAGGTAGGTACGGCAAATTTACGGTAGCCTTGTGGGGATTGAACATAAAGGAAGTAAGTAAACTGGCCACCTGGTTTTAAAGTGGTATATCCAAAGCTTTCAAGTTTTAAATGGGCAGAAAACTGTAGTTAATGGTTCCAAATTTTGAAATTAAATTTTTTGAAGGGGTTAAATATTGCTTTACTTTAAATTATTTTAGATTTAGTGCCTGTTTCGCCACTTTCTGATAAAGTGGCGCATAGGCTTTTCACAACTTTTTTGACAGATTCTCCATACTTCATCTGTCAAGTGGTGCATAGCCTATTCGGCACTTATCAGGAAACAATGAAACAGACCCTAAGGTACCTTAAGTTAATTGATAAATGATGAGTATGACAATATTTGTGTGAAAAATAATAACATAAACATAATATTATTTTGAGGCTGGCTAGGTCCCAATTTCACAAAGCAACGCCAAAAATATATTAAGTATTATGTCAACAAGTTAAAAGATAATTTTTGAAACTTTTTGTGAAAGGATAAAATATTTTATATGGTGATATAAACCGACCTTTATTTTACAAGGAAATAGAATATAAGAGCACGCAAAAAAAGGCTTTGTCATGGTGATCGAACGCTCATGGTGCTTCTTATGAATATTTTTACACGTTTCGGAACACGCTATTTCCCTGAATATAAAGATAATTACTGATGATGGCGACTAAGCTCAGTGGAGCTTTTATAGTAAACTTACGTTGGACACGTAAAAGAATTGTAAAATATAGCAACTGCGGTTTGACTTAATACTATTTACAGCTCGACAAGGCTTTAAATGAACGTGGCGAGAAAAGGAACTAACGCTGCTATCATACAAAATGTCATTTTTGACAGTTCTCCTTTACCAGCAGCGCCCCCGCCCACGTTCGTTTAAAGCCTTGTAGCACTTTAAAACTAGATGACGCCCACATCTCCGTTGCGCTATAATTCGTTTATCGCGCGGAAACCGTATTTAACCGTATTTTTTCGAGATCAAAAGTATCCTATATCCTTTCTCGGGGCTCAGACAGATAGACATACACATAGACAGAAAGACAGACACATTTTCACATGAATTATAATATTAGTATGCAAGTATGGATGGATGAGCAAATGACCTAATCTACCTACATCAGACTGATCAGTTTTAAAAAAATTTAACCGACTTCAAAAAAAGGAGGTTATTGCCACCTACTTTGGGCTAAGACCAAACCCAGGTGGAGTGGGGATGAGAACCGTGATGCGCATGGTGCTCCTGCACATCGCGGCCCCCGTGTGGGCTTTTTTAGGTCACCTCGCGAGGCGACCTAGAAAAGCCTGCATGTTTTGATGAGACTGGCACAGACAACCGTTGGTAAAGTTGCGGTGGGTTGATCGTGCCCGTAACTTTGCCTAAGCGGGGAGTGGAGCACCATGGTGGGTAGTTCCTCGGAGAGTCCCACATACCCCGGCCGATGTCCCCAATCCGCCGGGGATGCGTAAAAAAAGGTGGAGTGGGGACATCGGCTGGGGTATGTTACGGCAATGCACCTGCAACTCTTCTGATGTTGCGACCGTTCATGGGCGACGGTAGTTGCTTTTCATCCGGTGACCCGTTTGCTCATTTGCCCCTTATTTTATAAAAAAGTGCGTCTTTTCAGACAAAAGCAGGGTCTACCCACTAAAAACTAAAGTTTTCAACAAAATCCATCGCTTTAGCCTTTAGGTACATATTTTACCTTTCCAACAATATAATATTCAAATACAAAACTGCAAATTCACTTGAACCGCATTCGAAAACTAAAATAACTGCACCCGCAAACAATTTTAGTGCGCAGTAAAATTTATTTCTATCATAATTTGAGTAACTACATTTGAGTTCATAAATTAAATTCTGGCTCCCCGGCAGGTTGCACACATTAAATTCTCACTGAACTGTGCAGTATTAGAATGTTGGTCGATGTCGGGATTCCATTTTTAACTGACTTGCAAAAAGGAGGTTATTTGTTCGTCTGTTTATATACATTAATCATTGAACATACATTTTTTGTATGTTCAATGATTACTTCGCCGTCTGTGGAAAGATTTTCAAATTTTTTTCGCTGTTGTATAAGGTATAATCCGAATTTGGTACCATCTTCAGAAAATTTGATCCTTTATCTAAGATTATTATTTTTAAGAATATTACTTTTGTTTTTACCTTGGATGTTGGGTTCATGTATAGTCACTACGAATATAGTTACAATGCACAGACAAAATAGAATAGTCCTGGTTCCCTAGAACATTTTTTTCATTTGATACTATCAAGTTAATTTTTCATGAGTCTTCATTTTGATAAGACGAAAAACAATTTCCTCTACGAAAATTCTCGAAAGTGGTAGCTAATAGAGATAGAAAGGATAAAGTATTTCAATTTGATGATCCTAAAATATGGATTTTTCTATTTGCTGCTTATTTTTTTGAGGTTTAGGGCCTGTTTCACCACTTCCTGATAAGTGCCGAATAGGCTATCCACCAATTATTAACTTGACAGATCCAGTATGGAGAATCTTCATTCAAGAATTTATCAGGAAGTGTTGAAACAGGCCCTAATATTTATATTTGTCAGTAACATTGTCTTACAAATAGAACAATCCATATTTTGTTTCGCAAGCAGTCCTTACAAAATTTTTACGGTCTTACTAATAATTATTATTTTTAACAAAAAATTAAAACCGACTTCCAGGGTAAAAACAATAATAATTTATAATGAACAAAAAAGTGTTAAATAATTCTTACTCTTTAAAGTGCCTTATGCATAATTCTCCTAAACCTCAACTACTTCTGTACACAATCTACATTATTTTGAAGACGGTACCAGCTATAAGAATGCTGAGTTGTATGACAAAATATTTTTAATATTTAAGACTGGTACCGACTTCAAAATAATGTAGATTGTGTACAGAAATAGTTGAGGTTTAGGAGAATTATGCATAAGGCACTTTAAAGAGTAAGAATTATTTAACACTTTTTTGTTCATTATAAATTATTATTGTTTTTACCCTGGAAGTCGGTTTTAATTTTTTGTTAAAAATAATAATTTCACTCTTTTAAGTGATTTATAAGCTGGTTTTCTGCACAGACTAATATGTGTTATGCTTAGTTACTTTGGATCCAGGATACACTTTCATGATATTATGAGAACTCATTGTCTGATATCACTACTTCAGAATTGCTTAAGCAACTCCAAGCATAATATGCTACTGTATACCTAATGTATATGCTTGGCGTTAATCAAGCAATAATAAAATTAATGTTTATACGCCTGTCTTTAAAGGCTCTAAAGTTCTGTTCAGTGACTTTCTATCATTACACTCATGAAAACAACTCAACATTACTAGATGACGCCCGCAACTTCGTGGCGCCAAAATTCGTTTATCGCGCGGAAACTTAAAAATTTTCCGGGATAAAAATATCCTATCCTATGTCCTTTCTAGGGACTCAAAGTATCTCCATGCCAAATTTCAGCAAAATCGGTTCAGCTGTTCGAGCGTGAAGAGGTAACAAACGGACAGACTGATAGACAGACAGACAGACACACTTTGGCATTTATAATATTTGTATGGATGCTCAAATATAACTAAAATCGTCCTTACAAATTTTAAGAATAACTTTCCTCATAGATCTTATGATCAAGTTGCTAACTCGGTAACCTAAACACCAAGGTCGAGTCATTTACATTGAAATAACATTATAATTTTTTAAATCGTTCGACAAATTCGGGCTTTGTTCTTAAAGACGATTAAAAGTAACAATAATAGGGTTATAATTAGATAACTCATGGTGTGGTGACTGGTAGTAGTGATGATGATGAATCTAACTTGCATAGTGGCATATGCTTTCAATTCTTAAACCAACTCCGAAACCCCCAAACTTGTATATATAAGGAATCCGGAGATCTCTTAGCACCTTCGGAACCATGGTATAACTAATTTTAAAATCTTGCTTTTTCGTAGCACATACTTAGGATACTTCTCATAAAATCGAAATCATTATATTATGTTTCCATATAAATTTGGAGGAGTTCCCTCGATTACTCACGGATGTATGGTGGAATGGTGGTGATGATGATGATGATAAATTTAATTTGCATAGTAGTATATGCTTTCAGTTCTTAAGACAACGCCGAAACCCCCAAACATGTATCTATTAGGAGTAAGGAGTTCTGTTCACCACCTTCGAACCATGGTATATCCTGGTGCAAAATCTTACTTTTTGGTAACATATGCCTGAAATACTTCATATGAAATCAAAAAAAACATATGTTTCCATTTGAATTTTGAGGAGTTCCCTCGATTACTCATGGATCCCATCATCAGGTCACCACTTTTCTGAACATTGCTTTTTGGTAGCATATGCTTAGGATACTTCTTATAAAATCGAAATCATTATAAGTTTCCATATAAATTTGGAGGAGTTCCCTCGATTACTCACGGATGTATGGTGGAATGGTGGTGATGATGATGATGATTAATTAAATTTGCATAGTAGTATATGCTTTCAGTTCTTAAGACAACGCCGAAACCCCCAAACATGTATCTATAAGGAGTAAGGAGTTCTGTTCACCACCTTCGAACCATGGTAAATCCTGGTGCAAAATCTTACTTTTTGGTAACATATGCCTGGAATACTTCATATGAAACCAAAAAAAACATATGTTTCCATTTGAATTTTAAGGAGTTCCCTCGATTACTCATGGATCCCATCATCAGATCACCACTTTTCACAAAATGGGACCAAATTGGAGTGGAACCTAATATAACAAAAGAAAAATTTTGAAAATCGGTTCATAAACGGCGGAGTAATTGTTGAACATACATAAAAAAAAAAAAAAATATCCACAGACGAACGTATAACCTCCTCGTTTTTGGAAGTCGGTTAAAAAGTTACACAGCGTGTATAGAGGGTGCATAAGATTTTTTCTACTAATAATCATTTTTTGACATAAGGCCTGTATAACGATGCTGTCATTTCCATACAAATTTCTCTGTATAGACCATGTATAGACTCTGTGTAACGTGTGTATAACTTAAAAACTCCTGTATAACTATTCACACGTTGAACGCATGTATAAGAAGTTTTTATTAGTAAGAGGGTTTGAATTTAGCAAACAGCATCGCTCAATCCTAAATCGTGCTATCAATGTTTCCGAAATCAGCAAGACATATTATTAGGGAACATACCCATACTACGTGACCCATTTAGGGGGGGGGGGGGGGGGGCTTCAAAATACTACGCTCGGTCACAAGAGGGGGGAGGGGGTCTAGATATTTGTCACGCGGTAGTCAATTTCGCCGAGAGAAACGTCATACGAAAATTTTTCGTCGGTCACAAGAGGGGGGGAGGGGGTCTAGATATTTGTCACGTAGTCAATTTCGCCGAGAGAAACGTCATACGAAAATTTTTTTTCTCGCCATTTCACTTTTTCTACTTACAAAATGATTAAAAATTGTTCTTGTCAATACCACGTGAACATTTGAGGGGGGGGGGGGGGGTTTCTTGTCATATACTACGCGTGGTCACCAGGGGGAGGGAGGGAGTCAAAAAATCTTAAAAAGTAGGTCACGCAGTATGGGTATGCTCCCTTATTACAACGTCTGAAAGGGCGAAAAAGGGTTAGGCCTAACTACCTCAGTGCTGCTCGGAAGAACTTTCTTTGTGGCGGCCACATATTTACTCAATAATTGTAACATTTTTAAGATATATGCTCACCTAGGCAACCTGAAGTGACACTCATCAAGATGGCCTCCTTTTAATTTCTTCCACGTGTTAAGCTTCGGCCAAACCTACGCGACCAAAGCGACTGCGAAGCGGGAGCGTCGCAACGCGGGACGTTCGCGTCGGCAGAGCGTGAATAATATACATACTTATCTACGGTTTCGCACCGTAGTCGCGCAGGTGTGCACACCAGTTTCACGTTGCAGACGCTCCCGTTCCGACTCCCGCGTAGGTTTGGCCGAAGCCTTATGCTGCGTTTTTATGCTTGCCAAGGCTTGACCAGCGTCCACAAGCACAAGCGTGTTTAAAGGAGTATCTGGCTTGGCATGCTTGAGCTTGCGGACGCTTGTATCCGATCCGATGTAGTGTCGGTTTTTGGACAGAGATCAAATGGCGATTGCGGCAAACGTATGCGACGCGTTCACACGTTGGCGCGCGCTTAGTAGCCGCTGTGATCTCGCGGTCCACATGTTCACAAGTTCGGTGTCGTAGTAATAATATTATGTTGACGCATTCACAAGCGTCAAGCGTGTAAACGGTTACCAAATGCCAAGCGAGATTTGTGAACGCTTGTGCCTTGTGGACGCTTGCCAAGCCTCGGCAAGCATCGAAACGCAGCATTATGCTTGTAGTATTGTTTCCTTGTTTACTCATAAGGTAATACATTTTTATCAGTCTCTTCACAAAATACAATAAACATAGAAATGAAATAACAAAAGAGGCCAATTATTTTCTCAAAAACATTCCACCGTCCACGAAGCCTTACAATTTTTATTTTTATGATTTATAGGAATAACTTAATTTTCTCATTAATACCATTCCCCGGCGGTTTGAAAGACAAATCACTTAATTATGGTTATCATCGTGCCTTTATCTCGGAGTAAAGTGGGCGTTAAAATTATTTTATTTTTGTAATAAGATATCTGGGGTTTCATTTTACTCGGGCCTTAAATTATACTTGTTTACAGAAGTCTAATTAATTTATCATCCTCAGTCTGATCCTCAGACTGAAAAATCTTTAAACTTTGGAATGGTACCATAAAGTTATTAATACTAGGTATATTAACTTTATGAATGGTACCTACACACTTATTAGTAAAATGACACTCGTTTTACAAATGTCATGTCATTAGAAACTTTTTGCTACTTTGATCCACTGACGTCGTGGTCTCACAACTATTCAGTTTTCCGGTAATCTAACCAGAGTATCAAAGTTTTTCCACATTTTCGCGCTAAAATACTAAAGTCAATGGAAAAGAGAAACCTCAAATCTCAATATTTGTCCTAGCTGATGTGGAAGTCCATTTATCGCGTAAAATTTCGTATATCGCGATTTGAGCGTCAACCGTACATTTCGTTGCTATGAAAATCATCCTATGTCCTTTCTCCATTATAAACGTGTCTCCATACCAAACATTATCCGAATCGCTTCAACGGCTTATCGAGGAGAGGTAACATACGGGCAGACAGACAATAATTACATGACAGTAAATAAATTCCGTACCCAAAGCGTAAAAACGTGACCCAATTACTAAGACTTCGATGTCTGCCCGTCCGTCCGTCTGTCTGTCTGTCTGTCTGTATTAATATTAAGGGGGGCTCCCCGCTCCCATACGAAAAACACAATTTTTTGTCTACTTTCGCTCTATACCGGTACGGAACCCTTCGTGCGCGTGTCCGACTCGCATTTGGCCGATTATTTATTCTTTTAAGTCTCAATAAATCTTAATCATAAAACATAAATATTCAATCACTTCATACGTGATTATCCTTTCGTGTCATAAGAGACCGCTTAGTATAATAATTGGTGATGCTCAAAGAAAATAATTTAAAGAAATGCTGGAGAAATTACTCTCAATTTTCTTTTATTGCTTATAGCTCTAGGGCTTGATTGTATTTGTAATGAGCAGCCGAGTCTACTATTGTCGTAATGACAACATAATGATTGATGAGTTCACTTTTGTTGTCAAAAGGACAGGAGCTTTCAGAAGTGAACTTTTTTTTTTTTTTTTTTTTCTTATTTATTAGGCTTGTGTCGAATTCGACAATGCCAGCCTAGAAGTGAACTTATGGTGTCCAATTCTCTCGGCAGGAGTCGTTTTTTCTTTTGGTGTCATTTTCATGGAAAAGTAGGACTGTAGAGAGTCAACACCGTTTGGATGTTTTTGCAAGTAAAAAAAATACTTTTTTAATTAGTAAACAATTCATAAAAAAATATACATATTAAACAATGCTCTATTTATTAATCCCCATTAGTACTTACAGCTCCTATCCTAAAAACCTCAAATTTTCGGCCTTTGAACCTAAGCAACCTTTTTCAGCAATGACAGGAAATCAGAAGTATGTAACAATTTACAGCTAGGTGCTAAGAGCGTCTCCCCGATGGTTGCTCGCCTTGTCGTGGCGGTGGGGCTCTAGTAACCGCGGCTTGGACAACCGCGGTGAAGCAAAGAGGCAACCAGGGCCGGCCGGTGTCGCCGCCTGGCCCGAGGAGGGCACTCCCAGCGGACTGGAGGAGTCCGCTGCGGATGCGCACCGAGGTGGGGCCGCAGAGGAAGAGGCAAGTAGGTATTACGGTGCGCCGCTTGCCCTATCCTCTGCGGCCGAGGACGGATCGCGGGGGGGAGAGGCATTGTGGTAGGTTGCCGCTCTCCCTACCCCCCCTGCGAGCTGGCGGGGCCGTTCAGTTTGAACGGCATTGGTGGGGCCGCAGAGGAAGAGGCAAGTAGGTATTACGGTGCGCCGCTTGCCCTATCCTCTGCGGGCGAGGTGTGGTCGGTGGCAGAGCCACAGACCTGATCTGCCACATGGCCTCCAAGTGGCAGACTCGGGGGGCGTCTGCTACAGCCCTGGTGGGGGCCGAGGAGGAGGGCGCACGTGTTGTGCGCCCATCGTGGAGTCTTCGGACCGCTGGCGGGGTCGCGGATGTGTGTATCGTTCCCGTGGCCCCGTCTAAAGGCGGCGTGGCGGAAGATGGGGGGGGGGGTTTAGTGGGTATACCGTGGTCTCATTAGCTACGGGAGTCCCACATCACCGCTCGGGTCGCCCCCTGCGCCTGGGTGGTATGCGTAATACCTACATAATAGCGCAGATAAAATTAATATATTTCAGGGGTGCAAAACGTTTACGGGAATAATAATTCCCCTGCCATAATATCTGAAGGGCCGCTTTATTCGATTTTCTCGCCGTACGCATTAGGAGAGCTATAATTGCTATTAGTTAGCATTGTGTTTGGTTATTCAATTACGTAATCAGTGACGTCACTCGGAATTGAGTTAGCAGTGTAGTTAGTACAATAAATAAGGAAAATAGAAGAGTCAGCTTAAATATATTTGTCTGCCATTGGAAAAATTCCGAGAACTATTTCTATTAGAAGGACTTTTTGAGTACCACGAAAAGCTTTTCACTGGTCTTGATACATTTTTTTGAATCGGGATTCGGTATAAGTATATAATAAAGCTTCAATAAGTAGATATCTAAACAGAATAACTTCAAATCAGCCAAACTAAATATAATATTACAATATATTTAAAATAATTTAAAAAATCATATTTTATAATATTACAAGTTTTTAAACGTTTTAAAATACATTTTTATTATTTTACATGGATGAAGTCACGGTTACATGGTAGTTTAAAATTGCATAGTAAAATTTTTATTAAGATAAAATTTATTATAACAACCGGGTAACGTCATTAAAACGGCACGGCTGGTAACATTACTTTTCATTACGCTTTGTGATGCTTTGGGTACAGTCGCCATTAGAATTCTTTGTGTTAAACAAAAACAATCGCAGGGAACAAATGAGAATGACCTGGAAAACTTTTAATTTCTGCTTAACAGTCTCTTTGATCAAAGGAAGTCGGAGTGTCAGATTTAAGTTTTTTGCATCTCTTAAAAAAGGTTGCGCTACCCTGCTCTTCGCTAGTATTTGAGTCTTCTCACTTCTGTAACTATAGCAATAAATGTGACTGAAATACGAAGAAAGCTTTTTAATTGTTATAATATCTGCTTAGAAAATAATATCTAGATAAGTTTTCAGTCTTCTAGAATCTAGAGTTCAAAAAGAGTTAGACACAATATTATATTGTGCTTAATTCTTGTAAACTGTAATTATAGCCCCCTGAGTATGAAGCCAAAAAAAAGCAAGAGAAATCTGTTTCTTTTTCGACACTGTCGGATTTTAATTGTACTTTTGTACCATTTTTTATTACTTTGTAGAATTTTAAAACTAGATTTTTTGGTTAAACATACTTATTAATTAATTGGACTTAACGCGACTTATTCTAGCAGTAATGCTACTACGAGTACATACTTTTACTCGACGTTTCGGCCGTGTTGCAACGCGAAAGTTTAAAATGTTAAATATTTTTTTTGGTGTTCCTATTTGCTCGTGTATATCGAAATGAACTGAAACGAAGTCTGCTCCTAAGTAGGACATAAATACGTAAGCTAATAGCGCCATTAACTATTTACGTTTCCATCTCCAAGAAAAACTCCAGGAAAGTTTGTGATATATAAGATAATTACTTTCGTATGCCCATACAATTTATCCCAAGTTTAACGTACCGTTAACATAGTTGGGGATAAGTATGCATTAACATAATGTTACACAAAATATTTTCGTAAATAAAAGTTTTATCTAAAGGCCGTCACAGACTTAGCTATAATATATATTAATATGTTTATAGCTAGGCATATTACTATATATTTTCTATGCAATTTTCGCGTGACCACACACTCAGCTATAATATATATTTCTGGTCTCAGTGTGTTTAGTACGGTATATTTATTTATATTATAGCTAAGTCTGTGACGGCCTTAATACTAGAGAAGTCGCTCTCACGACGTAAAAACAAAATGCATAATCCGTAAATTTTCTTGCAATAAAAAGTATGTCCTATGTGTTTTCCTAGTGGTTTGGGTTTTCTATGTCTATGCTCCATGAACATTACAAACATTAAAGAGTTTGTTTGAATCGATTAGGCTCCTAAACCACTGGAAAGATTTAGGAGCCTAATCAATGCAAACACACAATCTTTTCCTCTTTGTACTTAATGCTTCTTCGTCTATAATTATAATAATGTATATAATTATTAATGACCCTTCCTAGTAATAAAAAAAAATTACTTTCAATTCCTGAAACATAAAAAACCCTTCGCAGATTTCTTTCATCTTCTGAGGATATTTAAAAGAATATCTCGGAAAATTTATAACAATACAAAACAGAAGTTATCTTGTTTATTCTGCGTTATTAAAACTTTAAAGTAGGCTCTTATCGAACATAAATAATTCCGAATCTTTAACAAAACGGTCTGAAGTTTGTCAATTTCTTATGAAATATTCAACAGTTTCCCCTTATTACAAGTTCTGACTTCTGAAAAGATAAGGAAGTCAGTTGATCACTTATTGTTTTTTAACAATTACATTTTTAAGCTATTACATAGCTTTTATCGCGAGTTTTGAGCGCGGCGACCGAATCAATAAATTCCGTAATCTAACTAACCTAACCTAAGTCCTAACTCCTAACCTCCCAATTCCCATTCCGACCGCCCGGCGCCCGGCATAGCCGCATATAAAAAATGTAGAGTTCCTTGGTATTTTATTCTACACGAAGTTGTGGGCAACAGAACGAGAATCTAATAAAGTACAACCCTGGGCAGAATTAATAAAAAATAACTTAACACTCAGTATTCTCTAACCAAGATCTAAAAGCCAACTTTAAACGACATTTAAGTGTTCATTTACTAAAGACCGAGGTAATTCATTAATGCTTTTCACTTCTCGTTAGTTGACTTCAGTTCGTTCAGTTCAGACTTGTAAGTGATTAGCTCGTTCTGCTAACTGAATTGAGACCGACATTTGGAAGCCAATTCAAATGTCACGACTCACGAATGAACAAAGAAGAACTATGTGGTATTGAATAATTGTAATTGTACTATTATTGTATTATTATCTATTCTGTGATTGTTTTAATTTTGGTGGTTGATGTAATAGACCAGGGTTCCCAAACTTATTTTGTCTACTGCCCACTTTAAGAACAAATTATATTTTAGTGCCCCCATTGTTTCAATTTAAAATGCATCCTGATGAAATAAATCACACCCAAGCCTCTACACAACGTCCCCATTTTTTTTCTGGGTCCCACACCGCTCCTCTTCAGACCTTCAGCGCCCACAAGGGGGCGTTTTCGCCCACTTTGGGAAAGGCTGTAATAGACCCAGATCTTAGAAGGATCGGACAGAACTTACTCTCTGATGGATGAAACCATAGGTTCTTAGTAGTGCCTCGTGTATACATAGAATAGGTACCTGCGAGTTTGTGGAGCTCTCCATGTGACACCGAAAGTAGATAATATAAATACAACCTTTTTGCACAGAACCCTACATTCAACCATACCACCATAGAAGCTACAATCTATATTAAGTGTTTTTTTCATACATAAAACAAAATCCTGGAACTGGCTACATTTTGTTTTAATAAACCCAAATCAATAAATTAAACGGTTCTTTTTCCGTTTGTTGTGAATTCTCTGAATTTTATTTTATACCCTCTTTATCACGGATTTTAACCAAAATTCATGTTTACAAAATACGGATTTTAATTTTGTACAAATATATACACATTTTATTTAAGGCTCGGTCGTATTGCCCAAAATTAGTATTTTAAATACTAATTTGTAAACATAACATCGACTTTAAAAATTAATATTCATGTAAAAAAGTCGATTTAAAAATCAACTTTAAAATATTCCGACTCAAATTGAAAATATTCGATTCATTGTTGGCCGTGATGGAATAATATTTAAGGACCGCCGTTTTCAGTTTCATGAATGAATGAATGAAAAGACAATCATGTCAAAGCATTTAAATTGGCGTCGCTTTCGAGACGAGCTTTTAATTTGAACTCACCTAGGGTTGTCACTCGTCAACTTTTTCCTCCAAAGTTTTGTTAATTTTAAGCGCCCTGGGACTTGGGAGTTATTAGTTGACAACGGATCGCAAAGTTGGCGAATTTTAAAACTTCAAAATATATTATTTTAATAAAAATTAAACGAAAATCTTTAAAATTATAATAATAAATATTGTTGTAAACGGAAATCTTGAAAATAATAATATTATTGTTATTTAAATACATAATGAGAATCGAGTACTGAATACTCTCCTTAAATATCGGTATTGACTCACCAGTCATGCTGTATAAGATTATTAATTTTGCAGTTTTGCTTTTGCTTCTGGGTATTTTAAAGTAAGATATTTTTAGATGTTTTTGCATAAATACCAACGTATCGAATGCGTATAATAAGCCATAATAAACGTAGCGTAACCAAGTACTTATAATGACACTTTTCGTTTGGGACTTACATTTAAAAATATATTAAAATAAATACTTACAAGGGTTATTAAAATTATGACTTACTCTTTTAGACACGATTTAAAGAACACGTGATCACCAGGTGAACCTTAAAACCTAGTAAGATTCAAGAGAGAGCGTTTGTATAGTACCCATAACATAAGTTCCAGTAAGTACTTAACAATTAGCACGAGGCCAGACGGACGTAATGTAAGACGTCCATGGATACAATGTATCTTTATTTTAAAAAAATGCTAGTCGCGCTAAAACTTAAGAACGGCTGAAACGATTTGGATAATTTTTGCTTTAAATTCGTGGAAGTCCAGGGAAGGTTTATATTAGGAGCGGAATGATGCGAAGTCATGATCTAGTAACATTTTAAATGTTAAAATTAAGAGCTAGTAGCTTTTGACAACCCTACATCTGAGGCTAAGCCCGCGAGTCTCGTGTGGGTTTTTCATTAAAACTGCATTTGTTCAGGTTTCAGACAGTGAGATGAAACGCTCACTATTACGCAAACCAAATGCTCTCGACTTTCGCTATTAATTATAATTGGCATATGTGTCATTTTAGTGTGAAATTAGCCAAAAAGGCGATATTGTTTTCGGGTACCTAACAACAACGTTAAAACGGCAGCCGTATCACGTATTTTGCGAGAGCAAAGCTATGACAATTATTGCGCGATAATTGCTACAAAATAGCAATTGCGTATCACGTAACAGCCAAAACAATGCGATTGCAATCGATCGCTTACAATATGAATGACACCATTGTTTTTGAGTGATTTGACAACCAGCAATCGATCGCGCCATTATTGCTAGGTGGATTGTTGATCACTATTTTTACGTGATAGCCCTGCGGCTTAGGAAAATGTTATATTTTTGTTGTGATTTTTTCTGTAGTTGATATAAAGTTGCTATACTGATAGGATTAGGCAATAAACACATCTCAAAAGCCTTGGAGTAGGCTTGGCTATAGGTAATTTTTTAAAGATTAATTACAAGACGTTGACACATTGACTGTATAACATATATAACTCATACAAAATGTAACAAAAAGTAACTATTTTAGCGCTGTTACTTTCACAACGAATTTGATATTGCACACATAGGTACGTAAACAACTTATTTTACTACGTTATTGAACCTACGTGTTCTTTTTTGTCAGTGCACAACTCAAAAATTTCTTCTTTGTATTTTTAAATAAATAAAATAATAAGGGACACACGCTTTCCAACACACAAAACGCTTTCCAATTATTGGACTAAGACTTTAGAAGGAGACCGTACTTTCCAATGCCATTAAGATTGCTTGTCACGGTGGAATTTACCCTCAAAGACTTCAAAATCATGGTAATTCCCCGAAAGTCACGCCCATGTTAGTCTTGTGTTACATCTGCAAGAGACACCACCGGAGATCACGCGTCAACCTCCATTCTGCTTATAAAAATATAGATCGCTTAGACTTTGATGACACTTTTATGCCGACGGCATAAGGATAATAATTCTCGTAGAAACTCGGTAAAATAATTTAGATGAGACGATGTAAATAAAACCGTAGATATGCCCGCTACCACAGAATATATTATAATAGTACTCCGTACCGCTACTGCGTAAAACGTTTAATAGGCGACGCGCGACGCCTTGATAATTTGGCTGTAGCGATATCGATTTTTCTCAGCAATGACTAAAGCTAAGAAATTAAAGTTCATTGTCAGTATTCATCATGTCTTTGTCTTTGAATTACCCATAGCATAATACGATTGGTCAACTTTAATTATAACACAGAATAATCAATCAAAAAGACCTCTGTAAAAAAGGGATTCTAATTTTGCCAATAGAGGAAAGTGATTTAAGCTTCCAAAATTTGTACATAGATTGGTTTAAGCATACACTTTAATTTGTACATAGCTTATAAGAAATATATTTTATCCATATATTTATGGTTTTTAAATTACGCGACAAAAACCATTTTGTCGCTTACGCCCTTTCCATTTCTTGTCTCTCAACAAGCAATCTAAAACATATCCAACAGGGTTTTTCACTTTAGAGCGACGTCACCTTAACTAGATTGCGGAAAAATTCGTATATCTTGCGGGAACCGTACATTTTTCCAGGATAAAAAGTATCCTGTGCCATTTCCCGGTACTCAAAGTATCTCCATACTGTAACAAATAACAGACAGACAGACAGAAAGACAGAAAGATGACACATTTTCGCATTCATAATAATATTAGTATGAATTGTACGAAAATTTTGGTGATACAAAACTATAACAATATAATGTTCCATCAACCGCGTCTTTATTCATGTCCCGGACACGTCATAATAATATGTCCAAATTTTAGGTTTTCTATAAAGAAGCACCGGGCTTTTTATACATTTTCGTATTAACAATATTATTATAAGTAGATGAAAACATCTGATTACTCAATTATTTAAAAACCATTTCACCCACACTTTATTCCGAGTACAAGAAAATAACCTCAAATTCTCCATCAAAAGATAACCATGATTGCAAGGCCTCCTTAAAATCCGAAAAGTCTAAATAGAAAACGTTGAATTTAATTCCATCTTCACATAGTTGGCCCGGCGAGTCTCACATTTCGCCAAGATATGTCGCCACATAAAACGAACCGTTGACTTTTATGTTCTAGACACTTATTTTTGCTTATTTTACGAAATAAAAGTGCGAAAAGGTATAGGCATAGTATTTATGAGTACACAAAATCGTTGCTTTTAAATATTTAATTATTCAGCAAGATCCATACTGTAAATTATTTTTTTTTCATATTTTACGAAACAAAAGTGTTCAGAATTAAGGGCCCGGGTTACCCTCGAAATTTTCATACATTCTTAATACCAAAATCATTTTCTCATACGAAAATATTTAACATGTTTGAGTTATTTTTCAGCTTAAGATAGTAATTACCTAGGGTCCTGAACAAATTTTTTTTACAAAATATTTAAATACTAAAAAAAAAAATTTTGTGTTTAAATATTTTTTAGTAAATTTACTACTAAATATTTAAACACCAAAAAATAGACAAAAACACTAAAAAATATATAAATAAATAGTAAATTTACTACAAAATATTTAAACTTTAAAAAATATTTTTTATTATTTAAATATTTTGTAGTAAATTTACTATTTATTTATATATTTTTTAGTGTTTTTGTTTATTTTTTTGGTGTTTAAATATTTAATTGTAAATTTACTAAAAAATATTTAAACACAAATTTTTTTTTTAGTTTTTAAATATTTTGTAAAAAAAATTTGTTCAGGACCCTAGATAATTACTACCTTAAGCTGAAAAATAACTCAAACATGTTAAATATTTTCGTATGAGAAAATGATTTTGGTATTAAGAATGTATGAAAATTTCGAGGGTAACCCGGGCCCTTAAGTACTTTTCCCAGGAAACAGTTTTTGTAAATTGAAAATTCTTTGTTCTTTAAAATGCAAAGTGCCTGAAGGAACGCGTCTCCATCAATAAATATGAGGGAACGAAACTGACAAAGAATATTTTCATTACAGACGGAAAGACAGATAGACAGACATAGTCGGTAATGCTTTAAATACTGATCTGAGCGCAAAATAAGCCCACAATATTAAAAACTAATTTAACCTTTTGTTCTTCACGGTCGACATATATTTTTTTTTTGTTTTAAATGGCTATAATGTAATTACTATGTCACTGATTATGATGATAATGAATAATCCATTTGTAAAGTTATTATCGAGCAACAAAAGGTTGGGGCGGGGAAGAGAAAATGTTAGCTCCACTTCGTTGATCGTTTAGGGGATTTAAAAGCTTTTTACGATAATATAACAGTTATTATAATACATTTATATTTCATGAACAATTAATGGACTTGGAAACAAAATACGACTTTAATTCGTTGTTATAATATTATTTTATGTATAGAATTTGTTCAAATCTAGCTATTTCTCGGGTTGGGGATCTCTGGATAATAATATTTCTAGACCTGTGAATAAGCATCAATAAAATCATGTTTATAATTTTCCATACAATATGTTTCAACCCATTGGACTCCATTAATTTTATCATCGCTAACAAAATAAGAACTGTCAGCAACCCTTTCTACATTGCTATTTTCTTACAATCCCTAAACTTGCAAAGTGCTTTCGTTAATCGGCGAGATGTGACAAAACATCCACCCAGCTAGTTAGTCTTGCAAGATACACGGTAATTTTAAAACTAAAAATCGAGTATCTCTCTCATAGTTAAATAAGTTAAATAAAAATACATTCTTTAAATACTTAAGTTAAAAAAGTCTGTGAGGGGGGGCCTGGGGCACCAATATACAGGCTTTGGCTTAGTTTGGGCTCCAAGTCTCCCACAAATTACTACATTGTAATTTTGGGAGAAATAAATAAATAGTAAACACGAGTTTAACGACACTTCTCAATCTAAAATCCATCGAGCCGTTCAGGATGCTGAGCCTTTTTAAGCATCTTGCTTCGAATGGGGATCCCATCCACATGTGGGTCTCTGCTACGTCCAAAGATAGTGGTGGAGTGTGGACGTGGCACTACCCACTAAAAACACGGCGGTACTCCACTATCCGCCCTAAACACCCCCAAGGTTGAAGAGCCTGCCAATAATAATTATACAAATCTAAATACATAATATACTATAATATAATCTCAAAGAATATAATGTTTCTTCTGGAGTAGCTGGGAAAAAACTAATGACCAGTCATCTTGCAGACTTGCAAGATGCAAACATGATTTAACTGTTAATGCAAATTTGTCTCAAGATGCCACCATCATTGCTATGTCTCCTCACGTAACGGCGGTAACACATGTGTTGGGTTAATTAACTAATTACATTTAGTGGGGCGCACGGGATGCACATACAATTGGACACTAAACTGTTGGCTGTATGCTAAATTGACTATATGATAAATGGACTATGACACTCGATGTTAGCTTAACGGTGCCTAGTGCCTAGGTTCACCGGAAGATTTTGAAATAATCATGAACCGTTCAAGATAATTTCACTTTTAGGCAACATCGTTTCAAGCCTCAATCTTCAAAGTATATAAAAATTTTTTAAACGGAAGATCACGAGCCTCTTCTGCATTTTCCTTATAAGTAATTGCAACATGCTAGGCATAGGACATTAGCATTACATTTTTCGCTAATCCAATTGTGCTGCCTGCCTGCTTTTCAAAAGACCTAACATTGCTCTCCCTTTTTTCCAGAACCATGCGCCCAATTCTCGCGCTGCTCTTCATCTGCCTCCACCTGTCAACTGGTACCTCCAGCAGCGACGACAGGCGTTGGCTGGTGTCCCTCATAGACTTGGTGGAACTGGATTACCAGGACCAGTGCGACCAACGCGCGACGGCTGCATGGGAGGAGCTATTGGGCAGCAACAAGGGGTTGTCTTTAAAGGTAAGTTTTTTGACACCAAAATTTCCAACCACATATGACTGACCATGTGAATATGTTAAAGCAAAGAGTTGAGAAAAGAAAGGTGTTAATTAACAACTTTCTTTTCTCAATGATTCCTGCTTTGACAAGATGAATAGCCACGTTTGCCATCATGAACGTACAGCTGTCTACAATCTATAGTATGCACAATCGACGACGATCGCCTATATTTGCCCATCATGGGCCTTCAGAACATAAAAAAAATTTTAGTCAAATATTATGTACTTACCAGATGTCTTGGGGCTTCAACATAAATCATGAAATGAATAGTCACAAATAAGATTTAGTTTTAAAAACTGCGTAGGTGGTCCAGGGGCAAACACACAAAAATGGCACACAGGCGCGACTCACAAAAAAAGAAGCTTAACAAAAATGCTGGATATTCGATAATCTTATTTTCATAACGGTACTGTTGAGGACAGCGGCCTCGCACCCGAAAGACACAATAGTGAGTGCATACGAACTTGATAATAGTGAAATATGTGAGTGAAAACAAGTGTTTTTAGAAATAAACTTTAGAAGTGAATTGTGATAAATCTGTGGCTCCCTAAGAGGTAAAAAGTTGTTATTTTATTAAAATAGTATGTTAGCTAATAGGAACCGGAAAATATGTAGTGAAAATTAGAGAAACTTGGAAAATATTCGGAAAAATGTGTGTGTAAAGTATGTAGATTGCCTTCACTCTTAACTTTGTATGGTTATAACTTTGTTATATATAAGTGTAAATACGTAGAATAAGTTATGTATTGTAAAATGATAAATAAAGAATTTCCCAAAATGCGTTTTAATTACCTTGGCTCACGGCAAATAGGGAAAATTGAGGAAAATAGCACCTTCCGATAGCGAAAGTGAGACGGAAGATTAGGCGAATCGGGGGTGCTCTCTCTACGGCATTGCCGTGAGCCGGGTAAGCAAGATGCGTTTTGGGGAAAATGTTCTCCTCAAACTTGGTGTTTAATTTACGCCCCTGCTCTGCAAGATAACTCGGTAGAAGCTTGGAATCTTCGAGTCCGATCCGAGCCAGCGACAAAACCTATGGGCGAATACTGTCCGTAACAGTAAGCTGTTGGTCCATTGCGAGTCGGATTTGAAGACGTCGATACTTGGAAGATTTTCAAGAGCCGGCCGGACTTAGAAAAATTTATTGAAGGCGACACATTGAAGATTTCAAGAGCCAGCCGGACTTAGAAAAATTTATTGAAGGCGACACATTGAAGAATTTCAAGGGCCGACTGGACTTAGAAAATTTATTGAAGGCGACACATTGAAGATTTTCAAGAGCCAACTGGACTTAGAAAAATTTACTGAAGGCGACACATTGAAGAATTTCAAGAGCCAACTGGACTTAGAAAATTTTGGAAGACTGGACTCGAAGAAGATTGGACTCGAGGATACAAGTCAATACCGCTGGAAGGGAAGCAAGGATTCACAGATTTCTCGTCACGAAACCTACTGAAGATCCTTGAAGATAGAAGAATCAAGATAGAAGTTTCAAGATTCAACATAGAAGATTCAATATAGAAGAATCAAGATAGAAGTTTCAAGATTCAACATAGAAGATTCAATATAGAAGAATCAATATAGAAGTTTCAAGATTCAACATAGAAGATTCAATATAGAAGATAGAAGATTCAATACAGAAGTTTCAAGATTCAACACAGAAGATTCAAGATTGAAGACTGAAGATGGTCATCACGAGAAGTCAGAGCGGGGCCGAGGAGAACCAGCCGCCGAGGATATTTTCGGATCCGCCCAGGTCGCCGTCTGCAGCCGCAACCAGCCAGCCGCCGACTGAGGGGAGGGCGGATCTGCTTCAAACTGTGTTGAAACCGAGGCCGGGCACCAGCAAGACACCCGCGCCATCGGGAGTACCTGTAGCCAGGAAGAAGGCTATTTCAATAAGGTCGCGTCGATCGACAGCAAGTGTCGTCGCGCGCATGCAATATGAGGCGGAAGAGAAACTCGCCGCACTCCGTAAGAAGGAACTGCAGATCGAAGCAGAACTTATCAAGAAGAAGCTCGTCGCTGATGTCGCCGCCGCCGAGGAAGCCAGCAGCCCCGACGATGACGAGCCTTCAGAACAGGTGGAGCAACGGGTCCGAGCCTGGCTAAGCGAACAAGGTCCAGACAACGAAGAGGAACGGGTCGTGCCAGAGGAAGAAGGGGACGCGCCGAAGCCAGAAGACCTACCACCTGCGGGAGAGAGACGCGAGCCGCAGAGATTGAGGTTTGAGCGGCCGACACAAAGCCGTCGTCGCTCACCTACACCTCCTGCAGCCGGGATCAACGGGGTGGAGCAGCTTGCCGACACCCTAGACAAGCTGTTGAACCAACGACAGCCGCGCCATCACACGGAGTTGCCCATATTCACGGGCTCTCCTTCGGAGTGGCTGCCGTTCAAAGCAGCCATGGAAGACACCACCGCATTCTACAAGCTCAAGCCGATCGAGAACCTGGCGCGCCTGAGAAGCTGTCTTCGGGGGGAGGCTAGAGAAGCAGTAGCGCCGTTGCTGAGCGTCGCAACACCGCCCGAACAGATCATGAAGACTTTGGAGCAATGCTTCGGCCGGCCCGAGGTGATGGTCGACCGCATGATGGAAGATTTGAAGAAGCTCCCGAGGCTCGGAGGCTCGGCGGCAGAGCTCAACCACTTCGCGGTGAAGATTCAGAACATGGTGGCCATCCTGAAGAAGTTGTAGCACGGGTACCTCTTCAACCCGTTGCTTGTGAGAGACATCCTGGAGAAGCTCAGCCCGTACGAGAAGAGCAAGTGGTACGACTACGCAGAAGAGACATCGCGCTACCGGAACGAGCCCGACATCGTCCTTCTCTCTGAATTCCTAATGAGAGAAGCGGACAGAGCACTGCGCTACGGATTCACCACAGCTCCGGCTTCAAGAAAAGAAACATCGCGTCCACCTCCCACCAAGAACGAAGTGAGAACGAGAAGACCAGTCTTCGCGATAGCAGAAGAGGACCGAGGCACACCGAGCCACGGCCAGCCAAAGAAAAGGCGCGAAGAACCAACGAAGTGTCCGATATGCACCGACCGCCACGCTCTGTTTCGCTGCGCTGCTTTCAAGGAACTGAGTGTGCAAAAGAGATGGGACGCAGTCAAGCAAGAAAGGCTGTGTTTCCTGTGCCTATCGAGCCGACACAGAAGATACAACTGCAAAGCGAAGCAGTGCGGTATCCAGGGATGCAGGCGGCCTCACCACCCACTACTACACGAGGAGAGGTCCGGCGGCGCTCCACCGATCGAGGACGCCGTAATCACCGCATCGGTAGCCTCCGACCGCGCGGTGAAGCTGAAGATGAGAAGAATTCAAGTTGTTGGGCCACGGGGCGAAGCCGACATCTTCGCGCTGTTCGATGAGGGCTCGACGGTGACACTGCTGGATGAAGACGTCGCTGAGGCTATCGGCGCTGACGGTCCACCGAAGATGCTGCGCATGCACGGGATCAACGCCGAGAGAAGGGAAGAGAGAAGCCGCCTCGTACAACTGGGCGTACGAGGTCGCGACGGTACCAGACACGACATCACCGCGAGAACTGTGAACGGGTTGAATCTCTTAACTCAATCCGTTCCGGAATCCCTTCTGCAACTCGCTCACCTGCGCGATCTCAAGAACGAAGAGATTTGCTACGAGAACGAGAAACCCCAACTTCTCATCGGCACGGACAATTGGCAGCTCATCGTGTCCCGGGAGCTGAGAATTGGGAAGAGGAACCAGCCTGCAGCCTCTAAGACGAAGCTTGGGTGGGTGATACATGGCAGCATCCCCAAGCGCATCATACGGCAGGACGAGAACGAAAACATCCTGCATATATCTACAGTGGAAACCAGAAACGATCGTCTGGAAGAAATGGTGAAGAAACACTTCGACATAGACGCTTTGGGAATAGCGGCTAAGGCGAGGCTGAGCAACGAGGAACAGCGAGCCATCGACCTGTTTGGCAGAACGGCCAAGAGAACGGAAGACGGTCGATTCGAAGTGGGACTCCTGTGGCGCAAGGATGGCGTCAAGCTGCCCCTCAGCTACAACAACGCGCTGAGGAGGCTCAAGAACTTAGAACGCAAGCTCGACAGAAACCCCCAAGATGCGGTGCAGTACCATGGGCAGATGGAGAACCTCATACGCAAAGGATATGCGGAGAAATGCGACGGGACGGAGGCCGGAAGCGAGAACACCTGGTACCTGCCGCACTTCCCGGTGAAGAACCCAAACAAACCGGGCAAGCTGCGCTTGGTCTTCGACGCAGCGGCCAGAACGAACGGCGTGAGCCTCAACGATCACTTACTGGAGGGGCCCGATCTACTGACATCCCTGCCCAGGATATTGTTCCGGTTCAGGGAGGAAGCCGTGGCCGTGAAAGCAGACATAGAAGAGATGTTCCTACGCGTGAAGATCAGAAAAGAAGACCAACCGGCGCAGATGTTCCTGTGGAGGGAGGGCCGAGAGGAGCCGCCCTCTAAGATGGTGGTCATGATATTTGGGGCATCGTGTTCACCGTACCTGGCACACTCGGTACGGAATCGAAATGCAGAAGAACACGCAGAATCGTGCCCAGAAGCCTATCGCGCCATCACCGAAGCTCACTACATGGACGATTATGTGGACAGCTATCCAGACCATGAGAAGGCCAAGCAGGTCGCAGAACAAGTGGACCGGGTGCACAAGATGGGCGGATTCCACTTGCGGGGATGGACGAGCAACGACCGACGAGCGCTGACGGGGCTACCGGTGGACCGCCTGGCTGACGATGTGGCGCAGCCTCTCACCAAGAACGAGCAGAAGACCCTGGGGATACTGTGGGATCCTCGGGGGGACACGCTGAAATTTAACACCTCTCTATCAAGAGTCCCTAAAGAGGTCCGAGAGCTGCAGCGCGCGCCTACCAAGAGAGAAGCCCTTAGCACGGTGATGAGCATCTACGATCCGCTGGGGCTACTGAGCTGCTACACCATCACCGCCAAAGTTATCCTGCAAGGTCTGTGGCGTCAGAAGCTGGACTGGGACGAGCCGCTGCCGGCGGAGTCGGCCGAAGACTTCACTCAATGGCTGAGAGACATGGAGCACATCAGCCACCTCGAGCTACCCCGGAGCTACAACGGGGGGAGCCCCACGAGGAACCGGCAGCTGCACGTGTTCTGCGACGCGAGCAAAGACGCGTACGCGGCGGCCGTCTACTGGAGGCTGGAGCAAGAAGATGGAGAAATCCGAGTGATGCTGGCAGCGGCCAAGGCTAAGGTGGCGCCCCTGAAGACACAGACGATACCACGACTGGAGCTACAAGCCGCTCTGGTTGGGGCGAGGCTTGGGAACGCCGTCGCAGAGGAACACAGATGGAAGACAGATGCGGTCTTCTACTGGACCGACGCCCAGGTGGTTCTGTGGTGGATACAGAACGGAAGCAGGAAATACACACCATACGTCGCACACCGATTGGGAGAGATCGCCGAGCTGACATCCGTGCATCAGTGGAGGTGGGTGAGCACGAAGAATAATATCGCCGACATGGCCACCCGAACGGGCTATGTCGTCAAGAGCGAAGAGGATCCTTGGTTCAAGGGACCAGACTTCCTACGCAGGCCCGTGAACGAGTGGCCCGCGGAGTGTCCCGTCCCAACTGAAGACCAAGAGGAGCACGTCGCCTTCCAGACCACGGAGGCGAGCGGAATGGACTGTCTACCAGACGTGAGTCGCTTTTCTAAATACGAGCGCCTCGTGAGATGCACGGCGATGGTGCTACTGTTCGTCGAGAAGTGTCGTGATCGTCGCGCCAGTCTCGACGTGCGGCACCTGGAGAAGGCGGAGCAGCTTTGGTACCGAAAATCACAGCACGACAGCTTCGCACAGGAAATAGAGAGGATGAAAAACGGAGGGACGGTGCCAAGATGGAGCTCCTTGTACCGACTCAACCCGGTGTACAAGGACGGCCTGCTCACGCTGGACGGGAGGATAGGAGCAGCGCAGGTGCCAGAAGACATGAAGAACCCAGTTGTCCTGGATGGAGGACACCCATTCACGAGGCTGCTGGTGGCCAGGGAGCACGCCAGAGCCGGACATGGGAGCCGCGAGAGAGTAGTGAACGATCTAAGACAGAAATTCTGGATCCTGAAGCTGCGGCCGACGGTGCGGAGCATCATCTACAACTGCGCCTTCTGTCGGATGAGGAGGGCGCGCCCGAGAATCCCGCAGCTTGGAGACCTGCCGCCGGAGCGCCTGGGGGCGTTCCAGAGACCATTCTCCTACTGTGGTCTCGATTGCTTCGGCCCAATGATCGTCACCATCGGCCGGCGCCACGAGAAGAGATGGGGAGCGCTGTTCACCTGTTTGACGACGCGAGCGGTCCACCTGGAGCTGGTGTCCTCGCTGTCGACCGATTCTGCATTGATGGCACTGAGAAGAATGGCCGCACGGCGGGGATGGCCGGCGGTCATGTACAGTGATAATGGGACGAACTTCAGAGGCGCGGACGTCGAGCTGCGGCAAGCGTACGCCGAGTGGGCGCCGGCTATGATCGAGCTGGGCCTCACACACCGCATGAAATGGAAGTTCACTCCGCCAGGGGCGCCGAGCCAAGGGGGCGCCTGGGAGAGGCTGGTGAGGTCGGTGAAAACCGCGCTACTCGCTACACTGAACGAGAAAGCACCGAAGGAAGAGGTGCTCCAGACCCTGATGACCGAGGCGGAGTACTCCGTGAACGCTCGACCGCTCGTTCACGTTTCCGTGGACCCCGACGACCCAGAGGCGATCACACCTAACCATTTCCTCATAGGGTCGTCCACCGGACAGCCATACGTCGGGCCGTGCGAGCCGGCCGACAAGAAGACATGGAGGGTCGCGCAGGCCTTGGCGGACGAGTTCTGGCGGCGGTGGGTGCGAGAGTATCTCCCGACGCTCACGCCCCGCTGCGGAGCCCCGAGGAGCGGCCGCAATCTGGCCCCCGGGGACCTGGTGATCGTCGTGGACCCCGCGCTGCCGCGCAATACATGGCCGCGCGGAGTCGTACACCGTGTCTACCCAGGCCCGGACGGACGAGTGCGTTGCGCGGACGTGCGCACTCGTAGTGGAGTGTTCCGCCGGCCAACATCAAAGCTGGCGGTAATCGAGTCGCCGCCGGAGGAGCAGACGGCGCCGGAGGAGGAGCAGACTGCACCCGGGGAGCAGCCAGCGGCGGGCCTAGTCGGCTCGCAGTCGCCGGTCGCGGCGAGCTCAGACAGCTCGCGCTCAGCAGGGCAGCCAGCGGCGGGCCTAGTCGGCTCGCAGTCGCCGGAACGAGTCGCGGCGAGCACAGACAGCTCGCGCTCAGCAGGGCAGCCAGCGGCGGGCCTAGTCGGCTCGCAGTCGCCGGAACGAGTCGCGGCGAGCACGGACAGCTCGCGCTCAGCAGGGCAGCCAGCGGCGGGCCTAGTCGGCTCGCAGTCGCCGGAACGAGTCGCGGCGAGCTCAGACAGCTCGCGCTCAGCCGGGCAGCCGACAGCGAGACCAGCCAGCCTGCAGTCGACCGTGGACACAGCGAGCCCGCAGTCACCGGAGAAGGCTGCGTAGACCCTGGCTACTGCGCCGGGGGGAGGATGTTGAGGACAGCGGCCTCGCACCCGAAAGACACAATAGTGAGTGCATACGAACTTGATAATAGTGAAATATGTGAGTGAAAACAAGTGTTTTTAGAAATAAACTTTAGAAGTGAATTGTGATAAATCTGTGGCTCCCTAAGAGGTAAAAAGTTGTTATTTTATTAAAATAGTATGTTAGCTAATAGGAACCGGAAAATATGTAGTGAAAATTAGAGAAACTTGGAAAATATTCGGAAAAATGTGTGTGTAAAGTATGTAGATTGCCTTCACTCTTAACTTTGTATGGTTATAACTTTGTTATATATAAGTGTAAATACGTAGAATAAGTTATGTATTGTAAAATGATAAATAAAGAATTTCCCAAAATGCGTTTTAATTACCTTGGCTCACGGCAAATAGGGAAAATTGAGGAAAATAGCACCTTCCGATAGCGAAAGTGAGACGGAAGATTAGGCGAATCGGGGGTGCTCTCTCTACGGCATTGCCGTGAGCCGGGTAAGCAAGATGCGTTTTGGGGAAAATGTTCTCCTCAAACTTGGTGTTTAATTTACGCCCCTGCTCTGCAAGATAACTCGGTAGAAGCTTGGAATCTTCGAGTCCGATCCGAGCCAGCGACAAAACCTATGGGCGAATACTGTCCGTAACAGGTACGAAGCCCTGGAAAATATTATTAAGACTCATTGAGCCAAGGAAAATATAATTACGGCACATATGTTATGATATTTATGCGAATGGGAGATAATAAAAACAAGATTATAAACAAGCGCGTAAAAATGAGAATACAAGAATAATTTATTGCCCTATTTTGACTGTATATTGGATATTTGATTGTTGGATGTTTTTGCGAGTTTTCGCCCTGAAAGTTTAATGCGTTTCCGGCACTTATCTTTTGTACTTGATTGTAGGAAAATATTACATTTACTTCCCATATTTTTACTGAAATAATATAACAAATAAAAACTCTAATTTCGTCATTGTCATCCAAGTACACGATTCTCGTAGCTCTTTCGCTTTTCGTGGTACTTAAGTTTTACTCGACTACGGCACCGTTAAATGAGGTATTGATTTTGGCAGCCAATTTGTGTATGTATGTGTGGTCGTCACTCGTCAGCTAAACTATTGGTGAGATACAAACAAATGAAGTGTCAAAATGTCAAGAGAATTTTTTTCAACATTATTAAGCTATTGCATAGCTTATAATATCTCGGGCTTTGAGCGCGGCGACATCAAGAAATTCCGTAACGAAAATAACTAACTACTCCGACCGGTATTTTATAGTTTTTTAACGGTTATAGTTTTTAAACTTTGTACTTGTTATTTTCCCAGTTGGAGCGCGACAAAGCCTACGGTATATTCGCCAGCAAGCAGAAGACAGACATCAAGACTGCCTTCACCGCGCCATCTTTGTCTCCTGATGATGACGTGCTTCGGAGACGAGTGAGGCTGCTGCTGCAGCCGGGAGACACACTGTTGGAAACTGAACAGTGGATCCGGGTGAGTAGAAATTACCTATTGACCTAGACCTAGTTATGTGATATGAATCAGTGAGTAGATAAATTCGGCTAGTTTTACGAGGTTATTGGGCAAGTCTATTTGATTCTTTAGATCTTTTAGATTGAATTAGATCTTGATATATGTCTGTGATTTGATTCCTGTTCTAGAACCTTACGCAATATCAATAATCAACTAGATGACGCCCGAACTCCTTTGCGCCAAAATTTCTTTATTGCGCGGGAACCGTACATTTATCCGGGATCAAAAGTATGACGTATCATGTCCTTTCCCGAGACTCAAACCAAATTTCAGCTAGGTCGGTTCTGCGGTTTCGGCGTGAACAAGTAAGTAACAGACAGACAGACAGACACACTTTCCCATTTATAATATTATTATGGACGTTTGAAACAATACAACGCAGCAGTGTGGTTTATAAATTTCGAATTTACATGATGCAATCATTTAAGAGTGCAATTTTGTTGAGAATATTTAAACTTAAATATAGGTATATATCCCCAAATTGCGGACCGAAGGACTTCATGATAAAAACACCTTCTATGAACTTGTCCTAAATATGAACTTGTCCTGAATACGAACCTTATCTCGCGGCCCACACCATAGTAAAGAATATCCCTATCAAAGTTGTGGACGAAACTTCCACAAATTGACTTCTGAAACAGCAATACGTTAGAATCTCACCTCTGACTCGGATTTTTTCCGTGACAAAGTGAAGTTACAAACTCTTCTCATGTCCAATCACGCGGGATACATAACTTACAAGTTGGAATGACATTCACAAAATAATATTTTTCTAAAGATGTCTTTCCGATGTTTGCCGCAAGCGACTGCGACCAACAAAACATCAAAATAATGCCACTGTATGACATAGGCTGGTTTCTTTTTAGGGTTCCGTACCCAAAGGGTAAAAACGGGACCCTATTACTAAGACTTCGTTGTCTGTCCGTCTGTCCGTCTGTCTATCTGTCTCCAGGCTGTAACTCAAGAACGGTTATAGCTAGAGAGTTGAAATTTTTACAGATTATGTATTTCTGCTGCCGCTATAACAACAAATAAATAAAAACAAAATAAATTAAATAGTTAAGGGGGGCTCCCAAGTCCCATACAAAAAACGTGATTTTTCAAACATTTTTTGCTCGGTATCAATGATGAGAGCAGATAGGCATCTGAGATGTTCACAACATACTCAGCTGTATTTATCCTTTAATAATTAATAAAAAAATTAATAAAATAAATAATTAATGGGTCTCCCATACAAAAAACTAAATTTTTACTATTTTTGCTCTCTAATGGAACCCTTCGTGCGCGAGTCCAACTCGGACTTGGCCGATTTTTTATCTACGAGTCTACATGGCATGGGTTCGCTAGATAATAATAATTTTTGTCGGGCTCGCTCGCTTGCAGCAAAGATCGGAGAGCTACCTTAAGGATACTGTAACCTCTGGCCGAAAATCTGAATTTTCGTTTTTGAAATCGTAAAATCTTCTTTATAAACTTTATCAATGGGGATGACCTGCATATTTTAGAGAAAACATTAATAATTATACCTCTGCATAGTATGAATACATAATGAGCCTTATAGTTTGAACAAGATAATCTCGTAATAGATAAAAAAAATAAGATTGGGTTTTAGAAGAAAAAAAAAGCATCGAAATAGGTCGTCTTTTTAGAAAACTACACATAGATTATACAGATTCAAGTAAAACTCAGCGTGTTTTGTGTAACTGTAACACAAAACACGCTGAGTTTTACTTGAATCTATATTAAAAAGTGGTTTTGCCACGTAGCGATCAGTTTCTAAAATCTGTTGCAAGTTTCTCAACACTATGAAACAAAGTTCCCTGTATTTTCACCAAAAACGTTATCTTATATGAGTGCTGTTTCACCACAATTGGATTTCGCTGTTCCGACGGTCCCTAGCGCTTACAATGTACTTCCTTATTGGCTTGTTTTGTATGAAATTTTCACCGTAATATTGTATTCTGACTTTTCCGCTATGTTTCCGTTTACAACTTTATTTTTCTTTAAAAAAGTTCAAGTTTTTTTTTTTTTTTTTGCTTATCTTGAAAGGTATTCATGGTAAACCTGCAATAATGTATACTTTTCCTAGGATCCCAAAGTGTGGAGAGATTTAAAAACGTGTCTTTATGTTACCTCAATTTCTCTCTGTCACCAGTCACCACTCACCGCTGAATAGTCGGCATGTTTGGTATAGAGATACATACTAGTTAAGTCCTCGGAAAGGACCTACGATAGTCTTCATTACGGAAAAATTAAGTGTAGAAAATATATAACTCATGAATATAGACAACAATTTACCAGGCGATGTACGCTTTAGCAACTAGTTTCAGAAACTTGCATTGACAAAATTACTGGAAATTAGGATTAGTATCCACCATTCCACAAGCAATAGTTGTAGCTTCAACGAGCTTTTCAATACAATGAGCAAGTTTGATTGTAGCCAGTTAATCCATTTGCCAACTTACACTTGTACAGTAATTGATTTGGGTCTAACTTCATTGGTTAACTGTTGAAGTTGTCTATGATTTGTCGAAGTGAAATACAGGGTGTATTTTGTTTAATCACAGATTGTATAATTACTTACATAGAACAAATATTTTCGTCTGTCTTATGCCGGTTTTTTAGCCGGGCTAGTTCCCGAACCGGTGGTAGGTCAACATGTAGATTGAAAAGATTTGATTCAAATTCAAAAGTAAGATTTTTCATAAAATATTTCATTTCATAAAAAGAAACTAAAATAAAACAATTTTTATTTTATTTTCTTTTTATGTTACAACATACTTCAAAATGTGTAAAAATGGTCCCGAAGTTGACAGTATTTACAATACGAACTTCAAATAAAATGTCACCTTATGAGTGTTTCATTGTAACCGTACACTTCACCAGTATGGAGTGTAGATGGAGGAGAACTATCTTTTATGGGGGATATCTGAAAAAGTGTCCAGCTGTACGCAGTAAATAACAGTTGAAAAATCCTCCGCGAGTGGCGCTAGCTGCAGCAAAGGTGGTGTCAAATATGTGTCAAAATATAAATTGAAGTTAGCCGATAGTTACAAGTTGGTGACAAAATTTAAATATTACTGGAATATAAATTATTACAGAGATAGCTCTCCTCTATCTACACTCCATATTCACCAGACCTTCACTTCATAAAGCAAAGTCTTTCGAGCCACTCTGACATTGGCAACTCACCGAGTCGGCCATTTTTAAAAGAAGAAGAAGAGTGTTATATTTATTATACTTATTTGTTTTGAAAACACCCTGTACAGTCCGTACACTACTTATTACCTACGGAGTTTCTAAAGTGATCCTTATGTCTCCGTCACAAAGGTCCTTAGGGGTAAAACGACAAACTGTGTGTAACTAACTAGTTAAGGGGGGTTTACACGTGTTTGTAAAACTAAATTATCGCAGGTCTCGCGTGTATTACAAAGATGTGGACCTCGATGTTAAGGCTCAATACACTGGGCGACGCGTTGTTTTTCGCCAAAGCAATATCCATACTAATATCATAAATGCGAAAGTATGTCTGTCTGTCTGTCTGTTACCTCAGGCCGCTGAACCGTTTTTGCTGAAATTTGGTATGAAGATTCTTTGAGTCCCAGAACATAGGATACTTTTCATCCCGGAAAAATGTACCGTTCCCGCGCGATTATCGACTTTTAGCGCAACGGGGTAGCGGGTGTCAGTCATCTAGTTGTTCTATTAAGTACCTGCTGTGAATTGTGATAAATGATAATATCACTAATCTCTATTATACAAGTACGCTGGATAGCTGATACTCTTTGAAATGACAGCTATTTCTTGTGCCTATTTGATGCGGAATCAGCGCCCCCATTATACGGGTAGAGAACTAAATCTGACGTAAAAATGACGTTTGAAAGCCGCCATATTGGCGCTGATAGCAGTAGTGAGAGTATTTGGAACTAATACTAGAGATGACAACTGTTGTTATTGGTTGTGGTTACGTCAAATTTAGTTCTCTACCCGAATAATGGAACGCTGATTCCGCTTCAAATAGGCACAAAAAGCAGGTGTGTATCAGCAATCCAGCGTACTTGTATAATAGAGATTAGTGCTAATAGCAGATTGGCGAAAAACTACGCGTCACGTCGATTTTGCATATTATTATGTTTGCCTAAGATATTATTTGCAAGTTTTTTTCAGTAGGTACTTCGATACCATTAGAAACAGTAGTTTTTCATGGCATCATCATTGTTTTTCCATAAAAATAAGAGATTTTTATAAAAACAACGATTGACAGTGCCCACGATCTGTTTATTAGTGCAAGTAGTACGGGCTAAGTAGGTAAGGTCATATAAAAGTTGATATTTAAAGATATACTATATAGTAAACTTTATTTAAGTTTATACTTTTAGTGAAGTCTATAACAAGAACTAAATGTCAATAGTTTTCCCTAGTCCTATTTTTACCGGTATAATAGCTGATGTAATTGTTTAAAGTTAGTTTCAAAGTAAGAACAAACAAAAATAAAATAAGTAACAATCCTGTTTTATAACTAAAGCATTGAAAGCTGGCCAAATATTGCCTCGCTTCCGCTTACTACTTTAAATTGACGTACAAACCTAGTAGGCTGTTTTGGCGCATGGCCAAAATTAAAACTGATTGGAATATGATCTAACCCTAAGTTCTACAGGGTAGTTGTAGTCTTTGTACACGGAGTATCGACTATAGAATAGTCAATTGTTATTATTGTTTACCCTTTGAGCTTCTATGGCTTCATCAGTTTAATGAAAGTTTAGTTTGTGTAAAACTAATATTGGCAATGCTTACCCGAGGAAATTGATTCCTAGGCAGTTGACAGACCTACATCGTTTGGTCGGCTTATTTCAATTCAATGTTAGCAATTACTTAGGTCTGCCATCTGCCTCGGAATCAACTTCTCTGATTCAAGGATCAACGTTCGCAGGCCACAAGCGACAGTCGCAAATACTGCCACAAGTAAGGGTGCTTTTCCAGTAATGCTGACTATCGCTCGCGCGCGGATCTGTTCCGCATGCAGATGACAACATGCGTGTGTTACCCACATGACAGGAAAAACATAGTTTTTATCTGTGGCAGCGTTTTGTAGCTGCTGCTGTTGTTTGGTCCGTGTGCTTGACCCGTTACAAGTAGCTGGAAGCGAATAGGTTTAAACGATTAATTTTATACTTGAAGCACAAATTCAAGACGCATACATCGTTTTTCTCATCAGATGGTAGTGGAATTGCATCTTGCCTCTGACTTTAATGATGATGATTAACCCCAAAATATTGTTACAGCTGGTGACGTTTGCCGACACAGCTCTAAACCGCATAAGGTTTTCCACCGACTACGACTGTGGAACCAACATCAACTGCACTTTAAGAGGTAAGTGTGTTTGCAAAAGTCACAAATGTTTTTGGAATGTTCGAACGGATGTCGGATAAATTTGGGATACTTTGTGGTAATCAAAAGTATAGCGTAATGTTACCAAGATAGGAGAATAATTGTGTCCACACTCCACAGTGAGTCTTCCATAGTGCGTTTTTTCGCGTAACTTTCTGCCGCGCACTGTAAAACTCTGGAACGAACTGTCACCAGCAGTATTTCCGGACCTATACCTGCAAAAAGAGCGTATTCAAGAAAAGAGCGTATTCCCTCTTAAAAGTCCGGCAACGCACCTGCAGCTCTTCTGATGTTGCGAGTGTCCATGGGCGACAGTAGTTGCTTACCATCAGGTAACCCGTTTGCTCGTTTGCCCCCTTATTTAATAAAAAAAAATTAGAGCTCTATGATTTTCCGTTATCCAAATGCTCATAAAATATTCTGATAAAACTACATACTTACCTAATATTATAACTTTACAATAGTAATGTGCCTAAACATCAGCATTATTGTCAAACCATTGTAAAAATGACCGCATAACACGCCTATAAAGTAACCTACAATAAACGACGCATGTCTAGGAAAACGCAATAAAATAAATTCCCTCGTTATTGGAGTCTTCACATTTCTTGTAATAACAAATAACTAGGGAAAATTCCTAGCCTAGCATTTCCCAAGTTTCCAGGCCGGTGAATCATAAAATTACTAATCCCATAAAGTCAAGTTAATCAAAACTAAACCGTATTCAAGGAATTGAGTCCAATCCGTCGCTTCTTAATCTGCACATTTTATGATGGCTGAAGTTATTACTCATCTGGAAAATACCTAGTGACCTGGCAGTGAAGCCTATTATTCGCAGGTTTTACCTACGATTAATACAACATGCTATCTTAATAAAATAGCTAGGTTTGGAAATACTTTTACCAGGTTGCTACGAAAATTGTAATAATTTGTTCAGGTAAATCTATTGGCTGGCTGTAGACATAATGTCACTAAAGCTTTAAAATATCAATTATACCATGTTTAATTTCGGTTTTCGTTTACCACGGACTATACTTAGTATACTACGGTGATGTACGGTCATTTATGTTAGTTAGCATTAGCAAATAGCGACTTAGCTGAAGGTTATAGGTACTCATACACACGATCCAAAGCTTGTACCACATACTGTAATGCATCTATAGTCAGGCCTGTTGAGCAGGAAAGTATAAATAGTCATTTGCGCTGTCACTCGTCATGGCTCGACATGCGATGTAGAGAGCGTGTAAACGCCCACTCGCGTCGTTACTGCCGCAGTATTCAGGGCAATATTGCCGGCAGCGCGAGGAGCAGCGGAAGTGGCTGAATAACGCTTAGCATTTCTTACGACAACCTGTACTTTCCAGAACTCCACAACAGTCTCTCCCGGGCCCAGGACGAGGAGACAGTTAAGCGGATAAAGCTCAGTTGGGAGGCGCACCTGCCGAGTTTCAGCGAGTACGTAGAGAACATACTGCCTCTGGCACGGAACGCGTCGAAGGAGAACCGTAAGTCAAATAATATCCTAGTAATAAAAGGAGAGTTTACCTAAAACTTGTCTAGGAGGCGCATCACACTAGTGTTGCGACTATCCACGGGCGATGGCAATACGCTTACCTCAAATCTGTCTGTCTACTAGTATCCTAACCTATTTCATCATAAGAATTCTTGACCAGAAAAAAAAGTGAACCCAAGTTTGAACGTATGTTGAGACTTGAGACTCTTGTCATGAGCCAATAACGCTTTTGTCGTGACGCAACCTTGAAATTTTACTCTCATGGCATCTTAGGGATAGTCCCTTGTAATGGGACAAGACAAGTGCGATGCGTCCAATGTTTAACAATTTTTCTATAGCAATTTAACAATGTTCATCGCTTCGCCTCGTGGCCGTAAAAACTGACACTATTGTTGCATTTCAAAACCATCTTCCTTCTTTCGTAGACTACAACACTGTTGAGGAGTACTGGGATTCGCTTGTTGAGTACGAGGGTGCCACACTGAAAGCCCGGGAGATTTGGGACAACATCAAACCCCTGTACACTAAGCTGCACAAATACGTGTCACTGAAGCTGAAAGGAGCGGATGCTGTTGGCAACACTTTAGCTGTGACGTCATTGAGTAAGTTAAGAGAAAATCGTAACGATTTGCTGTAACGAGTTATAACGATTTGGCGATCTGTCGCGATTTTACTACATAATGTGTAGTAGCAGGCTGTATTATTTCGCACGATCAGTCTGAAACAATAAGTCGTTACGAGGAATCGTACCGTATTTGCAGTTTTTAGTGTGACTCAAAGGATAGTCTGCGACTTGCGAGCCTTTTAATTCAAAGCGTTATCATAATATACTTAATTACGTATTCTACGCGTATAGGTGAGTGTTACGTCGTATAAATTCCATCTGAGGTTACAATATTATATTCTTATTATATGAGAATTGAGGTAGGAAAAGAAAAAGCTTATCTTATCTGAAGGAACTCCGGCATTCAAGGAAAAGTCGAGCAGATATCGAGGTAGTATTATATTATGGATCTACCTATTTCCACATGTATTTGTGACTAGCTGTTGCCCGTAACTTCGTATTTGGGTATTTGTGATGTTTCTCGACATACATACTACATTATATTAATTATTAGAGATTTAAATAGTCGCTACTTTATAATTTAGGTCCATTAAATGTAAAGAGTAAATAAATCAAGATAATATAACAGCTGTGTTCGAGGGTAGTCAGGTACTAAAGTTGATCTGTAAACTAAGTTCAGTATGGACGGCAGCTATAATGCTACTAATTTAAATGTCACCTAAATATAACCGCACAGTACAGAACTACAATTGCACGATAATTTTGTCCAATTCTTTGTTTACATCCATACTTAATATTGTTATAAATGCGAAAGTGTATCTGTCTGTCTGTTTTTCTGTTACCTCTTCATGCCTAAACCGCTGAACCGATTTTGCTGAAATTTGGTATGGGGATACTTTGAGTCCCGGGAAAGGACATAGGATACTTTTTATCCCGGAAAAATGTACAGTTCCCGCGCGATAAACGAATTTTGACGCAACGGAGTTACGGGTATCATCTAGTTTAGAAATAAACGGAATAAGCTTAGTTATTTTGTAACTTCGAAGAAGTCGTTTAATTCCGTTTTACCTACTTAAAACTTAGTATTTCCCGACAATTGGGGTAATATAGCTAGCACCTGGCCACCCCTGCCCGGCTCACATTTGAATACGTCCTTCATGAATTGCTAACGTAATTTATGATCTATAAACCCCCAGCTTAATTAATAATAAACTTATGCCCGTTTAACTAAGCGCTTTAACTATAGTTTTATTGTTAGCGCAGTTAAAGTTGCAGGTTTATGTTTTGAACATTCGATCCATATTAATGAGCACGTGAAACTTTCAAATTGTATAATATCACAGTAGATGAAAATTATTGTGACATTGTATGTATTGTGGGCGAAAAAGGTTCGCCATTTAACCGAAACTTTTTCGTTTTCGCTTCGTTTATAATCGCCGATTAAAATGTATGGAATTGACATAAGACGAGTCGCACGTCAACGTCATATTAACGAACGCTTATGTCAATTCCATACATTTTCATCGGCGATTCTATAACGAAGCGAAAACGAAAAAATCTTGTCTCACCCCCCGGCCCCCTGGTTCACATTGATAGGTGATGCCGCTGCATTTTTAAATGACCCATAAAAAGTGGCTGTGACATACGGATGGACAGACATGACGATTGACGAATCTATAATAATATATTTTTTGCCATTTGGCTGCGAAACACTAAAAATTTAACTTCATTTACTACACAACAAGATATTATACGGTAAGAATGGGTTGTACAAACTTACTTTAACTATAACTTTAACCATACAAAAAGTCAATTAATGAACTGTCAAATCCCTAGTAAAAGTCCATTATGGACGCCATATTTGACGATAACCTTAACTTTAACTACGTCTCTGGTGCAACTCACCCTTAATTGACAGATCTGCAGTTTTGGGCCGCCTGTTCCAATTTTAATTGGCTTATTTAAAAATGCATCGTCTCGTCACTTTTTAATGTGATCTGACCCAAAGGGTGCATAACTACATAACAGGAATATACACGAGTATTCCAAACATGTTATGTTAGGTATCATAATATTAATGTGAAACACTTATTTTTTTAGAATCGTTATCGGGAGAAGACTGGTCTAACCTCATAGAAATATTGCTGCCCAAACACCCTGACATCTATCAGAAGCTGTACGCTAATCTACAGCTAAAGGTTTGTGAAGGTTTTCGAGATAAAAGGCTCTCGCACTCTTGAGACAGGACAGTCTTAAGACAGATTAGATTATTATCATTGCTATACAAACACACACAAAGAATATAATATTCTGGTTTTGCTACAGTCTGTCATAATGGGACGTTTGTATTCAGCCACTGCCGCTGCTACTCCAATTGCCGGCAATATTATTGTCCTGAATACTTCTGCGGCAGTAACGACACGAGTGAGCGTTTACACAATACACACCGTCTACATTCTTGCTGAGTCGGGTAGCGGCAGCTCAGCATGACGAGTGGCAGCGCGAGTGACTCACTTCCCTGCCAAATAGGTCTGAATATAAACGACGCATTAGACTTCTGTCTAAGTCAGTGAGAGCCCTAAAACTATACCACGAAGCGTAAAACCAAATAAGTACGAAAATGGCGAAAATTAGAATTTTAACGGTTTCACTTCGGCGTTTTAGTTTTTATCGGCTTCTATTAGATTTTGAAATTGATCATAAAATTCAAAACTAAATATTGCAATTTTATTGGCACATAAATTTGGATACTCAAAATTTTTATTCTGCTTATGAAATTAATATTTTCAACGCTTTCAGGATATCGGGGGGTTGAATGCTTTCACTGCGGCCGATAAGCTATTAACCCAATTGAATATAGGTGATATTGGGAGCGAAATTTTGGAGGCGTCTGTTTTCAATGGCAGCTGTCCGCCCGTAATCGTGGATTGGTGCCAACCTAACAAACTTAAGCTCGCGTCGTGCAAGGACGTCAGTATAGCCAACTATATGGATGCACACGAGGCTGCCGCGATGATACGGTACAAGATGACCGCTGCTATGCACAGCAATAATACTTATATCTTGCGGAAGGCACCAAGATTCTCAGGTAAATATTGAGAGTACTAACTACTATCAGAGGAAATTGATGAGCCAGCGAGTCGTGTCGTCAGCTACGACGACTAAAGTAGGTGATCCATTGGCGGTTGATACCTTTAGCTCACAGGCACGTAGCATCCTAGCGATTAAAACTCTTGAACGGACTGTCACCAACAGTAATTCCAGACCAATACAAACTTTGCAGTTTGTCAGGAATACGCTCTCTTCTTGAAGGTTGAAGGAAGAGCTATTCCTTCTTAAAAGGTCGGCAACGTACCTGCAGCTCTTCTAAAGTAGCGAGTGTCCATAGGCGACAGTAGTTGCTTTCCATCAGGTGACCCATTTGCTCGTTTGTCCCCTTAAAAAAACTGTACTTCATACCCTTTATATAGTAACCAACTCTGTATCCTTATTCCAGCTATATACGAAGCGATACCGGGCTTTATATCGCTCCTCTCGCTCAACCCGCACACGCTGGACCGAGCGGAACTGTACCCAGTCAGCAGGTTCATGTACAACTCCAACCATCACCGCCTGGTGCTGCAGCTGATCATAGCTCTGAGGGATTTGCCGAGGTAATTTCTATGCCAGTTGTACATTAGAAAGTCAGTATATCAGAAACCTTTTCGGTTTCCGACACACCTATGAATATTTTATCAGAATGGGAAGGTAAGTTCTACAAAATTACTTACTTAATCACTTACTAAAATCCCTTCTACTAGGGCGTGGCCGTAAGATTTATTTACATTGCCGAGACTTTTCAACTTTCTGCAAGTTGTGTGTCCCGAATCCGGACTCAGCAAAAAGTAACTGCCGGTATCCTTCCAGGTTGAACTATTACTTAGCGGCTGATGAGTGGAGACTGAATGTGTTGATGGGCAAGATACCTCCGTCTAAGGTGGCGAGCAGTTGGAGTGAGTTCAGAAAAAACTTCTCCAAAATCGAGTCATCCAATGTAGACTTACTCGGGGACCCATACGTGCTACTGAATAAACCACATGTTGGGTAAGTTATATTGTTTAGCGGGTTTACTTTTTTCCAATCCAGTGATCGAATCCAGCGCTGGATTACTATTAGAATAATGTAAACGGGTACTGGAATTCACTGGAATACAATCCAATGCAACTGTAAGCTTAAGATTAAGATTCGTCTCGTTATGTTTCTGTGTCAATTAGCCATAAGTCAGTATTAGATGTTCTTCTTTCTTTTTGCTCTGACCGTCAGATACTCATTAGACAACTACGCAAATAAAGGAGTAAACTATTTTACTATAGGTATACCTTTAAAAGGTTTAAATGTGAACTTAATTTTTAAACTCATGAGAATAAAAATGCGATTGGCAGATAACGAGGCGGTTAATGTAATGAAAAAGTTAATTGATTATATTCTTGTTAAGTTTGCTTTTGAACTGCTAAGTGCAAGTCTTACAGCCGTACTCAGAGACATTTAATGATGTTAAGGGCCTGTTTCACCACTTCCTGATAAGTTCCGTATAGGCTATCCACCACTTAACTTGACAGGTAGAGTATGGAGAATCTATAAAAAGAGTTGTGGATTGTGGATAGCCTATCCGGCACTTTGCCAGGAAGTGGTGAAACAGACCTTAAGTAATAATAATAATAATTTGAGTGCGGCAGTTAGGGTTTTAAATATTTTAAGTTGTAAAGAAAAAAGAGGAACTATATAAGTTTAATGTATTTTTGTTTATCTATACGTGACATTTTTTGTTCTTAGCTATATTTAATCATCAGCGGCCCCGCCTACTGCTGAAAAATTTCAGGTGTTTTTATAAATTCCTTAAATTGTCTTAATTGTTGTAGGGATTTCTTGGGCATCATTCTGAAGTATCAAATATACCAGTCGTATGCTGAAGAACTGATGGCTGATGAAGGCGATTTGACCGAACATGTCGCAACCAGTAATGCACGTCTTATGTGAGTATATTGACGTAGTTTGTATCTTATTTATGAATTTCATGAAATAATGAGTTTATAGCTTCATCAAATCTTATAATAGTTGTAATTAAATAATAGTCCACATTCTTTTGTAGATATTCGGAGTTCGCAAGTGTTCAAAATAAGAAATAATATGGATATGAAATAATAAATAATATGGATAGATATGGACGAATCCATTACTCAAACATACACATTTTTACCTTCAATATGTCGATATAATATATTACAAAATAAATATTCTTTATTTCCTCAGAGATACTATGATGCAAGGGTATAGTGAGCCGTGGCCTTCGCTCGTCAGTGATCTGCTAGCAAAGAGAGAGAATGGACTAGAATTCACCGCTCTGACTGACTACTTTAGGCTGCTAGATGAATACTTAGATAACCAGTTGGACCCATCTAGCGACGTCGCAGTAGATGATTACGTGGAGCCCCCAGAAGAAAGTCCCGTAGAAAACGAAATACCAGTCGAAGAAGATAAGAAAGAAGTGGAAATCACCCACGATAATATTCACGACAACATCATAAATACGGACGAGGAACCGAATTTTAAATTCGAAACGTCGACAGTGGGGGTACTCGAAATCAAAAACCCGGTGGCTCCGAGGGACCAAGACAAAGATGAGATCGAGGAGGCGTCATACAACATATACTGGTGGATCGGTATAGCAGTGGCATTGACGATAGTGGTAGTGCTCGTGGCGATAATCGCGAGAAAGAGACACAACCATAGGAAGCAGTTGGAGCGACAGAGACAGAACTCGCATCCCTGATTCGAGGAGTATCGGTTCTAGAAGGTTCTAGAGCCGATACAATTGAACTTAGTGCCAAGTGGTTGGAGTACAAAGTTTCGTGTTTTATCGCGTACGATTAAACAACGTTTTATTCACAAAATACTTTCGGAGTATACCCGAGGGTATAAATTACATAATGAAAATTATTTTACTGCAAAAGCGATCGTAACGTTTCAATGTATTTTATGATCAACTTTAAATTGTTCTTTGAAATTGATAATTTAGAAACATACTTTTTCAAGGAACGTGTTGTAATCTATCGTAGCAATAAATTATTTCTTGTTTAGTCGTATGCGTTCAATTGGTTGTTTTACGTTCGTGTAATTGTGTACTTATTTATACTCTGGTGCTGTATTTCTAATTCCGTGGATGCATTTAATTATGGTTTTGATTTAAATGTCTCTTCAAAACGCCGAATGCTGAACCCTACTTAAGAGATTGGCTGTCGCTCTGCTTGACAGAAGGACTTGAGAGCTATCTAAGTAGAGTTTGAGTTTCGGTGGTAAGTGTAATATAAAAGTTAGATAGGAAATAAATGGAAGAAATATTTTTGTACATATCACAATAATTTGATAGTGTAAAAGTTACCAAGGGCAATTCACAATGCGCGATTCGATTCGCATTCGACGACTTCACTGCGCGACAGCCAATAGACGCTCGCCACGCTAAGGGCTGACCAATGACCGCGCGGCAAATTTTCGAATGTGAATCGAACGGTAATTGTGAATTACCCGCAAATGTATAGTTAAGTAATTAGTTGTAATTTCGCTGTGCCTTAAGCGTTTCAATTTCATGTATGATATGTATGGAAACGATCAAATAAATGTAAGATAATTTTATAAATCTATTTCACCGTTCTGAGACCAAATCTAATTTCATAGTTACCTCTATTTTGTTGTCTGTCCTTACTAAATATTTATTTGAATGTGTATCTGCACTTAATTTCTATAAATTTTATTATAAATACGAAATAGTAAGGGATGTATCAGAAAATATATTAATAAATGTTTTAAGAATTTTGCTTGTTTTATTCCTGTTTATTTATATCTAGCTAATTATTCAAAAGTTCTTTTGATACACGAGAAAAGAGAATTAGAAAAGAGGCTCAGCTGTTCGTTACTAACTTCAGATCAGAAACTAAATATTCGCATCACCTCTGCGACGGTAGCGAAACAGCTGAGCAATACATATTTACGGAAATATAGAATTTGTTTAAGTTAGGGTCAGTAGATTTAGGCCATGTAGATTCAGAAGCTTGGCTCCACATGAGATCTCATATCTTTTTCACAGGGTAAACCTTATGTGGTCATCTCGGTATCATTTACATGAAATGTTTTGGTGGGATAAATTATTTCAAAAGCAGATTCCGGTCTACAAGTGCAGTCGACACTATAATATGATGACCAACATTGACTTTTACATTGAAATACCATACTATTAATTATTATATTATGGTGAGTATCGAAAAACACAGACAGAAACATACATTCTCATTTAAAATATCAAAACCGATCAAAATACATGACAAATGGATAACTTTTAATTAAAAATTAAACGAATTATTATTCGTGAAGAAAACATAAAATGGACTTGTAAATTATTAATGTACAATGTACATAATATTCTACATAATGGATGTATCATTAAAGTAAGGTCCAGCTATCGTAACAAGAGCTGCCGTAGCATATTGTTGATTTGCTACGAAGGGCCAAGCTAAGGTGGTTGATTTGTCACAAAACTTTGGCTCTTTTTCGGTTTTGATATTACTTTTTAAATTTTTCGTAACTGTTAAGTAGTTTAACAAGTGTATTTATAAAAAATTAAGTAGCTACTAATAAAAAATACAAGTACGATTACCGAAACGTCGAGACGCGACAACACAAAAAAAAAATTTTCATGTTTTATTTTATACTAGTTGATGATTTTGAACTCCGTTACGCTGAAATTCGTTTATCGTGCGGTAACCGTACATTTTTCAGGATACTTAAGGATCCTATATCCCTTCTCGGCACTTAAAATCCGTACCAAAATATTTCAACAAAATTGGTTCGACGGTTTGGGTGTGAATGACAGTCAGCCTGGCGACAGACAGACAGACAGACGGACAGACAAGTCTTAGTAATAGAGTCCCGTTTTTACCCTTTGGGTACGGAACCCTAAAAACATGATGGATTGCGGAAAACACTGCACTATTAATTCGCCTATTACTGTGAACAATTTCTCAAAGTTTTACCATCTGGCGCTAACTTCACGGTGAGGAATGAAACATTAGTTATTAATTAACGAGGATTCACTGTGCATCTAGCTGAAAATATATTGTGCATACTTATATTTAACACGCTTTCATTAGCTTGTGCTGTATGCATGTAACGGAATCATTGAGCACGATTTTTACCTATCTCCAGTAGTCTCAATGACAATGTAATAATTTGTTAAAATTTTTGAAAAAGAAATAAACTGTTTCAGGAAAATTTAGTTTTCATGTTATGGTCTAGAATCTAGATAGTCAGATAGTCAGATAGGTCTAGAATCTAGATAGTAATCAGCGTCTGAACAAATGTGCCAAATTTCAAAAGTGTAGATATTATTATTATGTATGTAAGTTTTTATGTTTGTGTTCGCATATCTCCGGAATTACAAATCTGATTTAAAAATTCTTTTTTTCTTGTACTATTTATTGTTCAACTTACTAGGCAAGTTTCTAACTCTAAATAACTTGTTAGTGAACAGCTTCGGCCAAACCCACGCGTCAGTAACGCGGAACGGGAGCGTCTGCAACGCGAAACAGTGGGGTTAGTGCGATTTTATTCGATCATACGCATCGAGCGCGTAAACGCCAATTTATATGGGATCAAAGCAGCGCCATCTACTGGCTAACGTTGGATACTGCTTTAATCCCATATTATAAATTCGCGTTTACGCGCTCGATGCGTATGATCGAATAAAACTCGCACCAACCCCAGAGTGGTTAGTGCGAGTTTTATTCGATCATACGCATCGAGCACGTCGTTAACGCGAATTTGTATGGGATCAAGGCGGTATCCATGTTAGCCAGTAGATGGCGCTGCTTTGATCCCATACAAATTAGCGTTAACGTACTAGATGCGTATGATCGAATAAAACTAGCACTAACCCCTCAGGCCCTGCGTGACTACGGTGCGAAACCGTAGATTATTCCCGCTCTGCCGACGCGAACGTCCGCTCGGTCCCGGGACCGCGCGACCGCTTAGGTCGAGTAGGTTTCTCCGAATGTCTCTATTTTATTCTGAAAATCAATCACTTTTTTGACAATACGATAAGTATAGGTATAGAGTCGCGCATAGCATTTCCGTAGTATCTATTTAGTAAGATGTGGCATATTTTCTCTTATTTATTTCTAAAATCTATAGAATGCATTCACAGTCAAAAAATCTAGGTTAGATTACACAAAAAAGATCTTTTTAGGGTTCCGTAGTCAACAAGGAACTGTTATAGTTTCGGTCTGTCCGTCTATAGGACATACAAAGCTGTAATTTGGCATGAATACACATATATTAATAATGCCGACAAAATGGTACATATAAAATATTTAAAAAAACATTTTTTTACCCCTACACATCAAGCGGGGTTGATTTTTTTTTCGCGCCCACCCCATCGTGTGGGGTGTCGTTGGATAGGTTTTTAAAAATATTATGAGTGTTCATAGATCATTTTCCGATTTAGGGATCCATTCGTGAAATATTAAGTTTTAAAGTGGAAAAATCGTTAGAGTGCAGTGTCCCCCCCCCATCTACCAACTGAACGGTTGCTTCTGGAAATGTGAAAAAATTCACGGGAGTAGGAAATATGCTGAATTTAAAAAGAAAACTATTACGGCTAAGAAGACTTCATAAATCATAAGTTATTGAGTAATAGTCGATCAACTAAAAAAAATGTATTCGGCGAAGTATAAAGGAACTTTTCGTTCCAATTCCTTTGAAAGTAACTGAGATGATGTTGTTAGTAGTGTAAAACATGTTATAAATGTACATTCATTGACCATACAAAAATTTTCAAAAACTAGCGGTACTACGGAACCCTATATTGCGCGTGGCCCGACACGCACTTGGCCGGTTTTTTTACTTTACCTCGGGTTTAGTTAATTGAATACTTATGCAGGGAGAAGGCCTCTTTGTTTGAAGTCACGGCATAAGTTTATTTACCATTCCATTAAAAAAGATCTGCAGGATTATACCTTTTGTACTTAAAGTATCACAGAGATTAAGGTAGATAAGACTTGTTGCTTACACCTGTAGGCTTAGCATGGCCACAGAAGAAATACGAAAAAATAGAAACGCTGACAGTTTTTGCGGACTAACTGACAGATTTCCTTTGTTAATCCATTGCTTAGGGCCTATTTCACCACTTCCTGATAAGAGCCGAATACGCTATCCACAATTTTTTTGACAGATTCTCCATACTCTTTCTGTCAAGTTAAGTGATGGATAGCCTATCCGGCACTTATCAGGAAGTGGCGAAATAATAAATACTTAATCATATTATTGAATATTGATTGATTATTGATTAAATTATAAAAAGTCCACAATTTGTACTATAGGTACATACTGTCGAGACTTGAAAAAATTACAAATTTCAGCTTTCCAGCAAGCAGCAACAGTAATTCAATACTTAAGGTATCCTATATCTGTGAGTATGTACTACCGATATCGCGATGTAGGCGCCTAACAGCGCCACCTAGCGAACGTTTTAGGAACTAACCTACCCTTAAACCTATTTCAATTTATTAAGTACAGGGGGGCTATTATGAGCTCTTATATCCAGCCAGTTTACAGGCCAGTTTACAGGCCGTTGCATAGACACGGCTTGTAAACTGGCTGGAAACTGGCTGGATATAAGAGGTCGTAATAGCCCCCCTGTACTGTTAACAGCTGTCTAATTTATCAATTTTAAAACTGAGTTCAATATTGTACATAATTAAGAATTAAATTCCCTATCTCAAAAACTTTTGAACCGATTTTGATGAAACTTGCAGTATTCACTAAGTTGAACAATACCTAGTACCTACAACAAAAAAAAGAATCACTTAAATCGGACTTGTTCCGGAGATAATTATTAAGCGAACACAAACATAAAAACATACATACAATTATATAATTATTACATACATACATACATTACATACAATATTATACACTTTTGAAATTTGGCACATTATTGTTCAAACGCTGATAAAGACTAACATGTACGAAAACTTACCGTATGTAAGCATGTAATATTTCCAAAACTGCCCAGTTTTGGAAATATGAAACTGAAAAAACTGAAAGCACCAGCTGAGCCTTTGCGCCTGCAATTTCAAAATCTTGAAAATCGTCCGTTTCTCGAACTAGCTCCCCTTAAGACGCTATATTGAAAGTAATTTTACCGCAAGGGCAATTTTATACTTAATTTGTATGATTATAAAGTCGTGAATACGCTGCGGCCAGAAGCTATCGGCTCGCTCGGAAAACATGCGAAAAAACGTAATTTTGTTTATTTAAACAATAACTAGGAGCAATTTAAGCAAAATGCATCTACACGATTTTGGGTTGCAAAGGTGTCTAATAATTAGACTAATTTCCTACAATACATCTATTCTCGTTTAAAAATAATCTTCAAATTTCGTATTTTAAGAGGTCATTCGTATCGAGGCAAAATACATTAATCGTGTTTCTGGTTCTTCTCAAACCTAGATAAGGCTATGAAGATATGTATATCTCATTAACATTTCTGAGGGTCCTATAATAGTATTACTTCAAAAAGGACGTTATTTTCAATATAGCGCCTAAGTATTTTTTAGCGCGCGGTGGTTCCCGTTGGGAGGGAATGGTTTTACGAAGCTTTGATATTTGACACATTGGTGTCTCAAGATTCATCTAATAAACAAATTGTTGTTTATTAGATGAATTTTGAGAAAACATTGCAGTAATGTTGCATACATATTTTTATCGCGCGGTTTCCGTGGGAATGCGCGCTATATACTGAAGTCCACGCGGACGGAGTCGCAGGCAACAGCTAGTAAAGTTAACATTTGAAGGAGGCTCCCTTACAACAGGTAGGCACTTGACCTTATGGCCAAAAACTACTCAATTGTATTCATACTTTAATTATAATAATCACTACATGCTAGAATGGGGAAGTACAGCCCGGATATAGACAAACGGACAGGCTAAAAATATATCTTCGTGATCGGGTCCCGTTTTTACCGTTTGTGTAAGGAACCATAATATTAAGGGGCAAATTATGTTTTATCTTGGTTATTATAATTTGCTGATGCGGACAAAGTCGCGGACAACAGCTAGTAGAAAATAGATTCTTGGAAATTTGTTTTCTAAGGTGTTATATTAATTTATAAAATAAAAATAACGCATATATAAACAATTTGGCAACAAATTTATTTTAAAGCGTCCGACAAAAGTTTTGCCCATAAAAATAGCCCCACATTACATAATACTAGTTCAGAATAATATTCTACAAATTGTATATAAATATTAGCCACGAAACAAAAGCTAATTATGCCACATTTTAGTCACGTTTCTCACCTGCCCCAGGTGTCTCACGTAGAGCTCCATCACAAACAAGCTGGTATTCTAATTTCTAAGTAGGTACATGAGGTTCGAGAACATAAGGTTTTATCCATGTGAGAGTAAGTTATGTCCTGATCCTTTTGGGATCTGGGGGGCTATTATGAGCTCTTATATCCAGCCAGTTTACAGGCCAGTTTACAGGCCGTTGCATAGACACGGCCTGTAAACTGGCTGGAAACTGGCTGGATATAAGAGGTCGTAATAGCCCCCCTGGGTCTACAACAAAATGCAGAGTTACAGCTTAATACATTCAAAACGTGTTCGTAGTTCATAAAAACTTCGTAAATAGCTGCCAGTGCCTTGAGAGCTCTACAAAGTATATTCAATTTCTCTACACAACATAGTAGATCTCGAGAATGTAGTAGATTTAAGTTTCATGGCATATCTTGCATATTATAAAATCTTGCCGAAATCGTAAACGTTACATAAAATAGAATGCTCGTCACGTTTTCTATAGAAGATTTTAAAACTCATCATGTGAAGTGAGATCAGCTGCAGCGTGCAGGTTATAAATCATTTATGCTGATACCTGGGTACGGAGTGCTATTATATATTCTGTGATCTGGGATAAGCAGAGCACTATTTATGTCGTTTATATACTAGAACTTTCAGCGGCTCCACACGTATAATTTATAAATACTGGATACTCATTACTCGGTCATAGAATAAAAGTTTATACAAGTTGTAACAAAACTAAATGATAACTGTAATATTAGAGATAACGCTGTGAAGTAGCGCCGGATAAATAAGTACCATGGGGGGTGAACCAAACTCTTTTCTTTATCGCTTTTTATAGGATCATGATATTGTATGGAATTGACATAAGACGAGTCGAACGTCAACGTCATATTAACGAACGCTTATGCCAATTCCATACATTTTGGTTGGCGATTCTATAACGAAACGATAACGAAAAAGTTTTGGCTAAATGGGCAGCTTATTTTTGTGGTGAAATCCCGCCCAACCACGCAGCTGCATCAATGTTGGCTAAGAAGTCAGAAGAAGAAGAATCAAGGAGTGATCTTTACAACACATACTACATAATTACTATAAGTCTTGTTAGAGTTTATGTGGTCACGATTGTACCTTTTCATTTTCGTGACGTGTAGCGGACGTGACGGCCGCATTATGGGGTTAGGGGAGATAATTATTAAGATTTAGGTTAAGGGACAAAATAACGAAGAGATGTCGCAGTGCAAATGGCCTGGGACCCGGTTTCCGGATAGGGGTTGAAGGGTTAACCTATCAACCCCCGAACGGCCCAAGTGGGCCGCCGGCCGAGATAACAATAGATTTCCAAGAATCCGCGATTTGACGGATTAAATAGTAAATTGGTAATAAATAATGAGGTTTAAATTTTAATAATAATATTATATTAATTAAAAACTGTATGTAGTCTGTACTAATAAGTAATAACATGGACCAATCATACATAACTATATATTACTCTATGGTAATAACTATCTATTACAGTCGCGGGATAACGTGGGCAACGTGGGTGAATGAACCAGATAGCTAATATTTTTCTATATCTGATTGTGACTGCGAGTCCAAAAGGAATTAGCGAAGACGTATTTTTGGCTTTGTCCCTATAATGCACTACTCAAAAAAATCATTTAGATTTTAGAAAGAAGATTGGCATGAAACAGTTATTAGGTGCCAAACAAAGAGATCGATAACTGCAGCTCATGTAGACTAGACGGCTTAGAAGTGTTAATAATTATGAAATCTATTACTATCTCTATTACTATCTTAATTTTTCGAAGAAAACACTTAAAAGAGATTTTTATATAATTCACCTTATAATATTGTATACAGTATACAGTTTGATTATCCTGCCCATATTAAGGACGCTATTACAAATATCAGCGATTTTCCGGTACCCTATTAAAGAATTAGTCCAGTCAAACTGCGAGGATATTTTGGTTTCAAATGAAAGATAATATACTGCTGATTTATCAGCTTGTTTGAAGTTGGCCTACTGGTTCAATCTGTCTAATGTCTATTGTGATCGAACCATGTGGCCTGACTGATTGCATTCAATATGCAAATCTGCACCCAATAGAGGATTTTAGTGTTAACGTCATCAGATGGTACATTCAAAAGATTCGTACAATAATGAAGTTTACAAAAGGTTTCATTGAAGTTGGTATAAATAAAACCACGAAATGAATTATTACTCATAAAATGTAAAATCAGTTTAAAAATCAAGCAGGACTTTATCGAATTTAAATTTAACGCCCAATAAACCATCCCACAAAATTTATCTAAATTTATTATTTTAAATACAGAAATGCAAATAGTCTGTGTATGAATTTCAAAAACGATAAAGCTGTGATTGAATTATGAAAATACCGAAGTAAATAGTTTGCAATACATACAATTATTGTTATAATTATTGTTTTCACTCTTTATATGGCATTAATTTATTTGAAAATGGCAATCGACAAGCTTATTGACTATTATAACATATCCCAGCCATTAATTTAATATCTGTCAATAGCTGTTTAAAATTTAAATCATTGTTTTTGAACCTGTAGGTCGCAAACCCCTAGGGGGTTGTGAATTGCGACCCACATCTCATGACGGTGCCTACCGCCTAAACTTCTTAAGGCATACATTAAATACATGTTTTTGACATAGTCTACAACAAGTAAAATTACTAAATATTATCTTCGCGCGTGTTTCATAAAAAAACTCCATAATTTTTTAAACAATAGGAGTTTTCGACACAAAATGTATACAAAATTAATCCAACATTGGTAGATATTTCTTGCCAAACTGCAGTTTTTTCAGTTTCATTAGGTTGACCTAAATATAAGTGTGTTGTAATCAACACGAGAGAAATTCTTTTCAAAAGTCGTCCGCTTCCAGACAATTTGGACAATTTTCAAACTGTTATTCACATGCTTATATAACTTATTCGGATACCATTTTAATTCCTTTTTTACTTAATGGATATGACTTGCGATAAATTATATAATTGCAATATTTTTTTAACTATCACACCACTACTCAGTAAGTACTCTTGCACTCATGCGAGGCAGGATCGACACTCGACAGTAGATGACAGTAGTCAGTAACCGGCCATGATAACCGTTGTCTTTGAATCTGAGTCAAATCAATTTACAAAAGAGTCAAAATTTTGTTAATTTCATGAACAATTAAACAAGGATATAAATCATAATCTAAAACCATTAAATATTACCAAGAAAAGCCAAAAAAGTATAATGGAAGAAGTTTATTAAAAACAGCGAAATTATGCAAATGCCCCAAGTAAAAGTTTAGAATGAAGACGCTTATAAGAACCGTTAGGCTCTGGTCAGACGGGCCACTAGTAATTACAGATTACGACTGCGAGTATAGGCGTTCGAGTGTTTTTTATACGCTTTTTATTAGCTTCACCTGTATATTTGTTTGTAACATGTTTGTAACCGACTTCTTTAGGCGCGATTTTGACCCACTTTAAACGGCCACGGTAGATTTATCGAGGACCGATGACAATACACTAATTTGATATAATTATTCAATTTTTCAATTTGTATGTTTTTTTATAAAAAGCTTTATAAAAAGCTTTATATAAAAAGCGTGTTTTTAGTTTTTTTAACTATTACTTATTTTAAATAACATTAGAGGCCAAACCAGCAAATGGGTCGCCTGAAGGAAAATAACTACTTTAGTCCATAATATTATGGACTTTCGCAACATCAGAAATGCTGCAAATAGAAACTCTCTTAATATCAGAGTTTTACCTACTGTGCGTGGTAAAAAGTTAAGTCACCTGAAGAAAAGTACTGTAGTCCATGGACACTCGCAACATCAGAAAAGCTGTAGATGCCTTATATGACGAAATACGCTCTCTTCTCAGAGTTTTACTGTGCGTGCTAAAAGTTAAGAGAAAAATGCACCGTAGAAGACTGTCACTCATCAAGGTGGCAAGTATGAAATGAGGGTGGTATATTTATTGCGTGGAACGATGGCGAAAAGTTGCAATGGTCATCATCGCACGCTGCAGGGATCGCACGATGTGGCTCGTCTACGTCGATCTTGGAGGTAGCTAAGTACTTACCTACGACCACCTGGAAAATCACGTTGTTGTTAAGAATATTACGGTAGGTATCCACTTATTTGGACTCTTGATGTTGACTTTTTCGTGGTTTTGGCCTACTTAGGTCAGTTAGCTTGTGGACATGTAAAAAAAGTTGATATGCTATGAACCTATACTACAGAATAGAATATAATAGTACAAGTACCTATACGCCCCATGCCATAGTAGTACTTAGTACGTTCACATTAAAATTATTTTGATCACTAGCATACGCAATAATGTTTAGAAAGTAAATGAATTTTACGGCCCATCCGAAGTAATTAGAATTTTCCATGAAACCACGGTCAATAACGCAATTAACACTTTTTGGGTCCATGGGGCTTGAAATATTGGTTGGAAATTAATTTAAACGGCCCTGGTTTTTCCGCAAAAAGCCTGGAAGTTGTGGCAAGGGAGGGTTGCCTAGCAACCGTAATCGAATTCGTGGTTGCTGTTTGCTATAGTCAGAATGAAATAAGGTGTCCCCAGCGATCAATCGACCATTATAGTCTAGGAGCTAATATTATATGAAAAATGCTCGCACTGTATTCAGTTAACAAAAAAATTGGACTCTTATAAAGACATAGACTATTATAGATTCAACGGAGAACTTCTTGCCTCTTGGTAACTCATAAATTAATAATAATATCCAACTTTGAGATTATCATTGAGTTCGAACTTCAAAGTGATAATATACTTAAGAGGAAACACTAGGGCCGTTTTTCCATACAAACGTTGTCCCCTGTTTCCTCCTTGGGTAATGCCGGTAGAGTTATATTTTTTCCTGAATATCAGCTATGGCCACTATTATTATGTCCCTATGTTTTCTTTCTTTTTATAATTTAATTATTAAAAAATATATTATAAGCGTTCAAAAACCCAAAAAAAATGGCCAGATTTTCAGCTGTGTTCAAACATCCAGCAAATAAATTTGGCTAGATTATAGAAAAAAAGTAAAACATAGGAACACAGCTCAAGCCTTGCTTTAATTTTTAATGACAAAAGTACTTGAATCGGTTAAGTTTTGGAGAAGGATCAGGGGAAAACGAATCGTTGATTTTCTGTTCAGAATTTTCAATTCAAGCTGTATAGTTGTCTCCATCGCGCTCTGCGGGGGGAGGCTTGAGGTAAAGGTAAGGGAGACAGCAATAGATTTTACAAATACTTTTTTCATTTCTCTAGCCCTTGGTGTATCCTCTATTTCATTTCAAAGTGATTATATTATATATTTTAATACTCAGTTCTCATCGAGTATGCAAAATAGTAAATACGATATCGCCCTTAGACTAGAAACATCTATCACGTCTTAATAGCTATGTCCGCATTGTGCACTTTCATCTTCAATTTTCATCATCTTTTTAACCGACTTCCAAAAAGGAGGAGGTTATAATATGTTTGTCTGTATATTTTTTTGACATTTTACTTTCATGTTTGCGTATTCAATAATTGCGTCAACGAACGCAACGCCAACATTGTCATTAAAGAACAAAGCGAAAGTTTTGGATACGGTCAGAGTAAGAGGGCATGCGTCGCGGGCATGCCTCACGTGCTATGTTGACTGCGCTATGATGCATGACCTTAATGAACAAAAAAAGGCACAGTGTGGACATAGTTATTCATTGTCAATCGTTTGTTTGGTTATTGGTTTGTATAGAAAACCTACTGGAAAACGATAATATAATATGACAAGTTTTTAGACAAGGGGTCAATGACAACTACGGCAGTATGATTTTAATGCGAAATGATATCTGTCTGTCTGTAACCTTTTCACGCCCAATCGCAAACCGCTGAACTGATTTTGCTGAAATTTGGTATGGATTTGAATGGATGGCTACTTTGGGAAAGGCCATAGGATACTTTTTATCCCGGAAAACTGAAGTCCACAACCCCGTCGCACCAAAAGTTTATCGCGCAGGAACGGTACATTTTTTTGGGATAATAAGTGGCCTACCTTTCCTGGGACTCTAATAGTATTTCCCATACCACAGAAAATCGATTCAGCGGTTTGGGTGTGAAAAGAAAAGACAGGCAGACACTTTACATAAAGTGTCTGACTGTCTGTTTTCTGTTCACAAAGTGCTCAACACGAATTCCACCAAAGCAAATGCCATTCGATTTTGACTATATTCCGACAATGTGAAAATGCACTCTGCGTAATCCGCAAAGCCTGTTACAAATTTGAAATTACACAGTACCTATAAGCCTCGCTTTGAAATATTCTAAATAATTATTTTGGTTGCTAAATATTTGGTAATAAATTAAATTAATTGAAATGTGCTATTGGTTGCTTTAATTAAAACTACCAAATAACTATGACGTTTATTTATTGACAATATTATCAGTCCCAGTAACGCTATTTGAAAAAATCGGAGAAGTGCGAGTCGGACTCGCGCACGAAGTGTTCCGTACCGTTATAGAGCAAAAATAGGCCAAAAATTGTGTTTTTCCTATGGGCCCTTAAATGTCTCATTTTATTTAAATATTATTATTAATTATTAAAGTACACATAAATTTAAGGCCTTTGTGAAAATTTCAAGCCTATACACTGTTGCCATTATTGATGTCGAGCAAAAAAGGCCGAAAAAATCACGTTTGTTGTATGGCAGCACCACTTAAATATTAATATTATTTTGTTTTTAGTATTTGTTGTTACAGCGGCAACAGATATACACAATCTGTGAAAATTTCAGAAGTCTAGCTATAGCGGTTCTTGAGATACAGCCTGGAGATAGACAGACGGACAGACAGACGGACAGACATAGACCCACAGACAACGATTTCTCAGTAATAGGGTCCCGTTTTTGCCCTTTTGGTACGGAACCCTAAAAACTACAGTTTTCAAATTAATGTTAGTTACACACTTCATCCACATTGTCTTCAATAATAATGTTTAAAGATTATTATTATTATTCTTGAAGAAGATTATTGTTATTGCTTTCACGATTGTTGGTTTCTCCCGGATCCTAGGTGCTCCCGGACAGCCGTGCAAATAGAAGTAATTGACAAGTGTCAGCGGGGTTTCCGCGCGAGCGCACATCCGGGACACCTGGGGTTGAGGACCTCGGACGAAAAGAGGATTGAGTTACAGATATAGCGACGAAGACGATTCAAATAATAAATGAAAGAAGTTTGAAAACAACCTCTATTCATAACTATAATAAGTTAGGAATCAGAATACAAAGTATTGATCCGATCAAATCATTGTAAATTGATTACAATCTTTCATGAAACAAAACACAAGTTTTCCAGCACGAGCGGGTTAATAGTAGTTCACAATTAGGACCATTTTCGAAAAAAACCTGATCTCCTACAATGAAAATTATAGTTTTGGGCTCATTCGATTCGGAATACCATCTAGAACGAATCAAACTATTGCTAAAACACTCTCGATCGTATCAGCTTTCAAACAAAAATACTATACTATCACACGTCATTACTCATTCTTAAGACTGCAAGTTGCAAGTATGATTAAACTTAACGACAGTTTTGTTTCTTAGAGCTGATTGCGGCTGGTATTTTAATTAAACTTTAAGTTTGTGTAATATAATATATTATGTATATTTTTAGATGTTATTTCTAGTGATAAATTGTATGGATTATTATATTTAATTATATTAATAATATACTTAAATTTAGAATAAACTTTAAAGTAAGCGTAAAATGTCATTACAAAAAAAAAATACATAACATAATATTGTTACATCTAAATATATAAAATTTTCGTGTTTGTGCGCGAACTCCTCCAAAACGACTCAACCGAATTTATGAAATTTTGTATACGTACATTCGTTAGGCCTGAGAATAGGTTTTATCTACTTTTTAATTATATTTATACTAGAAATAATCTATATTATGCCAAAACAACTTTTACCGGATCAGCTAGTTTTTTATAAAAGATTCTAAATAATGCCTCCTATTAAATTAACATAATGAACATAATTTTCGGCCTTTTTATATATTGTTTAAACTGCAACGTCTAATTTCTATGTCTTTGGTGCTCCTACTTAAAAAATTACCGGGATCACAGAAAGGTTAACGACTTTTTATGGTCCACCTGTTACTATTAAGGGACTGCCAAGTGTAAAAAATGCTTTGCGGAACAGAGTTTTTGAGAATTTTCATTTCTTATGCTTTTGGACATAAAAATTATTCAAATTCAAGCGGTGCTTTGCCTTTTTATTACTTGAGCAAAGGCAAGGTGCCTTTACTAATTATAAAAAAGCCTGATAAATGAAAATTTGGATGGACGATTTTACAATACTAAAAACTTATATAGGTACTTACATAATTTTTTTACGAGGTGCACCGTGCAAGCTCCTTTCTGGTCCTAAAAGCTTTACTTCCAATGCTTTATTTCAAAGCTTTCCTTTTTTTTTCATTAGGGCGTATTTCTCCAGTATCACAAAATGATCATCTACAAAGGTTGATGTTCGATATTTCACATGTTTTTCCTGTTATCTCCTGTTTGCGCTGTATTTCAATCAATCACAACACGTCAATTACACTGAAGGCCAAATCCGTATGACAGCCTCCCTTACCAAATATTCTATTTTCATGCCTGAACAGAGATTTTTTGGACCATCCATACTAATGTTATTATAAATGTGAAAGTGTGTCTGTCTGTCATCTCTTCACGGCTTTGAGATTTTGAGTTCCGGAAAAGGACAATTTAAAATAGTTTTGTAGTTTGAAAAAAAAAAAACGCGATAAACGAATTTTTGAGCAAGGGAGTTGCGGACATCATCTAGATTCTAGAATCTAGATAGTTATAAATATAACTATCTAGATTAACGCCCCGCCACGTCGTCTGCAAAGCGCCCAAATAGGCGCTTCGTTTTCATAAGTCGCGGCTGATGGATGCGGCTTAACAAATAACAATGTGCGCGGTTCATCCGCGGACGTCTGCGGATGCAAAAACATTCGGTTCGGACGTCCGAACGCTCAAGGTCGCGTCCGCGACTTATGTCAAACTATGTGCACAGTTTAGTGTATTTTGTATTTAACCAGATAGAAACAAGCCGTATCCGATGAAAACGTCCGATAATTTGTTTCCAGCTTTAATCTTTTTTTTTTCGTCATAAAACATTTTATGTCCCAAAAACATGGCGTCTAGGCGTCAATACAGTTCCTTCCTCTAATTTAATAAATAAACCCAAAATCACCTCAGTTTAGATTTTCGATATCGCCTAAGGCGGCATTCGAACCTTATTGCTTGGTAATACGAACCAAAGTGAAGACATAGTATCGAAAATATCTCCACCGTGATTGTGTTCCTAGATCGTACTCATAGAGAACCATTCTTCGTGGAACGTGAGCCAAATAAAATATACATTCGACGATATATTTATTTAGCGATTTGTATTCGAGAATTTTACTTACGAATTTGTGAGGTATGAACTATTCTGATATTTTGTATTTCATTTTGATACTCTTGTTTGGTTATTTTTATAGATGAAATCATAATGAAAATAAGTTTTTATTGAAACAAAAAATAATGTACAATATTATTGCATTTTAATTCATTTCAATTCAATGCAGAATAATAATAGTTTACATGTAACTTAATATCAGTAGATTATGAAATTGACTCTTAATAATTATGTTGTATAAAGTACCCTAAAAGCAAAACAGAACATTATTTTTCGCGTAGTAGATTAACGTCAGGTGGATATTACCTTCTAGTGATCTAGCGGTCTTCTCTCCATCCGGTCCGTCTTATGAATTTTTAATCACGTGTTGTTCTTACGCGATTTTCATATTTTTTATCCATGTCACGAAAGTGCACGAAGCCACTTTAAGAAGTTTTTATTTATAAAATGAACTTTACTTAAATACACCATAATTATTGTTTGGTAATATAATTAGTTCAGGTGAAATTCGATTTAAAACAATGGAAATAAAGTGTAAAGCAAATTCATTAATAATCCAAAACAACGGCGTTGCTTAGGCTGCTAGACGACTATCAAAGCCTTCGGAGTATTTCATTGTTTGAAAACAGGCAAATCTTTTATGGAGTAAATTGAAAATTTGAAATAAGAAAATTTTGTTGTCTTAGGTTTTTGATTTCTAATAATATTATTATAATATTTTACCTTAATATATTTTGAGTGTTGGCAAGTGCTACCAAATACAACATTATGTACAAAAATATATTAATGAAATAAAATCCAGGACATCCCTCCGTATATTCTGGCTGATGGCAAATCGCAGGTGGTTTTAGTGGGTAGGCTGCGCTTCTCGTCGGCAGTCCCAATCCCAAATACCCCCGGGGTGCTCCAACTTAACTGAGGCACATCTCCAGCTCGGGGCCGGGGCACCCATAAGGGGTTTTCTCTGCGCATAAAAAAAGCTTAATGGGTTTCCTATGGGGTGCCATCGTGACTGACCGACAACTTTAATAATTTTTTTACATCTTTGAAAAGTTGCTGCCACCGACCGTAACAGCTCGATGTAGCCAAACAAGACTAGGGCATGTTTCACCGCTTACTGATAAGTGCTGGATAGGCTATCCACAACTAATCTGACAAATACTTTATACTCTATCTGTCTCTATAAGTTATGGATAGCCTATCCGGCACTTTAATCAGTACCTAAGTGGTGAAACAGGCCCATAGTGTCGGTCGTCGGTTGTCCGTTAGCGCAGAATTCCGTCCAAATCACAATAATTCTACAAGGATGTTTTAACTTTGACTTGGAATAAGAACTAAGGCGGCGGCCTTGTCACTTCAGTGTCATTGTCATTGTCGCCATCAATCCATCCAAATGACAGTTATAAATTTTGTATGACTACTACACTCCCGTGACAATGTCATCTACGCGCCAAAAAATACTTGCAGCTGTAGCTCTACCATGAGTTTTGCTATAGTATTTATGGATGCTCGATACCGACTATGTAAAATTTAAACTTTTTTGACAGATTCTCCATACTCGAACTGTCAAGTTAATTGGTTGATAGCCTATTCGACACTTATCAGGAAGTGGTGAAACAGGCCCTTAGTATGGCGATTTTAGTTCCGCAAGTGACCGCTAAGAGGCGCTGTAAAATTTGCCATACTAAAAATTTACGTAGTCGGTATCGAGTATCGATAAAAACTATAGCTTTAAACTCATGGTTGAGCTACTGTATGTATTATGTATATCGGACTGAACAACTGTTTCATATTAACGTACGGCAAAATAGTGATATTTAAATTGGAAGCATTATATATATAACTTAACAGAGTATCTACGCTGTCTAGGTCCATTAATTTTTATAGCAACTTCTGATCCCATTGATAGAACTGAATCGGAGAGCTTTTCAAACATTTTATCCCTCCTTCCACGTCATTTAACATGAACATTAAAAACTTATGTTGGATGATCAGATATGAAGTGCCTTTATCGTTTCAGTGCTCGCCATTTGAAAACAAAGATCATAGTCGTTTGGATGCAGGGTAGACATAGAGTACATTTTAAGAGCTGTTTTCTGCTCTATTATATTTTGATGGTTTTATTAGTCTAGTACAGCTAGGTTAACCATAATTCAAAGATAAACGTATAGCTTATAATAAATCTTTGAAGTTACAATAAATGTTATCTACAGGGTGCCAATTAAACCTTCTTGCCAAATTTTGATATATTAATCCATGTTAAAAATAATTATTATTATTTTTAACAAAAAATTAAAACCGACTTCCAAGGTAAAAATAATAATCACATCCTTTATATGAACTAAAAAGTATTAAATAAATTTTCCTACATAAAAGTGCCTTTTTCCGAATTCGGCTAAACCTCATCTATTTCTGTTCTCAATCTTCATCATTTTGAAGTCGGTACCAGATAGCTTCTTCAGTTCTTTGACAGAATATTTGGAACTGTTGTAACTGGTACCGACTTCAAAATGAGGCGCGAGCCTTCCCCAACCGCATGGTAGCGGTTGGGGAAGGCTCGCGCTTGTAGCGACAAAAATATTGGAATTGCACGTTTTATTAAAAAAATGCAAGGTAAATTCTTCCTGTTTTAATAATTTTCTTGTGTATTTGAATGCTTCTATTGTTTCGGTGTCGTTGCTTATCTATTTAGCTTTATCTATGTTGTTTTCATTCTGGAGTATGACAAAAAATGCGAAAGAAGATTATGTTTAAAACAGAACGGTTGCCAAAGCGGCCTATATTAACCGCTTAGTTAAAGGATAGTTTTATACTTAAAAATATTTTTAGATGGTGAACAGGGGTCACGGGAAGAGACTAAGAAGTCTACCATAGCGCGAGCTATTAAAAAATGTTCAAGAAAATCCGGGTTCAGTCAAATTTGTAGCCAACAAATTTGGTCTCCCTCGCAATACTTTAAGATGACATTTGAAAACAGGAATATATCAATAAAACAAAGTTTTATTGATATAATATTTTGACTATTTTTAATTTAGAGGAGTCAGGAGTTCATTATTAAAATAAATGTTTGCATAATATAAGAAAAAAATACTTTCGTGTGAACATTTGGGCTGGCCACGTTGCCCTTACCCCTATGGCCGCTTTAGGTGGGCCCTCGGGCAAAGCGGTTTTTTGACAGGTTGTATGTGAATCATGAGCTTATTTTAAAGTTTGGGTCAATATTAATTATACATAGCAGAAATATAATAAATGCACTATCTAGTAGTACATTTTTTATTTATATTTCGTTTTATATTTCGTCTTTTATTCAAATTGAAAGTTAAGGTGGCCGCTTTGAGCTGACCTCCCCTACGTTACATAGATATTCTCATACAGCGCGCAGCGGGTGTTCTGACTGCGTCAGAATTCCTCCTGTGTGACTGACCGCTCTAACGCAACGCTAGAACGCGTGAGAGATCTCTGTCTGATAGATAGGTTACATGAACTGATTTATGAAAATTGATACAAAATAATTATTATTTACGACATTTAGAGCGCCTAAAATTCCTAGCTATTTTAAATAACAACATTTTTTTATCATCGCTTCAATTTAAAAATGAATAGCTTCATATTTTCATTAAATATTATATATTGATCTTTTACTTACTTGTTTTTACTAAATGAGATTAATTTTCCAACAGCTTTAAAAATACTTTAAACAAAATTAAATATTTTACGTTAAAAATAATCAACATAGCACTTTTAATTGCGATTTCTGTGAATTCGGTTTTATTAAGAATACATCTCATATTATATTCTACTATCTGTAAAAAAAAAAACAGTTCTTGTTAAAAAATGTTGTTACCATAATATCAGTTGTTAACAACCTTTGTTAACAAGTAAGTAAAAACTTTTTGTGCTTAAAATATCGAAGTTTTCGCTGCAATATTTAAGCGATACTCGCTAATTGTTTGTGCGAAACGTCGGTAACTGGAGATAAAATTGCCAATTCGGTAGTAACAATAATCGCTATAGCTCGGAAAGAAAATGAATTTTCCCCGCTCTAGTTTAATCAAAGTGATAAATTTTCCGAATGAAGGGTTGAAGGAGGCGGAACTTTTACCGAAAAGTTACGGTTTTCAGCGCAAGCGTTGACCATCACATGACGCTTTGATAATTTGGCTGTAGCGATATATCGCTTTTTCGCAGCAATGACTAAAGCTAAGAAATGAAAGTTAATTTGTCAGTATTCATCATGTTTTTGTCAATGCATAACACGATTGGTCAACTTTCATAACACAAAATTATGAATCAAAAATAACTCTGTAAAAAAGGGATTCTAATTTTGCCAACAGAGGAGAGTGATAGCTTCCAAATTTTGTACATAGATTGGTTCAAGCATACACTTTAATTTGTCCATAGCTTATTTGGACAAATTAAAGTATATGCTTGAACTTAAATATACAGTGAAATTTTAATGGTTGTTTTCCCGCAGTAAAATGATTCTATCTTAGTAGTACAATAGATTTGTAAAGTTTTTTTTGTTCAAATCAAAAAACAAATTCGGTCGGGTCCATAGTAACTCGCGCCTATCGGCATAAAGTTTCCAGTAAGTACGTCATACAAAATATTTTTTATTTTCAAAAAATAACATGCATGGTTCGATAGTACTACTATAGGTAAATGTATGCTGCGGGAAAACAACCACTAAAATTTCACGTTGTATTTATGGTTTTTAAAATACGCGACAAAAACCATTTTATCGCTTACGCCCTTTCCATTTCTTGTTTTCTATGAGAGGCCGGGCCGGCAATCTAAAACATACCCAACACGGTTTTTTACTTTAACGCGATGTCACCTTAAGTATAATATAATACTCCCCACACCGGTTTCGGTGACGGTGGCCGGTTTCAATGAAACCATGGCCAGGTACGCAGGAGTAATTTTATAGTGCCCAGGTGTGTGCGCAGTACACAAGAGCACTCTCTATTCTTTTACTCTCATAACCCAGTGGGACGGAAGACCGACACGACTGTCTAGAGATCAGGCGCAGGACCGACTTTTTACATGCCCATCCGACGCATGGATGATCTTATTTGTCAGACAATCAGGTGATCAGTCTGCATTGTCCTAACCAAACTTGGAAATAACATATTTCCAACGCGGGAATCGAACCCACGACCTCCGAGTCAAGAGCGACACTCTAGACCACTGGACCACGGAGGCGTTAAGGCGGAGGCTTAAGTACCTATAACAAACTAGATGACGCCCGCAACTCCCTTGCGCCAAAATTCGTTTATAGCGTGGGAACAGTAAAATCGATCCGCGGTAATATGCTGGCACACAGGTTTGCCGGGTGTACAGCGCCTGTCAAGATAACGCTTTTTAAAGCATTTTGTCAGACGTTTTACACCTGTGGTCTGTGGGCCAGCTTTACTCAACGGACCTATGGCGCCTTGCGGGTCCTTTACAATAACATATTCAGGTCTCTGTTGCGGCTCCCTCGTTACTGCAGTGCATCCGGTATGTTTGCCGATGCAGGAGTCGACGACTTCTATGCAATTATGCGCAAAAAAGTAGCGTCAGTGGTGCATAGAGTTCGAGAGAGCCGGAACAGTGTCCTGAAGATGATAGCGGAGAGAGTGGACTCTGCACTCCTTCGCAGACTCACTGAGCTACATGTCAGGATAGCATGATGAGCTGCATCATAATAAATTTGCTATTATAATGAGATTGTAACAAAACACTGAATTTTCTTAATATGGACTTTTTTGTCTGATAATAAATTTTATTTATTTATTTATTTAAAAAAAAAAATTTTCCGGGATCAAGTATATGTCTATTCCCGGGACTCAAAGTATCTCCACATCTTATTTTAGCACAATTGGTTCAGCCGCTTGGGCGTGAAGAGGTAACAGAGTACAGACAGACATACAAACACACTTTCGCATTTATAATAATATACAAGTACTGATCATACTTTATTGTATAGCACAGTATACATATTGTATTAATTATTGTATTTTTAATGGTTATTAATTAATAACCATTAAAATCAAATTAGTCATAACTTCATAAGTAATACATTCCCCAGCCCCCAGGCAAGTCCTATTTTATTCATAGCTACATCTAAACTTGCTCACTAACACGAAAAAGGAATGATAATAAAATAAAGCAGAAAACGGCGACCTATAAAATTACAAAGCAATAAAGATTTTGAAATATGGCCGCTAAATATTTAAACTTAATTATTCGGATCCCCCGACGTTCTAGATTCTCATTTGGAATTCTCTGCTTCCTTTATTTTCTGAAAGTGTAGCGTTACAAAAATTATGCTTTACGCTTTACAGCCAGTTTTTGCATTATAAAGATAGCATTTAAATTGAATTACTTTTTAAGACGTTGCTTTCTCTTGGCATTAAGTTCTTTAGGTTTAATTTTATTGCTGTTGACTAAACGATGTAATTGGTTATTTGTGAAATTGGGCCTAAACATAATAGTTAAGGTGTTAATCTAGATATATCTATAAATTATCCACCTCGAAACCTACAGTTTCTTATTAAGCTAAAACGAAAATTTCCCACACCTTCCCATTTATCTCCCATTTAAGAACCGGCGAAGTTAAATAGCTATAAAACCAATCAGCCTGACCTAAGGACGAGTTAACTTTGAACAGACTGGGAAGTCGCCGAAATGTTATTGTATCCAGTTACAATGAATTAAATTGTAAATAAAAATGAATAGCTAAAATATATTGTGTGTTTAAGCGCGAATCTCGAAAACGGCTGTACCGATTTAACTCATTCTTTTTTTTTGGAACTTTCCTTGAAGTAGGAAGATTCTTCTTACGGGAAGGAAACTTAAAAAAATAGCATGGATAGTGAGAATATTTAAGTATACTTTACTTAAAATGACGTAATGCCAGAGATTAATGTAATGCTATAGATAGGCGGGACGACGTCCGTCGGGCTCGCTAGATAATAAATGACTCAAAAATTGTTTTTTATTATAAAAGATTATTATTATTATTATTAAAAAAGTCGGATCATGACTTAGGGTACACAATCCAACTTTAATAATAATAATTGTATTTTGATAAAATTAAGCTATCAACATTACCAGTTCAATTAATGAAGTATATCTATGTAAAATAAATTACTGACATTAAAATATTATGCTAACTTGATAGAAAAACGGAAGGCCTAAGGTAAAACTAAGTCTGATGAATATAATAAAGTGAACCGAGAAAACATTGACGTCTGACTGAGGAAACATTGAATTTTCTCAGACTCGTAGTGCAGTTGGATTTTCCTATAAATCCGCGGAGTCAGTGTAAAAATAACGAGGAAGTTTATTTTAAATATAAAACGAAACAATAGCTGCAGGGCTCCAGTCCAGCTACCGTCTTGCGTTGAATTCTTATATTTTAATCCATGCAAATAATTTTAAAAAGATCTTACTTGCCAGTCGCCACTAACATCATAGTCAAGTAAAATTTTCGTTTGCAAACATCCATACCTACCTACTAATAATATAAATGTAATGTCTATCTGTCTGTTAATCCGTTAATCCCGGAAAAATGTACGGTTTCCGCAACACAATTAAATTTTGGCGCAACAGAGTTGCGGGCGTCATTTAGTAATAAATATTAATTGAAAATATTTCAATAGGTTTTTGGTATTACGTGCTTCTAAAGTCTTGCAAGTTGCAAAATAAAAATAGGTAGATTTAAAGGTGGAGAATATGTAGATCAAAGGCTCTTTCATCACGGCGTAATCGTTGAACATCCAAAAAATGTCCACAGCTGAAAATATAAAGAATCATGGCCAAATTTGTATAGGAGCTGGACTCGACTTTTATTTTTGATGTCCCAAAATAAACTATAGTTAGATTTGGTTGTTCTTATGCTCTAAACATAATTCCATTTGAGAATTATGTCTAAATAGCCACGATTTTTTATAATAATTATTAACGTTTACAATTATTTTGAGGTTAGACTTAAGAACTGCCTTTTTTCCAACGGTGTAGCCTACAAGTGTATATTCGGCGATCTCGTGTCTAATTATTTCAATTTTTCCTAGAGTTATTACCCAAAAAATAGAACGAATGCGAATGATCGCCGGCTGTCAGAACATATGAAAGACAACAACGAAACTGATCTTTTTTTTGTGGCTATTTATAGACACATTTCTAATGTTTTTCGATGCCTTAAAATATTAGAGAATTTTTGCTACCAATGGCATATCGGGACGCCACCGCCCACCTGGTACGATTTGGCCATTGTTCTTTTTGAAGTCGGGTAAAAATTGAGAAGTCAAGCGGCGCACGTTACGTAACGGTATCAGATACTGTATAAAAATTTCACTTTTATTTTATTTTTGTAATTGATTTAAATGTAATATATTATGACAATTTCTGATTTTTTAAATCTAAATATATTATAAATATATTAATTTATATTCATCAATATAATAGTAATCAAAAATAAATACTGCCTTGACATAAAACGTGTAAATAACCTAAAACTTCTCTGGAATTGATAGGGTTGTTCCGGACGAGCCAAAGCCGGCAAAGCTCCACATTAGTTGAACGGCTTACGGAAGTTTGTTAACGAATTACCCGTCTATAGAGTTATTTTATTCCGGAATTATCCAATACAGGTGGATGTTTAACGAATTACCTGAATGTGGATTTGTTTTGTGCCTTTATGCGATACAGGTTCATGTTTTTAAATGAACATAATTACCTGAAAATGGATTTATTTTTGCTGTATCTTATACATAGAATACAGGTGCATATTTACTTACCTAAATATGGAGTTATTTTGTTCTTTTATCCAATTCAAGTAGATGTTTGACGAATTACTTGAATGTGGAGTTATTTTGCGCCTTCATATACGAATACGATACAGGTGAATGTGTAATGAATTATCTGAATGTGGAGTTATTTTGTGCCTTTATGCGATACAGGTGGATCTTTAAGAATTACTTGAATATGGAATTATTTTGTGCCTTTATGCAATACAGGTGGATGTTTAACGAATTACCTGAATGTGGAGTTATTTTGTGCCTTTATGCGATACAGGTGGATCTTTAAGAATTACCTGAATATGGAGTTATTTTATGCCTTTATGCGATACAGGTGGATCTTTAAGAATTATCTGAATATGGAATTATTTTGTGCCTTTATGCAATACAGGTGGATGTTTAACGAATTACCTGAATGTGGAGTTATTTTGTGCCTTTATGCGATACAGGTGGATCTTTAAAAATTACCTGAATATTTATTTATTTTGTGCCTTTATGCAATACAGGTAGATGTTTAACGAATGACCTGAATGTGGAGTTAAGTATTTTGTGCCTTTATGCGATACAGGTGGATCTTTAAGAATTACCTGAATATTTATTTATTTTGTGCCTTTATGCAATACAGGTAGATGTTTAACGAATGACCTGAATGTAGAGTTATTTTGTGCCTTTATATGTGATACAGGTGGACGTTTAATGCGGAGTTGTTTTGCTATAGCATCTTATACAGTGGAAATTTAATTACCGAAATATGTTTTTTTATTTCTATATGCAATAGATTCAGGTGGATACCTAAAAATTACCAGAAAATTGAGTTATTTTGTCCCTAAATTACCCAACACCAGGTTGTTTTCCTAACGTACGCCTGTAGTTTTTATGAAATTATTCTAAATATTTTAGATAGAGTACCTGAACAAAGACTAAACGAAACGCCTGATCGGAAACGAGTAACTTTTGTTGGAATATTTTTTTGAGGAAATTCAGAGCTCCAAAATTTGTAGTTACGCCAGTAGAAAGTTATCTAAAATGATGTCATCTAAAGTTAGTTCATCGAGTTAGGTCCGTAGTAAAACGTATTTGCTCGGTATAATGAAACAACTGGGACCCGCAGGAATTGTGTCGCGTGCATTTGTATGCAAATTAAAAACAGCATTATATTCTTGCTCGCCACATCTCAAAATTACATAATTAATTTGGATTTTAAGTGGGCAAAATTTTGGAGATTTTTTGAAGAGAAAGAAGGTGTACCTACTCGTATTAAAGTGCATCTGCGGCATTATATTCTCTTATTAGAAAAAGCTATGCCTTACAAAATTATTTTATCGTTAACTTTTTTAGACATTGAAAAAGTATCTGATAGATATACCAGTTTCAAATCCACCATACATAATTATTTGATGTCCAAAAACTACTAATTTTAAAAATATCCACAGCTGAACATATAACCTCCTCCTTTTTGGAAGTCGGTTAAAAAGATCTTGAACATTGCGCGATAGCGCTAACTCCCAACCAACAAAGAAAAAAAATTGGATTGGATTTTAAAAATTAATTTCTATACTTTGATCGGTTACGATCATTGTGAAGACCAGTCTCCAGAAACTGATAAAATTTTACTGTCGTTATGCTAAAAACGATATTTTATTTGAATTGCACGTTTTCATATTTCGAGAATATTAATTATAATTTACATTCTACTACTTCTAGCATATTTTTTCTCAATAAAATATGTTTTCGACTTTCGGAAAGTTTCTTTCTGTTCCTATTTTAAAGTAAAACCCTGTATCATAATTATTATTAAGTAAGTTTCAATAAATAACACAACCAGCCAGAATACCAGATAGAAGCCTATATTCGTTATCAAGTGTGAAAAAAACATTAACATTTCATACATAAAATATTTTTGTCGGCGGAAAGGTGTTTAAAATATGAGCAAAATGATAAGATAAACCACAGCGGGCATCACTCAAGAGCTTCCGTCCTCAGCACGAAAATTAAAATGTGTGATTTTCTTTACATTTTATCTTACATTTTCGAGTATTTAGGTTACCTTTTTTGCGGGTTACCGGGCGGCAATAACCGGAACCTTATGCTTTTAAAAATGTCGAAACATCGTCGTCTATCGCTACTATAAACCTCTGCTGGCCGTAACAAAACTTAGTAATAATAAATAAAATAAAAATAAAATAAAATAAAATATCTTTTTATTCAAAATAGGTATCATAAATACTTCTTTTTGAACGTCGTGGAATGAACGATGAAACTAAGATGCCTACCACCGGTTCGGGAACTAACCCGGCGAGAAGAACCGGCGTAAGAAACTCGCAGGGGGCCCACTTTTTTACAAAAGAAAGTGAGAAAAAATTAATCTTTTAAAATAAAATAATGTAACAATGTTATGGCTTACAGCTATGTAACAAAATTAAAAGTAAAGTAAAGTAATACTTAAGGGAGAGTATATTTTGTCCTTTGTATAGAGGTCACTGTGCAAGTAGCAGCGCTGAAAGAGGAAAATCACAAGCCATACAAGTCACAAAAATTTGCTCTTTCAGCGCTGACACTTTTACAGTAAACTGTATATACAAATACACATCCTAAAGTTTTATCACAATACAAACCCGCTACTAACATAAATTATTATAGCCTTAAAAATACATCACGTACTGTTGATTTTCTTTAACGTTTGCAACTTAATTATTTACTCTTGTATCTTTATATCTGTTCTACGAACCCTTTTACCTCTGAGATCATATCTAAGCGGAAACCCTTCTTAGGCAGGCAGTCGTTGAAATTTTAATGTCCCTTATAAAGTACCTCTGTCAGGTGTCTCATAAAATGCTATATGTTATGACTCCTGTGAGATAGCTACAGCTCTGGTACCGCTCGCGCTATAACAATAAATATTAAAAACAAAATAAAGTAAATATTTAAGTGGGGCTCCCATACAACAAATGTGATTTTTTTTACCTTTTTGCTAATTGTACCATAATGTATATAATATATTTGCTAGTAAACGTATTTTAATCTACTTCTTATTACAATTATTATGGTTTTCACTGTACACTATTCCAGTATATTTCAATTTTTGCAGCTATGAAATTACAAAAAAAAATGTTGTTCAGTTTCAATATTTGTAGTGTGATTCAGGATTGTGTGGTGTTTTTTAACTGTTATTTTTTTCTTTGTTCACCAGTAATTCCGTCAGCTCGAACTATCATCGTGTCGAGGTCTCGTCACGAGACAGTCGACAGTCTCGTCACGTTTATGAGTTATGAGCTTTACAGTTCACAGTAATATTGACTTTGCATAATATCATACCCAAAACCACATGACGTCAATTATTATTAAATAAATGCCCTATAACCATTGTTCTCTTTTGGAATGATTAAGTACTTAAATAACAATAATTAATCATATCAATAAATTATTAATCATATTACTATAAAGGCGAATGTTTGTGTATATATTTTTTGTTACTCCTTCATGTCTAATTGGCTGTAACGATTTGATAAAATTTGGTAAGAAGCTAGCTGACATCCTGGATTAACAAAATAAATATACTAAATAGGCTAAACTTTACGCGGCAAAATATGTAATTCCTGTGGGAAAATGTAAGAGAGACTTGGTACATATAACATAGCATTTTAATGATGAGAATAAAGCTAAATTAAGAGGAAAATTTCTGTCTCCTCGCATAACGGGCGAGAGGAAGAGAACGTGCAGGACAAAGTTGCAATGTTAATAAAGTAAAGGGAAAACCAAAGGGAAAAATTATACCAAAAGTGACTAACAGCTGCACTCACCAGTAATTCATTAATAAATCGCCAAACATCATTAATAAATTAAAAATTATTTCCTTATAGGGTACATCGCAGAGTCAAAATTAATTGATTGACAATGTTACTTTTGGTTTGGTTTTTTGGTTTTTTGTTTGCTTTTTATCGCACACCTACGTCATACGGAGAACACTCCCCCCAATTTCAAGTCTCTACTATGAGTGGTTTAGGCTGTAACCTAAAGTATATTGTAAATCTGGAGTCGCATACTACACTGATCTCGTGGACAGAGCGCTAGGAAGTTCCGTGCCTTCAAGCGTTTTTGTCACAATTATTATTGGCGACAGTCAAACACAATAAACTCCAATATTAACTTAGCTTCAGCTTAGGAGTCACAATTATAAGCCTATTTCCGTGGTGCTCCCCATTAAGTTCTCTGACTTTCGGTCATTGCAACTTTGTGCTGTCTTCCGCTTTGGAATTCTTCCTACTCCTCCTATTTCCTTCTGATTAATTTCGTTTCGGGTCCCAAGACAGCTTTAGCATGTCCCTCGGGCTCCCTAAGATCATATTGAAGGGTTTGCGTGGTTGGATACCGCTGTCGATCCTGGCGACACAGGAGATACAGTGGTGGGAATGTGTAATGAGCCAAAGCCCGTACAAAAAAAAGAACCGTGATTCCATTTTCATGTCATTCGGGACAAAGCATTTTATATAATGACTAGCTTTTGCCCGCGGCTTTTTATCCCCTTGGGGGCGGAATTTATCAAAATCCTTTCTTAGCGGATGCCTACGTCATAACATCTACCTGCATGCCAAATTTTAGCCCGATCCGTCCAGTGGTTTGGGTTGTACGTTAATAGATAATGATCTAGACTATGACATAGTGATGTCAGTCAGTCAGTCAGTCACCTTTGAGTTATATATATTTAGATATAGATTAGATAAAATAAGCGAGCATTTTAAATATGGGCAGGTCTTGGGACAACTTTTAGCATTAAATCATTATTAAATTGTAAGTATCCGGTAAAAGTAGGCTTGTGTGTCGGCACCGCCGCGCCTCTACAGTTTCGGTTCTTGGCGTCTGCGCTGCAGTCACTGTCTGTAACAAGCGTCATCGGCATATTGCGCTTCTTGAAGATCTTGTTTGCCCACAGCTCTCGTGTCTTTTTATTCCCGATCACTATTAATGCGAACAAAACAAATCCTTGGAACGTTGCTGTCAACGTGAAAAGATACGCCGCGACCACGTTACTCGCGAATAAGCCGAAGACCCAGGGCAGCCCGAACAGGAACCCCAGCGTGAAACTCACGGAAACGCTCCGCAGTGCCTTGTCGCCCTCGCCGTAGCTCCGGATCTTCTTCGAGCAGAACACGGAGCGGAGTATCAACGCCAATAGTATCCAATTTGTTAAAAGAATGACAGATATAGGCGCGTACACGGCAAGCCAGAGACTCAAACCCATGGGGTAGCAGAAGTTTCCGCCAGGCGTCATCTCCTGGAACCGTCCTGCGTACGATTCTGGGGAGACAGACAGGGGCACCAAGCAAACGACAGCGGGTGCGCCCCACGCGAACACCGCGGCCCTGAGCAGCTTGTGGGGGACGTCCCGCAAGAATACCAGGGCGAGTTGTCGGTACGCCAGCACCGCTGCCACCAGCATCCAGCAGAAGGACGCCAGCACGGCGTAGTGTAGCGTCACTCCGAGCAGCAGACACTTCACGTGGTAGCGATCGTAGTGCACGAATATAACCACCAAGAAAGTCACGACTAAAATTAAAATCGCCATACACATTTGAAGCCATATTTTGTTCCTGAACTCCTGGCGCCAAGATCTAAAGAGTAGTGCGGTAGCGCCGACTATAATGAGTCCCATAATGGAAAGACTACAACCGGCTATTGTTAATATTTCCAAAGCACGCTCGTTCGCTTCGGAAAACACCGTTATCGGCACTAGGATGTTGGCGAAGTGGGTCAGGTGGTTGCACCTGCATATGTCCAACATTCCGTCCTCGGTAGCGCGTATGAAGTCGCACCCTTCTTGGGACCAGTAGCCGGTGCTGTTCTCCAGGAAGCGCCAGTATGCACACGACTGACTCTCGTTCCTGCCCGGCTGAGCGATCGGGCGAAAATGAATATCTATAACCTGTAAAAAAGTTTATTTGAATATTTAGTCACTGTATCTTGTTAATTTTATTGAATATTAGCATTAATTTTTTCTCTCAAATTACCTCTCCTCTGTGAAAGTGAGTGACATTCTTAATGTTGACGCTGATCACCAGGCTGTTGATGACAAATCCGTTTGGTTGTGACGGGAAGAGGCTTTCGTTTTGGAAGACGACGAAGCTGACGTGGCGCTGCGTCAGCGCTGACGGAGGTAGGGTCACTACCACTTCGGTTTCTTGTGATCTCATAATTCTTGGGCTGGGTGCCTCTGTAATTGTGAACATATTATTAGCTTGGATTTTGAGAATAATAAAGGAAGGCCCAGCTGCCTACTGCTCATAACGATAGTTTAAGTAGCTCAGTCAGTTACTCGCCTCTAGTCCTTTCCTAACGAAAAGATAATTTTTTCCTATCCATATAAATACATGTATACTAGACATAATCTACCAATGAATTATTTTGGATATTATATTATTTGGATAATATTTATCATCATCATTATTTTGGATATATTATAAATTACTGCCGGACCCGATAGACCTTGTCCTGATAAACTGATTTGTCAATCTTAAATCTATTCCATCTATCTGTGGTGCCACCCGCCGCGCCTTAATTAGAAATCAATTTTAAAGCTAAGTTTTCCAATACCATCAAGAAAATCAAAAGAGTATTTTTCGAACTCTTTTCGGCCTGCAGCGGTGGAGACTCGCAAGCCGCGTACGAGTTTGTCAGGCACGACGACAGCAACGTCGTCCTTCACGACAGTCACCGGCCGGTCCTCTACGGCCCAGGCCAAGCTCAGCTGATCCAGTTCGTGAAGTGTCTTCTCAGGGGTCTCATGTCGATTTTCCAGTATAGTATTGACCTGGAAATATTGAACCTACTAAAGATATATGATGGAGAGTGTATGTAACCGGTGAATCGAGGCGTTAGCTGTAGTTATTGACCTTTTCAGTATAGGAGCAAAATTATGCAAAATGCTCGCACTATATTCAGTTACACAAGGAAAAAACCTCTTATATAGACAGAGATTATTAAAGATTCATCGGAAAACCTTTCGGTAACTCTTAGAATGATAACCTCCAACTTTTTAGGAGTTCGAAGTGATGTGCATTATTCGCCGGGTACACAATAGAAGAAAATGCAACTGCTGTGTAACAAAAAGTTTGACGCACGAGGTCAATGCTTCATGTTTAATGGATGACAGTAAAATAAGTCTATCATTGTTTGTGTTAGTCTTGGAGAACGACAATAATTGTTGTTGGTATACACACTGTTTACCTCCTCAAGGAACTTGGTATTGTTGGCAGGGTCCGATTTCTTGACAAGCTCCACTGATTTCTGGGATGTTTTTGCGTTCTCGAGTAGTTGGTCTGTATTGAGTTCCTTACAGTAATTATAATGCTTAAAAATAAATAGATTATTTTAACTAATTTTATAACATAGGTACTAATAACTTTTTTTAAAACACTGAACATTATCATACTTGGAATAATTATGCATATTATAATAATAATTAATACAATTTCATTCTGTCCGTCTCTCCGTCCATTCGTCCGTCGTTCCTTCAATCACTATTATTATTTCACAGAAACCGTACATTATCCCAAAAACAAAATAGCCTATGTCCCTCCACGTGGTCTTCTTTATATATGTGCCAAATAATATAAAAAATGCTTCAGCAGTTAGTGAGATAAGCTTTTTCAAATAATTTTCCCCGTTTTTCCACATTTTCCTCTGTCTCTTTGCCCCTATTGGTGGCAACGTGATGTTATGTAGCTCAAGTCTTCCTCGATAAATAAAGACTATCCTACGTAAAACGAATTTTTCAATTCAAACCAGCAGTTCCCCATTTTTTTAACTTTATAATAACTTATATTATAATCCCGGGTTTTTCGGGAAAATCATACTACTAATACTTAATTAGCAGTATGATTTTCCCGAAAAACCCGCAAATTATGAGGAATGGTAAGTCGTATGAAAAGTGTCTGAATATTTTAGAAAATTTTATGATCGACACTCTTGCCACACCTATTTTTATGATAAAATGTACAGTTTGGGAAAAAACGGGAAAAACATACATTCCGAGGTTACGATTTTTGGCGTCTAAATAGACCGGGCTAATAATAACTAATATGTACGTATATATTATGTGATCGAAGATTCGTCCACTTTTTATAACTTCGGTAATTTTAAAATATATTATACTGTATCTTTACTATTCGTAAAATAATTCGCTCGATTCGATACAATGCTACCAAATTTCATAATGCTTCTAACTTCTAGTATAGTAATAATAAGGTAAGGTTAGGATCAACTTTGAAGGAGGAATCACGGGAATACGTAACCTCGATTTACTATCGTACGTACGTATCTAGAGACAGATACAGTAAATCGGCGTAACGTAGTCCCCTGATTCCTCCTTCAAAATAGAGTCTATCTAATTTTATTTATTTTTAAATATCTTCAGGAAGAGTAAGTCTATTGCCTCTACGTTTTTATTTGGGTTCCGTAGCCAAAATGGCAAAAAACGAAACCCTTATAGATCCGTCATGTCTGTCTGTCTGTCTGTCTGTCCGTCCGTATGTCACAGCCACTTTTCTCCGAAACTATTAGAGCTATACTATTGAAACTTGGTAAATAGATGTAGTCTGTGAACCGCATTAAGATTTTGATGCAAAAATGGAAAAAATATTAAAAATTTTAGGGGTCCCCAAAGGTATAACTGAAACAAAAAAAAATTTTTTCATCTAACCTATGCGTGTGGGGTATCTATGCATAAGTCTCCTAAAATCATATTGAGGTTTCTCATATATTTTTTTTCTAACCTAAATAGTTTGCGAGAGAGACTCTTCCAAAATGGTAAAATGTGTGTCCCCTCCCCCCTCTAATTTCTAAAGCAGGGGCATGATAATTCTAAAAAAATATATTATGTAGATTACTATAAAAACTACCAACGAAAATTGGTTTGAACGAGATCTACCCAGTAGTTTTTTATACGTCATAAATGGTAAACTTATAATCAAAATTTCATGAAATCGACTGAAATATAAAAATAAATCAAAAACCTTTTAATTTCATAAAAATAAACCTTATTGCTGCTGCGGAACCCTTCATGGGCGAGTCCAACTCGCACTTGGCTGCTTTTTTTTATCTTAAAGATCTTTCAAATTTGTTTTATGGTCGGTCGATTGGCGGGAGTACGGGGCATTCATTTTTATACGCTTTTTATTAGCTTCACCTGTATATTTGTTTGTAATGTTTGTAACCGACTTCTTTGGGCGCGATTTTGACCCACTTTAAACGGCCAGATTTCGTTCAAACTTTGTAGATTTATCGAGGACCGATGACAATACACTAATTTGATATAATTATTCCATTTTTCAATTTGTATGTTTGTATGTTTGTTTGTAACCGACTTTTTTGGGCGCGATTTTGACCCACTTTAAACGGCCAGGTTCAGTTTGGTTGTATATAAAAAAGCGTGTTTTTAGTTTTTTTAACTATTAATATTATTTGCAATTTTTTTAGGGTCATATTTTTAATTTTAGAAAAAAGTCTAATGTAGAGGCGCCAAGCTTTAACAGATTCCAATACTTATTGTATAAAAAAATCATTTGCGTAGACGCATTGTCCAGGGAGTAAATTGGGGAATACGAGTGTATGGCAAAACAGTGCTAGCGTACCCTATTAATACTCTGTATTTCCTAAAGTAATGATCGTACAGTAAAAATGTGTAGACGTAGTTTAAAGAAAATTTAATGTAGAAGTCACTAAAGAGATATAACAAGTACTTTTCGAGTCACAAGCAAAAACCTTGAAAAAGAGACCTTTCCCCCCCTCCCCCACCGCCGGCTCTTGTCCCACCCTCGGGGACTTTTAGTATAATATATTCATCTGGACACCTTTAGCAGTACTATTATATATTATGTGCCTTTAGGAATAACTGTTCCAAATTTCAAAACTACACGAATTATTCGGTCTGATCGACGATTTTAAAACTAATTTTCTTAGACTATTTATGGTTATCGATTAAAAACAGAATGAAAAAAAATCTAAATGTTCACCCTTTGTACTCCAGATGGTATGATGGCCTGATGGAAAGAAAGTCTTCGTATATCTCTTTATAGCGACTACTTCGCTTCGGTTATTTACATACGATTCTACCCACTTTAAAAGTAAATAATATCTTTGTACTGCGTGACTGGTGAGACATGTTCAATACTTGAGGACGTGATATTTGGCTATTATATTAGTTGGAAAAAAATAATATCAATTGATCACTGAGTAAATGTAGCTTAAAGTTAAATAATTATTTACCCAACGCATGGACACCGCGAGCGGGAGGGGTAGTTGTGTGGTGTTTCTTTGGTAGCGCATGCTTCTGCACCGGCCGCATAGTATGCCTACTTGCCTAGCCGCGTAATTTACTTAGTATCCATGATTCATTTATTTTTGGGAAATTCGGAAAAAAATTAAGAACCTAATTTTATTACATAATAAATTATTATAATGAGAATCGAGTACAGTACTCTCCATAAGTATCGGTAATGTCTCACCAGTCATGTTGTATATGTATCCAAATTTTTGATGTTTTGAAATCAACAATTTATGGTTAATTTTATCGAAAGTTTTGAAGAAAAAAGAAAAAAATTTGCTATAGAAGAAGTGAATTCCACAAAATTTTTAGGAATTATGGTAGATAGACACTGCAACTGGAAGGATCATATTATAAACCATGTATGCGATAAGATTGACAAATTTATATATGCAATCAAAATATTACGTTTAAAAGTCTCAACCGAAGCTGCACGTTGTGCATACCACGCATACGTTTCGTCTGTACTCTCATATGGGCTACTACTATGGGGGAACTCTGTTGAAATTGATAAGGCATTTAAAGTCCAGAAGAAGTGTGTAAGGGCAATCTGTGGAGCTTCTCCATTAGATAGTTGTAAACCAATTTTTCAGAAATTACAAATCCTCCCTTTGGTATGCTTGTATATAAGAGAAATTTGTGTTTTTGTTAAACAGCATTCGCACTACTTTCCAAAAAACGCTGATGTCAATAATAGAAGTGCTACAGCAAGATACAAATATAAACTATACATGCCACAGTGTCACATGGATGTATATAGGAAAAATGTGTATATTAATGCCATTAATATTTTTAATAAATTACCAGATAATTTTAAATCATTAAATGCAACTAACTTTAAAAGACAAATTACTAAATGGCTATTAAACAATTGTTTTTATACATTAAACGAATTTATGACATTTAAAGAAAAATAATGCAATGTATAATATGTATGTAATAAAATTAATTAAAGTTGACATTTAAAGAAAAATAATGCAATTTAATAAAATAATTAAAATATCACAATAATATGACATAAATCAAATTAAAATCTATTTATAATTATCATTTTATGAGGCTTAAGTATTTATATATTTCTTTAATTGACAAATTATAATAATAATAATATATCCAAAAATTTTTAATATATACCTCGATATACCTTTTGTTTTGTTAAGGTGATGACATATTAATAATAAATAATTTTATATAAGTATGTTTAAACTTAATAATTTAATTGCACGCCATTGTTATGGCAGAATGTTAGATCTAAGTAGTTATTATAAGACCTGTATTTGTACAACATTCTGGCAATAAAGAGATTTGATTTGATTTGATTTGATTTGAAACATTAATTGGTGAAGTCGGTATATAATAATAAAAAAATAGGTCAGTTAAATATTAATTATAACCACCGACCGACGTTATCAGACGTGTTTGGACGGACAGACGGGCGGACGGAGCGCAATTATACGGGTTCCTTGTAGGTACCGCAGAACCATAAAAATACTGCAGTTTTTTTTCAGAAAATAGATTATTACCATGAAATAATTCTCAACATCGTTGGTGATTCCCTCTATATACACCAGAGCTACCTCTTTCCCCTCCTGAAGGTCCTCGTTCTCCGCCACATAATCAGACGTAATACTTGCAGTGGGCTTAAATATAAATAGTTTACTATTACAATTAGAGAAGTAAAGCTGTAAAATTACCCCGGTAAAGTTGGGTAAAAACGTTGAGCCAGCAATATTATGCTTTCACTTTGCATTAATTGATAAAAGTTTTGGATTCAAACCGAGTCACTCCAGTCCACTCCGAGTCTGATATATAATACTAGTTGTAGGTGTTATATATGTTTTTTGAACATCATTGGTTATACACAAATTTATGTAAATTATCGTAAAATTATATAGGTTTCCAACAATATCACAGAAGCACTAACCCGGTAAAATTTTAAACAGGCTTTTTCGGAAACTCTGTTGAATTCTGATTGCCCAGAAATCTTGACGCCAATAATTGTTACATTAAAGGACTCCGTCCATGGACTAGTATAATTATTATTCCTCGCCAGTGATTTGATTCTCTGCCACTCAGTACCCTCCCTCAATCTTCTGATATTATGTTCCGGCTTTAAAACATTGTCACGCCAAATTGCTTTTCCAGTAGAGTTGAGGCACTGGCTCTGAACAAAAATAAAATATCAATATTAAAACTTTTTCTTTTAAAAATTATTTCGTCTTAAAAATAATTGTATAATGAAAAATCAAAGAGCCAAACACGACAGGTGCTCTAGGAAAGAAATGATTCTGGATTATAATATTATAATATTGGTACTTGAAAGCAGAAACTTTGAGAATTGCAGTTTTAATGACATAATATTATGTTTTAAGGACACAGTCTAACACCAGTCGTGAGTTATATGACACGAGCTTTTGCCCGCGGCTTCGCTCGCGTTAAGAAGTATTATTATATACAAACTTTCATCCCCTATTTGAACCTCTTGGGTGGGAATTTATCAAAATCCTTTCTTAACGGATGCCTACGTCATAACATCTACCTGCATGACAAATTTCAGCTCGATCCGTCCAGTGGTTTGGGCTGTGCATTGATAGATCACCATGTCAGTCAGTCACCTTTGAGTTTTATATATATATATAGATGTGTCTTCTATATGATATATTAAATGGTAAATTAGATTGTCCTTATCTGTTAAATTTAGTCTCGTTTAACGTACCCCGTCGCAGAACACGTCAAACTCCTTTTTATGTTCCATTTCAGTACACTAATTACGCTAAAAACTGCGTTCTCAATAGAATTTTACAAATATACAACAAAAAAACCATCATTAAAATCAAAAATTAAATTATTCCTGCTAAAAAAATAATAAGTCTATGTGATAGTTGGTACTACTAATATAATATAGTCTGTGTGATAGTTGGTACTACTAATATAATATAGTCTGTGTGATAGTTGGTACTACTAATATATAGTCTGTGTGATAGTTGGTACTACTAATATAATATAGTCTGTGTGATAGTTGGTACTACTAATATATAGTCTGTGTGATAGTTGGTACTACTAATATATTATAGTCTGTGTGATAGTTGGTACTACTAATATATTATAGTCTGTGTGATAGTTGGTACTACTAATATGTTATAGTCTGTGTGATAGTTGGTACTACTAATATAATATAGTCTGTGTGATAGTTGGTACTACTAATATAATATAGTCTGTGTGATAGTTGGTACTACTAATATATTATAGTCTGTGTGATAGTTGGTACTACTAATATAATATAGTCTGTGTGATAGTTGGTACTACTAATATATAGTCTGTGTGATAGTTGGTACTACTAATATATTATAGTCTGTGTGATAGTTGGTACTACTAATATATAGTCTGTGTGATAGTTGGTACTACTAATATATATTCTGTGGTGATAGTTGGTGTTTGTTAGTTTCTTATTATGTAATTGAAATTGTACTGATTTTATCTTTTTCTTTTAATATTTCCATCTATAATAATTAATTATTTTTAATATTTATACTTTTTTTTTATATAATTACATTATATTTATTTATACCATCTATTCACCAATTTAAAATTTAAATTATACATTTACATATGTATAGGTATATTTATATATTATACTTACTATAACTTATAATAGATAAAATATGTGGCTTGATATTGTTATAAGAGTTAGTATTAAGTGTCATAATAATATGTATGTCTTCATTTTTGTTTCTATCCTGATTACTATTTACTTCTGGTAAAATTAGTACTTAATAGGTAATGTAATAAATTGTTTACACCTGTTATTGGCCTTATGTACTCATTGTATTCTTCTATAATATTGTATTATTGTAAAATTGATGGCTGCAGTTGTTATCCCAAATAAATAAATAAATAAATAAACCAGTTTTAGTTTTTGGTAAAAGTCAGCGGATTTGTTGTTACCAAGAAAATTCTTTCTCATGTTAATAAAAGCATCTCATGCTTGTTTCTCAGTACAGTTAAGAGTAGCTGTAAAATATTAATCTTTCATCAGGTTAGTTATGTCCGGACCTATGAATACGTCGTTCATTTTTACCTCACTTAGCTTTGGAAACTTTTGCTTGAGAAATTGTAATGCAGGAATATCTTTGTTTAAGCGTATTATAAAAAAAGGGTAAAAAAAGAAATAAAACTTCAATACCTTTAAAAACTCGCTAACTTTATCAGAGATATCCCTTTCAGCAGCCGAAACAATTTCCTTATATTCATCTATCCTTTGTTCCTTGTAGTAATCATTAAAAGCTATTCTAGCTGTCTTTTTACCCTGAAAAATAAATAGAAGAGTGTTTTCATTGTTAAAATTAGAGCAGCTTTTCATCCATATCCTTTTTTGTCTCATTTGCTTTTTAGAAATTGTTATTTGAATCAAGAAGGGTGCTATTGCTCTAACAGCTTATACTAGTTTCATATCATTATGTTGTTTTGGGCTTTTTGAGATTTTTTATTATAATTATGTGGTGTCAAATTAAATATGGCCCAACTACCAGTCAGACCTTCAGAATTTTATGTAAAAGCCAATACTTTTTCTGTACATGCACCTTACAAAAGAAAAGAACGATCAGCGACCATAGAATTTGGGTCTATAATAATATATTCTGGTACGATAATAATTAATAATTAATAATTATTACTGTTTCTGTAAATAATCTATTTTATTTTATGTTGCGCGATGTTGTAATAAACGATAGTAATATGCTTTAAATAATTATAGTATATTATAGCATCACCCTATTAAAGCAGCTTAAAGCTTTATCACAATTCACAAGGCTACATTTGGGGCTCAACAGCACAACGCGTGTTTCCGTCCGTAATGAAGATCATAAAAACCAATCCCTCTGACAACATGTTGTCGACGACTCTTGCAGATACAAACAAAAATTCTACACAAAGTTCTGCGTTGCTTTTCAACAATGAACAGCAACATCTTGCGGCATGTCACACTCCATATATGTTGCCTAGTGGATACATGACTTTTGGCGTTAGCGCTCTTACTATAATAATAGTTATTATTATTATTATTGTTTTTGTTCTTACAGTAACATTCATACGGATACAAAATCTCATGAAATCTTGGTATTTGATGTCTTCAAATATTGTGAGTTCCAATACACCGTAAATTGTGATAACAATAGTTGTATCATAGTTGGTATCTTCGACCTTCCGCCTCCTTATGTTCTCTCCCGATGCACCTTGGCTCGGCAGCAAAAGTTCCATACCGAAAAGCACTATAGAAAAAGACTTGAAGCACTGCATGATCTGCATCTGAACAAAATATTTTTAATGTAGCTTAACATTAGTGACGAGTTAGTTTTGTTAATTAGCATTTTAGCACCATAAGCCACACAACACATCTGCTCATAGTTCGAGGACTGATTGCAAGATCAAGCAATTAACAAAAAAAAAAAAAAAAAAAAATTAGCATTTTGATCTTAAGCTCTTTAGGCCCACTTGCGCAGATCTGAGTTAAGTTAACTCTGAGTTATAGATAACATGATGTTTAACTCAGAGTTAACTTTAACTTAGATCTGCGCTGGTGGGCCTTAGAGTAATTACGCGTGGTTAATTGACTGCGTCAACTCCGGAGACTTAAATTTTCTAATGGTAGGAAGAGAAAGTTGTATTCCTAATATCAACATAACTACTGTCAAAATAACAGAAATCTATATTCCGTGTGCCAGCCCCAAGGAATCGAGCACTTTGGAGCGGTACAGCTTGGAAGTTAGAAAAAGAAGAGTGCGTTTTTGAGTGCGTTAGTGAGGGCGCTAAATATAACGCTACACTACGCCGCGCTGTAACGCACTTTCGGCGCAAAATGTACTAGTGTTCACAAGCACTGTAACGTTGCCATGCCATGGCAAAATACTAACATTTCTTTGTAACAAAAGGCCGTCCAATCATCACACGAGGAACAAAGTGTAGATACGAGAATCGAAAACAAAAATAATTAGTAATATAGGAAACCATTTTCGTATCACAATTCACAAGCCATTGGAGAATATCTTATTGTCTAGAGTAGACGTTAGTACGTACAGGTATTATATTATATTGAAAACAGGAATAGATACAATACAAAGTCAGTAACTCCTCAATGCTCGTGTGAAGTATATTATTATATTGTAGGTACAATATCAATTTTTCGGTAGAGAATTAAATATCTAAATACAAAGGATAACATACAGCGTAGCGACTTGTGACAATCTGAGGTGGTTTTAGTGGTTGGGTTACTCACTATTATTATCTGCTCATTGGCAATTATCATGCCTTTCTTTTATGAGATAAAAAGTAATAAGTACATACCATATTGTATCACATACTAGGCGCGGCTAAAGAGCGAAACGCAGCTCCAGGTGTCTGGAACAAGTAACTGCTGATGAAACAGGCAGCCTTGTATTCTTAGGATGGAGATAAATCGAGACGAAACGAAACGTGATAATGCCAAATTGCGGAATTTTCTTCCGTGCGCATAAAGTATGAAATACACGGTCGCCAACGGCGGTCGTCAACAGCAAAAAATAGTATACGCGTTGCCAGCCACACCATGCCACACGGTTGCCAACGTGTTGTCAACCAGTTTTTCATTATAGACTGCGTGGTCGTCAACCGCCGTTGACGACCGTGTATTTCTTGCTTAACGTTCACAGAATGGTAGGTACGCTTTGCACGATAAATGCAGCCCGGGACACCAATATCAAAAAAGTGTTTGTGGCCCGTATCAAAATTTACTAAGCACCTACCTAAGTACCACTGGCCTAAAGCGTATTCCAGCAAATATTAAAATGGCAAAAATGTTTGCTGCATAGGCTAGAATTGTTTAATTCAAACGTAATACATACCAATTGATTAAATCCAACCTCTGGAACCTAGTAGATTTCTAGTAAATAAAATATATAAATGGCCATATTAATTAAATTAGTTTTCATAATTATTATTAATTAACGAGTGACAAGTATGTTCACCACCAGCCACCAGACTGCTCAAGTTCATGTAATAATTCGCCCTTTCCTTGAGGAAAGTCATGAAATTTTTGATTCGTAATATATCCGACCATAATAATAGTCAATATTCAAAAGTATTTAATATTTATTCCATTATTAATTTGCACAAACAAAATTTGGACATGTCAAGATTACAAAAATTTAAAATGAAATACTTAAACAAAAAATATACAAAATCACTAAAATGTCAAAATAATTATGATAATATTTAATATCAGGTCCATTTCACAAATAAATAAATAAAATTACATCAATTCGTCATCATAAAAAAAAAACCTGTCAAAGTTTAACATGGCTTATAATTAACTAATCACCAGAAATAGCATAGACTTATAATATACTGTCGTAAGAAATAGTAACATTTCAGAGACAAAAATAGTAAACGATCACCAAAATACAGACCACCATTTTAATGTAAAGTGATAACCAGAGATTTTTACATTTCGCTATCCTATTTATGTAAAATTATTCCAAATAAATCATTGTTAAACCAAAAGTAGTAAACAATCGCCAACATTTGTAAATGATCACCAACATCATACTAGCATTTTAATGTAAAATGTATTTTCATTTTGCTATCCTATTAAAGAAAAATGAACCGAAAAATTATTGCTTACCGGAAAAAAAAAAAAAAAACAAAATCCTAACTTGAACTACATTTTAACAGAGACTAGACATAATATTTATTACTCTATGATTTTAATGAGAAACAAAAGAATTACATCTCGTTATTTGACTATCGTAAATAAATAATAATTTAATATAATAATGATAATGGGACTCAGTATAAGTAGGGTAGGGTAAGTGTCCGTCTGTTATATTCTATTCAGGTCCAAACTGCTGAATATAACTAAATATGGAGTTATTATACTTTTTTGTTGATATGCTTACATTTTTTGGCAATTGTAGTGATTTATTTGGGCAGAAATATCACATTTGTTTATTAGGCTATAAATACGGTAAATTACGGATTCTCCGTAGGGAAGGCCTTTAAGGCGCTATATTGATAGTAATTTTACCGCAAGGGCAATTTTATACTTAACTAGCTGTCCCGGCAAACGTTGTTTTGCCATATAAAGTATTTCTACTTCATCAGTTGGTACAAAATCTTACCCCCTCTTTTGACCCTAAGAGGGGTGCGGGGGGGGGGACTTTATACACCAGATGTTAAGTTGGAAAACACAGTAAATAATATGAAGTAAGTCCAAGAAAAATGTTTGATACAAAATCTGACCCCCTTTTTGGTCCCCTTAGAGGGGTGGGGGAGGGGAAGTTTATACACCAGATGTTAAGTTGGAAGCAGACAAATATTTCTGCGAAAACCGTATCCAAATCGGAAAAGTAGTTTTCGTGTTATAGAAAAAAGTTTGATACAAAATCTGACCCTCTCTTTTGTCCCCTTAGAGGGGTGGGGGAACATTTTTTATACACCAGATGTTAAGTTGGAAGAAGACAAATATATCTGCGAAAACCGCATTCAAATCGGATCAGTAGTTTTCGTGTGATGCTAGAACAAACATACAGTCAGACAGACAAAAAACTAACCACATTTTTGGCTTCTATAGCGATGTAGTGAAACCCCCGCTTATTATTTTTTGAATATCTTTAATGTACAGAATTTTCATTTTTACAGTTTTATTATATGTATAGATTTGTATGACTATAAAGTCGTGAATACGCTGCGGCCAGAAGCTATCGGCTCGCTCGGAATGCTTCTATACGATTTTGGGTTGCAAAGGTGTCTATTAATTAGACTAATTTCCTACAATACATCTATTCTCGTTTAAAAATAGTCTTCAAATTTCGTAATTTTAAGAGGTCATTTCGATCCGCAACAGCAAAAAGGTTTATTTTTATGAAATTAAAATATTTTTGATTTATTTTTATATTTCAGTCGATTTAATGAAATTTAGATTAAGGTTTACTATTTATCTACACTACTATTATAAAGAGGAAAGATTTGATTTTTTGTTTGTTTGTTTGTTTGTTTGTTTGTTTGAGTCGAATAGGCTTCGAAACTACTGGACCGATTTGAAAAATTCTTTTGCTATTGGAATCTTACATTATTTCCGCTGAACATAGGCTACATTTTATTTTGGAAAATAGTAGGGTTCCGTAAGATATTTGAGTTTTTCGGACGCAAGGTGTAAAAAATCAGCTAGAAAAGTTACTTATTTTGCGTACGCTGCCTAAACTATAAAAGATAGAACCATAAAATGTTCTAAGTAATTGTAGATATTATAAATATCTACAAAAAAGTCCGCGACACACTATACCTATCTATGTCGAGTGAGGCACAATAACCATTTATTTATTTAAAAATCTTGAATTTTTTTTGGACTGCATTTAAACGGATATATTTTACTCACGCTATTAATCCTTATCAAAATAAATTATTTTATCACTAAGTACAGTTTACGTAGATAATATTTGGTCTTTGAATGATTAAAATTGAACGTTTGGTTTCGAAATTATGGCGAAATTAAAATATTACGATAGTGGGCGTCACCAAAGCGCGTGCGGAGGAAGACAATATTCTGTTGTAGAAATGAAAATTCTGTACATAAAAGATATGAAATGACACCCAAAATTACACCTTTGTCACTACATCGCTATAGAAGCCAAAAATGTGGTTAGTTTTTTGTCTGTCTGTCTGTCTGTCACTCTTTCTGTCTGTCTGTATGTTTGTTCCAGCATCTCACGAAAAATACTGATCCGATTTGAATGTGGTTTTCGCAGATATATTTATCTTCTTCCAACTTAACTCCCCACCCCTCTAAGGGGTGGGGGGTTAAGGGTTCAAAAGAGGGGGTCAGATTTTGTATCAAACTTTTTTCTTTAACACGAAAACTACTGATCCGATTTGCATACGGTTTTCACAGATTTGCATACGGTTTTCACAGATATATTATATTTGTCTTCTTCCAACTCAACATCTGGTGTATAAAAATCCTCCCCCCCCTCCCCTCTCAACCCTCTCTGGGGACCAAAGAGGGTTCAGATTTTGTATACAACTTTTTTCTTTAGTGGACTTACTTCATATTAGGTATTAACTGTGTTTTTCAACTTAACATCTGGTGTATGACCTTCCCCCCCCACACCCTCTTAGGGGACAAAAGAGGGCGTAAAACATGTATCAACTGATGATGTAGAAAATATACTTTAAATGGCAAAACAACGTTTGCCGGGACAGCTATGACGTATAAAAAAAACTACTAGCTAGATCTCGTTGAAACCAATTTTCGTTGGTAGTTTTTATAGTAATCTACATCATATATTTTTTTTAGAATTATCATGCCTCTACTTTAGAAATTAGAGGGGGGGGGACACATTTGCTATGGGTAATTCAAAGACTAAGACATGATGAATACTGACAGTGAACTTTAATTTCTTAGCTTTAGTCATTGCTGAGAAAAATGGACATCGCTACAGCCAAATTATCAAGCGTCACCTTAAATAAATGCCCTATAACCATTGTTCTCTTTTGGAATGATTAAGTACTTAAATAACAATAATTATTAATTAATCATATCAATAAATTATTAATCATGGCGAATGTTTGTGTATATTTTTGTTACTCCTTCATGTCTAATTGGCTGTAACGATTTGATAAAATTTGGTAAGAAGCTAGCTGACATCCTGGATTAACAAAATAAATATACTAAATAGGCTACACTTTACCGCGGCCAAATATGTAATTCCTGTGGGAAAATGTAAGAGAGACTTGGTACATATAACATAGCATTTTAATGATGAGAATAAAGCTAAATTATTAAGAGGAAAATTTTAATTTCTGTCTCCTCGCATAACGGGCGAGAGGAAGAGAACGTGCAGGACAAAGTTGCAATGTGAATAAAGTAAAGGGAAAACCAAAGGGAAAAATTATACCAAAAGTGACTAACAGCCGCACTCACCAGTAATTCATTAATAAATCGCCAAACATCATTAATAAATTAAAAATTATTTCCTTATATACGGGTACATCGCAGAGTCAAAATTAATTGATTGACAATGTTACTTTTGGTTTGGTTTTTTGGTTTTTTGTTTGCTTTTTATCGCACACCTACGTCATACGGAGAACACTCCCTCCAATTTCAAGTCTCTACTATGAGTGGTTTAGGCTGTAACCTATATTGTCGACAGTCAAACACAATAAACTCCAATATTAACTTAGCTTCAGCTTAGGAGTCACAATTATAAGCCTATTTCCGTGGTGCTCCCCATTAAGTTCTCTGACTTTCGGTCATTGCAACTTTGTGCTGTCTTCCGCTTTGTATGGGGAGGAAAATTGGAATTCTTCCTACTCCTCCTATTTCCTTCTGATTAATTTCGTTTCGGGTCCCAAGACAGCTTTAGCATATCCTTTAGCTCCCTAAGATCATATTAAAGGGTTTGCGCGGTTGGATACCGCTGTCGATCCTGGCGACACAGGAGATACAGTGGTGGGAATGTGTAATGAGCCAAAGCCCGTACAAAAAAAAGTACCGTGATTCCATTTTCATGTCATTCGTATCAAAGCATTTTATATAATGACTAGCTATTGCCTGCGGCTTTTTATCCCCTTGGGGGCGGAATTTATCAAAATCCTTTCTTAGCGGATGCCTACGTCATAACATCTACCTGCATGCCAAATTTTAGCCCGATCCGTCCAGTGGTTTGGGTTGTACGTTAATAGATAATGATCTAGACTATGACATAGTGATGTCAGTCAGTCAGTCAGTCACCTTTGAGTTATATATATTTAGATATAGATTAGACAAAATAAGCGAGCATTTTAAATATGGGCAGGACTTGGGATAACTTTTACCATTAAATCATTATTAAATTGTAAGCATCCGGTAAAAGTAGGCTTGTGTGTCGGCACCGCCGCGCCTCTACAGTTTCGGTTCTTGGCGTCTGCGCTGCAGTCACTGTCTGTAACAAGCGTCATCGGCATATTGCGCTTCTTGAAGATCTTGTTTGCCCACAGCTCTCGCGTCTTCTTATTCCCGATCACTAATAATGCGAACAAAACAAATCCTTGGAACGTTGCTGTCAACGTGAAAAGATACGCCGCGACCACGTTACTCGCGAATAAGCCGAAGACCCAGGGCAGCCCGAACAGGAACCCCAGCGTGAAACTCACGGAAACGCTCCGCAGTGCCTTGTCGCCCTCGCCGTAGCTCCGGATCTTCTTCGAGCAGAACACGGAGCGGAGTATCAACGCCAAAAGTATCCAATTTGTTAAAAGAATGACAGATATAGGCGCGTACACGGCAAGCCAGAGACTCAAACCCATGGGGTAGCAGAAATTTCCGCCAGGCGTCATCTCCTGGAACCGTCCTGCGTACGATTCTGGGGAGACAGACAGACAGACCAAGCAAACGACAGCGGGTGCGCCCCACGCGAACACCGCGGCCCTGAGCAGCTTGTGGGGGACGTCCCGCGAGAATACCAGGGCGAGTTGTCGGTACGCCAGCACCGCTGCCACCAGCATCCAGCAGAAGGACGCCAGCACGGCGTAGTGTAGCGTCACTCCGAGCAGCAGACACTTCACGTGGTAGCGATCGTAGTGCACGAATATAACCACCAAGAAAGTCACGACTAAAATTAAAATCGCCATACACATTTGAAGCCATATTTTGTTCCTGAACTCCTGGCGCCAAGATCTAAAGAGTAGTGCGGTAGCGCCGACTATAATGAGTCCCATAATGGAGAGACTACAACCGGCTATTGTTAATATTTCCAAAGCACGCTCGTTCGCTTCGGAAAACACCGTTTTCGGCACTAGGATGTTGGCGAAGTGGGTCAGGTGGTTGCACCTGCATATGTCCAACATTCCGTCCTCGGTAGCGCGTATGAAGTCGCACCCTTCTTGGGACCAGTAGCCGGTGCTGTTCTCCAGGAAGCGCCAGTATGCACACGACTGACTCTCGTTCCTGCCCGGCTGAGCGATCGGGCGAAAATGAATATCTATAACCTGTAAAAAAGTTTATTTGAATATTTAGTCACTGTATCTTGTTAATTTTATTGAATATTAGCATTAATTTTTTCTCTCAAATTACCTCTCCTCTGTGAAAGTGAGTGACATTCTTAATGTTGACGCTGATCACCAGGCTGTTGATGACAAATCCGTTTGGTTGTGACGGGAAGAGGCTTTCGTTTTGGAAGACGACGAAGCTGACGTGGCGCTGCGTCAGCGCTGACGGAGGTAGGGTCACTACCACTTCGGTTTCTTGTGATCTCATAATTCTTGGGCTGGGTGCCTCTGTAATTGTGAACATATTATTAGCTTGGATTTTGAGAATAAAAAAGGAAGGCCCAGCTGCCTACTGCTCATAACGATAGTTTAAGTAGCTCAGTCAGTTACTCGCCTCTAGTCCTTTCCTAACGAAAAGATAATTTTTTCCTATCCATATAAATACATGTATACTAGACATAATCTACCAATGAATTATTTTGGATATTATATTATTTGGATAATATTTATCATCATCATTATTTTGGATATATTATAAATTACTGCCGGACCCGATAGACCTTGTCCTGATAAACTGATTTGTCAATCTTAAATCTATTCCATCTATCTGTGGTGCCACCCGCCGCGCCTTAATTAGAAATCAATTTAAAAGCTAAGTTTTCCAATACCATCAAGAAAATCAAAAGAGTATTTTTCGAACTCTTTTCGGCCTGCAGCGGTGGAGACTCGCAAGCCGCGTACGAGTTTGTCAGGCACGACGACAGCAACGTCGTCCTTCACGACTGTCACCGGCCGGTCCTCTACGGCCCAGGCCAAGCTCAGCTGATCCAGTTCGTGAAGTGTCTTCTCAGGGGTCTCATGTCGATTTTCCAGTATAGTATTGACCTGGAAATATTGAACCTACTAAAGATATATGATGGAGAGTGTAATGTGTAACCGGTGAATCGAGGCGTTAGCTGTAGTTATTGACCTTTTCAGTATAGGAGCTAAATTATGCAAAATGCTCGCACTGTATTCAGTTATACACAAGAAAAAAATACCTCTTATAAAGACAGATATTCTTATACATTCATCGGAAAACCTTTCGGTAACTCTTAGAACGTTAACCTCCAACTTTTTAGGAGTTCGAAGTGATATTATACTTCATACTCAATTTACCTACATCGAGTATGCGAAATACGACATCGCCCTTAGTAAGGAACATCTAACACCTCTATAGCTATATCCACATTGTCACATTTCATCTTCAATTTTCATCATCTTTTGACATCCAACTTTCATATTGGCGCATGCAATAATTCAATGCGTCAACGAACGCAACGTCGACATTGTCATTAAAGAACTAAGCGAAAGTTTTGGATACGGTCAGAGGGCATGCGTCGTGGGCGTGCCTCACGTGCTCTGTTGACTGCGCTATGATGCATGCCTTTAATGACCAAAAAAAGTGTGGACATAGCTATTGACAATCGCAGTTTATATAGAAAATGATGCAATATGGCAAGTTTTTTGACAGAGGCTAAAGGCCGTCACAGACTTAGCTATAATATATATTATTATACCGTACTAAACACACTGAGACCAGAAATATATATTATAGCTGAGTGTGTGGTCACGCGAAAATTGTATAGAAATTATATATTAATATGCCTAGCTATAAATATAATATATTAATATATATTATAGCTAAGTCTGTGACGGCCTTCATAATCGCTACCGCCTAGATTCGCCGGGTACTTAATAGTATATATTATTAGATAATGCAACTGCTATTTAACAAATAAGTTTGACGCACGAAGTCAATGTTTCGTGTTTAATGGATGACAAACGACAATAAAAGAAGTGAGGTTACCATGGTGGTTTTTCTTAACATTGGAAAACGAAACATAGGTCTATACGACAGTATATTATAAGTCTATGGGTCTACCAGAATCTGATGGCAAATTTTGACGGCAGATTTTAAAAAAATATCCTTGATCATTGGATAAATTTATATATTTGCATGTTTCACACACAGAATCAGCCGCTGTAAGGATAAAAAAGCAGCCAAGTGTGAGTTGGACTCGCCCATGAAGGATTCTGCAGCAGCAATAAGGTTTATTTTTATGAAATTAAAATGTTTTTGATTTATTTTTATATTTCAGTATTTATGACGTATAAAAAAACTACTGGCTAGATCTCGTTCAAACCAATTTTCGTTGGTAGTTTCTATAGTAATCGACATCATATATTTTTTTTAGAATTATCATGCCCCGTACTTTAGAAATTAAAGGGGGGGGGGACACACCCATAGATACCCCACACGCATAGGTTAGATGAAAAAATTTTTTTTTGTTTCAGTTGTACCTATGGGGACCCCTAAAATTTTTAATAATTTTTCCATTTTTGCATCAAAATCTTAATGTGGTTCACAGACTACATCTACTTACCAAGTTTCAATAGTATAGCTCTAATAGTTTCGGAGAAAAGTGGCTGTGACATAGGGACGGACAGACAGACAGACAGACATGACGAATCTATAAGGGTTCCGTTTTTTGCCATTTTGGCTACGGAACCCTAAAAGGACCAAATGTTTTATTCCAACTATCCCGGTATTGCTAGAGTCAATAATTTACTTTCTCACTTTTTGCCATCAGATTCTGGTAGACCTATAATTGTTGCTGGTATACACACTGTTTACCTCCTCAAAGAACTTGGTATTGTTGACAGGGTCCGACTTCTTGACAAGCTGCTCTGGTATTAGTTTTTGGTCTGTATTGAGTTCCTCACAGAACACATAATGCTTAAAAATTATTATTATTTATTATTTTATTAAAATATTCAAAATATTACACAAATTCAGCATATTACAACAAACAACAACAACAAAATATTACATTAGCGTGTACACTTTATAGGAACATTGGCAGCCGTACTAGTAAAGACTGTGTCACAGCTGCCTGATGTACTCAGTAATAGGACAACATTATGTGATATAAAAAACAAGTACAATGTGATAATACTAATTGATGATTGAAAGTAATTACAATATTGAAAAATAGATTAAATTAAAATATATAATACAAAATATATGAAAAGTGAAAACTAAAAAAAAAACAAAATAAAATAAAATTAAATATTAAAAAGGAATTAAATTAAATTAAGTACATTAAATCTATTTACATTAATAAAATTAAATTAAGCACATGAAATCAGTTCAAGTAAAATTAAATTACATTACATTAAATCAGAATCAATATCATTAAATTAAATTAAATAACATTCAAATTTAAGACATTAAAATATAATAACCATTAAATGCTATTCAAAACTTTATGTATGTTTAAATTATGTGTGTATGTGTGATAGAGTTTGTGGATGTGTGTTTATGTGTATGGATTTTGCATGTATTTCTCAGTTTTATCGTAGTCTAATGAAATTAACCATTTTTTTAAACATTGCTTGCATTTTCGGGAAGTAAGTGGAAATATGTTGTTTTCTTTATTTGCCGTATTATAGAGGTATGCGGAAATAACGTAAAATTGGCGTCGAGCAAGTGAGGTTCGGAAACGGGGCGTGGAGCAGATTTTCCAGGCTGTTCGTTTGTTACAAGGAACATATGGTATTTCTCTATGCTTACGAAGGATTGCATTCACTATGAACAACTGCCTCACAGTGAGCACGGAGGACTCGCGATAGAGTTGGTGGCTGCTATACCGCCGTGGATGTCCATACATGACTTTAAGGATGGCGCGCTGGGCTCGTTCCAGTGGCAGCAAGGTCCTAGCCGCACATCCTCCCCACGTGACGATGCAGTATTGAATCAGGGATTGAGCTAGAGCGAAGTACACACACCGCATTGTATCGATATCCGCGGAGCTCCTAAGTTTGCGAAATACAGGAATCAGCTTTCTTAAGCGCGCTGTTAGGGTCATTATGTAAGGCAGCCAAGAGAGATTGTTGTCTATGATAAGTCCTAAATACTTTATGGTAGTTGTTGACGCTATCTTCGAACATTGACATAAATTTCCGGAGCAACTATGAGCTATGATACAAAAATTTTTTGGTGGCTGAGAGTTAGAGCGCGGTGAGAAGGGTATGTATTTTGTTTTTTCTATGTTAAGCGTCAATAGATTAGCATCCAGCCACTGCGCAATCTCTCTTATAGCTGCCTCTGTATGTAACTTAACTTCGTCCCAGGTGCTCCCATAAACAATCGCGGCTGTGTCGTCAGCGTAACTTATGAGTTTGCAATTCTTCAAGGCAATTTGACACAGCGAATTTACATAAAGCAGAAATAGGGTGGGGCCCAAGACGCTACCTTGCGGAACTCCATAAGTGAGCTGAGTTGTGCTGCTTAAGTATTCTCCTATCCTTACTCGCTGAGAGCGATTGGAAAGGTAACTTCGTTAAAAATACATTATCATAACATATTAAAAACTTTTGGGAGTAGATTTTTTATAACACTTAACATTATTATACTTGGAATAATCTCTATAATAATTATAATAATTTTATTCTGTCCGTATCCATCCATCCATCGACTTTCTATAACTTCGGTTATTTTGAATATGTGTCAATATTGAAAACTCTACAATTCGTGAAATACATAATTCGTTCGAGTCCACATAATACTACCGATAATAATGCTTCTTACTTCTAGCATAGAAATAATAAGGAAAAATTGTTATAATAATAGTTACTTGCAAGCATATTTGAAGAGTTTTACAATCCTTCGTTAAAATTGAATAAAAAAGAATGGACCTAAATCATGCGAACCCTGTTGTACTCCAGATGGTATGATGGTATAATGGAAAGAAAGTCTTCGTATATCAATTCTCTTTATAGCAATTACTGCTTCGCTTCGATTATATTATTTTGAATACGATTCTACCTAGCTAAGTAAATCTCCATAACGTATACCCAAATTTAGACATTTAGAAATTAACAATTTATGGTTAATTTTATTGAAACATTTGGTAAAGTCGGTGTATACGTCTGCCTGTCATATTCAATATTTTTATGAATACTAAACTTGTTATAAAATATGCTTTATTCTATTATTATATTATGAGCTTCGTAGTTCAATCATATTAATTATAATCACCGACGTTATCAAGGGTGTTTATACGGACGGATGGCTGGAGCAAAATTATACGGGTTCCTTGTGGGCTTCGCAGAATCATAAGATATAGGAAGTTTTTTTTAATTGGTTATTACCCTGAACAACTGCTCAACATCTTGAGATATTGCTTCATTATAGATCCGAGCTACCTCTTGTCCCTCTTGCAGCTGCAGCATTGGGTATAATATATTTGGGTCCTTGGGATTCAGCATATAATCTGACTTAATGATTGCAGTACTCTTAAAAAAACAGTTTAATATTAGAATTAGGGACGTAAAGCTCTAAATATGCCCCGGTAAAGTTGGATAAAAAAATGCGGCATTGTGTTCTTACTGTGCATTTCATAAAAGTTCCAGATTTATGCAACAGATTGCGCTAACGGAAACAAACCGAGTTGCTCCACTCCGACTCTGATATTATTATATCGGAGTCAAAGTGGAGTAACTCTGTTACGTACTCGGTATTATAGGTACAGTAATTTATGTAAATTGCCGTAAATTAAGGTGTCATGAAAAAATTAGAAAAAGTACAAACCCCGTAAAATTCAAAACAGTCATTTTCGAAAGGTCTACTGAATTCTGATTGGCTATAAATGTGGACTTTCATTGAGACATTATAGGACATCGTCCATGGAACATAATAATAATTTCTCTTCAGCTGTTGGACTCTCAGCCACAAATAAGTCTCCTCCCATCCTGTGATATATTTTGTCGGCTTTAAAACATCGTCCTGCCATAAATCTTGATAAATAGACTTGAAACACTGGATCTGAAAAAAAATTTAAAAATAATATTCAGACTTTGCCTAACTAAAAATCGTTTTGTTTTCTATTATTTACTTCCCAGTTGATTAATGACTATTCCGTCTAATAATAAGTAACTGTCTCACGAAAAATCAGAGCCAAGAGCCAAACACAATAACAGCGCGACAATAAGGACGCGTCCACAAATTACGTGAGGTGTTTGGGGGGGGGGGGGCGAGTCAAATCTCATCTAATCTCACGTAATTTTTTTTCTCAAGAAAATAATACTATTTTGGTCCATTTCATCCAGATTGTAGGTACTAGGTACGTATGCTTAGGATTTAATCGTAAGCGTAATCGTTATACGATTAAGATCATTCACAAATTCGTTCGAAAGGAAATCTACTGACTGTCAAACCAAACGTTTACGTTAGAAACCCACATTTTGAAAAATCTCACGTGAGATTTTTGGGGGGAAGGGGGGTTGAATAAAATCTCACGAAATCTCACCAGGGGGGAAAGGGGGGTCAAAAAATTAAAAAAAAACACCTCACGTAATTTGTGGACGCCCCCTAAGACGTGTCTAATAAAACACACAGCACACTTATAGGCCGAAGTTCCGCGGCGGAAGTTCGGCATGATTCCGCCTGCAATGTGTTATATTTTAAATTACTACATACACTTTAGAAGTTATAATGAATAGAGTCACCTTATATGTATATCAACAATAACAAAGGAAAACAATATACAAAAGAGTTGCACGAAAACATTGGAAATTACCTTCAAAAACTCGCTAGCTTTGTAAGAGATAGCCCTTTCAGCAGCCGAAACTTTCCATGCATCTTTCAGTGCCAGGTGCGCATCATTGGAAACTATTTCAGTTCTCTTGTCACCCTTCAAAAATAAATAGGAGACTGTTTTTTATTGTTAAAGTTAGAGTAGCTATAGGTCTATCAGAATCTGATGGCAAAAAGTGAGAAAATAAATTGACTCTAGCAATACAGGGTTGATTGGAATAAAACATTTTGATCCTTTTTTTCCATAAAGCGGCTGATTCTGTGTGTGAAACATGCAAATATATAAATTACTAGCTGTCCCGGCAAACGTTGTTTTGCCATTTAAAGTATATTTTTTTAACCGACTTCAAAAAAGGAGGTTATCATTTCGACGCGTATGTATGTAATATTTCCAGAACTGCCCAGTTTTTGTATATGTTAATCTATACATAACAGCTTCTGAACAAATGTGCCAAATTTCAAAAGTATATGTGTGTATGTATGTATGTATGTTTTTATGTTTGTTCGCGCATATCTCTGAAACTACATGTCCGATTTAAGTGATTCTTTTTTTGTTGTACTTCATTTTCGAAAGGTCTACTGAATTCTGATTGGCCATAAATGTGGACTTTCATTGAGACATTATAGGACATCGTCCATGGAACATAATAATAATTTCTCTTCAGCTGTTGGACTCTCAGCCACAAATAAGTCTCCTCCCATCCTGTGATATATTTTGTCGGCTTTGAAACATCGTCCTGCCATAAATCTTGAAAAATAGACTTGAAACACTGGATCTGAAAAAAAATTTAAAAATAATATTCAGACTTTGCCTAACTAAAAATCGTTTTGTTTTCTATTATTTACTTCCCAGTTGATTAATGACTATTCCGTCTAATAATAAGTAACTGTCTCACGAAAAATCAGAGCCAAGAGCCAAACACAATAACAGCGCGACAATAAGGGCGCGTCCACAAATTACGTGAGGTGTTTGTGGGGGGGGGGGGGGGGTCGAATCTCTGAAACTACATGTCCGATTTAAGTGATTCTTTTTTTGTTGTACTAGGTATTGTTCAACTTAGGGAACAGTGTAAGTGTCATCAAAATCGGTTCAGTAGATTTGGAGATAGGGAGTTTTAATTCTCAATTACGTACAATTTTGAAGTCGGTTTTATCTTTTTAATTAAAATACAGTTATTCTACATCATCAGTTGATACATATTTTACCCCCTCTTTTGTCCCCTAAGAGTGGTGGGGGCGGGGGGAATGTCATACACCAGATGTTAAGTTGGAAAACACAGTTAATACCTAATATGAAGTAAGTCCACTAAAGAAAAAAATTGTATACAAAATCTGACCCCTCTTTGGTCCCCAGAGAGGGTTGAGGGGGGAGGGAAGGGAGGATTTTTATGGTGTACACCGGATGTTGAGTTGGAAGAAGATAAAATATAATATATCTGCGAAAACCACATTCAAATCGGATCAGTATTTTTCGTGTGATGCTGGAACAAACATACAGACAGATAGAAAGAATGACAGACAGACAGACAAAAAACTAACCACATTTTTGGCGTCTATAGCGATATGACAGAGGTGTAATTTCGGGTGTCATTTCATGTCTTTTATGTACAGAATTTTTATTTCTACAACAGATTGTCTTCCTCCCGCACGCGCTTTGGTGACGCCCACTATCGTAATATTTTAATTTCGCCATAATTTCAAAACCAAACGTCCAACTTTAATCTTTCGAAGACCAAATATTATCTACATAAACTGTAATTAGTGATAAAATAATTTAATTTGATAAGGATTAATAGCGTGAGTAAAATATATGCGTTTAAATTTAGTCAAAAAAATTCAGGATTTTTAAATAAAAAAATGGTTATTGTGCCTCACTCAACATAGATGGTATAGTGTGTCGCAGACTTTTTTGTAGATATTTATAAGGTCTACAATTACTTAGAACATTTTATCGTTCTATCTTTTATAGTTTAGGCAGCGTACGCAAAATAAGTTCTAGCTGATTTTTTACACCTTGCGTCCGAAAAACCCAAATATCTTACGGAACCCTACTTTTTTCCAAAATAAAATGTAGCCTATGTTCAGCAGAAATAATGTAGGATTCCAATAGCAAAAGAATTTTTCAAATCGGTCCAGTAGTTTCGGAGCCTATTCGTCCCAAACAAACAAACAAACAAACAAAAAATCAAATCTTTCCTCTTTATAATAGTTATAGTGTAGATTTATCCAATGATCAAGGATATTTTTTGAAAATCTACCGTCAAAATTTGCCATCAGATTCTGGTAGATTTATTTGTGCCTTTCGTCCATAACCTTTTTTGTCAGATAATATTATTTGAACCAAGAAGTGTGTAATAATTTATTTAGCAGCTTGTGCTATAGATAAATATTATGCTGTTTTGGGCTTTTTGACATAATTACACATAACAACGTGGTTTAGGGATATAATATAAAACTTTTTTAAATAACTTAAAAAGTACTGGCCTTACAAAAAAATACTATTGATGACAGAATAAAAAAAAATTAAGTTCCTTTTTATACGCTTTTTATTAGCTTCACACTCTTCACATCACACATGTATATTAATTGTTTGTAACCGACTTCTTTGGGCGCGATTTTGACCCACTTTAAACGGCCAGATTTCGTTCAAACTTTGTAGATTTATCGAGGACCGATAACAATACACTAATTTGATATATTAATTATTCCATTTTTCAATTTGTGTGTTTGTATGTTTGTTTGTAACCGACGCTTTATATAAAAAGCGTGTTTTTAGTTTTTTTAACTATTACTTATTTAAATTCAAATTTGTATAATATAAAAGGTTTTGTTTTAAGATAAAATTAGCATTCATTGAAATTTGAAATTCTTCCAAAGAAGTAAATCTTCACGAAAACTTGATTAAAACGTCCTATAGGGGTTCGAACATTTTTGTATGGAGCCTGGCATATCTAGCCGCCGGCCATTTTGATTTTTTTTTTAATTTCCGAGCACGATAAAAGTGGTATAAGTATTTGGATAGAGGACACTTATACAAACAAAAAATGTTTTATAACATGGTATCCTAAAGTGTCACGTTTCCGAGATATTTGGAAGTAAAGATCGCCATTTTCTTTTGCTGGTGCCACTTTGGGTACCAGCGTTAAGGAGAGGCAATCGAGGAAGAAGATTACAATGCACACCACAGGTGCACACGAATTCTCAATGGTCACGTCATGTGCTTTTTACTGATGAATCCTGGTTAAGATTTCATCCTGATTCGCGAAGAGTACGCGTTTGGAGAGAACCTGGACGTTGGAATCGACTGCAGCACCTACAGGCAACAAGTTCATGTACAACAAGTTCAAGTTACAACAAGTTCATGAATATTAAGGTGGCACGATTAATGTTTGGGCAGGAATTCATCTCGGCGGTATGACGGACCTCATTTGGATACAAGGTAATGTGACTGCTCTAAAATACCGAGATGAGGTATTTTAGAGCCTATAAAGCCGGAGCCTATAAACTTGTCCCACAGTCAGCAAATGGGATGCTGCTAATGCACGTCAATGCCCGTCCACATTCGGCGTGTATCGTTACAAATTGGTTACATCAACATGATATCCAAGCTTTAGACTGGCTTGCACAATCCCCTGACTTAAATCCTATTGAGCATGCCTGGGATATGCTTCAGAGAAGAGCTTTTAGGAATTCCCTAAAGATTATGTGAGAAGATTTTGTGCATGAAAAGTGAAAACCAGCTTTTCTTGCATCTTAGCAGGACTTGGGACAGTATTCCACAACAGGATATTAACACCCTTGTTTTGAGTACGCAGAACCGCTGCACTTGCAGATGTGTCGACAGCTCTTAGTTGGATCCACGGATTATTAATAATTTTAGGTTTTAGACAATTTTTAGAAAAAAAGTAGTTGTTTTATTTATTTAGGTTTTGTTGTTTCAAAAATAAAGTTAAGATTAAAAGTTTGTCTGAGTTTTTCATCATCTATTTTTTTTAAATAATTTAACTTTATCTAAAAGTTTATCATTAGATTAGATTAGGCTATTAAACAATGTCTATTTAAATGTGTAGATGTCATAGCAAAAAATTAATAGAATTTTAGTTAAATATCCCTAGACCATGTTAATGTGCTACATATAGTGTAACTAGCTAAAAGCCGAGTTTTGTGAGGGCTCGCGTCGTTCTGCGTGGTCATCTTTACGACAGTTTTTTATATTTGCTCTTGCTTGATTGATAATTATTATTAATGTTCTTACGGTAACATTCATACGCAAACAAAATCTCATCATATCTCGGTCTTCGTGGTATTCAAATACTGTGAGTTCCAGTACACCATTAATTGTGATATTAATGGACATAATATTATTATCGTTAGTGTCTTCGACCTCCCGCCTCCTGATGTTCTCTCCCGATGCGCCTTGGCCCAGCAGCAAAAGCACTATACTAAAAATCGGAAGGCGCTGCATCTGAACAAAATGAAAATATTTTTACTGTAACTTACATTGGTGAGTAGTAGGTTCTGTTAATTACTTTTCAGTGGATTTAATTGCATCAATTCCGGAGACTAATTACATAATTTTTTGGAGGATGATATAGGAACTTTTGTTTCTTTTTAGGGTTCCGTACCCAAAGGGGACAAAACAAACAAACAAAACAGGACCCTATTACTAAGACTTCGTTGTCTGTCCGTCTGTCCGTCCGTCCGTCTGTGTGTCTCCAGGCTGTATCTCAAGAAACGCTATAACTAGACTTCTGAAATTTTCACAGATTGTGTATAATATCAGCTGTTCCCGCTATAACAACAAAATATACTAAAAACAAAATATTTCCATGTAATAACGGGCCGTCCAGTAAACACGCGAGGAATAAAGGAGAGATACGAGAATCAAAAACAAAAATAAATAGAAATATTATAGAAAACAATTTTCATATCACAATTCACAAGCCAATAAAGAGAGTAGATGTGAAATATATAAGAAATAAATACATTACAAAGTCAGTAACTCCTCAGAGCTCGTGTGAAGTATATTATAATAGTGTAGGTGTATTAATGATATGAACTTTTCAGTAGGGAATTAAATATCTAAAGATATACAACTAAGGATTACATACAGCACAGCGACTGATGGCAATCCGATGTGGTTTTAGTGAGTGAGAGGCTCAGGAGTTTTCAGGAGTCTCACCATGGACCAATCATACTTATTACTCTATGGTCTCACTAACTGTTATTACCTGCTCATAGAGGCAAGTGCCAAGTATCATGCATTTTTTCTACAAGATAAAAAAGCAATAAGTACATACCATATTGTGTCACATACTAGGTGCAACAAAAGATCGAAACGCAGCTCCAGGTGTCTGGAACAAGAAATTATTATTGATGTAAAAGTTACCTACTAGCCTTTCTATTACATTGTAGCACTGCTGTCTATTATACAGGTACGCTGGATAGCCTGATACCCTTTGAAATGACAGCTACTTCTTGTGCCTATTTGAAGCGGAATCAGCGCCCCCATTATTCGGGTAGAGAACTAAATTTGAAGAAAACTAAATTTGGCAAAGAGCGCGGCTCTTGACTCGGAGGTCGTGGGTTCGATTCCCACGACCTCCGGTGTGGGTTTTTAAGATGATCCATGCGTCGGATGGGCATGTAAAAAGTCGGTCCTGCGCCTGATCTCTCGCCGGTCGTGTCGGTCTGCCGTCCCACTGGGTTATGAGTAATGAGAGTAAAGGAATAGGGAGTGCTCTTGTGTACTGCGCACACACTTGGGCACTATAAAATTACTCCTGCGTAGCTGGCCTGGTTTCAATGAAACCAGCCACCGTCACCGAAACCGGTGTGGGAGCTATTATACTTTAGGAAATACAGAGTATTAATAGGGTACGCTAGCACTGTTTTGCCATACAAACGTATTCCCCAATTTATCCTTGGACAATACGTCTAGGCAAATGATTTTTTTATACAATAATTGGGATCTGTTAAAGCAATCAGAGGATTACGTTACGTACATAATTAATGTAGAAGTCACCAAAGAGATATAATAAATAATTTTCGAGTCACAAGCAAAAACCTTGAAAAAGGTTTAAAAATCCCTCAGGGATTTTTAAGTACATTCATCTGGACACCTTTAGGAATCCTTAAGAAAACTGTACCAACTTTCAAAACTACAGGAATTATTTGGTGTGATCGACAATTTTGAAACAAATTTTCTTAGACTATTTATTGAGCATTTATTCATATTTTTATCATGTTTATTAACTGCTTTAAGTAACTAGCTGTGGCCCGCGACTGCGTCCGTGTTATCATAGTATAAAAACGGAGATGGATAATTTTCTCCTTTTCATGGTCCCTTACTCAAAGGGTAAAAACGGGACCCACACAACGGGACAAAGTATAAAAATATATCACCCTATCTGTCTGTCCATATCCAGGCTGTATCTCATTAAGATCCACGCTTGACAGTTACTGTAGTGTATGCAGTGCCGCTATAGTGTACACAGGGTGTAACAAAACTAAGTCATAATAGTTTGGGGTGTGTACGTGCTCCTTGTAGAGAGTTCATTGTGAAAGTAGCAGCGCTGAAAGACCAATTTTTTCACTTTTGTATGGGCAAGTGCCCCAGCAGCGTCACGAGTTTAAAACCATGGTCTATACATATATATATATATATATATGTAAAGACTGTGTTTTCCAACTTAACATTGTATATTTTGTAGAGCTATAATCGTGAATGCTGTGTCGCCTGGTACATGCATCGGCACAAATTGCTACAACAATTATTGTATTTTAACTAGGTTTTAATGTATGTACTAATTGGTGTCCTTAATAAAAAAAAAACATCTGGTGTACTTAATAACATTTTCCCCCTCCCCTCTTAGGGGACAAAAGAGGAGGTAAGATAGGTATGTATCAACTGATGAAGTAGAAATACTTTAAATGGCAAAACAACGTTGCCGGGACAGCTAGTGTTTTAATAAATTCACATAATAACTTAGTTGGTTCTTAAAAGGTGTAATGTTTTCACGGTGTGTCCCCCGACACACCGCTCCGTGACAATAATTAATATGGACATGGGACTAAAATATCACTTTACAGGAATTATTCAAACTTAAAATCAGTAAATATTATTTCATTACTTTGTAGTTTGGCGGGTTTTTTTTAATTTCTTAATTTATATACATTATGTAATACATACCAAGTGCTTAAATCCAATCTCTGGAACCTGGTAGATAACTAGTTAATTAATATAAAATAAATGATCATACTAACAAAATTAACTTTCATATTAATATTAATAAAATGACAAAGTTACGTTTAACCACTAGCCACCAGACTTCTGAATAGCTGATGCCTCATTTAATAATTATTTTCCTTTTCCTTGAGGAAAGACGTGATTAAAGTTAAATAATAATACTGTCCTTAATGTTAATTAACAATACCTTACACACGAAATATATAATTTAAATGGGGGTCAGGTTCAATCGGGGACAAAAAATGTAATAATAATATTATGTACAAAGATTTGTTGTGCATAGTATCGTGGGCTCCTAGATGATCTATTTTATGGTGCAATATTATTGAACAATTTATTTGACACTAAAACTGAAAGGCGGACGTTCAACCTTAGACAATCAGTAATATTGAACGATACGTGATATTGCACAATAAAATTGACGTCCGAGAGAGAGAGAAAGAGAATGAGAGAGAAAGTGAGAGAATGTTGAGCCCTAGTACTGATGACCCAGTTTTGCGAGTGGCACTTACCCTTTGGCGTTTATATCATTTGCTTTGCCGATGTCGATGATACCTTTATTTTGGTGGTTGGAATCTCCTTTAACGTGGCTAAAAGGCTAGCTGAAATCGCAGTGGCTATTGTAATAGGTAGGATAGAGAGTCTTGGTCTACGTATTGCGTCCCATAAATCTGAGGGGTTAGTGCGAGTTTTATTCGATCATACGCATCGAGCGCGTTAACGCGAATTTGTATGGGATCAAAGCAGCGCCATCTACTGGCACAGAATATATAATAGTACTCCGTACTACTTGGCTAACGTGGATACCGCTTTGATCCAATACAAATTCGCGTTAACGTGCTTGATGCGTATGATCGAATAAAACTTGCACTAACCCCTCAGAAGCTATGTTTCACAAGTCCATTATGGGCGCCATATTTGACGATAACCTTAACATTAACTACGCCTCAGACTCTGGTGCAACCCACCTTAATATATTTCAAAGTTACTCTCTCTTTCTGTCGTTTGACATTCCTCTGTACGCTCAATGTTTAAAAAGCTGTGTCTAAAGTTTTCTTATGAGTTATGACATATTATTATACCAAAAATATTATTACACTTTCTCGATTAAGAAGAGCATAATATCATTAGTACATCAGCTTATCCTTGGATTTTTACTGAATCCCATTTTGAATGTTACAAAATCATTACCCAATACTTACTTTTAGTACTATTAAGTGCTCGAAAGGGCGGAAAAACATCCAAAAAAATGTCAATTACCTTTAGCATTCCGTAGCGTATTGACGTTATACAATGCGGGTTCCGGATGAAAGAACTAATCCGTGCTTTCATTACATGAAGTATTGTATGAATGGACTGCTAAGTAACCTCAATGGTCGCTGCTGAATACGTAATTAGAAGGTTTACGTTTTTTTAAGCTGGCCGTGGATAATTACAGGTAAAGCATCGACGACCTCTGTAGCTCAGTGGTAAGCGCGTCAGTCGCTCAAGCCGGGGGTCGCGGGTTCGAATCCCGCCGACGGAACAAAAAGTTTTCAATGTTCCCGGGTCTGGATGTGTATTAAATATGTGTATGATATAATAAAAATCTTAAATATATGTATAGTATAAAAGTATTAAATATATTTCCGTTGTCTGGTACCTGTAACACAAGTCCTTTAGGTACTTAGCACGGGGCCAGACTGACGTGGTGTGAAGCGTCCATAGATATTATTATTATTATTATAAAGCATCATCATCCGAGGGCTGAATGTGAGTGTCGTTTCTCACGCACGCAAACTATTACTATAGCCGCACGATTTACGCCGCACGGCAAAAATCGACTTTCTAAATGGCAATTTGGCTACGCGGTACGCCGCATGCGGCTCAAGCCGCATGTCCCAAAAGTAGACTGACAACCGACTTTGGCCGCGCGTCCAAAGTCGGTCGGTCGGAACTCTTTCAATGCCCCTACGAAACGCGACTGTTTTCGCGACATTTTCACGCAGTATGAACTAGTCACAAGCGATTTTTGTAGAACTGTGTAAATGGGGTGGCGATTTGGCTTGGACAGGCGATTCGACTAGTGATTTATGCCGCACGGCTAAAATCGACCCGTGTAAATCCACCACGCGACAAGAAGGACCGGTCGCACGGGGCCACTTTTTAGCAAGCAGATGCGAGCAACGTATGAAAGTAGTTAAATATGGCGTAAAACCATGTTATCAAGCATAACAGCAAATTTGTGAGCTCATTCCCACGGGTACAGTTGCATTGTAACTAAGTTATGAACGTGAAACTGTATAAAATAAGAAGCGGGTTTATTGAAGTGTTATTCTAAAGTAACTTCAGAGTTATTTTGCCCATATCGGAAACTTTATTGCAACGAAATAAGGTTTACAAAAGAATTCCTGAAGAAACTATCTTCAATGAAGGTTTTGTGATCTTATCAAGTTTTATTTTGTCGCCAATGTAGTTTAACATAATATTGTGATCTGAATTGCAATAACTGGTAGAATATATAAACTTAGTAATAGGGTAACGTTTTTAACCTTTGGGTACGGAACCCTAAAAACGAAACTAAAAACCTACTTCGTTAAAAAAATAATATGAAGTATGTTCAGTGGACGTGGTATAAAATTTCAAATATTTTGATACTTACCTCATTTGTTAAAATCGGACTGTAGTTTAGTCTCTACATCTACCAGGACAACATACATACATACTTACACTGCACACACATACTTACAAGTTACAATACATTACCAAAATCATCACCCATCCTTTTAGTTTTGCCGCAGTCGGATAAGAATGGTGCACACTTGACACTGTACAGTACGTACTATTATAATAATTATATTCTGTGAAAGTACACGATCTGTATAATATATTTTTAAGGTGAACATCATACTTCATGTATTATGATTTTATGAGTTTGTGAGTGTGTATGTTTGTTACTTCATGGCTCAAACGATTTCCCCTCCCATCCCTACACTCCCCTTACCTTACCTTACTCTATTCCCTCTTAAAAGGCCGGCAACGCACCTGCAGCTCTTCTGGTGCTGCCGGTGTCCATGGGCGACGGAAGTTGCTTTCCATCAGGTGACCCGTTTGCTCGTTTGCACCCTTATTTCATTTAAAAAAATTGGCAGGGCTAAAAGAATTCACTTTTTTTTACTTTTCTATGGATAAAGTCATGACGCTCAAGCGCTTGCCCATACAAATCACAAAAAATGCTCTTTCAGCGCTGCAACTTTCACAATAACTCTATAATATAAGGAACACATATACACCCTTATCACTTAGGTATGTTACACCATGTAGTATTAACCGGCAAAGATGATACCTAGACGCCAAGTTGGAGTTTGAAGTGATCCATCAACGTCGGCGAAATCAGACTGCTCAAGATTTACCGCTTAATGCCTGCTATTCTCCCTCAACCTCACAATTTACGACTGTTTACCTCTAGACTATATTTCATACCTTATACCTAGGCCATTAGCACTGGGCCTCACAATGTTAGAGTAAGTTGAACTGAGAAATAAGTTTCTGGGGCATTTGTACTATCGAAGAAGTTGATTCCTAGGCAGATGGGGCCTACCTAGTTTGGTCGCGAGTCAAACCCAGCCGACAGATCACAATTAACATCGAATTGACATGATCCGACCGAATGACGTTGGTCTGTCAACTGCCTAGGAATCAATTTCCTCGACGGTACATGTTTTATGCACACAAACAATAAAATAACAGTCCTACATAACAAGGATTTTGAGCACTAATTAGATAACATTTTTAGTGTGGCGTGATGGGTATATCGAAGGTATTAATTCTTTTCAAAGTATTAGTTAATCCAAAAGTTACCACGTTCATCGATCTATCTATAATAATATATTGAAATAATAAGTATTCTAGATGCGAAAGTGTCTGTCTGACCGTCTGTTACCTATTTACGCCCAAACCGCTGAACCGAGTTTGATGATAAGTATGGAGATACTTTGAGTCCTGAGACAGGACACTATATACTTTTTATCTCGGAAAAATGTACGGTTTCCGTTCGATAAACAAATTTTGGCGGAACGGAATTGCGGGAATCATCTAGTATAATATAATCCCAACCTTATCCCATCCAGTGCAGATGAAAAAATCTTTTTTAATTTCATTGTGTGAACCAAAAGTAGAAAGGATTTTAATTCGTGTTTGTTGAGCACGAGTGACCTCAGAATTGTTCTATCCTTTGTTAAAATGTTATGAGAGTGCACGTTGACTTCAAAGACGCCTAAATTGTATTTAAACAGGAAATAAAATTATCATTATTTGTTTTTAAATTAGAATTTGTTTGTTAGGTTTTATCCTACATACTAATATTATCACAAATGCAAAAGTGTCTGTCTGTCTGTTACATCTTGAACTGCTTAACTGATTGGCATGGAGATACTTTGAGTCCCGGGAAAGTACATAGGATACTTGACATCCTGGATTTTACAGTTTCTGCACAATAAACGAATTTAGCGCAATAGAGTTGCGGGAATAAATAAATACTTAATAAATTAAAAGCAAGAATGTTACGTATTAGAAATGAAAAAAATACTTTTTGTTAAAATTTAAATAAGGTGTAAAAAATCTATGTGATGAAAAATCTAACATCGTCCTCTCTTCACACTCACGCCGCGCCCGTCTTTTATATGATGCCGTGAAAAAGGACGACGCGGATTCATCGCCAAATTAGCTTTTTCTCAATAACTCGATAAATATACAACATAATATTAAAAATCCGCTAGGTCGGTTTCTGAATGATAATATTATAATTTTATACAATGTGTTAAAATATGAACTTAGTCAATGCACGGTTATGTATGGCAATAAATGAAAATAAAGAAATTCGTGAAAATTGGATGTATCTTTGTGATTTTTTTCTATCGAAAAAATTTTAAGACATCGTGTTTCTTGGAAATATAACGTAGATTGTAGTATCTAATTTTATTTTAGAAAATGAAACAATTGGGGGCTTATTTTCAAGAATAAAAATGAATTATATCGAAAATTTTGGGTTAGTCTTAAGTGGCATATTATTCTAATTATTTTTCGGTCGTGGTCGCTTGCCGCGTTGATCGGAACAGTACCTTTATTACTTTAGGGTTTCTAAAGTCATACATTCAACCTTCCTGAATACGTAAACTCAAAATACCCAACTATAACGAGGCGGAGGTAGTAATGTACACAGATCGTAAAGCATGATTTATTAAGTAACTTATAGTAGATAGACACATTAAAACTCAGCTCAGACTTAGGTAATTATTAGGTAAGTACTAACTTAGTCAAGTAACACTTGTTTGAACTCCGTTTTATTGAGTTGAAACTTAATCAATACCTTATTGATTGGACTCAAATTAATACTCAATTAGTGAAAGATCGTCTTACTTAAACCGTAAACGAAAGTTGTCTATAAAGTAGTTAGTCCCCATTTGCACGAGCGCTTTTTCAACAGGCGTTAAAAAAAACGTTGAAATGACGCAAATTAATATCCATGTATTTCACACGAAAGCGTTTTTAAAACAGGGCGCTTTTCCAAGGGGGGACACCCCCTTGGTGGAGATTTCGTAAGATTTTTCCCAACTTCGAGACTTGCATGAAGTACCACGCAAATGATTTTTCTAAAATCCATACAAATATAGAAATGCT